>WWNC01000050.1:2400000-3053333 GCA_011125475.1 Melanerpes aurifrons | reverse complement strand
CCTCTGAATGTCCTCTGGTCCAATCTCTGGTGCTCAAGATGGACTATCTCCAGATGATTGCCCAGGACCACATCTGGATGTTTTCTTAAAGATGTCTGGAAGGATGGAGACTCCAAAAGTCCCTATGGCAACCTGTGTCAGGGCTTGGTCACCCTAGCAGTCAAAAAGTGTTCTCTGATGTTCAGAAGGAACCTCCTGTGTTTCCATTTGTGCCCCTCTGATCCTTTTATAAGGCACCACTGAAAAGAGCCTGGCTCTGCTCTTTGTGCATCCTCTCTTCAGGTTTTCATACACATTGATGACATTTTCCCTGAGCTTTCTCTTCCCCACGCTGAAAAATCCAGCTCTCTCAGCCTTTCCTCATACGTAAGATGCTCCTAACTGACCCCTATCACTTTTGTGGCCCTTCATTGCAGTCTCTTTTGTATGCCCATATTTATCTTTTACTGGTGACTCCAAAAATGCAGGACCCCAAGACTTCAGATGTGGCCTTGCAAGGCTGAGCAGAGGTGAAGGATCACTTCCCTTGACCTGCTACCAACACTCCTAATGCAGCCCAGGATAGTATTAACTCTCTTTGATACAGCAGTACACTAGAAACTCATGTTCAACTCAGTGTCCACCAGAGCTCCCATATCTTTTTCTACCAGACTACTCCTCAGCTGGGTGGCCTGGTGCTGATCCTTCCCAGGTGAAGGACTTTGCACATCATCTTCTTGAATTTCATGATAGTCATGGAACAGGGTGCCCAGAGAGGTTGTGGGGTCTCCTTCTCTGGATACGTTCAAAATCCTCATGCATGTGTTACTGAGTGGCCCACCCTAGATGATACTGCTTTGGCAGGGGGGTAGGACTCAATGATCTCAAGGTCGCTTCCAGCCCCTAGCATTCTATGATTCTGTGATTTCACCAGTCTGACAAAATCCCTTTAGCTGGAACACAATGCTCTGACATGTCAGCCACTCTGCCCAGTTTGGTGCAGCCCTTCTGTAAGTACATTCTACCACAGCATCCAGATTATGCTTCATATCCTCATATAGAACATGCTATAACAATGAAGAATTGCTTCTCTTCCAATTCTCTATGTTCCTCCAAAAAGGTGGAAATGACCAGAGCTGGTGTGGCTTTAACCAAGGGGAGAGGGAAGAGTGGCAATAAGTTCCTTCCAAGTGTGGTAGGCATGCCACCTCAGTACCTACCCCACCTCCACAGGTGCCTTTGCTAAATAGATGAAATGCTCTGCACGAAGAATCAAATGTCAAAGAGGATGAAGATTCACCCAACTTAGTGGAGTTGTCAATGCTAAATTGGGCTAAGCCTTGTGTCAAACCCCTCAGTAAAAAAAAATAAAAAGACAAAGAGACTCACCTTTGAAGGGAATGGATGGTTTTATTTGCAGACCAGATGGGACAGTTTTAGGCTATGCCTTTGAGAAAAGGACAGCTACAGAATACTCTAGCTGAATGTTTAGGTGTAAAAAGGAAAACAAAGATAATTCTAAACAAATTTCATTAGTAGATTAGTTGAATGAAGCTTTAAGAACTTACAGTCTGTCTTCAGTCTTCCTCTTCTGTTCTTGGCTGCAGTGCATGCAACTGACCTTGGACTGCAAGTTATGAGATAAGAAAACTTTCTTAACAACTTCTTTGAACTAATGATTTTCCCTGAATATACATTTCTCTTATATATACTGTATATTTTGTGTATATTCATTGCATTTCATTATTGCTTGTAAAATACAGCTTTCCATTCACTTCTCTGACTGAGTTTAGCAGTGCTTTGTGTGGTAGGAGTATTAAACTTTCATATTACCACACTCGACCACTGTTTAGAGAAGTTTGCTGCTCCCCTGAAGCAAGTGTCAAGAATTTAAAAAGAAAACTTTCCACCTTGGTTCAGTCCTTGGATTACCACACATTATTAATTTTTCAAATAGGTAGTGATGAACTTATAGCAAGAAGTTCACAGGCAATGAAGAGAGACCTCAGGGACAAGTGTTTAAAGGATCAGCAAGTAGTGTTCTCCTCCGGCCCAGCTGAAGGGCATCATGAGGGTTTTGACAGGAAGAGCTGTCAGATGAATTCTTGGCTTTAATCCTGGTGTCACTGGCAGAACTTTGGGTTCTGTGATCATGGCTTGGTCTATATGACACCAAGCCTACTAGGAACAGATGGGATTAACTTGTCTTAAAGTAAGAAATGGATTCTGGGACAAGAATTAGCAGGTCTTATTGGAAGAGCCTTAAACTAGATTTGAAGTGGGATAGAGATGTGAATGGGGATGGGGAAGGAATCAGTCTTACCTGTTACGTGCAGAGAGTCAACTCACTGGTGGCTCCTGAGGCAGTAGAAGCCAGCAATGAAATTCCCACTAAAAACAGTCCACCCCAAGTGCACCTATACAACTGCATGCAGCATGGGCCATAAAATGAGGAGCTGGAACCTACTGTGCAACTAGAAAACTATGACCTGGTAGCCATCACTGAGACCTGGTGGGATGAATCCTATGACTAGAGTTGGTATTGATCACTACAGATTGCTAAGAAGGGATAGGAGAGGAAGAGGAGTGGAGGTGTTGCCCTCTATGTCAAGAAATTGTTTCTGCAGAACTGCCATGAACAGGTCAAAAGCTTATGGATAAGAATTAGAGACAAGAAAGAAAGGGAACCGTATTGTTGGCATTCACTACGGGATGTTTGATCAAAGGGAGCCCATTGAGGAAACCGTCTGTGATACTTATGGTTGTTAATTATGATTTATGAAATATTAATATAAACATTAATTATTGTTTATTAATATAAAATTACTAATAACCATTTAACAGTGTATATAAATGCAGATTCTACTGTACAATCATGGATATATACCTTAAACTGCTACAGTTTAACAATTTTTAATCAAGCTAAAAAATACGAAACAATTATTCAGTAACAGAACCAATTATGCAATTCTGCCACTTGTCCACTAGGAGGCACATCGACAAGATGCCTGGTAGCTGCAGGCACATACAATCTTAAGAAAACTTTCAGAGACTGAAATCAATTTTTGATTACAAATTATGGCTCCAGGCATTCCGGAATATCACGTGGGCTAAAGAGTTGGGATTTTAAACAGAACCAAAACTGGTGTTAAATATGTGAAACAGATAAAATTTGCCTTGTTGAAAGACTAGATGATACGCTGGTTGACAAGGCTTGCGGCGACCCAGCAGACTGTAGCTGATCGCTGCTGAGGCTGGCTCTGGAAGTGGTCCCTTCTGAACATGGAGGCTGCTGTGCGAGGTGGGACGTGAACTAGTTCATCTTGAGGGGGGGCAGTTTCCTTCCCAGAGCAGCTTGAGAGTGAGGGTAGGGGCTTTTCCCCTGGCTTAGCTCAGAAATGAGCAAGGGTTGCCAATTCCTCTCAATGACTGTTTTCCCATTTCTGAGGTTATGGGTTAGTCCTTTGTGAAACTGTAAGGGGCATGCACAGGCAGTCCCAGCAGAGAATGGACAGTGCTCAGAATCACCTAGGCATTTAGAATCACAGAATCACAAAATCAATAAGATGGAAAGGACCTCAAGACCTCTCCCCAGCCTCATTGCCCTACTCTGGACACGTTCAAGTGTCTCAATGTCTTTCTTAAACTGAGGGGGCCAGAACTGGACACAGTACTCATGGTGTGTGGTCTACCTGGACTTCAGCAAGGCCTTTGACATCATCCCCTACAGCAAACTGCTGACCAAGGTGTCAGTGCACTCTGTCACTCTGCACAGCTGTCACTGTGCACTGGGTTAGGAACTGGCTGGAGAGCTGAGCCCAGAGAGTGGTAGTGAATGGTGCCACATCCAGCTGGTGGCCAGTCATCAGTGGTGTCCCTCAGGGGTCAGATCTGGGCCCCATCCTCTTTAATATCTTCATCGATGATCTGGATGAGGGGATTGAGTCAGTCATCAGCAAATTTGCAGATGACACCAAGGTGGGAGCAGATGTTGATCTGTTAGAGGGTAGAAGGGCTCTGCAGAGGGACCTCGACTGACTGGACAGATGAGCAGAGTCCAATATGATCGCATTTAAGAAATCCAAGTGCTGAGTGCTGCACTTTGGGTGCAGAGGTCTCTTCTCCCAGGCAACCAGCGCCAGAACAAGAGGACACAGTCTCAAGCTGCACCAGGGGAAGTTTAGGCTCAAGGTGAGGAGAAAGTTCTTCACTGAGAAAGTCGATAGCCATTGGAATGGGCTGCCCGGGGAGGTGGTGGTGTCACCATCCCTGAAGGTGTTCAAGAGGAGATTGAACGTGGCACTTGGTGCCATGGTTTAGTCATGAGGTCTGTGGTGACAGGTTGGACTTGACGATCTTTGAGTTCTCTTCCAACCTTGGTGATTCTGTGATTGTTCTGTGTCTGCCTTTTTCTTTCTTTGTTTTTCCTCCTCCTAGGCAGGCATCACTCAGGTATTTTATATAGTTTCTTAGTCACAGGTTTTTTTTCAGGCATGTGTCCAGATATGGTCCCCAGGGAATATTCCTATATATTTCTTGTGTGTTTACAGGGGTCCATTGGAGGTGGGGGGACCTCCAACTCCTCCTTTTCCTTTTACCTGCACATGCAGAGGGACCTTGGCAGGCTGGACAGGTGGGCAGAGTGCAATATGATGGCATTTAACAAGTCCAAGTCCCAGGTGCTGCACTTTGGCCACAAAAACCCCATGCAGCGCTACAGGCTGAGGTTGCAGTGGCTGGAGGGCAGCCAGACAGAAAGGGACCTAGAGGTACTGATTGACAGCTGGCTGAACATGGGCCAGCAGTGTGCCCAGGTGGTCAAGAAGGCCAATGGCAGCCTGGCCTGCATCAGAAATAGTGTGGCCAGCAGGAGCAGGGAAGTCATTGTGCCCCTGTACTCAGTACTGGTTAGGCCACACCATGGGTACTGTGTCCAGTTTTGGCCCCCTCAGTTTAAGAAAGACATTGAGACACTTGAATATGCCCAGAGTAGGGCAACAAGGTTGGGGACAGGTCTTGAGCACGAGCCCTACAAGGAGAGGCTGAAGGAGCAGGGATTGTTTAATCTGGAGGAGAGAAGGCTCAGGGGAGACATTATTGCTGTCTACAACTACCTGAAGGCAGGTTGGAGCCAGGAGGGGGTTGGTCTCTTTTCCCAGGCAACCAGCACCAGAACGAGAGGACACAGTCTCAAGCTGCACCAGGGGAGGTTTAGGCTGGATGTTAGGAAAAAAGAAATCACAGAAAGAGTGATTGGCTATTGGAATGGGGTGCCCAAGGAGGTGGTGGAGTCACCATCACTGGAGGTGTTTAAGAGGACATTTGATGAGGAACCTGATGCTATGGTTTAGTCAATTAGATAGTGTTGGATGATAGGTTAGACTCGGTGATGTCAGAGGTCTTTTCCAACCTGGTTAATTCTCTTCTCTTCTCCTCCTCTTCTCTTCTCTTCTCTTCTCTTCTCTTCTCTTCTCTTCTCTTCTCTTCTCTTCTCTTCTCTTCTCTTCTCTTCTCTTCTCTTCTCTTCTCTTCTCTTCTCTTCTCTTCTCTTCTCTTCTCTTCTCTTCTCTTCTCTTCTCTTCTCTTCTCTTCTCTTCTCTTCTCTTCTCTTCTCTTCTCTTCTCTTCTCTTCTCTTCTCTTCTCTTCTCTTCTTCTCTTCTCATTTTGGTGCTGAGTTGACACTTTAACTCAATAATCTTAAAGATCTTAAAGGTCTTTTCCAATAGTAATGGTTCTATGATTTTAAAATTCTATCATCATAGGCTTACTGTGTATATTATCAGTGTTGTATTATTGTCTGGAAACAAGGATCTATTATAGCATATAGGCCCTATGAAAAATTCAGTGGATTTTGAGTATGTAGTAACATTTAGAATATTAAAATTATTACCAAAATGTAACATGTTCATTTAAAAAGATAAACAAATAACTTAAAGATCAACCAACATTACATAGTAGCTAGATGTTTGTAATCTGCTGTTGGTCTCAGGCTTCAACAAAAAAAAAAGAAAAAAACAAAGCCTGTAGAGGAGGACAGAATACCATGACCTATCTTTTCTAGAGTGGATTCTATTAAACAAAGAATAAAGTGTCTGTTTGCACCCTCTTAATGGATTTAAACCACCAGATCAATAGTAAAGGATCAAACTAAACCACTTAAGAAGGTATTGCATTAGTAAAATCCCTTGCACCTGTCTCTGTAAAAGAGGATAAACAGAGCAGGGTTTCAGGGGGTGATTAAGAGAGCATCATGTTGCAGTAAAGTCTTAAAGGGGACAAATTAACCTTTGCTGTACAAGGAGATAAGGCAAAGGGCTCCAAGTCTGAGCTACACATTACAAGCTCTTACAAGCAGATTAAAAGGGTTTGGAGTTCTTTTAAAGATGCCATGGGGATATCATATGACAAAATGTCTTGAGGCTGTTTATATAACTAATAAAAAAGATGGTAAACTGCTGTGCTGGAGCTACTCTTAGGGCTGCTTGTTGATCTTATTTATTGCAGCCAGAATTATACTTGATTCATAGCTGTTCTTGTATTCATTTAGCAGAATGCCTACTGGGAAATGTGGGGGGAAAATGCGAAGATTCAGTATGATTTTATTGCATTTTAATAATAAAATGTACTAGTTGTAATACTTTTATGAGCTTGTTAGTTTATAAATATGGTCCTCCCTTTCTCAAGCCTCAGTGAATCACTTATGTTCATGCCCCTCACATTCTCAGGTGGCAGCTATCTTCAGAGTTTCACAGACTTCTGTGCCAAAGAGGCCTTTGTATCACCTAGACTCATTTCTTGGAGGTGGATATCTGTACAATTTAAATCCTATATTGTCATGACTGACTAACTTTCAGTGGCTATGACAAGTGCTGAAGACTATCTGGCTGACTATATCTATCACCAAATGTTATTAGACAAACTACAGAGCAACAGGTCTTTGTAAGTATTTAGAGACAGATATAAATAAGAATTAGAAAGTGACAGCAAATGGTCGGTTCTCACTGTGGATGGAGGCCATCAGTAAAGTTCAATGAGAGTTTATTCTGAGTCCAATATCACTCAACATGAATTCATGAGTGACTTAGAAAAGAGGTGAAAAGCAAGGTGAAAATATTACTGATGATACTAAGCCACCTTAAGCAGTAGATAACAAGGGTAGCTATGGATGATTGTCGTGGATATGCCCTCAGAAATGCACGGCAGATCCATCAACGAAAATATAAGTTTATTTATATATATGCAAACTCTGTAACGGGGTATTTACAATCGCCCCTCACAGGTATCAATATTCGGTTAGTGGAACTATCTTTACAGAATGTTATGTATGGGCATTTAAATCAAAATAATTCACAGAATTTATAATCTAAACTGAGTCAGAGAGTGGCGGGGGAGGGGTTGGTCAGTGACCGGCAACCCTCCACCTGGAGCAATATAAACACTATCCTAACTGAAGCTTTACAAAAGGGCTTGGCTTACTCACAAGCTGAGAACTTCATGGAGTCTTTCTTCAATAATGTTTATAATCCAGACAGCGTGGCACGGATGTGCCGTAATAAGGAGACAGGAAATGGCGCCAGCCACGTGGCCGCACCGCGTGGCTCTGCTGTTATCTCCCACGATACAAAATTCCTCGCTCGGAGGGGGGTAGTGGCAGGTCAGCAACGCTGATTCACAAGGTCTACCAGGTTTTCTCCTACAATGGATCATGCAGCGGTTGATCCCACGGAGTGCTGTCCACGGCACCGCACACAGCTGGGTGACGGTGGCAAAAGGACCACGAGGCCTCCCGAAGCACTGGCTGGCACGCACGCACACACAGGCTCCAACACCAAGGTGGGGTGGGGCTCATTTGCCAAATGACCCCTATTTACCATTTGCCCCAGTGAATACTGGTCCAATAAGCATCTGTTGCCAATGCAAACATTAACCAATGAACTACCAGCTGCCAAATATGGCCTGAGTATATGCTATACTCGGGGAAACAAACATATAGCCTGCCTCTAGTACTGCAGGGGCGAGACCACGCCCAGGTAGGCTGTTTACCTGGACTCAGTGGCGCCAGGATCCCCCCTGCTGCCCCCAGAAAGAAGGGGGAACAAAGGAGGGTTAACACACAGAGAAAATATATCCTACACAAATGTTATGGGCCATAAGCATTCTTCACTACATTGATCCACCACAGAATCTTACAGGACTGGGGGGAAAAATAAATTACAAAATGCAGTGTAGGTAATTATAAAGTGATGTTCATGGCGAAGAATCATCTTAGGTTCTGAGTCAACCATTGTCAGTCAGAGGAACGGAACGGAACGGAACGGAACGGAACAGAACAGAACAGAACAGAACAGAACAGAATAGAATAGAATAGAATAGAATAGAATAGAATAGAATAGAATAGAATAGAATAGAATAGAATAGAATAGAATGGACCACATTGGAAAAGACCTCTGAGATCACCGAGTCCAACCTATCATCCAACACTATCTAATCAGCTAAACAATGGCACCAAGCACCCCATCCAGTCTCTTCCCAAACACCTCCAGTGATGGTGACTCCACCACCACCCTGAGCAGGCCATTAAAGTGGCCAATCACTCTTTCTATGAAGAACTTCTTCCTAACATCCAGCCTAAACCTCCCCTGGTCCAGCTTGAGACTGTGTCCTCTTGTTCTGGTGCTGGTTGCCTGGGAGAAGAGACCAACCCCCACCTGTCTACAACCTCCCTTCGGATAGTTGTAGAGAGCCATGAGGTCTCCCCCGAGCCTCCTCTTCTCCAGGCTAAGCAACCTCAGCTCCCACAGCCTCTCCTCATAGGGCTTGTGCTCCAAACTCCTCCCCAGCTTTGTTACCCTTCTCTGGACATGTTCCAGCAACTCAACATCTTTCCTAAACTGAGGGGCCCAGAACTGGACACAGTACTCAAGGTGTGGCCTAATCACTGCTGAGTACAGACACAGAATGACCTCTCTGCTCCTGCTGGCCACATTGTTCCAGATACAGGCCAGGATGCCATTGGCCTTCCTGGCCACCTGGGCACACTGATTGAAGATCTTGAAGCTGTTACAGATAAAATCATGAAAATATTGGGTGAATCTCAGTAACAATAACTACTGAGTTATGAAATAGAATAAAATGGGGAATATCATTATAATGCTTTAGAAATTATTTTGCTTACCATCTGTGGTCACCAGAAAATAAAATGATGTACAGGAACTGGAAAAGGTTAAGAGAAGGACAACAAAAATTATGAAAAGCATGAAAAGGAAACTGTACAAGGAATAAATAAGTAGTCTGGGACTTTTCTGCTTGAAAAAGAAATGACTGAATGGGAAATGATAGAACATGTAAGGGGCTGGTTCTCTGCCCCTTGACAGCAAAGGAACTAGTAGGCATCAAATGAAGCTGTCAGCTGTCAGGTTCAAAACACAGTTACAGACAGACTGTGTATCACCTTGACATGAAGTGTTGTGGATGATAAAAATGTAAATGGGTTTGTAGAAAAACTAGACAAATTCATGTCAGAAAAATCCATACAAACTGTTTCTGGCTCTGGTAGACTTGTAGGCTAGAAGAAGTATTACCATACACTGTTGTTCTTTACTCTGGACTCTTGTGCTAACTTAATCTTTGCTTAATCTTGTTTGATATCCTAGTATTAATTGTCCCAGTGATGGCAAGATCTATGAAATCTAATCAAGCAGCTACTGACAAAGAATGAAGACAATGAAGGCATTTACCAAAAAAACAGAATAATTAAACTAATCTTATATCTCCCTTCTGAAATTTTTTAACTAAGGGTATCTTCACATCACTCTTAAGGATAGAATTTTGTTGTCTAATGTAGGTTACTACTGCTACCCAGTCAGCAGCATTATTGTAGTAATTTGGGGGATTAATGCTAATAAAGTACCCATTTGACAAAGAAATCAAACACTTTCTAAATTAAAATACAGTTGGTATAAGAGAGTATAGTCCTAAAAGATTTACACCCTGGTAAGAAGAAAATCTGTAGAGAGCAACGAGATCACACCTCAACCTCCTTTTCACCAAAATAGACAAATCCTTAGCTATTCCTTCCTCCTCTCTTAGCTGCCAGGGCATGCTGCTGACTCAGACTGAGCCTGCTGTAGGGCTGCTCTGCATTCACTCTTCTCCCAGTTTATATTTGATTGTGGTGTTACAACATTCCAGATGCAGAATCCAGCATTTGGACTTGTTTAACACCATGTCATTGATAAATGACCAATGTTTCAATCTGTCTAGATCCCTCTTATGCCTCAAGAGATTAGAAGTACCTCCTAGTTCAGTATTGTCAATAAACTTGCTAATAACACATTCAAGTCTTGCATCCTCATCACTGTGTGGCAGTTTAGGATGGGTACTTCCTGGGTTGCCACATAAGTTACACCTCTGGTGTCCTGAGTGTCCACCCAGTAGGTGGACACAGGAAACAGCCTATTTCTACCCATAAATCCTGCACCCTGTAAATCCATCTGCAAAGTAATTATCTTTCTTTTTCTTCCCGCTTTGCTCCCGTGGGAGATGTTTCCCTATCAGGTAAGTGGTGGGAGAGTATCTCAGGCCTCTTAGGCCTGTTTAGGTCTAATGCCAGGATAAGAAGAGTGAGGGCAATCTCAGGCCTGGCCAGCCTGGAACTAGCCTAGCAGTGCAGGCATGGGGGTGAAGAAAGAGCCTTGGGGGTTTTGGATGAACCTGCAGGTGGGGAGAAGGGAAGTATTGAGGGCTTTTGGGGTGTGATGTAAGGGACTCTTTGCTTTGGGATATCTTTAATACTATGCTCTGTGGTTTTGTAGGATATCAATGGCTTTTCCATTTAATCTTTCCATCACTATCCAATCCATTTGTGTGAGCGTCATTCTTTTGCCCCTCTCAGGGCAAGAGAGGATCTGTCCTGCTCTAAACCAGGACACACTGATAAATATATTGAACAGAACGGGTTCTGGAACTGAATCCTGAGGACCACCACTGGTGAGCAGTTGCCAGCCAGATGTAGTCCCTTTCACTTCAACCCTTTGAGTCCTTCCCTTCAGTCAGTTCTTCATCCAGCAATTAAGTGTTAGTTTAAATGCAAGCATTTACAAATAATTATTAAACCAGACAGGACTATAAAAACTAATTCTAAACGTCTTCATCAAGTGGTCAGTCTTTATACTCCATCAGCTGTATTTTCATTCTTTAAAATAGAATAGAATAGTGCACTTAGAGTTGACACAGAGTTGACATAGAATTCCACTGTGATAAAATAAAACATATTTTGATTTTTCAAAATTCCTTGTAAATACTTTAAATATATTTAGAAGCTATATGCAATAAAAATAGTATTTTCTGAAAATGAAGCAAAGAGAGTTTTTGTGGTTGCTGGCAAGTTAAAATAAACCCTAATACATTCAAAATGAAATAAAGACAGACATAAAAGCCATCTCATGATTCAGTAAGCCATTTATAATGAAATACACATCATTTAAATAAAGAAAATGTGTTAGCAGCAGTTAATATGTTAAAATTATTTATTTCTGTAAATGTGGTATAAGTTATGAATGCTTATAAATGTATTAACTTTTCATATGTTGTTGATAGACAATCATTTAAGACTTTTTTTGAGAAAAGTGTTTCTAATTTAAGTTTAATACTTCTGCTGTTAAAACAAGATTAATTTTTGTATACCATTTTAAAATGACACAATTGCTTGGAACTGAAACTCCTTATTTTAAAAATCTGTAAAATAAGAAACTTAAAACATCTTTCAGAGTTATTTATAATGAGGAAGATAATACAGTCATAATTAAAAAGCTACTAATTCTGTCACAAGTTTCATGGAATTAATTCATTTTTCCATTTCTGAGGGTCACATAGATGACAAATGTTGAGATTATGATCTCTCAGAATCACAGAAGGCCAGACTGAAAGGGACTCCTATGGTTATCTGTCCAACCTTTCTAGGTGACAATTTAAATGAGATGGCTTAGCACTTTATCAAGCTGAGTTTTAAAACTGTCCAGTGTAGGGGAATCCACTACTTTTCTTGGGAGACTATTCCAATATCTAACTATTCTCATGTTGAAAAGTTTTCTTCTGGATTCCAGTTTGGATCTCTTTAGGAGTTACTTGTCTTTTCCATGTGACTCCTCATAAAAAGGGAGTTTCCTTCATCCTGTTATTTATCCTTTATGTAGTGGTATGGGACAATAAGGTCTACTCTAAGCCTTCTTGTCAATTCTCTCAGCCTTCTGTCATATGACAAGTCTTCCAGTCCTCTGATCATTCTCATGGCCCTCCTCTGGATGCTTTCCAGATTGTCGACATATTTTTTGTACAGCAAGGACCAAAACTCAAGATACTCTGGATGATCTCCTTCTGATTCCTTATTAAAATAATGAATGTTCGCAATAATCTTTACTTGGACACATCATGTTCTCTTGCCAAAGTAATAAACCCACAATATTTGTAAAACTGCCTTGAGAAGTTTGGAAAATGATATAGGAACAGGGAGGTCATTCTGCCCCTGTACACTGCACTGGTTAGGCCACACCTCGAGTACTGTGTCCAGATCTGGGCCTCTCAGATTAGGAAAGGTGTTGGCTTGCTGTAATGAGTCCAGAGAAGGGCAACAAAGTTGGTGAGGGGTTTAGAACACAAGCCCTATGAGGAGAAGCTGAGGGAGCTGGGGTTGCTCAGCCTGGAGAAGAGGAGACTCAGGGGTGACCTTATCACTCTCTGCAACTACCTGAAGGGAGATTGTAGACAGGCGGATGTTGGTCTCTTCTCCCAGGCAACCAGTACCAGAACAAGAGGACACAGTCTCAGGCTGCGCCAGGGGAGATTTAGGCTGGATGTTAGGAAGAAGTTCTATACAGAGAGAGTGATTGCCTATTGGAATGGGCTGCCTGGGGAGATGGTGGAGTCATCATCATTGGAGGTGTTCAGGAGGAGACTTGACGGGGTGCTTGGTTGCATGGTTTAGTTGTTTAGGTGGGTTGGATTGGTTGATAGGTTGGATGCAATGATCTTGAAGGTCTCTTCCAACCTGGTCTATTCTATTCTATTCTATTCTATTCTATTCTATTCTATTCTATTCTATTCTATTCTATAAATCTGGAATATGTTATATTTTATTAGGTGACTTTGTAGAATATATCCCCAGGTTTCTGTCTCTTTTTATGGCACACTATAATTTATGACTTTTAAACTTCTTTACTATAAATACTAAATACTAGTAGAACTGCAGAAGTGTTCTGTGGATTACAGTGGATTCAGAATTTCAGGAATTGAGTGACAGACCAAATTTCTGTGATATGGCTGCCTTCTGAGGGAGCTGGGACTGTTTAGCCTGGAGAAGAGGAAGCTCAGAAGAGACCTTTTTGCTCTCTACAGCTCCCTGGAGGGTGGTTGTAGCCAGGAGGGTGTTGGTCTCTTCTCCCAGGCAACCAGCACCAGAACAAGAGGACACAGTCTCAAGCTGCACCAGGGGAGGTTTAGGCTCGAGGTGAGGAGTAAGTTCTTCACAGAGAGAGTTGTTAACTGTTGGAATGGGCTGCCCAGGGATGTGGTGGAGTCACCATCCCTGGATGTGTTCAAGAGGTCTGTGGTGATAGATTGGACTTGATGATCTTTGAGGTCTCTTCCAACCTTGGTTATACTGTGATACTGTGAGATAGATCATTGTTCTGACCAAGTCCTTGAAGTACTGGTATGCTGTTTGTGAGACCCCTCTTAAGGAGACTCTGCAGATAAAGAACCTGGCCTATCAGAAAGGCTGGTCTCCTGTAACCAGCACAAGAATCTCACAATTATGACTGAGGTATTTGCAGGAGTGTAGAGATGGACAACCAATCATACACTATTCTACCAAAAGCTAACATACCTTATGTTTGTGGCATATAAGAAGTAGCATTATTTTCCATCTTCTACTTTCTGTCTAATTTTTATGCTTGTCTCTGAGACTATGAGAAGAAGGGCACGATATGGCAAAGAAGACTGAAGGAATGGATAGGAGATTTATAAATTCTGAGGAAAGTATTATTGCTGGTTTATAGAATAGCAATCACATTTAATTTATTCTTTTTTTAAAACAGAACTTTTCAGCCAACGTAGCAGATAGAAAAGGTAACACACAAATGTAAAATGTTTTGGAATGGCTTTGATTTGTGTTGGGGGTATGTGGGGGGTGTGGTGTGGTGGTAGTGTTTGTTTGTTTCCTACAGTGCTGCTACTCTTGTAACATAGACTAGGTGTATTACTGGTTTCATATAGTTAGTAATTTTTTTAATAACATGATTTGCTTATAGGATGAACATCCATTGTGTTCTATACTTCTGGTTTCCTTTAATAAATTTAATCTCTGATCTTGTCCTCATCATATTTGGCCAAAATTATGTCCTCCTGGTTTTTTCCTTCCTGCTTCATAAGCCACTAAAGAAAATGGAGGGGTTTCATAGCTTTCCTGTTGTCCTCTGAAAAGTACACAGTGGCTGACTCTAGTATTTATCTTCTGTAATACATTGAGTAATCAGAGAAGTATTTTTCCTTCCAATGTTCCCTCAGGAGAAGACTGAAAAATTACATCAAAGGAAAAACAAAGAATTGTATTACCAGTTTCACCGGTACAATATTTGCATAAGGACTTCTCATTTGTTTTTACTGTGACAGCAGTTTGGGAGAATAATTCCATACTTCTGTATCTCTTTAGACAGCTTGGACTGGCTATGTATCTTTGAGTTATGAATAATGGAGTTTTTCCTTACATTGCACTTCCCAATGGGAAGATATAATCAATGCCAAAAGTGTGTATCTGTCTTAGCTAGTCTGTAGATACTTGAATCCTATATAATGAGGGGAACTAATGTTATTTTGTAGGGTGTTAATTATGACATAATTTCATGCTGAATTCCTGTAGCATTAAGTGCCACTGTGACTACATTACAGCCCTTTTATCTGTGTGGTGGAAGGTAGTGAATAACAGTCAGATACTTCTTCTATTTCAAGGGATTCCTTTTTTAAGAAAGGAAACATTTGAAAAGTTCAGATTGACTGAGCTCCTCAGGAAATATTTGAAGAATATACAGAGTGTTTATCTCTATATATGCCACAGTGAGACTTAGAATACAAAAGGAGAAGCTAACAAAACAGTGAAGGGTGAGATTCATCTCATCCAGCCTCACAATATCTACTATAAACATTATATGTGCAACTGACATCTACATATAAATTAATTGGTTTATTCTCCTGTATTCAGTGAAAAAAAACACTTTTGATCATAACTCATCCCACACTACACAAACCAAGTTATATGACTTTTATCCTGTTCTAGCAGATAGGTTAGACAAGGTGATTTTCATTCCAATCCCTACCATTCTGCAATAGTTTGACATCTTGGGCTAGAAGACATGAAACCCATCTAACCAGTCTAATTAAAAATTTCAATAGTCAATGCATCAAGTTTAAAAGAAGAGAGGTGAATATGGAGAATAAGTAAAACAGTAAACAAGGTAAGAAAATAATCTAAATTACTCTCTTTACACGTCTTGTATCTGCACACACAGAGACATGCAAGCTGGCATAGGAAGAAGGCAAAAAATTAAATCATATGGACAAATGCTGGATAGTACTTGAGTCCAGGTTTATATACTACTACAGACATAGCTAAAATTTCTCCAGACTAGAGCTAGATTCCATATCACGAGCAAATACATTAATGAAACAAGATGTTTTGAAACTAGGACACTGAATGGATCTACTGATACATCCTTGCTTGAAATGCAACAAACTGCTGCTAATACCACTGAGTAAACTCAGCCCCATCCTTAAGGTATGGACAGTTCCCTAAGTCCATAGAAAATTTTTTTTCACAAGGTCCCATTGATCTTAAAAGATCTCCCTATGTTCTGTATTACAGATTAACTCTTCTTGATTATCTGAGCTACAGGTCAGTGCAATCAAAGACTAAGATCAGGGAAAAACACCGTTGCAACATTAAAACAGACTGAGGCTGATCCTGTCTACTATCTCCCAAACAGACTTAAAAGGGCTAACAACCTGGTGAAATGTTACATTGTTTCCTTACCCCGGGAAGAAGCCAATATGGCCCTGCAAATCTTGGCTTAAACATGTGTTACAAAGAAAAAAAAAAAAAAAAAAAAAAAAAAAAAAAAAAAAAAGAGGTTTTCATTTAATGAACAGTATATGCCAATGGTTCTTTTGTTGGCAGTTAGACTCTCTGTCTGTTAATGAAGTGGTCTTTCCTTTTAGGAAAAGACTCAGACTATATATAGATAATTGAATAATATAGTCTTAACTTGTTCTTTTGGATGCCACTGATACAAAGATATTTTATTCCTTACTTTCAATACTTATGCACTCTCATTAAAAAGAAACCAGATATGTATTCGGAAAATGTTAATGACTAAATAGTATTTCTATTTGCTCAATTCTGAAAAGTAGATAAGGAAGAAATAGTACTAGAGATAATTACCAAATTTCAATATTTATAAAAACCAGGCACTTGTGTAGATAATAAGGCAATTTCCAATGTGCTTTGATGATGATGAAGTGCTGGTTTTCTGTAAATATTGAAATAAGGTAATTATCACTTGAACTATTCATTATTTATCTGGTTTCAATTCACAATGAATACAATCAAAGTGCTGTTTTTTTCATAGGAATGTGAAGCTAAAAATAAGCATTATGTTAACCTTTTATATACTTTTGTTTTAGAAATATCTTGAAAAGTATTTTACAAAATACAATCAGAGTGAATCTCTATATACACGAGCAAGGACAAATTTGTCAATTTATTCTTGAAGTTAAGACAACAGACTTCCTACAAAGTGAACTATCCAATAACAACTTAATCTCTGATCCTACAAACACTGACACCCAGAGATAAAACTATTTGCCATTTATGTGCATAGGTCTGGGTGAGTAAAAGCAGAGAATGTCCTGAGTCACTGAATTCTGTACTTTACAAGCCTGCACAATTACATTAGTGAATCTGAAAATCACATAGACTGTTTTTAAAACAAGATGCTTTTTTCATCTCTGCTAATTTGATGAGAAGGCTGTTTCAGAACCTGCTTGTTCCAACAGGATTCTTCTAGTTGACCCTTATAATTAATCCTAAGTAGTTGATCAGTACTTGTCCTCATTCAAGTGTTGCTGAAAACATATGCAGATATTGGCAAGAAAAATTCTTGGCTTGTACTTTGAAAAGGCTGAATGTTCATTCTGTTTTTTATATGCTTTTGGACACAAAAATATTTATATACAGTATAGTTTTCATCAATAGTAAGACATAAATGCACTCTCTAAAAGTGTTTATTATCAGGACTTCTGATAATGCATCCAGTGACACACAGAAATGCTTGCAAACTAAATATAGGGACAAGAGAATTACTGAAATGCAAATGAGCACACCAAACAAAAGTTTTCTTTATGATAAAGTCAATCCTACAAAACATTAAGTTTTGTAATATTTAAGTGTCTGAGTCTGAGAGTACTGCACTCAGAATTACGTTCTTTTCATTTAAGGCCACACGGAATAAGCCTTAGGCCAAGATCCAACTGTACATTTTGCCCAAAGACTGGAGAAAAGCACATGTCAGTCCTTATCTTCTAGAAGAGCAAGAAGGAGGACTTGGGGACCACAGGCTGATCAGACTCATCTTGATCTCAGGGAAGATGGTGGAGCAGCTAATCTTGGAAGCCATTTTCATGCACATTAAAATTGTCAGAAGTGGTCAGCATGGATTTATCAAGTGGAAATTATACTTGATCAACTTAGTAAACTGTTTATGATGAAGTCACTGGCCTGGTAGAGGAGGGGACAGCAGTGGGTGTTGTCTACTAGGACTTCAGTTAGGAGACTAACTGAAGATAGTTTGAGACTATCTCCCATAAGATTATGTTCCTGTATGGGTCAGACAAGCAGACTGTGAGATGGTGTCACCGGTTGACGTTGTCCCCTTAAGAAAGGGAATATGGTGGACAGAAGTTGGTAAACGGAAAGAATAATCTAAACTAATTTCATTGGTGAAGTGGGAGGAAGCACCTTCTGAACTGAGAGTGCAGGAGGACTATCCTGGGCACTCCGGCACTCTATCTTTAGTCTTGCTTCCGCCTCTTCTTCGTGCAGCAGCTCTCTCTGTGCTGGGCTTTCTGCCAAGGCTCCGGCCTTCAAACTGACAAACCTGATAAGGCCTGTATTAACTCCCTTCCAATTAACACAAACTGCTTCTAACTTTTTTTTTCCTCTTTCTCTTTTCTTTCTCTTTCTATCCCACTCTGGGGAAAGGGGGAGAGAGGGGAGAGCAGAGGTGGGAAACCCCCCTCAGCAGAGGGGGGAACCCTCATTTCTGTGTTACTTTATTGTATATCTTTGTATATATTGAAAATATTGTAAATTTGTATATATTCCCCTGCAAATCCTACATTGCTTTGTAAATATACAGCTTCACTGCTTTGCTAATTCAGCTTGTGAGTTTTTTTTCCCTTTCCCTTCAATTTTTCTTTCCCCTTACTTACAGGGGGGAGGGAAGAGGCTTCTTGGCCTTACCCCTTCTACCCCACCACATTTTTTTTATTGGCGTACCCAACGTGCGGCAGATAATTAGTTTAATTTATTACTTGATTGATTTAGTGTTTTCTAGCTGAATTAGCAAACATGAAGGTGTTGTGGTTTGTGGAGCAATTATTCTTTTCAATTTTTGGGGCTCTGGTTTACAGATATTGTTTGGGTTTGATTTTGGATTACCTGGGTAAATATTTGGTGCGGACAATTTATATGTGGGTTATGTATAGAGTTAAACTATGGTATGGAAAATGTATTAATTTATTATGGCCAGTGAGATACAGGAATGTTACCTCCACCACTCTCCCAATTGAGATAAAGGGTTTTAAGATTCCGCCTGAGGAGAGAGTAACTTTAGGTGATGCCTGGGATCCAAAGGTGATTTATTTGGTGTGTATAATTCTGCTGCTGGTGATAACTAATGTGTTTTCTCTATATTCCTGGCATTGGGAGAAAAAGGTGTCGAGGGCGTGTTTTGTTATTAAAACTAGATCAAAAAGAAAACGCCGTGGCTCTGGATCAGTCCCAGAGTCATCTAGTGATGAGGAATGTCCAGAATCTGTGTCAGTTAAAAAGAAGGCTAAAAAGTCAATTGGTAAAGCAGCTCTAAATGACTTTGCTGATTCCAGCAAGCTGCCAAAGGCGGCAGCTGGTATCAACACGGCACCTACTCCTTCTTCTTCTTCTCCGTCGGCCATTAACGGAGCAACGTCACTTCCACCCACTCCCTCGGTAGGACTGGAAGTCACCACCGCAGCAGCTGATTTATCTCAGGACCTGTCAGCTTCCATTAAGGTGGCTGTAAATTCAAACACAGCTCCAGTTAAGGTGGTTCCTTTAAAGACTAGAGGTGGAAAGGCCAAAGATGGAGAAGAAGAGCTGGAGACTGATCCTGGTGAGGGGCCCTCTACTCTAAAAGATCCTGCTGAGGAGGAAGAGAAGGTTTGTTTTAAAGATCTAGCTAACCTAGTGAGATCAAAGCAGGATACAGATGAAGTTAGGAAAGCAGCTGGTAAAGGTGGTTCTCAGCTTAAAGAGATCCTTAGGAGAATGACAGCAGGATTATATGGACAAAGAATTCAGGGAGACGAGGAGGAAGATGATATTTCAGAATGTTCTTCTCCCCGTGAGGAATTGCTGGATGTCCGTAAAGGTTTCACCAGGGCAGATAAGGAGCCAGTTCTAGCTTGGCTTAGTAGATGTTATGATACAGGTGCTCTGGCTCTAATAGTTGGAGACAAGTCAGCAGCTCAGTTAGGAACTCTCTCAAGGGATAATGGAATAGATAGACATCTAGGAAGGGTTCTCGGTAAGGTTAATCTGTGGATACGCCTTTTAATGGTGGTTGCCCTGAGATACCCTTCCTGAGATGATCTTCCATGGAATCCTAAACCCTGGACTACCATAGATGAGGGAATTAAGCGCCTGAGAGAATTTGCTGTTAGAGAGCTACTCTATGGTGAACATGAAACTCTGAATCCTGATGACATTCCTGTGGGTATTGGTCTTGCTAAAAAGATCATCAAGCTTGCTCCTTCTAATTATGCAAACATTCTGGCAAGCAGAATTGTGTCAAGAAGTTATGGTGGAGCTTCTTCTACAGTTGGCCAATTCAGTGATCAAATGAGACAATTGGAGGATAGCATGACACGTGGTTCTTTGGTTTCAGCCATTAAAACGATATCTGGTGATATTCAGAGTTGCATAAGAGAGTTAAAAAATGAATTTAGAAATTCCAAATCCCAATTGGCACAAAGGGATAATTTCAATTCTCCCTCCAGGTGGATACAAGATTCATCTGTGAGGAATACACGTCCTCCAAGGAGGTCATTCCAAAACAGGTCATTCCAAAACTGGTCATTCCAAAACAGGCCACCAAGGCAATCATGTAGAACTATTTGGATAACCCTGCGTGATCAGTTTGGTGAAAACATGAACCGCTGGGATGGCCAACCAACTTCTCATCTTTTCAGGAGACTGAGAGAACTGCAAAGTGGCAGAACCAGAGGTAGCAATACCAGAAGGGTAGCTGTTACTTCCACAGTTCCCCAGAACGACTCTTATGGCTCCAACAGTGGCTCCGGTTATAACATGCAAAGCTATAACCCTGCAAACTATGTGCAATGCACATGTGCGCATGTTCCCCATAACTAGGGGTGCCCTGCCTCCCGCCAGGGGGAGGAGAGGGATAACAGAGATAACAGAATCTATTGGGATGTGTACATCCAGTGGCCTGGCACTTCACAATTTCGGAAGTACAGGGCTTTGGTTGACACAGGAGCTCAGTGCACCATAACACCATCAAATTATCAGGGATCAGAGTCTATAACTATTCTGGGAGTCACTGGTGGATCTCAAGAGTTAAGTAAGGTAGAGGTTAATATAAGTTTAACTGGTAGACAATGGAGGAAGCATACAGTTGTGATCGGACCTGACGCACCTTGTATTTTGGGAATTGATTTTCTGAGAGAAGGGCATTTCAAAGACCCTAGAGGTTACAAATGGGCTTTTGGAGTAGCTTCTATAGAAATTGATGGACAAAAATTGAAGCTATCTGCTAGACCTGAACTTTCTGATGAATCTGCAGTTGTGGGACAACATAAGATACAGGACGTTAAACTGCCGGTTGCTTCTCAGACTGTGCATCACAGACAGTACAGAACCAACCATGACTCTTTGTTGCCCATTCAGAATCTGATTTGTCAGTTGGAGAGTCAGAAAGTCGTCAGCAAAACTCATTCACCTTTCAACAGTCCAGTGTGGCCTGGGAGAAAGCAGAATGGAGACTGGCGTCTGACAGTAGACTACCAAGCCCTCAATGAAGTAACACCACCTATGAGTGCAGCAGTACTAGACATGATGGAGCTACAGTATGAGCTGGAATCCAAAGAGGCCAAATGGTATGCGACCATAGACATTGCTAATGCATTTTTCTCTATCCCCATAGCAGAGGAATGCAGGCCTCAGTTTGCTTTCACCTGGAGAGGAATCCAGTACACCTTCAACAGACTGCCAATGGGCTGGATCCACAGCTGAAGCATCTGTCATGCAGTGATCCATGATGCTCTGGAGAAAGGCGGTGCTCCAGAACACATCCAGTTCATCGATGATATCATCGTCTGGGGTAAAACTGCTGAGGAAGTCTTTGAGAAAGGTAACAAAATCATTGACATTCTTCTGAATGCAGGTTTTGCCATCAAACGAGACAAGGTGAAAGGACCTACCACAGAGATTCAGTTTCTGGGAGTGCGATGGCAGGATGGACGCCGACACATTCCAGCGGATGTGGTAAACAGAGTCTCTACCATGGCAAGTCCCACAAACAAGCAAGAGACCCTATGTTTCTTGGGAAAAACATTTAGCACAAGCAACCTGGCTGGTAAATAGTAGAGGTTCAGTGAACCGAGCTGGACCTGCACATTCAGATTTGCTACAGAAAGTAGAATGTGATAGAGTTCCTGTTGTTAGAGAAAAGAATCTGTTAGTAAAACTGTTTGGGTATTTTCACCCTCAGGAGAGGCTAAACCTGTCCAAGGGGTGGTTTCAGCTGACGGTCCGGGTCACACTTATTGGGTAATGCAAGAGAATGGTGAAATTCAGTGTATTCCACAAAGAAATTTAACTTTAGCTGAAAGAGGTTGATTTCGAACTGCTGTACAGCTACATTGCGCCCAAAAGAAGAATCAACAAGGAATCTAGGGTGCACGAACCCTGAGATCCCTGAGAGCCCTGAGTCAACTAAGGGACCCTGAGATTTCCGTTTCCCTTTTTCTTTGCTTCGTCGGCGAAGAAATGAACTGTTTTCCATTTTTCTCATTTTCTGATTTTCTTGGACTTTTGAATCATCCACATCTGAGCATAGCCGGAATGGACTATGAACTTTGCTCACGAACTGTAAATATCGTTTTGGATTGAATGGACAGTGTGAACAGCCAATGAAATTGTTTAGAAGGGGTGGACTGTCACCGGTTGACGTTGTCCCCTTAAGAAAGGGAATATGGTGGACGGAAGTTGGTAAACGGAAAGAATAATCTAAACTAATTTCATTGGTGAAGTGGGAGGAAGCACCTTCTGAACTGAGAGTGCAGGAGGACTATCCTGGGCACTCCGGCACTCTATCTTTAGTCTTGCTTCCGCTTCTTCTTCGTGCAGCAGCTCTCTCTGTGCTGGGCTTTCTGCCAAGGCTCCGGCCTTCAAACTGACAAACCTGATAAGGCCTGTATTAACTCCCTTCCAATTAACACAAACTGCTTCTAACTTTTTTTTTCCTCTTTCTCTTTTCTTTCTCTTTCTATCCCACTCTGGGGAAAGGGGGAGAGAGGGGAGAGCAGAGGTGGGAAATCCCCCTCAGCAGAGGGGGGAACCCTCATTTCTGTGTTACTTTATTGTATATCTTTGTATATATTGTAAATATTGTAAATTTGTATATATTCCCCTGCAAATCCTACATTGCTTTGTAAATATACAGCTTCACTACTTTGTTAATTCAGCTTGTGAGTTTTTTTTCCCTTTCCCTTCAATTTTTCTTTCCCCTTACTTACAGGGGGAGGGAAGAGGCTTCTTGGCCTTACCCTTCTACCCCACCACAGATGGGTTGAAAACTGGCTTGATGACTGAGCCCATAGGGTGATGACTGGTGATGCAAAGTCCACTTGGATACCAGTTACTAATGGAGTACACCACAGATCAATAGTGTATCCAGAGCCATTTATCATTTTCATTAATAACGTGGATGATGGGACAAAGT
This sequence comes from Melanerpes aurifrons, assembly GCA_011125475.1. Taxonomy (NCBI): domain Eukaryota; kingdom Metazoa; phylum Chordata; class Aves; order Piciformes; family Picidae; genus Melanerpes; species Melanerpes aurifrons. Next base: position 3,030,023 of record WWNC01000050.1, on the reverse strand, counting down.
GTACCCTCAGTGACTTTGTTAATGATACCAGCCTAGGGGGAGTGGATTGGATGTCAGAGGGCTGTGTTGTGAGTCAAAGGAATTTTGATGGGCTGGAGAAATGAGTTGATAGGAACATCATGCAGTTCAACAAGAAGATGTTCAAAGTCCTGCACCTGGAGAGGGTCAGCCCAGGCACCAGTCAGTATGTGCCAACCAGATGGAAAGCATCTTTGAAGAAAAATTTGTGAGAGTCCTGATTGGACATTGAGTTGAACAAAGGCAGTAGTGTGCCTTTGTTACAAAGAGACTCCCAAAGCATCTTTACAAGATGTGAGTGATCCCAGTCAGAATTAGAGGGGCCCTACATTCTAACAGATGGAAGGGAGGGACAGCTAGGTTTATAGGACCAATGTCTTGGCAGGTGGAAGAGGTGGAACCCATCTGTATTTCTGGTGTGACAGAGGGATCTCTACTCCTGTGTATTTTGGAATCTGAACACTGGAATGCAAGACACAGTTTACTTTCACTTGGGGGAGTAGAAGGAGTCACTGGACTTCACAATCCCAGGAGTGTAAACAGCCCCATCAATTGGACTGGTCATGGACTGATCCATGCACTGGAACAGAGTGGAGCTCCAGAGCATCTGAAGTGAGCAGTCTTCTGTGTACTGCAAAGTGACCTCATTTTGAGTAAGATTGGACAGTGACTGATGTATGATGTGTATCTCTTGCTGTTGATTGCAGCTGTGCATGATGCAGATAATATAGAATAAGAGGTGGAGAATGTTACAGGTTGAATTGAATCTGCTGCTGTTATTCCATGCTGCAGTCATGCCAGTTTCAAAAATGAAAGTACTGGATGGAGCAAAGCATTACAGAGCTTGAAGCTCAGCTTGTAACATGGGAGGCTTCTGGTTACAGTTACTGCTTCTGGGTTCTTGGGTATTGGTCTTTTCACAAGGATGGTGGTAGGACAAGGAGGGATGGGGGAGTAGTTTTCTGGCTTGGGCTTTTGACTTGCTTGCTTCTGCTTGCTGCTGCTTTGAGCTGTATTTTTTCTGCAAATAGGCTAGGGTAGCTGCAATTTTTGCTATGTTCATCTAATTGTGCTAAATAAATCTATTCTTATCTCACTTGTTTTTTTCTTTGTCTCAATCTAGAGTTTTTGTGTGCTACTTTTCCCTGACTTCTGTGTTGGGAAGATAGAAATAGACAGGTTAACCTGCAGGTTCAGTTTGACATGTTTTGTCCTGATTTAAACCATTACAGTCCCTTGGAAACATTGCAGATTGGTTGTGGCTACAAGAGGACTGGACACTGAACAGCTCTGATCTAGCATTTTATTAAATCAAAGATGAGTTACAGTCACTCTTATACACATAAGGATGGCTTGAGGTTAACACATTCTTCCTTTATGCTTTGTATGAAAGAAACAAAGCTTTATGAGAAAATGTTTCAGAATTAAAACTAAATTGCCAGAAAAAAAATCCCTCAATATAGTAAGATATTTTATTGAAAAATACTTAAAAGTAAACAAGATATGCCTACAAGATCAGAATCATAAGCTTCATTCCTTTTGAAGAAAAATTATGCTTATGTGTAAATTAATATTGTGGGGACACTATCGCTGGCCTCTGTGAAATCCTTTGGATATAGACTCTTTTGCTTTCTGGCTAATCAAGATAACAGTTTTGATTACAGAGTTGGGATTTATGCATCTAAACACAATCAGCTAACATCATAGTACCCAAATGTCTGCCCAAACCTGGCAGATATCACACAGGTCTTATGGCAGGGCCATACTCTGCTGACACAGATGCTAAAAATGTGAATTAATTCACTGATTACATCTAAACCAGATATACATCATCTGCAATAGACAGCTGTGACTGGAGGCTGATCAAATGCATATGTTCTTACGTTCTTCAGGTTACAGTGAGCAGGAAGTTCTGCTTTTCAGTGTCTTAGAGGTGCATAATACAGAAATAAAATCCTGCTATTATTATATGCAAGGGGTGGCAGCTTTTTATTTATTTTTTCTTTTTTTAAAAGACCCAGAAATAGAATACAAGAATAAGTTTACCACATCCTCATCACTCAAAAGCTTGAGAGCTTTGATCTAATTATTCTAAGCATTACTACTTATTCAGACAATAATTACCAGACTTTTTTATATATATTGAAAAAAACAAAAATAGACAATTATGCTGTCTGTAGAATGGAGTGCAATTTTATATTTATGAAACAAAATCTACTTTGTTTCTCTGGTCATGTGCGTTACAATTTTTCTAAAGATTTATGGCTTTTTTTTCCTGTTCACATCTTGCAAATTCATGTGTCATGGCTTGTAGGCACTCTTGTATTTGCTGATGTGCATGAGGGTGTGTATATGTATTTTAAATGTCATGAGAAAAGAAGTATAAATATGAGTCTATATTTGTTTGGACAACTTAGCAGTCCTGCAAGGATGTATACCTCAAGTCCAGAAACAAAGAATACACAAGGATAATGACTGAATATGGCTGAAAATGTGTGTGTACTCATGTAACAGGCAATTGCATATCAGTATTAACTCTGTGTGCTATGGACAGAAAGTAGTTCTCAACTTTCAAAATGATTAAAATCCTAGTTCCACATGGCCTGCCTACAGTTGGGATTGGTGCCAGATTCTACTAGCCTCAGACAAGGAACAGAACTGTTTGTAGTTTATTTGTAGCGTGTATTGTAGTGTGTACCATGTGTCCACTAGAATCTGAATCACATTTACAGTATGTTGGTTTTAAGTGTAGTATGACAAATAGCAGCTTTTGTATACGTATAAGTAACTGCATTGAAGCAGATAGGTAGTACTGTGACTTCCTCTTACCTGTTCTTCATTCATTGTTGTCAAAACAAAATTTGATTTCATAATAATAACTCTGCAATTATTTCAAACTTTACTGATGCCTACTTGATTTTCTAATTCAGGAAGTGTAAGGCTTATGTATGTAGAATAGTACCATACTGTGACTTGAGGGTTTGCATAACACTGAACAGAAAGGATTTTTTTAATGGAGTATCCCCACAATGCACATCATTTAAGTGAATACAAGCTATGAAATTTACACCACTGCCATTTGCCAGACACCTACTTGACCTTTAGGGTACATGTGCATATGCTACATTCAAAAGTATGAATTTTCTAAGCCTGCACCAGAGGCAAGAGTAATAGGCGATGCTTTGCTGGGCTTATTCATGGGCACTGGAGAAATTTTCTGGCTCAGTTCCATGCTTTCTACATTAACAAATGTAGATCTCACCATACATATTTGCCCAAGAAGTGAAAGGGCCTATCTTCCTCCTCTGTTTATGGATGAGGAACCTAACAGCATAAGGTAGGTTCAATGTGCACCATCTTATGGAACTGACTGAGCATGCAGTCTTACTACAGGCAGGCTTTAGAAGTGATATGAGTATGATTTGTAAATAAAACTGCCTTAAAGCAATGATTTTGTCTCCCTAGTAACACCTATCTCTGAAAATTAAGGCATAAATAGCTACAGATAATGAAATCTTAAATCTTAAATCTAATTTTTCTGCATCCAATTTATTGTGACACAAATGTTTCAGGTATTGCATCCTATATTTTAATATAAACTAAATTATGCAATTATGCCTATTGATTTGTCAAGGTTAATTTTTAATCATAAGTCTCCTTCTTAAGAATAAGTGCATGGTAAGGAATCAGAATTTTTCTCTTTGCTTAATTTATTAAAGACACATAAAGTTGAATGCCTTGTACATTAGTTTTTTTTTTTTTTTTCTGGGTAATAATTCACTAAATCAAATATTCAGTCCTACTGAATCATGTGATCTATTCTCCAAGTTCTTCTTTTTAGCCTGTATTCATACAGTAACAGTTAGAAATCACACTACCTACTTGCCTCTTCAGACCATGCTATCTAAATAGAGAATATAATACCTGCAAAAGTGAGGATAATTATTTCTGAAACAGTTATGCATATACTCCAGTAGTGTTGTAGCAAAACTTTAAGCTAGCTTTTCCAACAGGTTAATAAAAGCAGATAGGTAATTTGCAGATTCTTTCAGGTAAAGAGCTGTAACAGTAACCAAGAAAATTCAACTGTTGAGAAAGTGGGAGGAGCGAATAGTAAAAAGAAGAACTAAGTAAGTTAAAGCAGAAATGAATGGCATGATAAATAATAAATGGAAGAAAAAATATTTCTGCTGTTAGCATTTTATAATTAAAATACAGAGTTCTGTGTGACTTGATAGTTCTCATTTTATTGTAAGGCCAAAGGCAGCTGAAGTCTGCTTTGGAAAATTCCATATAAGGCCAAGAGGTTGAAGCCAAAACTTTTGATTTGGAAAATGCATCTACATGAAAAAGGACAAATAGAGATGCATAGCTTATTTTTTGAGCTAGTGCTTGCTGTAGTCTCTTTGGCACCTTCTGTAAAATTTTAGTTGTGAATAAAATTAAGCCAAGAGTGGGTTCGGTTGCCTAAGAATAGGTTTTGAAGACATTTTAAATGCCCTGGAGAGTCCACATGGAATCCAGATGTGTCTCCAGATAAACATAATAGGGAGGTTCATAGTCACCACATGGGAACATTAAAATGAAAACTACCCGTTTTCAAGCTTATATAACATTATATAATGCTTTAAAAAGAAAGCAAACACCAGGAGTTTCTCAAATACATACAGACATCTACCATGCTTAAATGGTGGAGCATGTACTTTCTACACATTTCACTTGGATTTACATAAAATATTAGAATCTTCATGCCAAAATTAAAGATATGCCAAATAACTTGAAGCCATCTCCTGTTCAGGATTGTCATAGTCATCATAGCTGTAGTGACAGTAGAGATGTCTTTTTGAAATACAGTATTAAACAATTCCTTGAATTTTAGCTTCTTAGTTGTGACAATTGAATTAGCTGGTAGTGTAAATATGGCCATGCTTCCCTTGTGGTAGAACAGGAGATATTACAAAAACTAGCTGTATGTGATGGTTCCTGCAAAGTTAAATTCATTTTTTGTAGTATCATTATGTTGTTTTTTACATTATTCATAGAATCATAACATTGTAAAATCATAGAATCATAGAATAGTTTAGATTGGAAGGAATCCTAAAGATCACCTATTTCCAACCCCCCCCCCCCAGTGGGCAGGAACACCTTCCACTGGACCAGGTTGCTCAAGACCCTATCCAACTTGACCTTTAACACTTCCAGGGAGGGGACATCCACAACATTCCTAGGCAACTTGCTCTAGTGTCTAACTACCCTCACTGTAAACAATTTCTTGCTAATATTCTGTGCAAATCTACCCTTAAAGCCATTCCCCCTTGTCCTATCACTACAAGCCCTTATAAAAAGGTCCCTCCCCAGCTTTCTTCTAGGCTCCCTTCAGGTACTGGATATATTTACATATATCTTGAGAACACTTTAAAAGAGCCAGAAAAACACATGCAAATACTCTTCCTTACAGCCAATAGGGAAAGACAGTTCTGGAGCTTCAGAATAGAAATTTATTATAAAACATCTGATCTCCTTCTTTAATCAAAGGAGGAGCCTGGAGAACTAACTGCTTCAGATTAGCCCTAGACCCTTTAGTAATGCCTGTAATTACATATAAATAAGAAGGAGAAATCTCAAGCAGGGATTTCCCATATTGACTGCCTGTCAGAATTCTTGACCTAGTCCTGGCCCTTCAGGTCAGTATGCTTTTGGGCAATGTTTAGTCACAGTGAAAGGAAACGTCTTTGAAGAAGTTAGTACCTATGGGCAATTTTGGTCAAAACACGCATCCTGTCACCCTTGCCAGTCTCCCAACATGGTTATAGCAGGCTTTGCACCAACATCCGCCCAGCGTATCTCACAACACATCCTGCATATATATACCCTCAATTTCATGCCCTGAAAAATCTCACTGTGGTGAGCTACATGACAGTCTGAGAAACAAAAATACACTCAAAAGATAATTGTTGTTTTTCAGAGTCAGTGGAGGTTCAAGGCTAGATTCTATGAAGGGAGAACATGGTAAGTCTGTTTTCCCTCTGACCTCAAGGCCAGAAAAACTTCATGAACCTTTTCTATTAGCAGTGTGTTTAATTACTGTTCACTCTCTTCTTTAGATTCAATTCTATTCTTGACAAAGCAGCACCAGTTACATAGCACTTATGTCTACTCTGTTTATGCTGCAAATTAAAATATTGCACTGATTTCAGACTTTGTGAAGGTGTTTGTAGGGACATGTCCAAAAATATTTCTGTAAGATTTTTCTGAATAATTCAGTTGAAGCTACATTCTTTTGATTGTTTGATCTGGTTGCCAAACTATTTCAGATATGAATATGTATTGTCGAGGGTTGAAGGGGAAGGTCGCAAAGCTTTCTTCCCCCCCCGTAAGTAAAGGGAAGAAAATTGAAAGGAAAAAAAATGCAGCCAGATTAGCAAAGGGATTGTGTGCTATATTTACAAAGCAGTTTAGGGAATGCAGGTTTATATACAGAATTTACAGTATTTACAATATATACAGAAATATACAACAAAGTAACACAGAAATAAGATTCCCTCCTCTGCTGAGGAGGGTTCCCCACCCCTGTACCACCCCTTCTCTCCCCTTTTCCCCAGAGAGGGTTAGAAAGAGAGAAAAAGGAAAAATTGTTAATTAAAAGCAGTTAGTCAGGCCTTGCGGTTATCAGTTCCAAGGTCAGTCTGGCTGAAAGCCCAGAAGCTGCGAGCTGCAAAGGGGAAGAAAGAAGTGCAGGACTGTCCACAAGTCTCTACTGAACTCCAAGTTCAAAGGTGCTTTCTCCCAATCTACCAATGAAATTAGTTTAGATCTGTCTTTTGTTTATAAACATTCAGCCACAATGTCCCCTTTTTTAAAGGGACAGCCTCCAACGGTCACATGTATATAAGTAATATCTCATGCTTCTGTTTTATGAATAAACATATACTTATTTTTACTCAGTCCAGAGAGGGAAAGACACTCCGTTCTTTTGGAATATTCCCGTGTTTTGAAATCAGAGGCACAAATGAGGCCAAATTATCAACAGCGAGGCTATTTATTAACAGAATAAAGTAGATGGATCAGAAGGAGAGAGAGAGAGGGAAAATAGAGAGAGAGAGAAGAGGGAGAGAGAAGAGGAAAGGAATTATATTACTACACCCCTCACCACTCCAAGACAGTTTGGGTCTGTGGAGGAAGGCTGCTGCAGCTTTGGCATGGAGGAGAGGTCATCCTTGTTGGCTGTGCTGTCCTCTGCTGGTGGAGGGGAGGGACAAAGTCTGAGTCCAAGTCCAAGTCCTAATCCTCTCTGAGCTCCATGAGTTGCAGCAGGAGGAACTTAGGGCACAGAGAGTGAGTTCCTCCTTGTCTGCTGCCTCCAGGTTACATGGTGATGTCTTTTTCCCCTCTGTCTGTCCTTTTCTTTCCTGGTATTCTCTTCATTTTTCTTCCGAGCGGCATTGCCCCGGTCTTTTCCTTCTAACAAGCCAGTAGTTGCTCAGATCATTTATACAGTTTTTTACGGATGTGTCCAGGTGGTGAATATGCACATTCCAGAGAGTATCGATACCAGTGGCCTCTGCCCATTATTTCCAGGGCATTTGCAGTCTGCTGAGCAATCTTTATCCTTTGCATTATCCTCCCTTTCTGGAGTATCTGCTGTGTAGAGATGATATTGTCTATGCACATTCCAGAGAGTTGTTATCCAGTGGTGAGTGCGCAATAGAATAGAATAGAATAGAATAGAATAGAATAGAATAGAATAGAATAGAATAGTTGGAAAAGACCTCCGTGATTATTGGGTCCAACCTATCATCCAACACCATCTAATCAGCTAAACCACGGCACCAAGTACCCTATCCAGTCTCTTCCTAAACACCTCCAGTGATGGTGACACCACAACCTCCCTGGGCAGCCCATTAAAATGACCAATCACTCTTTCTATGAAGAACTTCTTCCTAATATCCAGTCTAAACCTCCCCTGGTGCAGCCTGAGACTGTGTCCTCTTGTTATGGTGCTGGTTGCCTGGGAGAAGAGACTAACTCCCACCTGGCTACAACCTCCCTTCAGGGAGTTGTAGAGAGCAAAAAGGTCTCCTCTGAGCCTCCTCTTCTCCAGGCTAAGCAATCCCAGCTGCCTCAGCCTCTCCTCATAGGGCTTGTGCTCCAAACGCCTCCCCAGCCTTGTTGCCCTTCTCTGGACATGTTCCAGCAACTCAACATCTTTTCTAAACTGAGAGGCCCAGAACTGGGCACACTGCAGGCTCATGTTCAGCCTACTATCAAGCAGTACCCCCAGGTTCCTTTCTGCCTGGTTGCTCTGACCCCAGCATGGGGCACTGCATGGGGTTATTGTGGCCTATGTGTAGAACCCGACACTTAGATATGTTAATCTCATGCTGTTGGACTCTGCCCATCTGTCCAGCCTGTCAAAGTCCTTCTGCAGAGCTCTCCTACCCTCTAACAGGTCAACACCTGCCCCTAGCATGGTGTCATCTGCAAACTTACTGATGATGGACTCGATCCCCTCATGTAGATCATAAATAAAGATATTAAAGAGCATGGAGCCCAGCACGGTGGGGCTGGCCCTAGTCTCTAAGAATGTGCTGGGTTGAGGCAGCCCCCTTCCCCACCCCTGGCAACAATAAACACTCAGACAAACGGATTGCAAAAGTGATGGAAAGTTTAAATAGAAAGCAGTGAACTTTTACAGAAAAGCAAAAGCACAGTGATAAAGAAAAATCCCAAAGCAGACTCAGAGAGATCCCATCCCTACCTGAGGGTACACCCAAGACCCCCAGGGCTCCTTCTTCCCCCTCCCACTGCTAGGCTAGTCTCAGCTGGCCAGATCTGAGACTGCCCATCCCCCATGGCCTTGGGCCTAGCCAGGCCCAAAGCCAGGAGACATCTCCCCCAGTTACTGGCTGACGGAGGAGGAAGAAAAGAGATAGTGCTAGACTCCGCACTGGATCTTATAGTGGTGCAAAGGATTGTGGTATGAAATACTGCATAATTTCCTGAGTCCACCCCTGGGCTGGATTTCTGGACACAGGAAGTAAACATTGCAGGGGGGCACCCAGCTCAAACTGTAACACTGAGGCACACCACTAGTGACTGGCTGCCAGATGGATGTGGCACCATTCACCACCACTCTCTGGGCTCAGCCCTTCAGCCACGTCCTGACCCAGCACAGGGTGCTGCTGTCCAAGGCATGGGCTGACAGCTTGGTCAGGAGTTTGCTGTGGGGGACGGTATCAAAGACCTTGCTGAAGTCCAGGTAGACTACATCCACAGCCTTCCCTACATCCACCAGGCAGGTCACCTGATCATAGAAGGAGATCAGGTTGGTCAGGCAGGACCTGCTCTTCCTAAATCCATGCTGGCTGGGCCTGATCCCTTGGCCATCCTCTAAGTGCTGTGTGATTGCACTCAAGATGGCCTGTTCCACAACCTTGCCTGGCACTGAGATCAGACTGACAGTTCTGTAATTCCCTGGCTCATCCAACCAGTCCTTCTTGTGGATGGGCATCATGTTGGCCAGCTTGCAGTCTTCTGGGACCTCTTCACTGAGCCAGGACTCTTGAAAAATGATGGAGAGCAGCTTGGCTATCTCATCTGCCAGCTCTCTCAATACGCCAGGATGCATCCCATCCAGTCCCATGGACTTGTGGGGATCCAAGCAGCTAAGGAGGTCTTTAACTATTTCCTCCTGGATCACAGGGGAGCTATACTGCTCCCTGACTCCATCTTCCAGCTCAGGAGGCCTGTTGTCCTGAAGACAACCTTTCTTGCTATTAAAATTTGAGGCAAAGAAGGTTTTGAGTATTTCTGCCTTTTCCTCATCTTTTGTCACTATGTTCCCCTCTATGTCCACCAATGGTTGGAGGTTGTGCTTGCCCCTCCTCGTGCTATTAATATATTTGTAAAAGGATTTTTTTATGGTCTTTCACAGCAGCGGCCAGTCTAAGCTCTGAATGGCCTTTTGCCTCTCAAAGTTTTTTCCTGCACCACCTAGCAACATCCTTAAACATTTAATCTCCTTCCTTCCAAAGATGATACACCTTCTTTTTTCCCCTTAATTCCTTTAGAAGTTCATTGTCCATCCAGGCTGGCCATCTACCCTGGCAGCTCCTCTTCCAGCACATTGGCACAGCCTGTTCCTGAGCCTTCAAGATTTCCTTCTTGAAGTAGGTTCAGCTGTCCTGGACCCCTTTGTTTTTAAGGGATGTTTCCCAAGGAACCTTCTGAGTTAGTTCCTTGAATAACCTGGAGTCTGCCCTCCAGAAGTCCAGAGTGGGGGTTTTGTTGATGTCCCTCTTAGCTTGACTGCATATTGAAAACTCAATTATGTCATGGTCACCCCACCCCAGACAGCCTCCAGGCACCACATCTCCCACCAGCCCTTCTGTATTGGTAAAAAGAATGTCCAGCAAAGCCTTACCCCTGGTAGGCTCACACAACAACTGGGATAAGAAGCTATCCTCCATACACTCTAAAAACCTTCTAGGCTGCCTCCTCTCTGCTCTGTTAAGTTCCCAGCACATATCAGTAGGTTAAAATTGCCCATAACAAGAAGGTCTGGTGATCTTGAGACAGCCTCTAGCTGCCTATAGAATAATTCATCAACCTCCTCATCCTGGTTGGGTGGTCTATAACAGACTCCAAACAGGATGTCTGCCTTGTTGAACTTCCCTCTAATTTTCACCCACAGGCACTCAACCTGGTCATCCTTGATCTCGAGTTCCATGGCATCTAGTGCTTCCCTGATGTACAGGGCCACCCCTCCACCCCTTCTCCCTTTCCTGTCTCTCCTGAAAAGACTGTAGCCATCAATTACAGTGCTCCAGTCATGTGAGTCATCCCACCATGTCTCTGTGATGGCAACTACATCATAACTTTCCAGGTGTAACAAGGTTTCCACCTTCTCTTGTTAGTAACCCATGCCGCGTGCATTAGTGTACATGCAGTTCAGCTGGGCTGCTGGTTTCACCCCTGACTCCAGCTTACCACCACCAGACTCCTGCCTGGGGGGACTGGTTTCATCCCCTTCCCCCTTCAAATCTAGTTTAAAGCCCTGTCAATTAGACCTGCCAACTCCCTTCCTATAACCGTTTTCCCTTTGTGGGCTAGACCATTCTCATACACTAAGATCTTTCTTCTCCTCTGGGATGGATGTATTCCATCTGTTGCTAGATGACCTGATGCCATAGAAAGTTCCCCAAGATCAAAAACCCCAAAATTCTTTTGGTAGTACCAGCCTCTAAGCCACTTGTTGACCACAGCTGCTGACCTGTTCCTTTTGGTATTCCTTCCTGCAACTAAAGGGTATTGATGAAAGAAATTACCTGTACCCCTGACCCCTTATCCACTTCTCCCAGAGTCTTGAAGTCCTTTTTGATTGCCTTGGGACCTCTGGTTGCAACCTGATAGCTCCTTAACTCCATAACTATTAAGGGATAGTAATCAGAGGACTGTACCAGACTAGGTAGCCTTCTGGTAACATCTCTGACCTCGGCCCCAGGGAGGCAGCAGACTTCCGTGTGTGAAGGATCTGGACAACATATGGGGCTGTCTGTTCCCCTCAGTTCCCCTCAGGAGGGGATCACCAATAACAATTACCCTCATCTTTTTTTTAAGGGAACAAGTCCTGATGCGGGGGGCAGGCTGTTTTGCGTTAGGCAACACCTCAGATGGTGTCTTCTGCTATCAGAATAACCTCACCCTCAATTTCCAGTGTCCCATATTGGTTTTGCAAGGACAGCAGGGAAGGTGACGGGAGGCATGAAGGTTTTACTTTACATCTCCTATTTAGAATAAACCAAACCAGGTTGGAAGAGACCCTCAAGATCATCGCGTCCAACCCATCAACCAATCCAACCCACCTAAACAACTAACCCATAGCACCAAGCACCCCATCAAGTCTCCTCCTGAAAACCTCCAATGATGGTGACTCCACCACCTCCCCAGGCAGCCCATTCCAATGGGCAATGACTCTTTCTGTATAGAACTTCTTCCTAACATCCAACCTGGACCTCCCCTGGTGCAGCCTGAGACTGTGTCCTCTTGTTCTGGTACTGGCTGCCTGGGAGAAGAGACCAACATCCGCCTGTCTACAACCTCCCTTCAGGTAGTTGTAGAGAGTGATAAGGTCACCCCTGAGTCTTCTCTTCTCCAGGCTGAGCAATCCCAGCTCCCTCAGTCTTTCCTTATAGGGCTTGTGTTCCAAACCCCTCACCAACTTTGTTGCCCTTCTCTGGACTCATTCCAGCAAGTCAACATCCTTCCTAAACTGAGGGGCCCAGAACTGGACACAGTACTTGAGGTGTGGCCTAACCAGTGCAGTGTACAGAGGCAGAATGACCTCCCTGCTCCTGCTGGCCACACCGTTCTTGATGCAGGCCAGGATGCTATTGGACCTCTTGGCTGCCTGGGCACACTTGCAAGCTCATGTTCAGCCTACCATCAACCAGTACCCCCAGGGTCCCTCTCTGCCTGGCTGCTCTCCAGCCACTCTGACCCCAGCCTGTAGCTCTTCATTGGGTTGTTGTGGTCAATGTGCAGAACCTGACACTTGGATGTGTTAAATCTCATGCTGTTGGACTCTGCCCATCTGTCCAGCCTGTTGAAGTCCCTCTGCAGAGCTTCTCTACCCTCCACTAGATCAACTCCTGCCCCCAGACTGGTGTCATCAGCAAATTTACTGATGATGGACTCAATGCCCTCATCCAGATCATCAATAAAGATGATCTATGACATAAAGATGATATGAGATAAAGATGATCTATGAGGGACCTGTATTCATTCCCCACTGCTTTTTGGATTACCTGCCTCTGCTAGGGGAGTCTGCAGAGCCTGGTACTCAAGTTTTTACATTCCCACACAGTCCTAAGTCTAGCAACTTCCTCCTTCAATTCAGCCAGTAGGTTAAGCAGATAGTCGATCTGCTCACACCTAATGCAGGTGTTGTCTTCACTACCCTCCATTTCAGGTGCCAGGCTCCAACACTCTCTGCAGCCAGTTGCCTGGACACCTACCTGCTTATGTTCGACCTCAGTTTGGGTTGACACTGATCTTTTGAAAACAGCTTTTCTGGGAGTTGCAACCATCCCTATCCCTGGCCACGTGACCTACTGGAAGAAAATAAAATAAAATAAGTGCGGCGGCACATGCCGCAGCCTGCAGTCAAGTGAGCAGACAGCAGCTTTGTAGCGCAACGCTAGACCACGCCAGCCTTGGGTGCTTTTTAAATTTCTTGTGGCTGATGTCACGATCTTGAGCAGGCATGTGAGAAGACATCTATGCCAGACCTCGCTCTCTGCCTCAGTGACTGCCGGGGTCCTCCTGCCCCGAAATGCCTGAAAAGGAATGTATGATGAAGTGCCTTTCGTCTCAAGCACACTGGTCCCGAGTGTTGGTCCTGAGACAGCTTTCTAGTGAAATGCTATTGTCTGGGCAAGCAGTACAGGTGATTTTATATTTGTTAAGTCACATCAAGAGAGACAAGATTTAGTCTCTCACAGTTATCCATTAAAAATCAGGGACAGAAATAGTACAGTTTATTAAGATAAAATTTAAAAGCCAATAGACATCTTCTCCTCACCTTCATATTATATTTTTCTTGTCTGTTAGCATATTTATTTCTGTAAAATGTGGAACTTTTTTAAAGTTTCACATATTTACTGTCACAATGGATCTATCAGGAGATGCCATTTTCATCTTTCTTTATTAGATCTGTATGAAAGATTAAATATATTACACTGGAAAGACATGAGATACACATTGCACTATGTAATTCTACCAACACCCTCATGATTCCCTTGATTTCCTCTGAAACCTCATCACAGCTTGAGCATATAATTATTTTTAATTCTGTTAAAGTCAGTATACTTTGTGTATGACAATCTCTACAGTGTCCCACTTTGATCTGGGATTTCTTAAGCTAAATTTACCTGGAACTCAATTTCAGTTTTTTATCTTAAAAGCATGTTTCATCTTTAATGGTCTTGACATATAAGAAAAATTACTTTTCTCCTTATTTTTCTCTTTTGTTCAAATAAACTTTGAACAACAACAAATTTAAAGTGGAATGCATTGTCTTTACTAAATTTCAAAAAGAGAATTGTAAGTGCTTTATGCATATACAGGTAGATTTGACTGGCAAAGTCTTATTTGCAACAAGCTCCTCACAGAGTGAAATTACGCTTATCCTTACTGGAGCCGAAAGTGAAAATGGGATGAAGAGAAATGCTAGACACTTTTATTTGTTGATCAAAATCTAGATGGGATATATAATTTCTTCTTTGGAATTTGCATGCATTTTGAAGAGTTGGAGTTGTTGCTATGTTTCTTTATTGTCATAATGGTGCGGTTTTACAAAACTTTACAGTTAGCATATACCCATCTGCTCATTTGTTTTGCAAGCCTTTCTGATAAGAAAATAGTTCTGCAGGAAAAGCAACAGAAGGAATTGTATTTTCACTATTTGTGAAGTACCATTGCCTTGCCAGGACAGAATGAACTTCAAAGCTTGTTGAAAAACACCATACATAGTTTATTTGTTTGGAAGATACAAAAATAAAAGCCAGAGCTGGGGCTGCTACAGTGGTATTTCAAATAAACTATTGTGACAGCCAAGCATTTGTCAAGGGCTGAATAAGCTTTTCATCAGTCAAACTATTTCTCTGCTCCTGAAGTTAGCAATTGATCTCTAACTTATCTGCTTCATTGCTGCTCAAACTGACGTACTGTATCCAGAGTACAGAAAAAAAGAAATAATTCATATTTATGGATCTATTCCATATTTTTATTTTCTCTAATAAGCAGTGCTTTTAATAGTTGCCTAATCATAAATTCTAGTCAGACTGTTTTAATTGGTTTTTGACCTACATACTATTATGGGCCTGATTAACAATTCCCTAATCAAAGTTGCAAAACATTCTGCCTTGTGTTCAATAATTTAGAGATCCATATGGGAGATGTATTGTTGCTCCTAGTCTCAATGTGAATTTAGTTCATTCTTTGCTTATAGTCTCAAGATTCACTTGAGCAAAAATAATTTCAAATAAAAATACCCCACAACATAATACAGCCAAGAATATGAGTCTGTAAACTGTATTTTTTATTCATAAATATATGCAAAAATTCAGCTGCCAAGGATTTTGTTAATTAGCAAAATGACATATTTGTTCTACCAGAGGCTCCTAGGGCCAAGTCTTAGCATGACTACTTTGTACCACATGGTGAGAATGCTTTTAGCAGGCAGGTTCAGGAAGAGCATTCCAAATCATGAATGAAGCACACAAGCTGACATGTAACTGCCTTTACTATCCTCTTTTCCTAGTGCCAGGAAAATAGGAACAGGATGTGGAAATTTATCCTAGCTACAAAATACCAAAGCATTTTGATTAAAGGTTTTTAAGGCTAAAGGTCTGCCTGAGCCCCTTTGGCCTGTAAATCACGTTTCTGTATCCTCCAGAAAGCAAGAGAGTGATGTGCACAGTTTAAAGGCCACTCAGCCTTTTCCCAGAGGAGCAAGTGCCCTTTTAGAGAGAGTATAGCTTACAGTACAGGTAACAGTACAGGTAAGAAGCAAGCCTGGAAAGCAATTAATTGGTGTTATGGGCCTCAGTGACTTCTGCCCAGCTGTGTATTTTTTTGTCATCTTAAAGCCCTTCTTAAATCAAGGATCCTACTATGGCAAGAACTTTCTGCTTTCCCTTTTTCCTTTCCCTTAATCTACACAGAAATTTGCTGGACTGGCTTCACAAGTGTTTTAAATTTAGATAATTCTTTCAAATTACATCTTATTTGTGTTGTGGTTTATGCCCTGCTCAGTATAAATAGAGAAGTAGTACATATTTGATGCCTCTGCTCATGCATGCTTTCACATAGAATGGAGTAGAGTAGAGTAGAGTAGAGTAGAGTAGAGTAGAGTAGAATAGAATAGAATAGAATAGAATAGAATAGAATAGAATAGAATAGAATAGAATAGAATAAACCAGGTTGGAAATGACCTTCAAGATCATCGAGTCCAACCCATCACCCAACGCCATCTAATCAACTAAACCATGGCACCAAGTGCCTCATCCAGTGTCCTCTTAAATACCTCCAGTGACAGAGACTCCACTACCTCTCTGGGCAGCCCATTAAAATGGCTAATCACACTTTCTATGAATAACTTCTTCCTAACCTCCAGCCTAAACCTCCCCTGGCACAGCCTGAGACTGCGTCCTCTTGTTATGGTGCTGGTTGACTGGGAGAAGAGACCAAGGCCCACCTGGCTACAACCTCCCTTCAGGTAGTTGTAGACAGCAATAAGGTCTTCTGAGCCTCCTCTTCTCCAGGCTAAGCAATCCCCACTCCTTCAGCCTCTCCTTGTAGGGCTTGTGCTCCAAACCCCTCCCCATCTTTGTTGCCCTTCTCTGGACATGTTCCAGCAACTCAACATCTTTCTTGAATTGGGGGGCCCAGAACTGGACAGATTACTCAAGGTGTGGCTTAACCAGAGCTGAGTACAGGGGCACAATGACTTCCCTGTTCCTGCTAGCCACAGTATTCATGATACAGGCCAGGATGACACTGGTCTTCTTGGCCACCTGGGCACACAGCTGGCTCATCTTCAGCCCCCTATCAAGCAGTATCCCCAGGTCCCTTTCTGCCTGGCTGCTCTCCAGCCACCCTGTCCCCAGCCTGTAACACTGCATGGGGTTGTTGTGGCCAGTGTTGCTTCCAGTGATTCATTCAAACAATTGGACAAGGACTTTCTCAACTTACTGGAAAATAACACTTCAATATTGTAGCTCAAAATGCCTCTAAATGCATTGACAAATAGAATATTTGGAGGAAAACATAGTACTGTGGACAAAGGTTTCCTCAAAAGTCTAAAGCCAAAGTATTTTTAGATTTTTGGTGAATTAAAATAGTTTTCAAAACTTCAAATTAGTTAATGAGCACCCTAATACTGAAGATGAGGGAACAAGAAAACTTGTTGGTAAACATGTGATATATTCTGCACAGCCAGGGCATTTTATGTATCAGAACAGTCTTTTTTAAGGAATAGAAAATATACCTTGCACGTATACTCAGCCTGATGCTTTGCAAGGCAGTTCTTCCTTAAGGAACTATGTTGAAATCCATTATAAATATTTAGTTTATGAAATGTATGCAGATAAATTCATAAAATCCAGCTTTAATCACTTTTTGCAAGAATAAGATAGATTATCTTCACCAGAAATACACAAAAGTATTTTTAAAATATATGGCTCCTGAATAAGTACATAAGCAGCAACACAGTATAATTGAATATCTTTTAAATAGTTACTAGTCCAGGACATAAAATCTAAAGTAGTTTAGTTTCCTACATTGTTTTATAGTCTTAATTTTCTTCCAAGTCTAAAAGTGTAATGATTTTTTTTATGAGATATATATACCTACTATCATGAAAATGCATTTGATCATTAGTGTTATTTCCCTACACTGTGACAAAAGTAAACTTTGTCACTTACTTAACAAAAACATAACTCAAATCTTGCATGGCTGTAGGGATTTTAATGTCATTTATAGAATCAACAGGGATGCAAAATTCAGATCAATCTTAACCTCTACAGAAAGATTATACTAATAAAATTTAGACCCTATCAGATAGAACTTATCCACACAAAGGGTATCAGGATTCTATTTGAATGCTTATATTAAAACCTGCAAATGATAGAAACTGTTAGAGAACTCAAGTGAAAAACCCATCAGAAAATACACATTTATGTTGTCAAGGTTATGAAATCTACCCATCTATGTACAATATTCATTATGTATCTGCAATAAATTATATGCCATATAATTTAATCTAAAACACACTTTATATTTTTCTGAATATAATGGAGGATATGGAAAAAAAGCTTCAGACAGCACAAACAAAAATTGCCAAGGAATCACCAGGGGTCTTAAACTACAGAAGAAAGTGAACTGCAATTGCTTACAATCTTTATTTAAATGTTTAGTTAAGATAAATAATGAAGGCTTCTAGTTCAAAGGACATTTCTGCCTATTTGGTTTAAAAGCAGTTTTAGGTGGGAATGGTGCAGACCATGATCACTTTGGAACAGTAACTATTCAATTACATAGTGAGGAAAAAACTCCAATTCAGTTAATGTTTTATTCACAAGAGTTACTGAACTCTTCACAGTATAGACTGTTATGGAAGAAATTTTCAAAATTTGCAAACAGTATACAGATAACAAGGAACTGGAAAATATTTATCAAAGAGAAAGGTAAGCATCCTTGGCACTATCCATAGTCATATAAAGGGCAAGATGGTCCTTAGGAGTAGTCAATATGGCTTTACCAAAGGGAAGTCATGTTTGACCAGCACGATAGCCTTTTATGAGGATATAATCAGGTGGATAGATGATGGTACCACTGTGGATGTGGTCTATCTTGAATTCAGTAAGGCATTTGACACTGTCTCCCACAGCATCCTTGCATTTAAACTGAAGCAGTGTGGTCTCGATGATCAGGTAGTGAGGTGGATTGGGAACTGGTTGAAGGAAAGAAGTCAAAGAATTGTGGTCAATGGGAAGGAGTCTAGTTGGAGGCCTGTGTCTAGTGGAGTCCCTCAGGGGTCAGTAGTGAGACCAGTACTGTTCAATATATTCATCAATGACCTGGATGAGGGCACAGAGTGCACTGTCAGCAAATTTGCTGACAAAACCCACAAAGCTAGGTGGAGTGGCTGACACACCAAAAGGGTGTGCTGTCATTCAGTGAGACCTGGACAGGCTGGAGAGCTGGGCAGGGAGAAATTTGATGAAGTTCAACTAGGGCAAGTGTAGAGTCTTGCCCCTGGGAAGGAACAATCCCATGTACCGGTACAGTTGGGGACAGACATACTGGAGAGAAGTGAAGGGGAAAGGGACATGGGGGTCCTGGTGGATGGAAGGATGACCACGACCCAGCAATGTGCTCTTGTGGCCAGGAAGGTCAATGTCATTCTAGGGTGGATTAGAAAGGGTGTGACCAGTAGGTTAAGAGGGGTTCTCCTCCCCCTCTACTCTGCGCTGGTGAGGCTGCACCTAGAGTATTGTGTCCAGTTCTGGGCCCCTCAATTCAAGAAAGACAGTGAGCTACTTGCAAGAGTC
Source organism: Melanerpes aurifrons (assembly GCA_011125475.1). NCBI lineage: Eukaryota > Metazoa > Chordata > Aves > Piciformes > Picidae > Melanerpes > Melanerpes aurifrons. The sequence continues at coordinate 3,010,890 of WWNC01000050.1, read as the reverse complement.
CAGAGCAGAGCCATAAGGATGAATAAGGGAGTGGAACATCTTCTGTGCAAGGATAGACTGAGGGGAGCTGGGGATCTTTAGCTTGGAGAAGAGGAGACTGAGAGGTGACCTCATCAGTGTTTATAAATATGTAAAGGGTGAGTCCTGAGAGGATGGAGCCAGGCTCTTTTCAGTGGTGCCCAATGACGGGACAAGGGGTGGAAGCTGAGGCATAGAAAGTTTCACTTAAATATGGGGAAAAAAATTTTCACTGTGAGGGTGACAGAGCACTGGAACAGGCTGCCCAGGGGGGTTGTGGAGTCTCCCTCTCTGGAGATATTCAAAACTCACCTGGATGTGTTCCTATGTATTTTACAATACAATACAATACAATAAACCAGGTTGGAAGAGACCTTCAAGATCATCACGTCCAACCTATCACCCAACACCACCCAATCAACTAACCCATGTAACCAAGCACCCTGTCAAGTCTCCTCCTGAACACCTCCAGTGACGGCGACTCCACCACCTCCCCAGGCAGCCCATTCCAATGGGCAATCACTCTCTCCGTGTAAAACTTCCTCCTGACCTCCAGCCTGAACTTCCCCTGGCGCAGCCTGAGACTGTGTCCTCTTGTTCTGGTGCTGGCTGCCTGGGAGAAGAGACCAACCTCTGCCTGTTTACAACCCCCCTTCAGGTAGTTGTAGAGAGTAATGAGGTCACCCCTGAGTCTCCTCCCCTCCAGGCTAAGCAGCCCCAGCTCCCTCAGTCTCCCCTCATAGGGCTTGTGTTCCAAGCCCCTCACTAACTTCGTTGCCCTTCTCTGGACTCGTTCCAGCAAGTCAACATCCTTCCTAAACTGAGGGGCCCAGAACTGGACACAGTACTCGAGGTGTGGGTGTAGGTGATACTGCTACTGGCAGGGGAGTTGCACTAGATGATCTTTTGAGGTCCCTTCTGGCCCCTGAAATTCTGTGATTCTGTTATTAAAATCATGGAATACCACTTTATGAGATAAATGTTGACTATTTTAGGAAAACCAACCAAACTCCATGATAAAGACAACAAAAAATATACTTATTTTCTTGTGTTTGTGCTAAAATAATCAGCTGCTCCCATTTACTTATGTATTCTTTCATGCGCACCTCGATAACAAAACATTCAGAATTTTGAAAGAGGAATAGCTGCTGTATAGGACGAATAAGCTAAGTAGAGAATATCTATCTTTATCCTTGTCACAGTACATTCATTATTCTTCCCCAGTACTCTAAATTTCCTGTGAATATGGTAACAAAGTGATGGTAAAGCCATACAGATGCATTAGACTGTCTTCTATTCCTAACCCTAGTTTTGAAGTATATTGCTCTCTTTACAGATGGAGGGATGAGGGAAAAAAAAAAGAAAAGGAAAAAAGAAAAGAAAAGTTATGTACATAGCACAGGTCATCCTATATTCAGGCACAATGGCCCTTTTCAGGTATGACTGCATTACCTTTGTGAAGACAGATGGTAACAATATTGATCAGTGTTGAAATTATAGAGGTATTTCAGTGGGTTCTGCAAGAGTTCAATATCTAATATTATTCCTCTGTTTTCCCCTGAGAAATGGTGAACTTTGTAGGTAATAGTATCCTTGGCCATATATACATCAGAAATGGTTCAACCTCATTTGAAGCTCAGAGACAGTTCCAATCCTGACCAGTTGGAGACATCAGCACTAGAGCTTCTGAAAAATGACAGCTGAAAATTCACCTCTGGTACCATAGCCAGCGCTACTTAACAATTCTTTTTGAGTCTGTACAATGACATTCTAAATTGTCATGCTCCATCTGTCTTCAGAGACTGTTAAGGTGGAAGCCTGCTAAGATCATAGATCATAGAAAGGTTTGAGTGGGAAGGGACTTTAAATATCATCTACTTCCAATGTCCTTGCTGTGGACAGAACACCATTCACTAGACTGGGTTGATCCAAGCCCCATCAAACTTGGTCTTTATTTATTTTTTAGAATAAACCAAACCAGGTTGGAAGAGACCCTCAAGATCATCGCGTCCAACCCATCAACCAATCCAACCCACCTAAACAACTAACCCATGGCACCAAGCACCCCATCAAGTCTCCTCCTGAACACCTCCAATGACGGCAACTCCACCACCTCCTTGGGCAGCCCATTCCAATGGGCAATCACTCTCTCTGTATAGAACTTCTTCCTAACATCCAACCTGAACCTCCCCTGGTGCAGCCTGAGACTGTGTCCTCTTGTTCTGGTACTGGCTGCCTGGGAGAAGAGACCAACATCCGCCTGTCTACAACCTCCCTTCAGGTAGTTGTAGAGAGTGATAAGGTCACCCTTGAGTCTCCTCTTTTCCAGGCTGAGCAACCCCAGCTCCCTCAGTCTTTCCTCATAGGGTTTGTGTTCCAAGACCCTCACCAACTTTGTTGCCCTTCTCTGGACATGCTCCAGCAAGTCAACATGCTTCCTAATCTGAGGGGCCCAGGACTGGACACAGTACTCAAGTAACCAGTGCAGTATACAGGGGCAGAATGACCTCCCTGTTCCTGCAGGCCACACTGTTCCTGATGCAGGCCAGGATGCCATTGGACCTCTTGGCTGCCTCGGCACACTGCTGGCTCATGTTCAGCCTACCATCGACCAGTACCCCCAGGTCCCTCTCCACCTGGCCACTCTCCAGCCACTCTGACCCCAGCCTGTAGCATTGCATGGGGTTGTTGTGGCCGATGTGCAGAACCCGGCACTTGGATGTGTTAAATCTCATGCCGTTGGACTCTGCCCATCCGTCCAGCCTGTCGAGGTCCCTCTGCAGAGCCTCTCTACCCTCCAGCAGATCAACTCCTGCCCCCAGCTTGGTGTCATCAGCAAATTTACTCATGATAGACACAATGCCCTCATCCAGATCATCAATAAAGATGTTAAAGAGCACAGGGCCCAGCACTGATCCCTGAGGCACACCCCTAGTGACTGGCTGACAGCTGCCACAGCACCATTCACCACCACTCTCTGGGCTCGGCCCTCCAGCCAGTTCCTAACCCAGTGCAGTGTGTTCCCATCCAAGCCATGGGCTGACAGCTTGGCCAGCAGTTTGTTATGGGGGACGATGTCAAAGGCCTTGCTGAGGTCCAGGCAGACTACATCCACAGGCCTCCCCACATCCACCAGGTGGGTCACCTGAGCATAGAAGATCAGGTTGGTCAGGCAGGCCCTGACCTTCCTAAATCCATGCTGGCTAGGCCTGATCCCTTGGCCATCCTGTAAGTGCTGTGTGATTGCACTCAGGATGACCTGTTCCATGATCTTGCCTGGCACTGAGGTCCAGCTGACAGGTCTATAATTCCCTGGCTCCTCCAGTGAGCGAGGACTGCTGGAAAATGATGGAGAGCGGCTTGGCCAGCTCATCTGCCAGCTCCCTCAGCACCCTAGGATGGATCCTGTCTGGTACCATGGACTTGTGGGGATCCATGCTGCTGAGGAGAGTTCCAACTACCTGCTCATGGAACATAGAGAAACTATGCAGCTCCCTGGCTCCTTCTGCCAGCTCTGCAGGCCAGCTGTCAGGAAGACGTTCTGTCCTTCTAGTAAAAATTGAGGCAAAGAAGGTGTTAAGTATCTCTGCCTTTTCCTCATCCTTTGATACAACATTTCCCTCCATGTCAACCAAGGAGTGGAGGTTGTCCTTGTCCTTCCTCTTGCTATTGATATATTTATAGAAGGACTTTTTGTTGTCCTTCACAGCAGAGGCCAGTTTAAGTTCAAAATGTGCTTTTGCCTCCCAAATTTTCTTCCTACATGATTTGGCAACATCCTTAATAGTTCCGTGGGTTGCCTCCCCTTTCTTCCAAAGGTCTCTCTTTTTTTTCCCTTAGTCCTCTTTTTTTCCCTTAGTTCTATTAAAAGTTCATTACCCATCCAGGCTGGCCATCTGCCCCAGCAGCTCATCTTCCGGCACACTGGCACAGCCTATACCTGTGCCTTCAACAATTCTTCCTTGAAGTAGGTCCAGCCCTCCTGGACCCCTTTATTATTAAGGGCTTTATCCCAAGGAACCCTCTGAATTAGTTCCTTGAGTAACCTGAAGTCCGCCCTCCAGAAGTCCAGAGTGGAGGTCTTCTTGCTGCCCCTCTTAGCTTGATCAAAAACTGAAAATTCAATTATCTCGTGGTCACTGGACCCCAAACACCCTCCGACCACCACATCACCCATCAGCCCTTCCCTGTTGGTGAACAGGAGGTCAAGCATAGCCTTGCCCCTGGTAGGCTCTCGCAGCACCTGGGATAAGAAGCTGTCCTCCTCCATGCACTCTAAGAACCTCCTAGACTGTCTCCTCTCTGCTGTGTTGAGATCCCAGTAGATGTCAGGCAGGTTGAAGTCGCCCATGAGAACAAGGTCCGGAGATCCTGAGACAGCTTTAAGCTGCCTATAGAATGACTCATCAACATCTTCCTCCTGGTTGGGTGGTCTATAACCACTGCAACCAGGATGTCTGCCCTGCCGATCTTCCCTGTAATTCTTACCCACAAGCATTCAACCCGATTGTCCCTAATCTCCGTCTCAATGGCATCTAGTGCCTCCCTGATGTACAGGGCCACCCCTCCACCCCTTCTTCCTTGCCTGCCTCTCCTGAAGAGCCTGTAGCCATCAATTACAGTGCTTCAGTTATGTGAGTCATCCCACCATGTCTCTGTGATGGCAATTACATCATAACTTTCCTGCTGCAGCAAGGCTTCCAGCTCCTCTTGTTTGTTACCCATGCTTTGTGCATTAGTGTACATGCACTTCAGATGGGCTGCTAGTTTCACCCCTGACTCTAGCTTATCACCCCCAGCCTCTTGCCTGAGGGGACTAGTTTCAGCCCCTTCCCCTTTCGAAACTAGTTTAAAGCTCTGTTGATGAGACCTGCCAATTCCCTTCCCAGGATCTTTTTACCTTAACACTTTTTTTTTGCCTTAACACTTCCAATGATAGAGCATCAATCTGTTCCAGTGTGCCACAATCCTCATTGCAAAAATATCTTCCTTATGTTCAATCTGAATCTACCCTATCACTACAGTCCTTGATAAAGAGTCCTTCTCCAGATTTTTGGCAGAACTCCTTTAAATATTGAAAGGTGTGGTAGTTTTGGGCTGTGCCTGAGGTCTCCTCAGAGCCTTTTCTTCTCCAGGCTGAACAAACCCAACCCTCTCAGTCTGCGTTATTGGAGATGCTCCAGCCCCCAGTGATCTTTGTGGCTCTACTTTGGATCTGTCTGAGCAGGCCTGTGTCTTTCGTATTTTGGTGGCCCCAGAATTGGATGGAGCATTCCAGCTGGGGTCTCATGAAAGCAAGTGAGAGGGGGAGAATCATCTTCCTCAACTTCCTGGCCTTACTTCTCTTGATACGGTCTAGCATATGATTGACATTCTGGGGTGTGAGCACACATTGCTGGTTCATATTCAGTTTTTCCTTCACCAAGACCTTCTCCATAGCACACTTTTAATCTACTCATTTCTCAGTCTGTACCTATCTTTGGGATTACCCTGACCCAGGTGCAAGACCATGCACTTGGCCTTGTTGAATTTCTCAAGGCTTGCAGCAGCTCACCTCTCAATCCTGCCAACATTCTTCTGAATTACATCCTTTCCCTCCAGTATGTCAACTGCACCACACAGCTTGATATCAGCAAACATGGTGAGGGTGCACTTCAACCTATTGTCCATGGCTTTAACAAAGTTTAAATAATACTGGCCTGAGTATGGACCCCTGAGGAATACCACTTATTACTGCCTTCCTTCACATGATACAATATACATTGTAGAATTTGTGGATTCGCATCAAGACATTTTCTTCTCAAATGAAAAATAATGATTCATAACTGCTGGGATTTATATTAAGTATAATGCCTATTACTGCAATAAAACTTTGTTCTGTTTTGTCTTGTTTTTGAAAAAGGAAACTATCCTCTGCTTAGCCTGGAGAAGAGGAGACTCAGGGGTGACCTTATTGCTCTCTACAACTACCTGAAGGTGGGGTGTAGACAGGCAGAGGTTGGTCTCTTCTCCCAGGCAACCAGTACCAGAACAACAGGACACAGTCTCAGGCTGTGCCAGGGTAGGTTTAGGCTGGAGGTTAGGAAGAAGTTCTATACAGAAAGAGTGATTGCCCATTGGAATGGACTGCCCAAGGAGGTGGTGGAGTCACCATCACTGGAGGTGTTCAGGAGGAGACTTGACAGGGTGCTTGGTTGCATGGGTTAGTTGATTAGGTGGTGTTGGATGATAGGTTGGACACGATGATCTTGAAGGTCTCTTCCAACCTGGTTTATTCTATTCTGTTCTCTCTGTTCATCTTCAGGCATTCAAAGTCTTATCAGAAGATTTCCTCTTTTTAAAATAAGTAAATGAGGGGTTTTGTAAATGAGATAAATTTAGGTTTAAGAATGCTGGGTATAAAAGTTCATTTAATATTTATCTTTAAGCTTGAATGACTGGTCTCTGGAACTAGTGTTTGAATAGAAATAACATTGAAATGTGTTAGAACTATTGTTTGGAGAAGTGTGGATTTTTAAATGTCTTGCTGTTTAGTTTTAGAATCAATAACTGGACTTTCATCTCACAAAAACTGAATGAAACAAAATATTTACTGCTCAGTCCAGCTATACTACTTTTGTCCTGGTACTATAATTCCCATTGATTTAGCAAGTAATGCTGTCCAATTTCACATAAATATAGAAATGAAGAATAGAAAATCTTCTAGCTTTTGAGAAGATTAAGTCATAACTCTGCTTGGACTGTTCTTTAGTTCCAGCTATTTCACACTGATGACTCCATTTTATTAACTCCCAATAGTCCACATGAGATACCTCATGCAATTGGGATAAAATTGAACATGGAGTCTATTTGCAGAAATGTTTTTGGCTTAAGTACTATATTTTTTTCAGAAATCATACACAGGCCACACTAGTTATTTTTCTGAACTTCAGTTATTTTTCCATGCAGTTTTACAAATCAGGAGCAAAAAATATAACAGATCATGAACCATGTGCTTAAGTGAGGAGAAAATATAAAGGAGCTAACATCTAGACTAACAGTAAAAGAGTTTGATAAAAAGCATATTGCATTTAGTATAACGGTAAAATGAGAACATTTCAACTGAACCATCAGAGCTTAGATTGTAAAAGTTATCATAGAGTACAAATGGGACAAAAAAGATATTTACCTAACAAATCTAATTAATGTTAAACATACTTTTACATCAGATTGAACAGTTATAGAGAAGCTAATTATATCAAGGGTATTTAAGTGCATAGTAAAGACCTCCTGCATGTTCATTTCCTTGCTATTAAAACCAAAAAGGTAATTGTTTAAAACTGGTAAATATATTTCTTATAGTTTCTCAACACTACCTCTGTGATAAAATTTAGGTTTTCAAATCTAATATACATAACCAGCACACATTTTTTTTTGTTTTGCCATTTATGTAAATAATAGAAGTATCATTTCTTAAAATTTCTTTGCAGCCAAGTTGCGAGTCTTCCATGTTAAATGTGCTACATAGGTAAAAGTAAATAAGTTCAAAACAATGTTTTGCATAATGAAAGCTGAAAAACATTTTAAATGCCATAGAACTAGTGAAGAAGCTTAGGTTATAAAAGTTGTTTCTTTAAACATTAGGAAAAAATGTATTAAATTTCATATTTTATCATAAAGTGAAGTAACAGCTGAAGTACTAAAAACTGGGGACATGTCTCACTGTGAAATGCAATAGTACCTTCAATAATACCATCCACATGCAAACAAACTCTGAATGTCAGAAGGCGTTGCATTCAGTGAGCGTTTAATGGACAGATTTACTTACAGTTAATCTTTTTATTTACTTAGAGAACTCTCAGTGGTTTGTGGGTAGAAGACTGAGTGGCACCACAACTCATGGAACAGAGTTCTATGCTACAGCTCATGGAACAGAATTCCATGCTTCAGAATAAGAAAGGAGTAAACTCAAAAGGTTTTCTTCAAAAATTTTCACACAGAAAAGTCTTTTCCCCTCATAGTGGAACAATGCCAGCATGAATTTAGCCCAGTTAGCCTAACTGTTAGCATAAAGTAGTGGATCAAATTTTTGGTGTAGTAGAAGTAAAAATAAAATATGGATAACCATCTGTCCCAAACAATGGAATGTTAGTTTTGTGAGCTCAAATAGATAGACAACAAAACTATAAAATAAACTACTGATTATCATGTGTAAACATATTTTGAAAGTGTCCAGAACAAGCAAACTACAAATGCCAACAATGAAAGCAAATTGGGAAAAGACATGGCAATTTGATCAGACTAGTAATCAATGATATACTCTCTAATTAACCCTATAAACGAGGACATTTAAGAATACACAAAGATGCTAGAGCAAGATACTCCAGGGAGAACCCAGAAAATAGAGAGCATGTGAGACTTTGATGGGAACCTGGGACAGTTCAGTGTGGCCAGCAGGAGCAGGGAGGTCATTCTCCCCCTGTTCACTGCACTGGTTAGGCCACACCTTGAATACTGTGTCCAGTTCTGGGCCTCTCAGTTTAGGAAGGAGGTTGACTTGCTGGAACGTGTGCAGAGAAGGGCAATAAAGTCGGGGAGGGGTTTGGAACACAAGCCTTATGAGAAGGGACTGAGGAAGCTGGGGTTGCTTAGCCTGGAGGAGACTCAGGGGTGACCTTATTGCTCTCTACAACTACCTGAAGGGAGGTTGTAGGCAGGCGGAGGTTGGTCTCTTCTCCCAGGCAACCAGCATTAGAAGAACAGAATAGAGTAGAATAGAGTAGAGTAGAGTGGAATGGAATAGAATAGAATAGAATAGAATAGAATAGAATAGAATAGAATAGAATAGAATAGAATAGAATAGAATAGAATAGAATAGAATAGAATAGAATGGAATGGAATGGAATGGAATGGAATGGAATGGAATGGAATGGAATAGAATAGACCAGGTTGGAAGAGACCTTCAAGATCATCGTGTCCAACCTATCATCCAACACAACCTAATCAACTAACCCATGCAACCAAGCACCCTATCAAGTCTCCTCCTGAACACCTCCAGTGATGGTGACTCCACCACCTCCTCGGGCAGCCCATTCCTCTGGGAAATCACTCTCTCTGTATAGAACTTTCTCCTAGCCTCCAGCCTTAACATTCCCTGGCACAGCCTGAGACTGTGTCCTGCTGTTCTGGTACTGGTTGCCTGGGAGAAGAGACCAACCTCTGCCTGTCTACACCCCCCTTCAGGTAGTTGTAGAGAGCAATAAGGTCACCCCTGAGTCTCCTCTTCTCCAGGCTAAGCAACCCCAGCTCCCTCAGTCTCTCCTCATAGGGTTTGTGTTCCAAGACCCTCACCAACTTTGTTGCCCTTCTCTGGACATGCTCCAGCAAGTCAACATCCTTCCTAAACTGAAGGGCCCAGAACTGGACACAGTACTCAAGGTGTGGTCTAACCAGTGCAGTGTACAGGGGCAGAATGACCTCCCTGCTCCTGCTAGCCATACTGTTCCTGATGCAGGCCAGGATGCCATTGGCCCTCCTGGCTGCCTGGGCACACTGCAAGCTCATGTTCAGCCTACCATCAACCATTACCCCCAGGTCCCTCTCTGCCTGGCCGCTTTCCAGCCACTCTGACCCCAGCCTATAGCACTGCATGGGGTTATTGTGGCCAATGTGCAGAACCCGGCACTTGGATGTGTTAAATCTCATGCTGTTGGATTCTGCCCATCTGTCCAATCTGTCGAGGTCCCTCTGCAAAGCCTCTCTACCCTCCAGTAGATCAACTCCTGCCCCTAAAAGAGGACACAGTCTCAGGCTGCTCTAGGGGAGGTTTAGGCTGGATGTTAGGAAGAAGTTCTACGCAGAGGGATTGATTTGGATTGATTTGCCTTTGGAATGGACTACCCAGGGAAGTGGTGGAGTCACCATCACTGGAGGTGTTTAGGAGGAGACTTGATAGGGTGCTTGGTTTCATGGTTTAGTTGATTAGGTGGGTTGGATTAGTTGATAGGTTGGACATGATGATCTTGAAGGTCTCTTCCAACCTGTTCTATTCTATTCTATTCTATTCTATTCTATTCTATTCTATTCTATTCTATTCTATTCTATTCTATTCTATTCTATTCTATTCTATTCTATTCTATTCTATTCTATTCTATTCTATTCTATTTCTCTCCAGTACCACATCAGACCCTGTGGCCGAGTCCTGGAAATGCATGTCATGTGCCTGGGTCTGATATAGTAATCTGCCTGTTCTCTCCTGACTGCATTGTCTCTCTCGTGGACAAGGGTCATAGTGCAATTCATAAAATTGCATATATATTTGATTAAAGGATTTTGGGATCCAAATTTCTGTAGCATGCACACTCTGATATGGTCTTAAACTACAAGAATCATATTTCTGTTGTATTCAACATTTTTTAACAGTAGAAAGAAAATCAGAAGGGAGTTTTTATAAGTAATTGTTCAAAACGTTTGATCCTCTTCTACATTAGCAAACAAACCCATTAAGATCTAGAGAGCTTCTGCTCTTATGACATGCTTTAGAGGATGAAGAAGAGAGATTAAGCAGGATGACAGTATGCAAAACTACATACTCACTGGAACACTCTTCCGGTGACTGTTCCACCTCATCTATACTACAAGTAGCTGTCAATATATGAGTTTAACCATGCAGAACTCATCTTTTCATCCTTCTTAGGATTAGGTATTTGTAGCCCAGCAATTTGCCTGGATCTCTTGGTGGCTCAGGATGTAATAATTATTTTGTGTACTACTTCAAGTGCTGTGTTAATCCAGGACAATGTTCTGAAACCTGATAAGCTGTGTTTTACAGCATCACATAGAGGATGTGAATGATATAGTAGAAATACGAAATTAATATATGCCATGCATTTCAAAGGCCTAGAGGTATTTTTTTTTTGCAACCAGACATCAGTCAGTCTTGTTTCTTTCATACAGACTGTAAAAATTACTCAGGAACAAAATATCCTCAAACAGCTTTGGTGATTTGAATGAGAGAGAAAATTAGCAGCTCTACTTCAAATATCGTTCTGGGGACCTAGTTAGCTGACACATCCAATTTTGCCTGTACTGCTTAGAACTGAGCAGTTATAATGGCATTTTACACATGATCATAAATCCTGGAGATTGTGCCTCTGCAGGCATGGCACATCATTTCACTCTGCTTAAAACTCAGAGTCAGTCTTACTCACAGGGAATCATGTTCTATCCACATTTAACACTATTACAATCTGGTTTGCCTGGTACCCTTAGACTGTGATATCTTCTAGCAGTCCTACACAGCTACTAGGTTAAATAATTCTCTTTCAATATGAGAGCAGTTTTAGGCACTCAAGGCTATAACAAAACTGTCACTAGCTATACTGATTTGTACTGTATAGGTTATAACTCTCTTCCTCAAGTAAAAGAGAGCTAAGTTATATCCTACCTCATGGAAAATTCTTGTTTGCTTTAACGATTAAAAGAAAATTCCCCTAAAAGTTATGGCAGATATGTCCATAACAAGAAACACCTGATTCTTCCATATTTGTTTAATTCTGCAGCATACTAATTTCATTCTCTCTCTTGGAAAAAAGTAATAATAAAAAAATTCTACAGCTGGTACAGGTCAGGTCTGATTGCATCTAACCAATTTGTCTGGATTTTAAATCTAATCATATGAATGGAATCAATTTACAGATTTACTCAGATAGCTATTTAAAACTGGTAATATATTTATTAAAAGCTAGTAAAGAAAATCTGAAGAGGCAAATCATATTTATGATATTCTCAGAATCTGTATTAGCAGTTTGGCTATTTTGAAAAAAATATTATTCAGTGAATTAAAGTGTCACAAAAATCCAAATGCATTGGAAATGTAAATGTTAAGCTCACAAGAAAATTCTCTAACAGATGTGACATTTTAAATAATTAATTTATTTATGTATCCACTGCAAAGGTAATTTGAATATGTCATTTTTTTCCTGTTGCACTTAGTAGCACACTGAAGAGGATGAAGTTATGAGAACTATCTATAATCAGGTTTCTAGAGAAGAAAATTCCCAGACTGATTATAAGATAAACACACTTAGAGTTTTGGAATTATATTCCATAGATGTGTTTCATGACCACATCATTGTCAAGCAGAAAAAGAAAACATGCGTATATATGTTAGCTGCAACTTCACTCACATGCATAGCACTATTTCAAGGAATTTGGACTGACACAAAAAATATCAAGTCTGCAATGCAATTATTTGGGGTCTGGACACCTATGTGTCTGGGTACTTGCAGTTCTACTAACAAAAGCCTTCATCCTGGTTGTAACCATGGCTGGGTCTCTATCACTATCTGATTTCACAGGCTGCTGGGAGACACCAAAATATCTCCCCCTCCTCTGGAGAGATACCAAATCTGCCTGGACACAATCACATGCCTGCTCTTGGTGAATCTGCTTTAGCACGGGGATTGGACTAGATAACTTCCATAGATCCTTTCCAGCCTCTACTATTCTGTGTTTCTGTGACTTGATAATTCCTTGAAAGATGAAAGCACAAACTAAACATGTTTTTGATACATCAGTTTCTCTTTCTTAATTATTAATTAAGGTACAGTACATGTGGAATAAGAAATACTCAGCCTGAAGAAATCACTTGCACCAAGAGCAGAGGTAATGTTCTTTCAACCAGAAATATTTTGACCTGATTAGACAAATTGATGCTGTATCTGCTTAAATTTTGCAGATATGTATGCACTCACTGATATTGAAGGTGACTTCATATTTTTTCCTCCCTACCCTACATACTCAACAAAAAAGAAATGCTAGTATAGACAACAGGAACACTACGCTGTGGCCTAGTAAAAATGCAAATAAAAGCTTATGCCAACTGTGCAAAGGCTGTGCTCTGACCTTTCAAGCTTCTTATCAACTTGATATGAGAACTTGCTGTGTGAACTGCATCTTGGTCCCAGGTGTCTCATGTTATGACGTAGAATTTAAGCACGTGGTAGTTTCAAGTGCCTTGGAAAATACAGTTGAAAGCAGAGGACCTAGACCTATAAACAACTCACAGATGGTCAGTTAATTATTGGTCATTGAGGAAGTATAGTCTTATCTTGGGGGAAAATACTGCTTTCAGCATAGTATAGAAAAGAAGCAGATAAGCAAGAAAAAAACAGCTGAGCAACAGGACAGGGCACCTGACTGGGAACATAACATCCTCATTTTTCGGTGTATAGTCTGGGGTGCAGAGGCTGAAGACTAAAATTGCCTAGAAGTACAAATATTATATAAAATAACAGGAATTGGAGTTGGGGGGTGGGAGGTGTGGGGATGAGGGTGGTGAAGAAGAAGAAATAGTTATCACAAGAACTGTTTCTGCAGAGCTGATGTGAGATCACTGGAGTACTGAGGGAGCTACCTCCTTTCCCTGCCTGCTCCAAGAATGGCAGCTCTCTCTTTCTCTTCCTGCTCCAGAAACCCTTCAGTAATTTCATGACTTGCTCAGTCAGTTTTTCAGCATTGTGCATGGAAGGGTACATGTGGGTGTGCAAATGCTATGTATTTCTTCTTTTGTACTTTGTTCTTGCTACTAAAGCCTTATTACTCACAAACCCAAATACAATTTTCTTCATGTCTCTGTTGCTCTTTTTCTGAAGTCTGTTCTCTCCATATATCCTTGTATTACAGAGACTGGCAATGACTAGGCTATTTCCCAGAACATGTACTTTCTTGAATTGTAATACAAGTCAAATTATCCTAAGCACTATATGCCTGGGAGATGGTAGGAATGGGTGACATACGTACTTCTGTTTGGTATCTTCAAACCAGGAGACTACTAATGGGTGTAACTACTACCTAATATTTGTCCATAACTTATAAATTTTAAAAGATACTATCTTAATAAACCCTCCTTTGCAAGCCACAGGACAGTCAGGGCCAGAATGTGTTCTGATGCTTATGGAAGTTTGTTCCCTTCTGGGGAATAAGAAGATAATGTTTTATTAGGATCTTGATGCACTTAACAAGTCTCCTAATTTATCTTAAATGCACTTTCTCTGTTTTTAATAAATCAGTCTTAAAGAAATTTGATGGCTATGGATATTTCATCAGTTCATTTTCAAAGGCAAAGCAATCTTGCAACTACAAAGAAGAAATGTTAAATGAGAGCTAAATGACACCATTAAAGGGAACAGGTAGGATTTGCCTTTACCTCAGGAAAATGTGATGAAAAATGCAACAGTAGATTTCACACTCCAGGAAATTAAAATAGCACCATTGAAGGAATGAGCTTTTAAAAGAAATAACCTCCCTGGTTTGTAGTGAACTCTTTTGCTAGCTTCTAGCCAAAAGACATTTTTGCTTTTTGTTTTTTCCTGTTTTCTGTTTCTGAGAAGGTAAAATACCTTGTCACAATTGAATAGGGTAATGATTCCCAATAGTGAAATCTATTACATGGTGACATAGTCTCCAAAGGGAAGTAGTAGGAACTTTATTGCTAAGTACATTTGAATCTACATGAGACAAAGCGCTAGAAAATATTCTTTTGGGAACAATCAAGTGACTACATGAAATAAAAGACCAAACAGGTATTTTCAGCTCTAATTTCTACCATTAGCATCTATGTTGTGGTATGAATTGAAGGTCATTTAGAGATTAATATAACAGAGATTCTAGATAGGACATTAATTATGTAAAAATTCTGTATTTCACAACATTTTGCTCATTATTATAGCCTAAAAGCACCACAATGGGTTAGTAATTTATCCATACTTAAACAGAAGTATGCATTAATAAGGACTGAGCATCAACCAAAAATATCCATCTGATTCTAAGGGACTGCTTTTCACATAGCAACTAGAAAATCCCATTACTAATCTGGCCTTTCCTCAGAATCATAAATGTTGCATAGGAATAGCAATCAACTAGCATGTCAATACATCTAGTGATGTTCTAATAGGCTGGAAATAGACAACAGAAACAGAAAGAAGGAAAACCAGAAAATTTTTGGCTGATGAATAGCTGCCTTACAAAGGGTATTTTTGAAGGCTTCTGTAGCTGAAATACTTATAGTCTGTAATTTGGCAATATAAAAAAGGTGATATGTACAGATTTTCTTCTTTGGATTTCTTTTCACACATGCAGGCAGTTCAGAGAGAATTGAGTACTCCTTACACAGCTGAAGGAATTTCCCAAATAACCTGTACAATAAACCAGAATCCTATCTCCCTAGAAGAGAATGGAATGAAATAGACAAAAGTCTGACATTTCAGTTTCAGATCCAGAAACTAATTTCCTCACCGTTTGGAAGACAATTTATTTTGTTTCTTTATTTGTAGTTAAGAGGGATGGGCAGTTGGGATATGCTTTTTAGTCTGTTTTGGCATTAGGATTTCCTTTTGATCCTTCTGCAAATAACAGCTGCAACCTTATATATGAAAAGTGGCAACCAAGAAAATCACTCTTGCCTTTTTGGTGATATGTAGTCTGAATTATTATGGCTTAAGGTAAGTAGTAATTCTTGAGCATGTTACAGGAAGAGACAAATGGGTAAAAATCAGTTCAATGCAGTACCATTATACTGAGTCTGGCAGTGAAGGGAGAGTGTGAAACCATAGTAACAGCCTTTTTAACATGAGAGAAGATCTATACATGTAAATCCTCCTCTAAATCACATAGGAATGCTTTAATGTTTAATGCAGAACACTGCTGGCAGAATGTCAGAAACAGGACCAGGAAAGATGTGGCCACATTCTAGCTACTGTAACAACATGAAAAGTAATGAAGGTGAAAAGTAATGAAGCAGGTGAAGAGGGGGGAAACAAGGAAAGGATGAGGTTAATGTTTCCTGCAGTTTGCTGTCTTCTTGATGTCTGAATTGAGGTCAACACTGCAGAAAGAATGGGATATTCTTACAGAACAGAGAAGGTAGACATGCTCTGCCCATGGTCCCATGTGTTAGCCTTGCTGCTGATCATTTGTTGGGCTAGCTAATGTCTTTACCTTTAGCTTTTACCCATACCTCCTTCCCCTTCACATCCTGCTGCCACTGGCATACACATATGAAAGGGAAAAAAACCAACAACAAAATCCAAAACCAATGAACACAAAAAAATACAGGTTACAGTGTAGCTTACCAAGCTATTTAATTCATGTTAGTTGAAACAGCCAGTGAAGGAGGAAGAAAATTTCAGTAAACTAGTGATCAAATTTTTTAAACTAGAATGAAATTTTATGTTTCACTTAATTTTTTTTTTTATATATTACAAGTTTTATTAATTTTTAAATGTTTGATTTGTGAACTTTAACTTCAAAAAAAGTACAAAAGTAGTATTCTGCACCTTTTGTGGAAAACTACCTCAGTTGTTCTGAAGTTTCTACGTATTCTCATTTATAAAACTCTGCCAATTTACAGACAGTTTATGACTCCCTGTGTCTGTCCAGAGAGGGAAAGAGACTTAGTTCTTCTGAATATTCCCATGTTATGAAATTAGAGGCACAAACGAGGCCAAGATATCAACAGCAAGACTATTTATTAACAGAATAAAGTGGATGGAACAGAAGAAGGAAGAGAGAGAGGGAAAAAACAGAGAGAGACAGGGAGGAGAGGGAGAGAGAAGTGGAAAGGAATTATAATACCACACCCCTCACCTCCAAGACAGCTTGGGTCTGTGGAGGAAGGATGTTGCTGCGTTGGCATGAAGGAGATGTTGGGTCTGTGGAGGAAGGCTGCTGCAGCTTTGGCATGGAGAGGTCATCCTTGTTGGCTGTGCTGTCCTCCGCTGGCAGAGGGGAGGGAGAGACTCCAAACTCCAAGTCCTCTGATCAGCCTCTTCAGCTCCATGAGTTGCAGCAGACAGAATTTAGGACACAGAGAGAGGGTTCCTCCTGATCTGCTGCCTCCAGGCTACATGGTGATGTCTTTTTCTCCTGTGTCTGTCCTTTTCTCTCTGGGTATTTTCTTCGTTTCTCTTCAGAGCAGCATTGCTCCAGTCTTTTCCTTCTACTGAGCCAGAAGTTGCTCAGGTCTTTTATACTTTTTTTTAGGAATGTATCCAGGTGGTGAATCCATTGTCCTTTGGGCCATCCTTTCTTTCTAGGGTATCAGATGGGTAGAGAAGATCTTGTCTATGCACATTCCAGAGAATCTTTATCCAGTGGTGTCTGCCCAATACACATCAGCTATTGTCTGGGCAAGCAGCACAGGTGATTTTATCTTTGTTGAGTCACATCAAGAGAGACAAGATTTAGTCTCTTACAATGCAACAGGGAGCAAACAAAAATCTTTCTATTTAAATAAGGTTCTTACTGAAGGCTGAATCTATAAGTGCCCTAATAAAAAAAAAGATTCTCTTATTAATCTCTGTGTCCCTAGATGGCTTCTGCTTTCAAACAAAACATGTTGATTTATCAACCTAATCTTTAACCTGTGGAAGTATAATGCTAGTCTGTATTAACTGCTGGAATGGTAGTGGAAGAACATGGAAAGAGAACTGTCAAAAAATGTGTAGATCTATTCCAGATGGAAAAATGTTTATAATTTTCTTGACGATGGGATCTTCATCCTTTTTATTTTTAGGGATTTTTGCTTGCCTTTTTAGCCTTTTTTTCCCTTTTTTTTTTTATCACAGTATCACCAAGGTTGGAAGAGACCTCTAAGTCCAAAGTCATCAAGTCCAACCTGTCACCACAGACCTCATGGCTAGATCATGGCACCAAGAGCCATGTCCAATCCCCTCTTGAACCCCTCCAGGGATGATGACTCCACCACCTCCCTGGGCAGCACATTTCAATGACAAATGACTCTCTCAGTGAAGAATTTTCTCCTCACCTCCAGCCTAAACCTTCCCTGGTGCAGCTTGAGGATGTGTCCTCTTGTTCTGGTGCTGTGTGGAAGACCACAAGTTTGTCTCTCTTAATGTAAATCAACAAAGATAAAGTGAATCCTGTCTACCAATCTTGGATGCAAATCAGCTTGTGATTGCATCGTGATAACACCCGGACTACAACAATGGACCCAAGGACCCAGCCATCAGGCTTTCTGGGCAGGGTGATACTATGGTTTCCACCACCTGTGTAAAGGAATGTGGGAGGACTTGTCTGAATGGAGGGGGGGGGGGGACGGAGGTCCCCCCTCGCCTCCAATCTTGCCCACATACACAGATTTCTGGGGGAACAGATACCTGGATTATTTCCTTGCCTCTGAAATACCTGACATACCAACACCTGCCTGAGGACTAAAAAACTGTATAAAAGACTTGAGTGACACTGGTTTGTAGAGAGAAACAGAGAGAGAAACAGAGGAGAGAAACAGAGGAGAAAAACGGGGAGAAAAACGGAGATGAAGGAAAACACAGGAGACGGGCCAGGCCGCTGAGAAGAGAAAGCCAGGACGATGCTGCTCCGGAGAAAAGAAGCTGCCCGGAGGACCACAGCTCCAGCCAAATCCTCAGCACCCCTTCTCTACAGACCCAGGCTGCCCAGAGGAGCCTCAGCACTGTTCCTGTATCAACCCAACATCTCCCCAGAGGACCACAGCTGTTCTCCAGCAAAAGCCTCACCAGCGTTTCTCTCTACAAACCCAACATCTGCAGCACCTTGACCTCCACAGACTTTAACTGTCTTGGGGGGGGATGAGGGGTGTGGTAATTTTCTCCCTTTCCTCTTCTATCTCTATCTCTCGTAACTGTCTTGGGGGGGGATGAGGGGTGTGGTAATATAATTCCTTTCCTCTTCTCCCTCTCTCTCTCTCCCTCTTTATTTTCTCCCTCTCCACTTTATTTCTCTTTTCTCCCTCTTCCTTTCTTACGTCCACTTTATGTAATAAATAGCCTAGCTGTTGATACTTTGGCCTCGTTTGTGCCTTTAATTTCACAACACGGGAATATTTAAAAGAACTGTGTCTCCGGACCGAGACATCTAATGTCTCCGGACCGTGACATTTTGGTTGCCTGAGAGAAGAGACCAACGTTCACCTGGCTACAATCCCCCTTCAGGTAGTTGTAGACAGCAATGAGATTTCCCTGAAGCTCCTCTTCTCCAGGCTAAACAATCCCAGCTCCCTCAGCCTCTCCTTGTAGGGCTTGTGCTCAAGGCCTCTCCCCAGCCTCATTGCCCTTCTCTGGACATGTTCAAGTGTCTCGATGTCCTTCTTAAATTGAGGGGCCCCAAACTGGACACAGTACTCATGGTGTGGCCTAACCAGTGCAGAATACAGGGGTACAATGACTTCCCTGCTCCTGCTGGCCACGCTATTATTGATACAGGCCAGGATGCCATTGGCCTTCTTGGCCACCTGGGCACACTGCTGGCTCATGTTTAGGCAGCTGTCAATCAGCACGCCCAGGTCCCTTTCTAGCTGTGTTTGAGACTGGGGTTAAAGTTACTATAGTGATTCACCTGTGTTTGTAAATAATGAGACTATGTTTCACATAATAAATGGAAAAGTGGGGGAACATGGTAGGAGAAGTTTGTTAGCTTTAGTGTCCTGATATATAGAAACATGCCAGATGCTTACCCAGATGCTCACTTAGTCCTCCTCCTTAACAGAACAGGAGAAGGAAATAAGATAAAAAAGCTTGCAGATTGAAGTAAAGAATGAGAAATCATTTACCAGTTACTGTTATGAGCAAAACAGACTTCACCTGAGGAAAGGTGCATGAAAATGGTCAGAGGGCTGGAAACCTCCTTTTCTGAAGAAAGAGTGGGGGAGCTGGGGTTGCTCATCCTAGAGAAGAGAAGGCTTCAGGGAGACCATATACCAGCTTCTCAAAGGGGATTCATAAAAAAGATGAAGAGTGATTTGTTGCCAAGGCCTATAGCGATTGGTCCAGAGAAGGGCCACAAGGATGATCAGAGGGCTGGAGCACCTCTCCTATGAGGACAGACTGAGGGAGATGGGGCTGTTCAGTCTGCAGAAGAGAAGGCTCCGAGGTGACCTAATTGTGGCCAGTATCTGAAGGGGGCCTACAGGAAGGCTGGGGAAGGACTTCTCAGGATTTCAGGTAGTGATAGGACTAGGGGGAATGGAATGAAGCTGGAGGTGGGGAGATTCAGGCTAGATGTGAGGAGGAGGTTCTTCAGCATGAGAGTGGTGAAACCCTGGAATGTGTTGTCCAGGGAGGTGGTCGAGGCCCTGTCCCTGGGGGTGTTTAAGAGCAGGCTGGATGAGGCTCTGTCCAGCCTGATCTAGTGTGGGGTGTCCCTGCCCATGGCAGGGGGGTTGGAACTAGATGATCCTTGTGGTCCCTTCCAACCCTGAATAAAAAAACAGAAATTAAAAAAAAAAAAAAAAAAAGGGACAACACTTAAACTGAAAAAAAGATAGATTTAGATTGCACATAAGGAAGATATTTTTCGTGATGAGGGGTGGTGGGACATGGGAACAGGTGGATATCCTATCATGGTTGGATGAGATTTTGAGTAACCAGCTCTAGTGATAATGGCAGGGGGTTAGGATTACCTGACCCTTCTAAACAAAATCATTACATTTTATGAAAACTGATGGAATTTATCAGCCTGTTTCAATCAGGAAATTGGGGTCATGATCAGTACATAACATGTCCTCTTAGCTGATCCTTTCTGCCCACACTTTTCCTCTGTTCCTAAGTGGATTCAACATGGGTTGAAGTCTTTTAGGAGAAATACATGTATTCTGGAGAGAGGTCATCCACTGGCCACCGTGTGGGTATCTGCTCCAGTCTGGCTGTCCAGGGGTTGCAGATGGACAACCTCTTTTAGTGTGTTCTCCTACAGGAGCTACAGGACAGTATTTGCTCCTACTCTGACTATAGTATTTGCATTACTGCTTTTCCCTTTTTTTACCACTCACTTTGCTCTCCCTTTACAGTTTTTTCTGTTTCTTAAATATGTTTTCATAGAGGCAGCACACACTCAGCTGATGACCTGAGGTGTGTCCTGCAGGGCACATTTTGGAGCCAGCTGGAATCAGTTGTGTCTGGCACATGGAAACCCTTGGTCCCACAGAGACCACTCTGCAATTCACTTGCTAACAAAACTGTGCCTCACACACTCAGTATAAAGCTAAAGGAAGTGGGGTAACAGTCTGTCCATCTGGACAAGTATACATTTTAAAGATCTATCTAAACCATTTTATTTCCTTTTAGATCACGCTTTACAGGTCAGAGGAAATTACCTTGTGAATTCCATCCCTTGGAAAGGATACTACAGTATTTCAAGTTCTGCTCCTGGGCTACATCAAAAGGAATGTAACCAGTGGATGAAAGGAGGTGATTGTGCTGCTCTGCTCCACTCTGCTGAGATCTCACTTTGAGTACCATGGAGTACTCTGGAGTTCTCCAGAAAAGAAGGCCATGAATGTGTTATAGCAAGTCCAGAGAAGAGACAGAAAAATTATCAGAAAGCTGAACACCTCTCCTAGAAGGGCAGGATGGAGAAGAGAAGTCTCCAGGGAGTCCTTATTGTAGAGTTTCAGTATTTAAATGGGGCTTATAAGAATGACGAGGATAGCCTTTTTAGCAAGGCCTGATGAGACAGAAAAGAGGATAATAGTTCTAAACTAAAAGGAGGTAGATCTAGGATAGATAAAGAAGAATTTTTTTACAATGAGGTTGGTTAAACCCTGGAACAGGTTGCCGAGAGAGGTGGTAGATGTCCCATCTCTGGAAACATTCAAGGTTATGCTGGTAGGGTTCTGAGCAATTTGATATAGCTAAAGAAGTCTCTGCTTACTGAAGGGGAGTTGGACTAGATGACTTTTAAAGACCCCTTCCAACCCAAACCATTCTATTATTCTTATTGGCTTCCCTGTGCTATGTTTCTCGTAATACACATTCCAGATCTTGCCCTACATATGGTTAGGCAGTCTCTGTAATGAAGAGGTTATTAACATTTGAGTAATGAAAATATGAAATGTCAAAATTAATTTTTATTCATATAAAAATTATTAATAACCATTTATCATTATTTATATGAATATTTTAGTGCATGATTGTGGATATATCCCATAAACTTGTACAGTATAACAATTTGAACCCAGTTAAAAAAATTATAAAATGGTTAATCAAGAACAAAGGTGCAATTCTGCTGCTTGTCCATCAGATGGCCACCCAAAAATTCACTGGTGGCTTCTAGGTAGCTAGAAGAGACAGTGTGTCAGGGCACATACATAATCAAATGCACCTTTCAGAGACTTAAATCAAATGTGATCACAAATCATAGCTTTGGGTGCTGCCAGGGAGGCTGCTTATGAGGCATAGGTTACAATGCCACCTGAGCTAAAGGCTCATGGATTTGAACTGAACCACATCTGGTGCTGAACTGATGAAACTGAAAAGATACAGTGTTCCATTTGTAGCTAGACTGGTTGCCTGGGCTACTGCTGTGCAGGCTGGCTGCTGATACAGAGTGGCTCCGGGAAAAGGGGACCTGGCTGGGCTGCTGTGGTTAGTCACTGCTGAGGCTCTGCTGAGAGGACTGCTTTTCCATTTCTAAGGTTATGAGACAGTTCTTTGTAAAGATATTCGGGACGCTCACAGGTAGTTCCAGCTTTGGATCACCCTGGGTCAGCTTGACTTAGAGGGCTGTGGAGCAGCACAGGTAGCTCATCTCCCATGACCAAGGTGTTTGGGTAGGATGTGGCCAAGTGCAATATCTGCTTTGTGAGCTAGTACACAATGGTCTGCAGCTCATGACTGTAGTAGATGCTGTTGGGACTTTCTGAGGTTCAGGCTAGTCCTCCCGCTATTTAAACGTGACCCGCTATTTGGGTTCAGTCCCTTTTAAGATATGGTGGCTCTTTCCCTACCAGTGAGACTAGAAGATTATGATGCTAGGCTGTGGTGAAGAACAGAATAGAATAGAATAGAATAGAATAGAATAGAATAGAATAGAATAGAATAGACCAGGTTGGAAGAGACCTTCAAATCATCGCGTCCAACCTATCATCCAACACCACCTAATCAACTAAGCCATGCAACCAAGCATCTTATCAAGTCTCTTTCTAAACACCTCCAATGATGGTGACTCCACCACCTCCCTTGGCAGCCCATTCTAATGGGCAACCACTCTTTCTGTTTTAGAATTTCTTCCGAACATCCAGTCTGAACCTCCCTTGGTGCATCTTGAGACTGTGTCCTCTTGTTCTGGTACTGGTTGCCTGGGAGAAGAAACCAGCCCCTGCCTGTCTACAACCTCCCTTCAGGTAGTTGTAGAGAGCAATAAGGTTTGCCCTGAGCCTCCTCTTCTCCAGGGTAAGCAACCCCAGCTCCCTCAGCCTCTCCTCATAGGGCATGTGTTCCAAACCCTTAAGCAAAACAAAGGACTCCTTGCAGGCTTCTGGGTAAACTGAAGCACGGTGGTACTTCCTGGGTCGCAGGCTTCTCTCCAGACTGCAGAGGCTGATAGCATGTGTGCAAGTGAACAGAGTTTGGTAGAAGCAGTAGCTTAACAACAAAAGCAGAGACCAAAGAACTCAGGCAAAGAGCAGAGTAACCGGTTTACTATTTGGGGTATACTTATACATTACTCAAGCCCTGAATTGGACCAATAGTCAAGTTGGTGGGACTTTTCCAGACTATGACCAAGTGTGTGGCTAGAATTACACCAAAACTTGGAAAGAGCATTGGTTAAGCCAATGAGCCAATGAGTCATTTACCTGGACCTGAGCAAAGCCTTCGACACTGTCCCACAACACATCCTGGTCTCCAAACTGGTGACACATGGGTTTGATGGGTGGACCACTAGATGGATAAGGAACTGGCTTGATGGCCACACCCAAAGAGTGGCTGTCAATGGGTCCATGTCCCAGTGGAGGCCAGTGACAACCGGAGTCCCTCAGGGATCTGTCCTGGGACCTGTCTTGTTCAACATCTTTGTGGGTGCCATGGAGAGTGGCATTGAGTGCACCCTCAGCAAGTTTGTTGATGACACCAAGCTGTGTGGTGCAGCAGACACGCTGGAGGGAAGGGAGGCCATCCAGAGGGACCTGGACAGGCTGGAGAGGTGGGCACAAGCCAACCTCATGAAGTTCAATAAGAGCAAGTGCAGGGTCCTGCATCTGGGTCGAGGCAATCCCAGGCACAAATCCAGGCTGGGCAGTGACTGGCTGGAAAGTAGCCCTGAGGAGAGAGACTTGGGGGTGCTGGTGGACACAAAGCTCAACATGAGCTCTCAATGTGCACTTGCAGCCTGCAAAGCCAATCAGATGCTGGGCTGCATCAGGAGAAATGTGGCTAGCAGGTCGAGGGAGGTGATCCTCCCCCTCTACTCAGCCCTGGTGAGACCCCACCTGGAGTACTGCATCCAGTTCTGGAGCCCCTATTACAAGAGGGATGTGGAGGTGCTGGAACGTGTCCAGAGAAGGGCCACAAGGATGATCAGAGGGCTGGAGCACCTCTCCTATGAGGACAGACTGAGGGAGATGGGGCTGTTCAGTCTGCAGAAGAGAAGGCTCCGAGGTGACCTAATTGTGGCCTTCCAGTATCTGAAGGGGGCCTACAGGAAGGCTGGGGAAGGACTTCTCAGGATCTCAGGGGGTGATAGGACTAGGGGGAATGGAATGAAGCTGGAGGTGGGGAGATTCAGGCTAGATGTGAGGAGGAGGTTCTTCAGCATGAGAGTGGTGAAACCCTGGAATGTGTTGTCCAGGGAGGTGGTCGAGGCCCCGTCCCTGGGGGTGTTTAAGAGCAGGCTGGATGAGGCTCTGTCCAGCCTGATCTAGTGTGGGGTGTCCCTGCCCATGGCAGGGGGGTTGGAACTAGATGATCCTTGTGGTCCCTTCCGACCCTGAATGATACTATTATACTATGATACTATGATCCCATAGGGTGGGTGCATGGTGTTGTTTACCCCAAACAAGGCTTTTGTCTCCTCAGCTCTGGGCTAAGCACCCTCTCCAAAAAGAAGGGGGAAGGGGGGAATGTGAACTAAACATGTTGGGACAAGTTCTGGCAATATCTGAGGCATAATTTTGTGTATAGGATGCTTTCATGACAGTTTCAAGAGGGCAACTACATCTGTGGTTCTCCATCAGTGTTTCTTTAAACATCAGTCGTGAATGTGTGTGTGACTTTTTCTAAAATGGAAGGCTTAGACTCCTGAGAGAAGTCAACAGATAGATTTGTACCCTATATTTCTCAGTTACATAATGCACTAGGACCCAAAAACCTTCATGAACTCAACATCTGCAATTTGAGATATCAGGAATCTCGCTATCCAATTCTGCTAGTAAGGATTTTATATTTTGCAGAATATAGTATGAAGCAGAACAAATATAATTTGGGCAGAAGCTTGTAATATTCCTCAACAAGAAGTGAGTGGTAAAGAAAAAGTTATTTTAAATTTTATGTCTGTTTCCTAACAAATTATTTTTTTTAATTCAGATATCTAAAGCTATTTTAAATTTAGAAAATAACTCAAAATATCTTATTATTTTGCTGTCTAGCAAAATAACTTCATATAAAAAATGCTGGTATTTAGCTGTCAAGGAAAATACAGTAACAGAAATAAGAGTCATTATCCAAAATTTTAAGTGTTCATATGTGAATAAACTGCAATGCCATGCCCATTCTTGTCTTCTGTATTACTTTGCTTCACCATTTCTAGAATGCCACTGTATTTGGGTTTTTTCTCCTTGAATTATTATTATTAAGATAAACATTCATCTTTTTGGCATAATGAAAGGTATTATGAAGAGCTGTTTAATGTAAAAAGTTTCTGGAAATAAGTGTTGCTTGGGAACATGTAGTTCTTTTAAAGTAATTTTAAAATTTAAAGTCAAGTGCCTTTTTTTCCCTTGCTGAGACTGGTGCTGAAACTGATCTTTCTAGAAGATAATGAAAGAATGGGCTAAAACAATGTGATATTGCTTTAGAAGGAAAAATATTATCTCTGAATCAGTTTAGCAATATAGATGTAAAACTAAATACTCAATTAGACTGCTTTTTCTGTTATCAGCTTAATAAAGTTATATTGGCATCCGCCCTCATTTGCCCTCAGAATTTTCATCTTTACTTCCATATATCTCAGGTGCATTCATAGATTCATAAATTCATAGAATGCTTTGGGTTGGAAGGGATCTTAAAGATCATCTACCCCTTGGCACTGTCAAGGACTCCTTCCTCTAGACCAGGTTGCTCAAGTCCTCATCCAGGGAGGGGACATCCATCACCTCCCTAAGCATCCTGTTCCAGCATCTCACCACCCTTACTGTAAACAATTTCTTCCTAGTAGTTAGTCTAAACCTGCCCCCCTCAAGCTTCAACACATTCTATCTTTTCCTATCACTACAAACCCTTGCAGAAAGTCCCTTCCCAGCTGTCTTGTAGGCCCCCTTCAGGTACTGGAAGGCTACTATAAGGTCTCCCTGAAGCCTTCTCATCTCCAGGCTGAATGGCCCCAGCTCTCTTAGTGTGTCCCCATAAGAGAGGTGGTCCAACCCTTTGATCATCTTTGTAGCCCTCTTTTTGACCCATTCCAACAATTTGATGTCCTTCTTATTGCTAGGGACACCAGAACTGGATGCAGTAGTCCAGGTGGGGTCTCACCAGAGTAGAGGGGGAGGATCACTTCTCTCATTCTGCTGGTAACACTTCTTTTGATGCATCCCAGGATATCTTCAAAGATATGTGACCTGCCTCCTGGAACCTTTTATTGATTATCAGTTTCCTAATTTCCAGTTCCTGTGTTTCTTTGTCAGGTAGATTTTTTTATTTTTGGATGTGCTGGAAAGTGTTCAGAGAAGGGCCACAAGGATGATCAGAGGGCTGGAGCACCTCTCCTATGAGGATAGACTGAGGGAGTTGGGGCTATTCAGTCTGGAAAAGAGAAGGCTTTGAGGAGACCTAATTATGGCCTTCCAGTATCTGAAAGGGGCCTACAAGAAATCTGATGAGGGACTTTTTAGGGTGTCAGGTAGTGATATGACTGGGGGGAATGGAACAAAAATAGAAATGGGTAGATTCAGATTGGATGTTAGGAAGAAGTTCTTTACCATGAGGGTGGTAAGACACTGGAATAGGTTGCCCACGCAGGTGGTGGAAGCCCCATCCCTGGAGGTTTTTAAGGCCAGGCTGGATGTGGCTGTAAGCAGCCTGCTCTAGTGTGAGGAGTCCCTGCCCATGGCAGAAGGGGTTGGAACTAGATGATCCTTAAGGTCACTTCCAACCCTAACAACTCTATGATTCCATGATTATTTTCTTCAAGGATAGCTTAATGATGTCCTCAGATATTTTAAAATATGCCTGCTATATTCTCAATCTTGAGCCAGACTGGTAGTAAATATTATCCTGCAGCTCATTCGTTTAGAAGCTGTGTCAGAATTGTCTCAACAAAAAGAATAGAACAAAGAAATTTTGGCTTTTTATGGTAGGTTTTAGGGTCATACTTCAATTTCTAAAACTAACTGCATTTTATATACTCAATTGCTCATCATTTTATATTGTGAAATAGAGTCAATGTAGCAGAGCAATATGCTATTATTCCCTTGTTACAAAAGTTAAAGTACTGAAGAGAAGTATACAGGCGAAAAAGCCAATATTAAATATTAAAATAGAAATTTAAGTTTGATGGTGTGCAATATTTTGGGAATTTCTTTAGAAGAATGTTTGAAATATTCTAGTACGATAGCTACAAGAAGCTTTCTTCAAGAGACTTTTCAAGCAAAATGTGTCTCAATTCCCTGATAAATGTAGGTGCAGACTATTAGAAAATTCTCTTTTCTGTCCTCCATAGTTCTGCACAGAGTGACAGTTTTTTGGTTGGGTAGGTGGATGTTTTTCCCTAAAGAAAAATACAATAAAGACAGAATTTTGGTTCTGCACATTAGTAACTCCATGACCTACTCACATAACTCCCGATAACAATGCAGCACTATCCATTCTCTATTCCTTTCCTCTTTATGGTTCCTTATTTGTTCAGTTGCAGGTCACTATTTTTCAAACAACATTTCTTTCAAGTTTATTTCTGACTTTTTCTAGACTGCCAATAACCTTTTGTCCTTCTGACTGTGAAAAGTATTGGGTACATTATAATATAATTCCATCAGTTGAAAATAAATATTTATTTCCTGTGTTTTATATCAAAACATGAGGAAATAATAGTTACTTGCAGAATTTGCTAAATAAAAGGCCTGATCCTGCTTTTCCCATTTCCATTGAAAGGTCCTTTATCTGCCAGGAATGCCTAGTAGCATTGTTGACATTCCCCATGGCTACAGACCATAATGCCTACTCCAATGAACTGCCTGAGAGTCTGAAAAAGATCACAGAAAGGGAGGATTACTCTGCACAAAATTTTTGATTTCTCTTTCTTCGTAGATATCTTTATGAACAATAAGGGATTTGTTTCCTGTGACAAAGATTTTGATGTCTTCCAATATACTGAAATACTCAGTGTATCAGGGGTTTCTTAGCAATATGAATTTGCTTAATACTGAATTTCTCTAGAAATCCTAACAAAGTACTTAAAACAACTGCCAAACGAACCTATCACACATAGTGTTATCAAAAGATGCACTAAACTAATTTATAGTGTTTGGACACTCATTCTCTGCAGATGTTGAGCCCATAATATGATATTTCAACTGAATCAAAGCAAGCTCACATCTAGAATATTCATTTAACGTATAAAGGCATCATCTACCATTTTCAGTTATCACCTATAGACAAGTACACAAATTAAAACTTAGAGAATGTATATGGCAAACTACATCCATATTTCTCAATGAAGAAACTAATTGCAGAATTGATTTTTTTGTAAGGCACTGTCAATTGTAAGCAAAAAGATGAGTTAGAAATGTCATTCTGGCACTTTTCTTAAATGGAGTGTGCTTGAGAAATTAAATATTTATAATTAAACTACTTCTATTGTTTATAAGTGTAGCTACAAGAAGAGCAGCTGGAGCCATGTGGATTAAGCAACCCAGCCTTTCCAGTAATGTTTCAAAGTTGAAAATATTTAATCTACTTTTGGTCCATAGGAAAATAAAGCTAGATTCAATATATAAGCTGAATGTTTGATACTAGTTAATAGAAAATTATCTTTAAAGTTGCATTTCTCTATTTATCTTCTACTATAAAATAGGAGCCAGATGAGAGAGAATCTCTCTTTGGGCAGAACAAAGAATTATAAACATTTCAGTCCTGTCTTTGCTGAGTTTATTAAACATCCACTATATACTTTCAATTTACTATGTTGTTTTGATGCCAAATGAATTCCAGACTTATGAGTGTTTTTATCATGGAAACATCCACTTGTCTTTCAGTATCACATAATTTCAGAAAAATCTGTTTTCTTCTAAATTATCTAATAGTATAGATAGCCTAATAGAAATATGCCACTAACAATTAAATGAGTAATACAAGTTCCAAACACCAGGTATTTCTTGATAAGAAATACTTCAAAGAGTTCTCCAAGTTGTTTGTGACACAAAATGCCTTTGTTATTGAACAAAGAGGGAATCCATTTCACTTGAATTGACTGACACTGCTCAAAGAGCAGATATTGACTTTTATTAGCCTCTTCTTGCTTTTAGCTCTTTTTTGCACTCTGAAAGTCTTCAAATAAATTGTTTCAATTATCACACAAAAAGAAATAAAACTTCTTTCCCTTAAAATAGTGACTTTGATAAAAACAACATTTGCTGCAATCATAATTTGGAAACTCCAACAGAAAAAAAACTACATATGAAGTATTAATTTGACAGTGCCCAGAAAAATGATAAAATACAAGTTACAAATATAGAAAGAAAGAGAGTAAAAAATGCAGTGGTCAAATGGAGCCCTTACTAGAAGAATACAAAGCTTTTAATACCATTTCCATTTTCCTCCTAACATAGACACAATTTTTTTTAAAATTTTTTTTTTTTTTCTACAGCAGGTAGTGTAGTGGAGGTGTTTATAAACATTAAAGAACTAAAGAAGTGATTTTAATTTAGCTGTTTTCTTTCTTAAACTGCTCTTAACTCATTTTTAATGACACTTTTATGCTGCAATGTGCATGTTATTGGCAATGACAGCATCCCATATGCTTTCTGACCACTTAGAATCACTTCACAAAAATTTAGAAAACTACCAAAAAAATTTAAAGTATACTTTTTTTTTGTTCTTCTAATTAAGTATACCAAGTAGTTTAAAAACAAATGCCAGATGGGTATGGATGAGAATTTTTATACTCTTACTGAGAGTGAAAACCGTCTTTACTTCAGCAGATATTCTGCTGACAGTCTTTACCAAGGGTGATACATCCCAATATGAGAAAAAATGTTAAGCATTTCTCAAATGAGTCAAATATTTTCTTTCTAAACTGTACAGAATTATGTGAGATATTTGAATAATGTTTGTTGGGTTTTGGGTTTTTTTGTTGTTGTTTCAAGCATTTTTGGTTTTCCTACATATGTTAAACTGGAGCCTATGGTTTAGTAGGAATGAACATAACAATAGGAGACAAAAAACAAGGATGCTTCTCTTCTATTAATTACAGCAATCTAGAAAGGTCAGAACATGACAGGAAGAAGGCTTGGGAGATATGTGACAGGAACAAGAAACTGATGTACTTCTTGCTGGTTTTACCATCAGATTGAATGCTCTTCCTGTCACTATAAATACGAGTTGAAAATTAGAATATGAATGACTGAAGAAGTGGTGACCTAGTACTTTGATGAGTAAATAGTTTTCATTCATTTCTAGTTACCTTGTTTCCCATAATCTCTTGGAATGAGAAGATTCCAAAAGGAAGCCTGAGGAGAGAAAACAACATTTCAAAACACAACAATATTTTTAGTGTGAAGTATGCTTGTTGATTTTGTTGTTGTTTTGTTTTTTGTTTGTTTGGGTTTTAGATGGAGAAATAGATGTCTTAATGCTGAGAATTTATGGAGAGTGTAGGGTCTACCCCAGAAGAAATAATGTATGGTAGTTACTATGTTGTCCTTTAAAATATGTCATTTTTAAGAAGAAGGATATTTTAGAATTATATTTTTCTTTCTATATTAGAGAATATTATTATTTCTAAAAGTTAAACACAGGCATAAGACCAAAATGATGAAGTTTATATAGTCTTTTATAAAATAGGTGTTGTCAATTTTAACAGGCTTAATATCTATAGAAATCCTGTTTGAATCTTACTTTATTTTCCTGTGATGATGCTTTCTATACTATAATTTGAGACTGAGGTATGTATTATAAAAAAATTTAAAAAATCTGATGAAAGTGTTCCTTCTTCTATCAAAATATTTCATGAAATTGCCACAGGTCTGTTCAAACTCAAAGAAACAATGTCAAACTCTACCTTCTTTCCTTTTAAGTTCCTTTTCTCTATTTCTTTTCATTTAAAATTACTCTTTTTCTTAAGACTTTAACTTCTTTTTATTACCAATGTACTTATAGAATTTCAAGCTACACATCAGGACTTAATGTGTTTGCCAGATGCTGGCACAACTGATAAATTATAGTTATTTCTGCTTTCTAAATATTTGATTTCTGCATTGCAAAGAGATGCAGCTTCTATTTCATTGGATGTTGAAGCTGCCTTCACGGTATTTTCATCCTATCATCATGATCAGAGCACCATAAATCTCCAAAAATATTGTATAACCTCTTCATAATATAATAAAGACCTTGTCACTGTGAAGGAGATAGGAATGTGCATATTAGAGTAGGAGACTGATATCACTCAGAGTGATCAGAGAAGCTAGGAAAGTAGATACAACATCAGTATCAACGCAGGTACAAATTACAATAGCTAAGCAGGTAATAGCAGGCCTAAGGAATCAGTGCAAGCAGTATCTCTGTGACTGCTTTAAGAACACCTCTATGGATAGGTTAGAGTTTACCTAAAACAAAGAAAACAGCTCCCACCAGGAGTTAGTTTGACTATGTATTTTTGTAAAATCTCACCTTACTTCACCTCTTTGCAGCTTTTTGGCTGTCCTAGACTCACCACTATCTCTTTGATATAACTCTTACTCTGAATTGTCAAAGGTCAGGACTGGGTTCACTCACTGTACTAGTGCAATTTTTTCTTTATCCCTGGCTCTCCCCATGATATTTACAGAATCACGGAATATAGCTGGCTGAAAGAGTTCAACTTGAAACCCAGTACTGAAGGGTCAACACTAGACCCTGTCCCTGAGTGCCAGGTCCACACACCTCTTGAACTCCTCCAAGGACGGTGACTCCATTACTGCCCTGGGCAGACCATTCCAATGTCTAATAACTCTTTCAGTAAAGTAGTATTTTTTAATATCCAGCCTACACCTCCCTTGGCACAGCTTGTGACCATTTCCTCTAGTCCTGTTGTTTGTTATCAAGGAGAAGAGGTTGGCCCCTCCTCACTCCAACCTCCTTTTAGGTAGTTGTAGAGAGTGATAAGGTCTCCCCTCAGCTTTCTCGCTGGCCAAAAGAAAATCCACGCATTTTCCATACCATAGTCTAACTCTATACATAAACCACAGATAAATTGTCTGCACCAAATACTTACCCAGGTAATCCAAAATCAAACCCAAACAATATCTGTAAACCAGAGCCCCAAAAATTGAAAAGAATAATCGTTCTAAGA
This sequence comes from Melanerpes aurifrons, assembly GCA_011125475.1. Classification (NCBI taxonomy): domain Eukaryota; kingdom Metazoa; phylum Chordata; class Aves; order Piciformes; family Picidae; genus Melanerpes; species Melanerpes aurifrons. The sequence continues at coordinate 2,978,361 of WWNC01000050.1, read as the reverse complement.
ACCACAGGACCTTCATGCTTGTTAATCCAGCTATAAAACACTGAATCAATAAACTAATAAATTAAACTAATTATCTGCCTCACGTTGGGTGCCAAGAAAAGAATGTCGTAGGGTTGGGGGAAAGGCCAGGCCCTTCCCCTGCTGTGAGTAGAGGGAAGGAAAAAAAAATTGGAAGGGAAAGAAAAACACACAGCCGGATTAGCAAAGGAGTATGTGCTGTATATTTACAAAGCAGTTTAGGGAACGCAGGGAAATACATACAGAATTTACAGTATTTACAATACATACAGAAATATACAACAAAGTCACACAGAAATGAGGGTTCCCTCCTCTGCTGAAGGAGGTTCCCCACCCCTGCTCCCCTCTCTCTCCCCCTTTCCCCAGAGAGGGGGTTAGAAGGAGAGAAAAAAGAGCAAATGTTAAAAATGTTAAAAAAGCAGTTAGGCGGTTATGTGTTAGAAGAGGCCTTATCTTATCAGTCTGGCCAAAAGCCCAGAAAGCTTCAAGCTGCTGCAAGGAAGGAAAAAAAAAGAACTGACCAGAAAACTGCTCTACTCCCAGTTCAAAAGGTGCTTCCCCCCAATCTACCAATGAAATTAGTTTATATCCGTCTTTCGTTTACAAACATTCCACCACAATGTCCCCTTCCTTAAATGGACAGCCTCAAATGGTCACACCTCTAGACTGAACAACCTCAGCTCCCTCAGACACTCCTTGCAGATCATGTGCTCCAGGCCCTTCACATCCCTCATTGCCTTTCTCTGGACACACTCCAGTACCTCAATATCCTTATAGTGAGGTGCCCAGAACCGAACACTATACTCAAGGCGTGGCCTCACCAGTGCTGAGTACAGCCTGATGATCACCTCCCTGTTCCTGCTGGCCACAGCGTTTCTAACACAAGCCAGCATGCCATTGGTCATCTTGGTCATCATTCTTGGTCATCTGATTACACTACTGACTTATATTCAGTCTAATATAGACCAGCATGCCCCCCTCCAAGCTGCAGTTTTCCAAGCACACATGGCAGAATCTGTAGCCTACCATGGGATTGTTGTGATCCAAGTACAGGACCTGGCACTTGTCCTTGTTGAACTTCATGAAGTTAGCCTTGGCCCATCGGCCTAACCCATCTATATTCCACTGTAAAGATTCCCCACCCTCTCGTAGGGTAGGGAATCCAATTCAAGCCAAAACTCAGTCTCACCAATTATTCACACCAGTTTTGGTTATTACCAGCAGATGCAGTGTTTTTGAAATGAGATCTCAGATTTAGTTCGGGTACATAAAAGGAGAAATAAAATTCAAAGTAAAGAGGACTATTTTATGTCCTTCTTGTACGACAAAGAAAATTTTTGAATCAAGTTTTAATGTAAGAAATAACCAATTCAAAAACCTTATCAATGTCAGTGATAATGCCTGATGTTTTGGCCAAAATTCTTTGTCCTTCTGACAAGGAAGGCACACATATTATTTTTGAATTAACATAGTTGTTTGGTGATAGATGCAAAACTACAATGAAACTAAGGTTTCTCATTCAAATATCACTTTTATTCTTTTCAGTATTAATTTGAGACCAATCTTATTTAAAGCTGTATAATAAACTCCCAAACAAGTAGTATCAAAATAAGGAGGTCATATTATTAGAAAAAAATATGCTTAGTTTTACACTTTATAAAGCTGCGTCTGTTCAACAGATAATAGAGTTTCTTGTGGATGTATAGAGCAGTTGACACAACTGACCTCTTCCGGAGCTGTCACAGCTTGCAATGTAAATATGCATGAGATCCACATTTTTAAGCTGATAAAAGGCAAATTCAACATATTTGAAAAGTAAGGCTCAGAGGTAAGTGCTGAATCAATGAAAAGGCAAAGATCATCACAAAGCACAATGTGAACAGAAGATGCCTGGAATTTGTTCAAGGACAAACTTTTAGATAAAATGAGGGACTTTGTATTAGCATTGGTTAATTATAAAAAGCAATAAAGAGCACATGTTCCCATCTAATTTTATACATTCATAAAAAAATTATTTTAGTTACTTAAAATAATCTTAACAGAGAGGCTGAACACATGAACAAGAAATAATCCTAACACTGGTAGCACAAGACTAAAGGTACCATAATCACAGAAAAAAAACTTAATTGACCTCATTATTACTAGTTCCTGCTGAATTCTATATGTTATGACAATGCTTTTTTCAACTGTCTTCTGAGTGGAATTTCAGTGACATACAAGATGGAAAGGCAGTAGGAAATGCTGGGGGTTTATTAGGGCATTTTTACCAATACTGAAACTGCAATTGGGAAAGTAAAACTTCAGGCATGTTATTTTAAATGTTAACAGCATTAGCAAACTGTGGTGAAGGCACATTATGCCCAAATATCGAATCTTGTCCCAGCATGTGGACAAGTTCCCCGTCCTTCAGGAGGAAGACAAAAGCCAAGGCATTAGCCAGGCCAGCATGCACCCAGATCGTGCAGTGCTCAGGCTGAAGCCAGTTGTTTATGAGAGTGCCCATTGGTGAAGCCCAGCCTTGAGGAATCTATAAGTATCAAAAAGTTTCACTTTGTCTCTGGACTTGCTCGACAGAACAACTCTCAAGCCATAGCCTCTGCCATTGAGCTCGTTGTTGTTAGCTTCTATCATACATGCACGCATACTGAAAGCCTCTGCATTGTGAGAAGCAATCATGAGGATCATCTCCAGAGGGAGGACCTTCATTGAGCCCGAGAAGCCCAGCGTTGCCACAGCCAGTCGTACTGACCGGGAGAGCCTACTGTGCCACCAGAGGACTAGACCAACCCCCGAGGGTAAGATCCACCCAGTTGTTGGGGAGAAGAGACTTGATCGAGTCTGAGTCCACATATGCCTAGCCCCGTCGTAGCGGGAGAGGAGCCACCACGTGTGCCGCTCTGAGCCCTGTGAATCTCAGGGAAGACCAAAGCGCTGTTTGTGCCTATACTGCACCAAACCTGGGACCACTCCGAGAGTCCCGCTATTCCTTTAAGCTCAGTAAACGAGAATCCACCACTTAATGCAGCCGCATTCTCTCCCTGAGGCTGTTTACATCAGCCCCGAGAATCACCGTAGCTGAGCTGACCCCATAGCTTTGCCTGCTGCCGTGTCCTCTGAGCCCGCCTACCAGCAACTGTCGCCCCACCCTGTTATGTGAGCTGACTCCGAGGGCTGACCCCATGGGCCGACCCTGACCAGGACCAATCCCTGTTGTCTGGAGGGAATCGACCAAGTTCTGAAGGGAACCTGCTTCTGAGCTAAGCCCAGGTTCCATTATTCCCTCTCCACTGCTGAGGAGAGAAGAGGTAATAACCCAAGGCTGCCGTCCAACTCAACTAGGAATCAGTCCAGCGACAGTAGTCTGCTGGACCTCCACCTTGCTACAAACAACAGCTATAGAGTATCTTCCACATGCTTTCCATCCACTATCACTCAGTTCAAAGTATCTGCATCTAGCAGAGTAATCGCTGACACATAGAAAGATTATAATATTGCTGTGTCTGTGTCCCGCCGAGTCGCCATCTAATGGCCAAGAGGCAGAACTGCACCCTTCATTATATAAAGTCTGTAGATAGTTCAATTAAGCTCTAATCATAACACTAAGCCACTTATGGAATGTATTTCATCAACGTGCACTAGAATATGTATATAAGTTAGTGATTAATCTGTTATTAATGATTTCATAATTAATAAACAGTATTTTCATAATTCATAAATCATATTAATAAATTTAATAACCTCTTCACAACATAAACCAAGCACAGTCACTGTCCTAAAAGCATATGACAAGTACATACAGATGAAGAATAAGGACAATAATAATATTACATAAACACAGCAGCCTACATGAAAAGTGGAAAGAATTTTCTATATCCTTGGAGGAGACATAATGGGAAAAGGGAAATTAGAATATGTTTTGTGACAATTCTGCATGAGAAACTACATAATTATTTTGGCTTGAGTTCCATAGTAGAGATTTAACATTGTAGAAATCTGCATTTTAATATTAAAAAAAAAAAACAACAAAACAAACAAAAAGCCCAACAACAACAAAACCACACCACACACACAAACCAAAACCAAACCAAAACAAAAAAGCACCTACAAAGAAACATTTTAAAGATAGCACATTCCTGATATTTTCAGATCTCAGATGTGGTGCTCTTTTGGGAAAAGTCAGGAAAAAAGCTATAAGGATGACAGAGTTCTACCTCCTGTGACTTAGTGAAAGATTTTTACAAAGCAGAGTTGTTATAGCCTGAGGAGAAAACTGAGGAAAACAGTAGCAGTCTTATTGTATGTAAAAACCTTCTGGTCTCACTGTCTGTAATGGAGAAGACAAAAAGAATCAGACTTCAAATAAAGTAAGAAAAATTTAGTCTGGACTTCAAGATTTTCTGTCACAAGGCCTCATAAGAACTAAATGGGTTACTGAGTTAAATTGTAGAGAGTCAAGATTGGCAGCTGGTAAGAACAGATTTAACAAAATCTGTCAGGAATAACCTTCCTAGAGTTGAGACATATTAACTCAATGAAGTGGAAGGATACTCCAGTGAAACTCATTATTTCACCTGGGAGTAGATTGCACATGCCTATTGAAACAACAGAGGAAAAAGGTGCATAGTGTAGCTTAAAAGACATAAGTGCCTAAAACCTGCAGACATTCAGCTTTCACAAAAGAGAATCAATGAATTTGCATGGGGATAACATTTTTATCTCATTTCCATGAAAAATCTCAGTCTCTGAAAAGAAATTACTACTTGCAAACAGTCTGACCCTCTATAAAAATTTATGGAATGAAAACTAATTGCTTTATAACAAGAAAATTCAAGTTGCATTTGTGGAATGGCAAGGTTTCAGGGCTGTGTCTGTGTACATATCCAGAACACTCAGTCATCAATTCTGTGCATGGTTCAGAAAATTGACATGACTCAAGAAGAGATGAGATAAGGGACTGATGTGAAACAAGGTAGTTGACAGAGTTTCTACCTGGTTTCTCAATAATGTATTTGACTCATTGCCACAGAAAATTTTCAGGTGAGAGTTTCAGACAGCTGTGGCATCATCATTGTCATCCAGTACACTCCTGCTGGACCTGGACCAATTGATAGGCAACATTTGTATAAATAGATGTACTGGTAAACATCTTGGGTACAGGGTCTGGCAGCTACAAGTAGTCTCCCAGACAAGTCCATCTGCATGTAGATAAGATATTTCTAAACGTCAGTAGATGTTTTTTTTCCTTGCAGATAGGAAATGTTCATTTAGGACAGATGAGAAAACCGACTTTTTTTTTTTAGTTCAAAATATTCAGTAGAAATGGATCATGTGTATCCCCTGGAGTGATCATATAGAATGTCTGACCAGCTGGAGTATAAGAAATCAGGAAAAAACAGGTGTGGGAAATCTTAAGCAATCTAAAAATCTAGTTACAGGAACCCTTGCAGCAGAGATAGCTGTCACATCCAGAGAGCAGCTGAATGTCCCGTTCCAAAGACTAGATGAGCATTACCTTTTGTAAAAGATCCAAATAAATTCATTTTCTTACAACAAATATTCTGTCAATGAGTGTCTGAGCATCTAACTAGTTAAACTAAGATTTGCAGATAAAATCGTGGGGTGTGCTAACATTTAGTTAAACACTTCCATCAATATTGTGATATAATGGGCAATGAAGGAGCCAAGATTCCTTTTCCAAAGAATTTTAGTGTGTGACCTATTTCTAAAACTATGAATAAATTTTTGTCAATCAATTCTCTAGAGACATTTTAAGTTGCTATTAAACATAACATTAATTAAAAGGAAAAAAAATACAGATCACTGTTACTTTCACACCATATAGCCTGTGGGATTTTATTTAAATAAAAGCTTTCACCTTAAATCTTCATATTGTTGTCTCAATTATTTATATTCTTGTTCTCTCAATGACTCATTCTTGAAAGTTTTCACACACTCAAATAAAGGTGAATGTAGTTTGTCAATAACACCTTTTGATACTTCAGTTGCAAAAAGGAGAGAGAGGGGCAGTATTAGGATGCCACCAAATGATGTCACACAATCATGCCAATAGAAATTGTGAGTTTGACAAAAAGCCTGGAAAGTCATAGTTTTAATAACAAAATGAGAAGTAAATTTGTTTAGTTTGCAAAGCAAGCGTAGAAACATGCATGCAAAATAATCAGCTCTGCTGACCTTGTACTAATAGTATCAAAGAGAAATGTATGCATGTGAAATAACATAGGAACAAATGTGAATCCAACAGACACCAACTATGAAATTACCCTTTGACAATCCCCAGTAATATGCTAGATTAGTTCATCCTCATAAAAATTGAACAGTTTAACTATGGAAATCAAACTTCACTCTTAGGTACACTCATCAAAGTAACAAATGAAGTAATAACATGAGGGAATGGAAGTAACATGCTGTTGGTTACCTGCCACTACCCATGCACTATTCCTCTTACTCTGTCTATTCTGTGAACTACAAGCCCTTGGCAGTGTCGCATTCTTTATTACATATCTGCTGAAATGTGATGACAAGTAGAAGGACATGAATGAACCCTACAGAGGCAGTCATTTCTTTCCCTTATTCCTCTATGATTCTGGGAAGCTCCAGATTTGCTATCCCTGACAGGCTTCAACTGGGACCTCTAGACCAGGTCCACATGTACTGTTTTTATTCTGATGGGTCCCACCCCTGGCCCATGGGATTGTCTGTGCCCAGTCTGCCCCCTGTGCTAACTGTGCCTAGGCCTCTTGTTGAGGCTGTCATATCATAGACTTATAGAATACTTTAGTTTGGAAGATACCTTTAAAGGCAATCTAGTCCAATCCCCCCTTCAGTGAGCTGGAACATTTTTAACTACATCAGGTTGCGCAGAGTCCCATCCAACCTGACCTGGAATGTTTTCAAGCATAAAGCATTTACCACCTCTCTGGGTAACCTATTCCAGTGTTTCACCAATGCCATTATAAAACATGTCTTCTTTCTATACAGTGTAAATCTACCCAGTTTTACTTTAAAAAACCACTGCCCCTTGTCCTGTTGCAACAGGCTCTGCTAAAGGTACTGCCCCATCTTCCTTACAGGTCCTCTCTAAGTATTGAAATGCTGTAGTAAGATCTTCCCAGAGCCTTTCTCCGAGGCAAAGAACCCCAACTCTCAAGCAGGAGTAAAAATAACAAATTATTCAGAACCTTGAATCAGTTCTTGTATTTTCAGAAAAGATAATAAGATATCAATTGTACTGAAATGCTTGACCCTACTTGCCCAGAATGAATTGATTCTTCCAGGAGTTTAGTCCTGAGAGAAACACTGTCCTACATGGTTCATAATTCTAAAAGGGGCTATATATTCTCAATATGAGATTGCAAGGTACAGGAGGGATCTCCGGAGTAAGAAAACATGTTGTAAGGAAGTACATTAAGGTATAAAAAATAAACTGTACATTAATTTATGCATATTTATTGCTTATGGAATTTTCTACTCAAGCATTACTGTGGAATTAGGACAATCAGTTCTAAGAGTAACTACATGCAATCTCTAACCCACTAGCTAAATCTTACATAGATTGACACAAGCTGAACAACAAAACTGGCAGAATGTGCAGGCTGCAGAGTTGGCAGAGGAGACAACTGCAGAGACTGATGCACCTTTCACTATATATGCACTATATGTGAAAGGTGCAAAAAGGACCACAGAACTCCTGAGAAATTCTAGAAGGGCCATGTAGGCAGAGTCCTTACCACATCTGACATTGTAGTGTCATGACCCCAGGGTCCTGATCCTGCTCTTGTTTAATCTCTCATAAAACAGGACAGCAGTGGAGAAAAATTTCCTTCCGCTCTCTACCTAAACTTGACTACTTTGTGGCTAGCTAGTTACAATCTCAATAATCAATAATTAATAACTTCAAAGATACTAGCAAGGAATATGCTTGACATTTAATATCTATCCAATGTCATTAAACCACACAGTGATAATGTGTCTGTGGAAATAATTCACAATTTCCTTAAAACCTTGACTTGTGAATTTAAATCAGTGTGAAATAGCATTATCTGCTTTCATTTAATATATAATAACAACAACAGTAATAACCCTAATAAAAACCTGAAACACCAACAGAATTTGAATGTACTACAAAATTAGACAATTTCTGATAATCCTCCAAAAACATCTCTCAATTCAAAGAGCTTTTTGTCATTAGATAAAAGAACTACAGGCAAGGCACTGCATTATCTCTGGACAGGGAAGCTGCAGCTATAGTTTCACAACTGGTTCCCATTCTATTACTGCACTTGAGAGGTCACCTCAGTGTAGCAGGCATTACTGCTTATGATAACATGCTGTACAGTGAATGACTATCAGGTAACTGAAGTGTTTAGGTTAAAAGTGTATCTGGAGGGGGAAAAGGGTTAAATTCACTCATCATGTGTACAGCAGAATCGCCCCACATTTATACTGATTCAAAAGAAGATGGGAAAATGTATATAGGAAAGGTAAAGGAAGCAAAACAGAGCTGCCATTGGCCCTCTTGGCTGCCTGGGCACACTGCAGGCTCATGTTCAGCCTACCATCAACCAGTACCCCCAGGTCCCTCTCTACCTGGCTGCTCTCCAGCCACTCTGACCCTAGCCTGTAACACTGCATGGGGTTGTTGTGGCCAATGTGTAGAACCCGGCACTTGGATGTGTTAAATCTCATGCCGTTGGATTCTGTCCATCTGTCCAGCCCGTCGAGGTCCCTCTACAGAGCCTCTCTATGCTTCAGCAGATCAACTCCTGCCCCCAGCTTGGTGTCGTCCACAAATTTACTGATGATGGACTCAATGCCCTCATCCAGATCATCAATAAAGATGTTAAAGAGCACAGGGCCCAGCACTGATCCTTGGGACATACCACTAGTGAGTGGCTGCCAGCTGGTTGTGACACCATTCACCACCACTCTCTGGGCTCGGCCCTCCAGCCAGTTCATAACCCATTGCAGTGTGCTCCCATCCAGGCCATGGTCTGACAGCTTGGCCAGGAGTTTGCTGTGGGGGACGATGTCAAAGACCTTGCTGAGGTCCAGGTAGACTACATCCACAGGCCTCCCCACATCCACCAGGCGGGTTACCTGATGGTTTATGATAACCTCTTAAATTTTAGTGTTTGCTTTTGTTATTACTAGCTGTCTGTGAGAAATACCTGACACAGACTTCATTAGAGAAAATTAAATCAATGACCTCCTTATTCAGTTTTAGAAGGGAAGACAGGTCTACTTTATGATGTATTAATTTTTTAAATTACAGGCTGCAGGCAGTTATTCCAACCTGTTGCTTGTCTGTAGTGCTCTCTAGAAAACATTACAAGCAGAAATGTAATTAACTTATGTGATCATTATTAGTCCCCTACTTTCTGTCTCTTTCAGGAAGGAAGTACAGTGATTTTGATCTCCATCTATTTTGCAAAATGTAAACTATGTAGGAAAACTGCCAGCATTCAAGGGACTTCTTGTTATTTGTATGACAGGACATACACTGTTGTACAGATCAAGAGTAGAAATTACTACATATTCTATGACTTTCTGTTAGTGTCCTGCTTATCCAATATTTTAAAAACACCATGTCAGCAAACTTGAAACATCAGATCTCAAATATTGCAGCTTGCCCTCCGCTGCAGAAATTAGTGTTTCCCTTCAGGGTGCTCTTCATGAATTACATTTGAGACCTTACCGTGTGTTTATGTAAGGAAAATGACAATAGAAAATGTTGCTCCTCATTTAGTTCTTATATCATATAATTGTGATTTCTATAACTCCTCCACGTAGTCATTATGAAATGTAAGCTTAAGTGTTCTATCTGCAGAGACAGTTGAGAATACATTAAGAACATGTAATAAAATAATTAATGGAGTATAGACAGGTACTAGTAATATAATGTTTTGATCGTCTATTTCTTCTAGAAAATGATTATGAGGTGAAGTGGTTCCAAAAGCCAGTTCACCATCAAAGCCATGTAACTTCCTCATAATGAATTCAACACTAAACTGTTCTGCTCATGTACATACAGCAGCGTTCACTTTTCTCTAGAATGGTGGGATTTGAATGTTGGCATTCAAAAACATTGTCAGCAACAGTGAAGTCAAAATGATTGTCAAGTAGGAATATAAAATTTGAAGTGTTTATTCTTGCACTGCTTTCATTGTGATGTTCAGAAAAGAGTTTTATAATACCATAAATTGCATGTGAATATTAATTTGCCTTTTCTACATGAAGGGACACCTCATTCCAATGAAGAATTCACATTATTTTCCTTTGATTGTGTGGAAAATTTCACCACAAGGGAAATGAAATGCAAATTTTAAGAAACAAGAGAAGCTATTTGAACCTGTAAATTTTCTATTCAATTTTTATAAGGATTATTAGTCAAACTAACCTGGTTGTTTTAGATAACTGTGCAAGGATGAAATAGTAACCTGGCCACTCCAAGAGGTGGACTGAATAAGGATGCACCAGACATGATCAAAGACAAGAATGGATCTGTTACAAACATCTGTTAGAAGTCCAGATTATTGTGCCTTCTGTTTCTGTCTTTACTCATCCTATCAGTGAACAGGTGTCCTACCTGCTCTCAGTTAATATTTCCTTGCTAGCTAATTTTACTGCATCTAGAGTGCATAGATGCACCTAGAGTTACATACTTCATTCCATATCTTTTCAAATGATAGATTGCATGACTGTTGAACCTCTTCTTTCAAAGAAAAACTACTGCAAGACTTCTGAAGAACGGTCATGGCCAGGTTAAACTCTGTACTTAGGCACTATGAATGATCTTTTAGAATTATCTGATTCTCACACAGATATTACAAGGGCACTGAACTACACTTGTAGCTGAAACTATTTAAGAGAAAACTCATTATCAAAAGAATTAGTATATTAATGGAAGATATAGCACATTTCTAGTGAAGAAAATCATATCCCCAAAGGTATACATCCATTAAAATTTACAAAATTATCTTTAAATCTTCCCTGTATTTTGCACTTGTAGAGAATTACAACAAGATCACAGAGTCTACAATGTGCCTCCTTCCTTCAGAATATTTCTGTAATTGTCATACAGTTCCTCAGATAACAATGAAGTCACTAATTCTTTGTATACATTTCTATGATACAGCTGATCTATATAACTTTTTTCTTCTGTTTTGATATTAGATTACTAACACATCTGCAAAGTTGTATATAAGCATTAAAACCAGTGCTAGAATGTAAGTAGATTCAGACAAAATATGTTATTTCATTTTACTTTATTGTTCTTATTGAAAAACTTTTCAAAGTGTTTCAGTGAACAGAGGCGGCTTTCTCCTTCACACAATTTCCAAGATTTTGTAAGAAGGAACAACTTCCCAAGAGCAGTCCTATGGCTGGAACACATTTTAGTATGTAGAAGCTATGAAAGTAGATTTTGTCAAGATTTTATCCACAAATAACTAATACATTAACCTACCATTTTTCTTCAGTTCCTTGGCTCTGTTCTACTTCCTCACTATTGTAGCAGCTAAGAGAGTTTAGCTGCCTTCTGGCTTTTTCCTTGGCTTCTATTTGCACACTGCCTTCTGTGTCTTCTAATCTCTTTACTGACCAACAGTACATCTTGGCATTTTGTGGCTTTTGGATAGGATTTGTGAAAATATTTGCAAATATTCCTGAATCAGTGCTGCATAAACAGCTATATGAGGAACTATTTCATCTACAGACAGGAAAAAAAAAAAAAAGGGAAAAAAAAAAGGAAAAAAAAAAAGGTTGTAACTTCTCCATGTCTTCTCTTCTGCATATTCATTAAAACCGTTAATCATTCCTCCTATCTCCCCTCTTCTTTTAAAAGGTCATCTTGGGTTTCACATCAAAAAAGGCTATTCCATAAATATATACACGCATGTACATGCATAAAATTTGTCAGAATCTATAAGGAACATGTTTCATGTCATCAACTCCACTAGCAAAATGTAAGCAGTATTCATTTACCTTTCCACTCTCTTGCACCACAACCCTTTTCAGAGTAGTTTCATGCTCTGAATGGCAGGAAAGAATGCCTAAAATAACAGCTAATAAATGTTTTATATATCAGATGAAAAATTTGGTACACGTGTAGAAATAACTTGAAGAATTTTGGCAGCCTGAAATATCTCTGAAATATATGCATTATGCATACTTTAGGAAAAAAAAGTTCCATCGGTATGAATCCAACTGATGCATATTTTTTCATATACTTTCTCTTAACTATAATGTTTTATACTTTCTTTTTTCAGTCTTCTTAACTGAAGTGTCTAATACCAAATCTTAATTAAAGTTTTTTTTCCCTATAGCCAGCCACCCCTTCAGGGAATAATTTAGCCCCCCTAAAATCTCCGGAGTGGTTTATCACTTCAATTAACTATTAAGGTAGCTGAAGAAGGAATCTTTTCTAAATTGCATGCATTGTACAAGGAGTAGCATGAATTGCTACTTTCATATTGGAAGGAAAATGTGAAACTGTTTGCCTTGTTTGAAAGAGTTTTTTGGTATGACAACTTTTTTTTTTCTTTTTTCTTAAAACTTTTTTTTCATTCTGTGAGGGTTAAAATTACACCTCAACTAATTTGAGAGAATTGCCCTCCAAAACAAAATTGCCAGACTAGCTCAGTTTGGGGTGGAAGCAGATGAAGCTATATTTACAAGCAAACAAATCTACAAATCTAGAAATATGAAATGCAATGAATATGTTCAAAATATTCAATATATGTACCATATATATATGTGTATATACATATATTTACAATTTATAAACAACACAGAAAATCCTCAGATGCCCTGGATGGATCTTCCTGCCACTCCCTCCCTTCTTCCCATTACCTCACACAGTAGTCAAAACAGAGATACCCTGGCAAGGCCACAGAAGAGAGAGAGGAAAGTTGCAAGCAGAAGTGACAGAAGAAGATAAGAGAAAAACTGTTTATGCCTCTACTCTGTATTCCCCTTAGCAATCCAATGAATTATATAGACCTTATCATTATTCTCCTTTTATATCCAACAGTAATTTATTTTACTTTCAGTCTTTGCAGTCAGAGACTAGGGTAAAGTTCCCCCTTCAAACTGTACTTTCAGAGCTGGAGAAAGGCATGAGATTTAACACATCTAAATGCCAGGTTCTACACATTGGTCACAACAACCCCATGCAGTGCTATAGGGTGGGGTCAGAGTGGCTGGAGAGCAGCCAGGCAGAAAGGGACCTGGGGGTAATGGTTGATAGTAGGCTGAACATGAGCTAGCAGTGGCCAAGAAGGCCAGTGACTTTGTGGTCTGTATCAGGAATGGTGTGGCCAGAGGGAGCAGGGGAGTCATTCTGCCCCTGTACTCAGCAATGGTTAGGCCACACTGTGGCCTGGTCTAGGTTCCCCTATTCAAGATGTTGAGTTGCTGGAATGTGTCCAGAGAAGGACAACAAAGCTGGTGAGAGGTTTGGAGCATAAGCCTTATGAGAAGAGGTTGAGGGAGCCAGGGTTGCTTAGCCTGAAGAAGAGGAGGCTCGGGGAGCACCTTATTGCTGTCTACAACTCCCTGAAGGGAGGTTGTAGGCAGGTGGGGGTTGGTCTCTTCTCCCAGGCAATCAGCACCAGAACAAGAGGACACAGTCTCAAGCTGCACCAGGGGAGGTTTAGACTAGGTGTTAGGAAGAAGTTCTTCACAGAACGAGTGATTAGCCTTTGGAATGGGCTGCCCAGGGAGGTGGTGGAGTCACCATCACTGGAGGTGTTTAGCAAGAGACTGCATAGGGCACTCGGTGCCATGGTTTAGTTGATTAGATGGTGTTGGGTGATAGGTTGGACTTGATGATCTCAAAGGTCTTTTCCAACCTGGTCTGGTCTATTCTATTCTATTCTATTCTATTCTATTCTATTCTATTCTATTCTATTCCCATTCCTGCTGCAAAAAATCTTTATCTTTATTCTTACTATAGTAACTGCTAAAACTCTACTCAAGAGTCAGAAAAGAGCAATTCAGTAGTATTTACACTACACTTCCAAATTACCTTCTGGTGGCATTTCTTGCCTTTCCCTATGATTGGCGTCTACACATCAAAGCTTGTGACTGAGACACCTATGGCACAATTTAACTTCTGACACTAGTGTACTGGTTTGAGCCTTAACTGGGAGGTAAAAGCCCAGATGGGGGAAAGGCTGAGAATTTTTCCTGCACTCCCCCCTCCTCCCTCCAAACAGAGAGGGTAAAAAGGGTAAGGAGCAAATCCACTAAACAGTAATCTGGAGTCGGTTTGGAAGTAGAGAGGTGAGCAATTTTCGTTAAACAATATATATATATAACAATAACAGGAAAGGTTGACAAGGGCAAGGAACAAGGATGGATGGGAGTGGGACAAAAAAGAATAATACAAAATCATTCTTTCTCTGAGGGGGCGTGGAGGCAACAGGGAGAAGGATCAGGTCCGGCCACGTGGCTGAGGAGCAGGAGGGCAGCTGCAGTAGCTCTCATCCAGCAGAGGCAGGAGCCAAAAGGAGCGCCAACAGCTACGACATCCTGCTTTTTATACCCTAGCTGGGCAGGGAGCGGGGAGTGGAACAGACTCAGCTTCCCAGGGGAAAATGCTCTGCAGGGAGGTTAAAGTACATGCAAGCCCCCCACCCTGCTTTTGTTTTCAGAAAAGGGCCACCACCACACACTAGGCTTATATGCTTTCCATGTATTCTGTGAATTTTCTGCATTGTTCTTTGGGCAGAAAACTGTCAGATTTCTAGAGGTACAGAGTATGTTCAGGAAGTCCAGATGTCTAGATTTCCATGGGAAACAAGGCAGGCAGGTTTTCAGTAACCTCAAGTGAATGGACACGATGAATGCACAACTGGAAAATGTACCTCTCATGCTTCAGGGGCACTAACATGCAACAACACTGCAAATATGATATGCAGTCCAGTTACAGGGTGTCCTAAGTTTATTACACTTTTTCAGATGCTAAGTCTGACAGCAAAAGATGCAGGAACTCTCTTGTGGTTCCACTTGCCAGTGTTGGCAGGACTGGGGTAGGTTCTAGAAGCTATACTGTTCATATGATTTGGACACCAAGAGATTCTTGTCTGCCTTAGATAGACATATCACTGAAATCTGGTTAACCATTTCTGTGCTTTAGAAACTCTCACAGTGAAAACTCTTCTCTCATTTAACACATTTTTGAACTTAGTTGTGTTGTTGCTGAATACACAGTTATGATTTCAAATATATTGTATGCCCAGGTGTCTCTTTAAAATTATAAATTATATGAGATCCTATAATATATTTAATAAATTGTTCCATGCTCTATGCTAGCCTAAGTAAGATAGGTCATATAAAATAACAATATGTTTCTGTAGTTCCTGTTGGAAAAAAAAATGTAGGATTTATATTTATCAAATAAATACACATTTCATCTCTTTCTCCTATTTTTTGTTTTAATTTTTTTCTTAGCTTTATGTAACAGTTCTTCCCACTTCTAAGCAGAACTGGAATAAATTTTAGAAGCAGTACAGCTTTTATGAGGGTTTTAGGTCAACTGTGAAATCTCAAATGACTGGATTTTTGAATGTGCTTCGTACTGTCAGCTGGGCAAAATCTACAGTGTCCTTCATCCCATTGCTTTCTTTGGGTGTGATGTGTATTGAAGTCAGAGAAAAGCTTCCAGTTTCAATTAAGGGAAAAAGAAGGGAGGTTCTGACTTTGGAAATACATCTGAAGAAACTAAAAAAATTGCTGTTGTGTTTAAAGTCTGGTCTATGGGGCCTTTAGCAATTTCATGACAAAGATAGATGCTAGTTTGTTTGTTTGTTTGTTTGTTTGTTTTCTCTTGCTAGTAAGGTGAAATATGAAAAATTAACCCAGTGTAAAGAACATGGTTTCTAATGATGAAGTCAGCCATTATTTTTTTATCATTGAGAAATGGCTCATAGATAGTGCTAACTAGAGTCAATTGCTACCCACTGTCTTGTGCTGACAGATAGCCACTCTGCTCTGGAGGGCACTTGCACAGAGTAGCAATATTTTTAGTTGCAGATACTTGGGAGCTACAAGTCATTACTATGAATCATGTGACATTAAACACCTGCGGCAGACTGCTACCTCTAACAAACTCCTCACTGTGACCCATGAGTATATGAACAATTAATATCAGAATGTACATCATTAAATTTTCCTGTCTGACTTATCAGTGAGTTTTGCCCTGCAGACATGGACAGAAGAAACAATGATCCTGCTTACCAACCCAGGAACAGCTAACCTACTTTTGATGTGCCTTCCACCTAGACTTATAAAGAAGCTGTTAATTACACTGATAACATATCACCATGAGATATATATATATATATATAATATATATGTATGTGTATAATAGGGATTTCAGTAAAAACTTACAGCTATTTATATCAAATATTACTTCTATCACTGACTGAAATGTATGAAATTTAATTAACTTATGCCTCAGTGATATTTTGGGGAAGAAGTATCTCTGAAGCAGACAGGGAATGAAATCTACTTAATATTCTGTCAGGGTATACTGCAGCATAAACCTAATTCTCTCAATATGATGACACTTTGAAAGTAAAAAAGTAAG
Organism: Melanerpes aurifrons; assembly: GCA_011125475.1. Classification (NCBI taxonomy): domain Eukaryota; kingdom Metazoa; phylum Chordata; class Aves; order Piciformes; family Picidae; genus Melanerpes; species Melanerpes aurifrons. The sequence continues at coordinate 2,961,731 of WWNC01000050.1, read as the reverse complement.
GAAAATTGGACCTTTTTACTTAGTAAGAAAAAGAACATGTGGTTCACATACCCTGAATAAGTAATTGTGCTGAACAATAAAGAGTGATGGAAAACTAAAATTTAATTGGGAGTTAAGTGGCTTCCTGTGGCAGTTTTAGGCTATGCCTTTAAAAATTAGCAGCAGATTTTAAGCAGAAAAGTATAAAAATATAAATAATTCACTATTGGGTGTAAAAAGGAAAATAAAAGATTATTCTAAACAAATGTGTGGGATAGCTGCAGATGTACCTGAACAAACCTTCACATTCCACTTCCATTCCCATTCCTTTTATTTTTTCCTGTGGTCTTGGCTGTTCTGCTTTCTGGGGAGACAATAATCACTTCTGGCTGGCCTTGAGAAGAGATAAGAACACTAACATTGCTTCTTTAACATTCCTTCCTCTGAACTCCTCTTTTCTTCTGTTATGGGGGGGGAGGGAGGAAGGGAGAGGAGGTTTTGGGAGGGGGAAGTGGGACAGCGGAGCAGCTTCCCTGCTTTCTTCTGGGAACCTAGAGGGGTGTCGGGGGCTATGTTATTTTCTAATTGCAAATATCTGTATAATATTGTAAATATTGTATATTTTGTACCTATTCATTGCATTCCAGTGTAGAGTGTAGTTTTTGCTTGTAAATACAGCTTCAATTTGTTTCCAACTGAGTTAGTCATGCTTAGTTAATGTGAATAGGAAACTTCAACCCACCACACTTCCAGAGCGGGTGCTCCCAGTGGCAGTGGTGATGCTGCCTGTTTTTCATATTCAGTCTGTAGCAGTTTGGGCTGGGTCCTCCCCTGCTGTGGCCACATAAGACACACCCACAGTGTCCCGAGGGTCCAGACCAGTGAGTAGACACAGGAAGCTGCATATTTTATCCCCTAATGTCCTGCTCCCCATAAAACTACCTGCAAAGTCCTACACTTCCTTTTTCTACCCTCACCGCTCCTATGGATATGGTCCCTATCTGGTAATGGAGGGGAAGTCATCTCGAGGCCTCTTGTGGTCTGGCCAAGCCTAATGTCTGGAGGAGAAGGGGGAAGGGCACTCTCAGATCTGGCCAGCTGAGATTAGCCTAAGAGTGGAAGTGGGGGCGGAAGAAAGAGCCCTGGGAGTTTTGGGTGTACCCTCGGGTGGGGAGAGGGGAGTATTGGGATGCTTCTGGGTATGCTTTGGTGTCTCCTTTTGTCACTGTGCTTGTGGTTCTCTGTAAAACATTCACTGTTTTTCCATTTTAACTTTCCACCATTTCTGCAATCTGTTTGTCTGAGTTTCATTTTTTTTTTCTGCTCTGGGGTGGGAGGGAAGGATGGATCGGCCTTTCAACCCACCACATAGTCTCTCAAAACTGACAGGTATTTCCATTAATTCTCTTTAATTTCACGGTATCACCAAGGTTGGAAAAGACCTGCAAAGTCATCGAGTCCAACCTGTCACCACAGACCTCATGACTAGACCATGGCACCAAGTGCCACGTCCAATCCCCTCTTGAACACCTCTAGGGATGGTGACTCTACCACTTCCCTGGGCAGCCCATTCCAATGACCAATGACTCTCTCGGTGAAGAACTTTCTCCTCACCTCGAGCCTAAACCTCCCCTGGTGCAGCTTCAGACTGTGTCCTCTTATTCTGGTGCTGGTTGCCAGAGAGAAGAGACCAACCCCCTCCTGGCTACAACCACCTTTCAGATAGTTGTAGTGAGCAATGAGGTCTCCCCTGAGCCTCCTCTTCTCCAGGCTAAACAATCCCAGCTCCCTCAGCCTCTCCTCATAGGGCTTGTGCTCAAGGCCTCTCACCAGCCTTGTTGCCCTTGGCACATGTTCAACAGATCACTTCTCTAAACTTAGACCTAGATATCTACACTGTCTGAACTATTTCCACTAGCTAGTGTTTTTTTAGCTTTCTTTTCATTCACCTAGTCATTGTCAGTATTTCTCTGAATTTATCAGCAACACTAGAAGATTCAAGATAATGACTTCAAGAACAACTTTCATGAAAACCTCACAAACAAAAGTGTGTGGGGGGTTAATTTACAAATGAAAATGTATCAGGGGAAGCAAATACAATTATATTTTTTAAAGGCAATGATATATTTTCCACATAAAGATTATAATATCAGAACATAATATGGGAACCCATGTAAGAAAACACAGACATAACGAAAGACAATACACTTTTTTTTTTTTCAGATTAAAATATCTAAGTATTTCAGGGAAGGAAAGGTATGAATAAGAATTATAGCAATAATTCATGATTTGGGTACAGTGTGGTGGTTTTTCACTTTAAAAAAAAAAAGGGCAATAAATATTTCTTTATTAATAGTAATATTCTGTATGAGTCTCCCAGTTCAAATAAATGTAATATGGACAGTGCATGTAAATTGAGGCCCCTCTTCTCTCGTTATTAAATCATAACAGTAACATCAAAGTGATCCAAGTTCCACCAACAGTAAAAGTCTAACATTAATTTAATATTTTTTTTCCTAGTGATTATACTAATGTTTATGTTAAACAACAAAAAAGTATTTCCATTTAGAATCAGACATTTTGGATATTCCTACAGTACATCCATTCTACTTGACTGTCCTGATTTAGTCCAAGTCAGAGTTATTTTTCTTTCCTAGTATCAGGGACAGTGGTGTGTTTTGGATTTTGTATGAGAACAATGATGACAGCACTCCTATGTTTTAGTTGTTACTAAGTATCATTGATCCTAAGTCAAAGATTTTTAGTTTCCAATGCTCTCTCAACAAGGAGGTGCACAACAGGCTGAGGGGGAGCATAGCTTGGATAGCTGACCTGAACCTGACAGAGGGATGTTCTGCATCATTGAACATTATACTCAGTATATAAACTGGGAGTAGCTACCTGAGGGAAGCTGATCAGTGCTTGGGGAATGGCTGGACATTTGTCAGTGGTTGGTGAACAACTGCATTGTCCATCACTTGTCTTTTCTTGGGTTTGATTTTTTTCGTTTTGTTATCTCACTTTTCTTTACAGTTATTATTATTATTATTATTGCTGTTGCTGTTGTCAAGTTATTAAACTGTTCTTATCTCAACTCTTCTCATTGGGAGTGGGGAGGGAATGAGGGAGCAGCTAAGCGGTACTTAGTTGCTAGCTGAAATTAAACCACAATATTTACCAAGAGAATGGTCAGTTAGAGAGTAGAAGGGCTCTGCAGAGGGACCTCGACTGACTGGACAGATGGGCGGAGTCCAATGGGATGGCATTCAACAAGTCCAAGTGCCGGGTGCTGCACTTTGGCCACGGCAACCCCATGCAGAGCTACAGGCTGGAGTCAGAGTGGTTGGAGAGCTGCCAAACAGAGAAGGACCTGGGTGTGCTGATTGACAGCTGCCTAAACATGAACCAGCAGTGTGCCCAGGTGGCCAAGAAGGCCAATGGCATCCTGGCCTGTATCAGGAATAGTGTGGCCAGCAGGAGCAGGGAAGTCATTGTGCCCCTGTACTCTGCATTGGTTAGGTCGCACCTTGAGTACTGTGTCCAGTTCTGGGCCCCTCACTTTGAGAAGGACATTGAGACACTTGAACGTGTACAGAGAAGGGCAACAAGGCTGGTGAGAGGCCTTGAGCACAAGTCCTATGAAGAGAGGTTAAGGGAGCTGGGATTGTTTAGCCTGGAGAAGAGGAGGCTCAGGGGTGACCTCATTGCCCTCTACAACTACCTGAAGGGGGATTGTAGCCAGGTGAACGTTGGTCTCTTCTCTCAGGCAACCAGCACCAGAACAAGAGGACACATTCTCAAGCTGCACCAGGGAAGGTTTAGGCTGGAGGTGAGGAGAAAGTTCTTCACCGAGAGAGTCGTTCGTCATTGGAATGGGCTGCCTGGGGAGGTGGTGGAGTCACCATCCCTGGAGGCGTTCAAGAGGAGATTGGACATGGCACTTGGTGCCATGGTTCAGTCATGAGGTTTGTGGTGACAGGTTGGACTCGATGATCCTTGAGGTCTCTTCCAGCCTTGGTGATACTGTGATACTGTGATCTATATGAGATGTAGAATGAACAGTCAGCTTGCTTACAGACCACATACAGCACAAACTATTTTCTACCATGATTCAGAGAGTCAAACTATTACCACTTCTCTTTGACATTAACAGGAAACTAAGTGCATGTTTAAAGTAAAGGAACTGCTATGTGTCAAGAAACAAAAATAGTTTATTAGGTTTAAGTACTTTGGTACATCAGTTCTCAGGGTTTGTGACAGGAGCAGAGCAGCAAACTTGGTAGTTGTAGAATCATTGAATCATAGAATCAGAACTGTTTCAGTTGGGAAAAACTCTCTAAGATCATTGAGTACATCTGTCCATCTAACTCCGCATTGGCCACTCAAACATATCTGAGAGTGCCACGTGTACATATTTTTGAATACCTTCAGGGACAGTGACTCCACTACCTTCCTGGGCAGCCTGTTCCAATGCCTACCCACTCTTTTGGTAAAGAATTTTTTCCTAAGATCTAATCTACACGTCCCTACTGCATTTCAGGTAATTTCCTCTCATTCTATTTCTTGATACTATGGGAAAGAGACCAACACCCACTTCACTACAACCTCTTTACAGGCAGTTTTAGAGGGCATTGAGGTCTCCCCTCAGCCTCCTTTTCTCCAAACAATCCCATTTTCCTCAGCCGTTCCTCATAAGCCTTGTTTTCCAAACCTCTCACCAGCTTCACTGTCCTTTGCTGGACATGCTCCAGCATCTCAATGTCTTTCTTGTAGTGAGTGGCCCAAAACCAAACACAGTATTCAAGGTGCAGCCTCAGTAGTGCTGAGTACAGGGCACAATTACTTCCCTGCTCATGCTGGTCTCATTATTCCTGGTACAAACCAGCATGCTGTTGGCCTTTATGGCCACCTGAGCACACCGCAGGCTTGTGTTCAACTGTCTGTCAGCCTGCACCCCAAAGTCTTTTTCTGTCAGCAAACTTTCCAGCTACTCTATCCAATGCCTGTAACATTGCATAGGGTTCTTGTGACCCATGTGCAGGACCTGATGCTTGGCCTTATTAAATATCATGCAACTGACCTCAGATCACTGATCCATCCTGTCCAGATCTCTTTGCAGGACCTTCCTACCCTCAAGCAGATCAACACTCCCACCCTGTTTAGATTCATCTGAAAACTTAATTCTATTCACTATTCTCCATTATCACAACTGAAAGTATTGATGTTTGTATCTCCAATAAGAATTGTTCTGTTCCCTTTTTCCATCTTCAGAGAAAAAGTTAAAACAAGGGCAGTGTGGGTTTTATCCTCTCCATACTAGGGAGAGAAAATGCTGCTGCCTTGCACATTTGTTTGAATGTAATGTATTTTTTTAAATATTCATATTGTTGCACATAAATTATCAGTGGTTGAATTTTTAGAGTATTCATAATAGGATGCATAAGGGTTCCTCAAGACAGATGTGAGCAAGAGATGAGTATGGACCAGGTATGCTAAGCACAAGGTGGAATATCACAAAGTATGACCAAATTTTAGTGTAATTCTGCTTCTGGGTACCTACTTACAGTGATGCTTGTAGAGGTCATTTTACTGCATTTGATAGCTGAGAAAGGGCAGCTTGCCTTCAAATGAGGGACCAGAGTTAATGAAGTCTATTGCAGAGGTATCAGAGCCAGCTTGGCTATGGGAGGAAATAAAATACTAAGTAATTTCCGATATGACTCAGTTTTTGGGTAATTGGTAGTTACCCTCTAAACTACCTGGCACTCAAAAGGCAACATATTCTAAATTTCTGGCAGCTGTTAAAATGTTAATGTTTAAGATTGGCATAAATAATACTTACCTGAGCCAATCTATTACATGCTACGCTTACATGTTTGGGCTGAATGGTTTATGATTTTGTTACTATTTGCTGTAGATTGCCATACACATGCAGTGTGTTTTAATCTACTCGTTACTGCTACCTTGAAGAGTTGCTTAGCACTTTCAATGTTTTGCTGTTATCTACATCCGTAATCTTCATCCCCATAATTAGTGTTATTATTATGTTATTTTAATGTGAAACAAGATTGAGAAAGACATCCTTTAGCTGCTAATATAAGCTCTGAAGACCAGAAATGGTTTTGATCTTCAATGCTTATTGATGAAAACAACATACTTAGAGCTCTGCTTACATATTCAGGTGTTTCCAGATAATCTGAATTGAGTCTCAGGGCTTAAAAATTTGCACAAGCGGTTTAAATTTTCAAAAGCTTTCAATAAACTGGCAAATCGATAGAATAACTTGAACTTAAAGTGATGCAATGTGGGGACTTAGCCCTGTCTGAGGGCCAAATGCCCACCAAAGCCACTCTATCATTCCCTTTCTTAGATGGACAGGGAAGAGGGGAAAATATAACAAAAGACCTGTGAGTCAGGGAAGAAACAATTTAATAGGATAAAAAGCAAAAGCAAAGGCCACACATGGAAACAAGAGCAAGCACAAATTATATTATCTACTTCACATCAGGAGACAATGTTCAATCACACCTGGGAATTAGGGCTTCAGTACACATACCAGTTGTTCTGGAGGACAGACACCATCAACGAATGTCTCTCTACTTTCTTCTTTCACTTAGCTTTTGTGTATGAATTGATGCCATGTGGTATGGAATACCCCTTTGGTCAGTTTGGGTCATCTGGCCCTGCTATAGCTCCTCCAAGAGCTTGCCCATCCCTCAGCCTACTGTTGCAGGATGGGGAAATGATGGAAAATCACAGCCTTGGTGTTTGTTTCAGAAGTAGTGAAAACACTGGTGTGTTATCAACACCCAGCTACATCACTGAAAAACACTGCACTGGAAAGATGCTATGGGGGAAATTAACTCCAGCTCAACCAAACTCAATACACACAGAGGGTTGATGCTGATGTTTTACTCATTTGATACAGCATTCCTTTGTTTTGTAACCAATAAAATGGATGAAACATGGGCAAAAAGGAACTTCTACTTCCATAACCAATTTGAACCTGTCTTGCTTAATGTAACTACTGAATCATTCAACTATGTCTGATTCATACTTTCTATGTGGCTGTTATAAAATGGCAAGAAATGGGGTGAATCGTGCACATTCTCATCACCACAAGCATAAATGATGCAAAAAGGTGCCCACATTGTGTGACTATTTCTTTTGAATCCTCTGTGATACTTCACAACAGTCATTTTCACTTTCATTTACTTATCACCATATGCTTGGGGATCTTTTCCATGCCCTCTGAGCTGCTGAATTTTTTTCATAAAACATTTCCTGGCTCCCGTACTCTTTGATTAGATTAACTATAAACCAGATTGAGCATTAAACTTGGTATATAACAACAGAATTCATTATGTATGTTACACTGTAATGTAATTTCAATTGATTTTATACTGTAGCCATACTAGAAAATTTAATCAGATTTCTCTCTTCCATGTCTAATAAAAAAATGTCTATTAATAAGTAAGATAAAACAAAAATACAGCACTGTAATACCACATATGGAAGTGTTTTGCAACCAACATATTATTTTTGAAAGTATAGAAAGGTAACTTATATTATACAAGATTTCTTTTTCTTTCCTGCTGGGAATTGTTGTATTTCACATTAAATTGCATCCCCCTATAAGTAAAAGCCTTTGAACACAGAAATGTAGAGTGTTTTCTTCTGAGATTAAAGGAGTCATTTTCTAGGTCACTGTGCAACTAGATATTAATATACATCTATTTAAAAGCTTTATATTTGTGCCTGCTTTTTTTCATCATTCTTTTGTTCTCACTCTGAAGTTTAAACTTTGTGAATAAATAGACAACTGTTTTTATTATATTGGTGAAGGTGAAACTGTTCCAAGTTAGAATGGAAAAATAAGTTTTGGAAAACTATAAGCTTTATTATTCAGTACTACTAAAAAGATTTTGAAGACAAAACTTTATTAAATTGAGAGAATTTACAATTGATTATAAAATTAAATTTCAATTTGATTAGCCTGATAGTTTACAAAACTAAATTCACACACACAAAAAACCCCAACCCAAACCACCAAAACCAAAACTGTTGCAGTGGGAAGCAATATGATTGAATACAATCAATATGATTGGTAATCAGGCTTCAACTTTATTGTTCGAAAGCACAGCTTATATAGTATCTTCAGCAGCTAAATATGCATACGTGTCATTATTCTATTAGCTATTAGTCCAGGGTTACATCACAATATCCAGCCTACTTGCGGTTAGGCCTACATGCAACTCCACAACCTCCTTTCTCAGTAGTTCTTTGTTTCACACATATACTTTGTTTCACATACTACTATCTTGTAAGTAACTATTTCACATGGTGCTATCTTATGAGAAACTGCAAGCACAGTCGCAGGGCTGTGGTGACCTTGCTACATCAGCATACCAGCTAAGCTGTGAGCAGTAAACAGCAAGATGGAGTCTAGCCTATACACTCTGGTCAAACAACTGTTCCATAGAACCATGTCCCTGCAATTCAAGCCATTCCTCAACACAAAACAAACAAATTAACTGTATCTCTATAAATTATTTCAACGGCTTATGTAAATTTTGGATGTTTTTCTACCATTTTATCAATATGAAATGATGGATCTAACTGTCTTTATAAGGGTAAAAAGGAATACCCCTATACCACTTCAGTTCTCTACCAAATCTCCAAAATAAGAGACAAGAAATGAAAAAGTTTTTGCAATTGTTCTCTGCGTAAACATGAAGACACATTGCCATTTATTATTCACATAAGTTGTAGTAGTAGTAGTAGTAGTAGTAGTAATAATAATAATAATAATAATAATAATAATAAATTGCTTTGGAAAACCAAATACCCAGATATCCTACATTCCTACATAAGAAATCAAATTGAGATTTAAGTTTAAGATTTAAGTAATACTGAAAATGTAACAATTTCTTCTATCACAGAAACAATTCACCATCATGAGAGACTAGTTCATCATATTAATCAGTAAAAAACATGTAACTGCTCCGTACTATTACTTAGCTGTTTTCATTTTGAGTATTTATAGTAAGAAACAGCAAGTTAGGTGACTCATTCTGCTTGACATGCATTCAGATGGATAGACCTATTTTAGTCTATTTGAACAGGAAACCAGATCACTCAGTAAAGAATGGTCAATAAGAAGGGTGAAATAGGTTTTCTCCCAAGGAGTGATAGCTGAATAATTTGAGAAAAGGATGGAGAAGAATCATGAAATACCTCTGGATCAATGGCTATTAATTTAAGAGCAGCACATTTCCTGGAATGAAACAATTGATGTTGTTATATGGAACAATTACCATTTTCAATTAACTGACATTTCACACAGCTTTGAGACTAGAGGAAGACAATAACCCTCAGCACCTAATCTCAGCTCTACTGTTAGGTGAGCCATTTGTCAATAATTTTGTGCTATTATTTCAAAGGCAAACCTAATACACTGTAAACAGTTACTTTCTTTGTTCTCAAGCACTATGAACCACAGCCACAGTTCAGGGAAAGTTCAGACACGATGAGCACTACGACAACTACAGCGTTTTATCATAACATGTATATGTGTATGTGTATATAGCTATATGTAGGCCTAAAAAAAGACATGCAAGTGTAGACATAAAAATACATGCATATGTATTTGTGTGTGCAGTTTTAAATATCTATACTTGTGTTGACCCTTCTGCCATGGATTAATTTTCTGGTCCCATTATGTATAACATGAGCAGCTCACTGAACCTTTGTACTTCTAATAGTATGTCACAAAAAATTGTAAAATAAATATAAATGATGTAGAAAGCCAATAATATATAATATTATGTTATAATATGAATATAAATGGTAGATTAATGATAGAAAAAGCTACCTTATTAGAATGAAATGAACTTTTCTGGTCAACATTATGTTTTATATCCTTCTGTACAAACCATCACTTAATTCCCTTGAATCATTGAATACAATTATTGGAATACTTCAATGATATTGTCTCAAATGGATTTCTTTTTCATTTATTTATATAGATGGTAGATTAAAACCAAAACCAAATTCAAAACCAAATCCAAACCAAAACAAACTCATGCCCCAAACTATAAAAATTATAGAAAGAGATATTACAGAGAAAGTAAAAAACAAACTGCACAAAAATATCAGATGCACTGTCAGCACTATGCTAGTAAGGGACTATCTAGTACTAGTATCCTATACATTTATCTATATCTACACCAATGGAACAGGGAACTATCAGTCATTCAAACACTTCAGTAATTCCAATGTGTTCACTTTAAGCCTTTAATAATGATTTTAATTAAGTCATTTGACAGAATATTTCATAGTTTCATAGTTTCATTCAGGGTCGGAAGGGACCACAAGGATCATCTAGTTCCAAGCCCCCTGCCATGGGCAGGGACACCCCACACTAGATCAGGCTGGACAGAGCCTCATCCAGCCTGCTCTTAAACACCCCCAGGGATGGGGCCTCGACCACCTCCCTGGACAACCCATTCCAGGGCTTCACCACTCTCATGGTGAAGTACCTCCTCCTCACATCTAGCCTGAATCTCCCTACCTCCAGCTTCATTCCATTCCCCCTAGTCCTATCACTACCTGAGATCTTGAGAAGTCCTTCCCCAGCATTCCTGTAGGCCCCCTTCAGATACTGGAAGGCCACAATTAGGTCACCTTGGAGCCTTCTCTTCTGCAGACTGAACAGCCCCAACTCCTTCAGTCTGTCCTCATAGGAGAGGTGCTCCAGCCCTCTGCTCATCCTTGTGGCCCTTCTCTGGACACGTTCCAGCACCTCCACATCCCTCTTGTAATAGGGGCTCCAGAACTGGATGCAGTACTCCAGATGGGGTCTCACCAGGGCTGAGTAGAGGGGGAGGATCACCTCCCTCGACCTGCTAGCCACACTTCTCCTGATGCAGCCCAGCATCTGATTGGCTTTGCAGGCTGCAAGTGCACATTGAGAGCTCATGTTGAGCTTTTTGTCCACCAGCACCCCCAAGTCTCTCTCCTCAGGGCTACTTTCCAGCCAGTCCCTGCCCAGCCTGGATTTGTGCCTGGGATTGCCTCGACCCAGATGCAGGACCCTGCACTTGCTCTTATTGAACTTCATGAGGTTGGCTTGTGCCCACCTCTCCAGCCTGTCAGGGTCCCTCTGGATGGCCTCCCTTCCCTCCAGCGTGTCTGCTGCACCACACAGCTTGGTGTCATCAGCAAACTTGCTGAGGGTGCACTCAATGCCACTCTCCATGTCACCCACAAAGATGTTGAACAAGACAGGTCCCAGGACAGATCCCTGAGGGACTCCGGTTGTCACTGGCCTCCACTGGGACATGGACCCATTGACAGCCACTCTTTGGGTGCAGCCATCAAGCCAGTTCCTTATCCATCTAGTGGTCCACCCATCAAACCCATGTGTCACCAGTTTGGAGACCAGGATGTGGTGTGGGACAGTGTCGAAGGCTTTGCTCAGGTCCAGGTAAATGACATCAGTTGCTCGCCCCTCATCTATTAATTTTGTCACCTGCTCATAGAAGGCCACCGGGTTGGTCAGGCAGGATTTGCCCTTGGCAAAGCCATGCTGGCTGTTCCCAATCACCTCTTCACTATTCTTTTGAGCGAGTAGTGACTCCAGGAGGATTTGCTATGGTTTTTCCCCAAAGCTGTGCCTGGATGACTTGTGAAAGCAAAAGATTGACTGTTTCAGACCAGTGCTCTCAGATACAGTGTAGAGCAGCACTGTGCAAAGCATGCACATATTTGATGGCTCTTACTTTGAAGGGTCTCTTGAGCAGCAACTGCAGCCTGTCCCAAATCCAGGACTGCTCTTTGTATGATCTGAGAAAACACAGGGAATATTTGGATACTTAGACTTAATTAGGTACATAAGTCAGAGAAATATTCAGAAAATGTACTGTCTGGTTTTGCATAGTCCTGGAGGAGATTATGTCCAACTGGTGCCAATTTCATTTGGCAGCAAAGCTGATCATCAGACTCTGTAATGCCTGAGAAGATATATTCTTATGTGAGCTGCAATGATGTTCAGGCCAAAAGCATGCGTAGAGACGTAAGACGCTGAAAGGAAGTAATCCACTTAACATGCTCTGAACAAGCTTAGCAAATCTGACAGCACAGAGTTCAGCTTAAGGCGTAGGCCTTCGCACTTAGAAACTTGGTGGGGAATAAGAGAAGTCATCAGTCTTTTCGATTACAAAACAGACTAAAAATAGTCTCCATCAAGAGGAAAAATGAGGCTGAATTCTTACCACAATTAGAGTAGTTTCAGATAAATCTCTCTAATGCCATACAAGATTGCCATTTTTTGGCTGAATTTAGCTCCCCATAGAGACAAAAATTTCAAGGGGAGAGAAGAAAAATCAGGAAACAAGTGCCTGATGTAGGCTGAGTCCATAGCTGTTGGCTATTGTCGTTTTGAACTAAAGCAAATCTCCTTAGCACTCCATTTAGTTACTGTTGGCTCCTCCTGGGAGTCAAATTTTGTGACACTGAGCAAAGATCAGGTGAATGAAGGGCCCAGCAAACCACAAAGACAAGTCAAGAAAGAATAAACACATGAATGAGATGTGCAGCAGAGGATGGGAGTGCAGCATCCAATATTTACAACTGTTTAGACTGAAGTAGAAACACAGGTTTAGTAAAGTAGTATTTAAACAATGCATCTAGAAAAATGCAGCATTGTGTTACATCCATTGTACTTTCAGCTATTTCTGCTTTTTATCAAGAGACTCTTTAGAATAATAGGATAAACAGTCCAGGGATTAAGGCAAGAATACAGAGCTGTTCTTGATTTTTAGTTTCAACCACTTTAAGAAGCAGTTTAGGCTTTAATTTTGATCTAAAACTGTTATGTAACATTTTAAGGTAAAAATAAATGTTAAAACATTTACGACAACTATCTGAAATGAGCCACAATGTGAAAAAGGACTCCAAAACAAGCTTCCAACCCACAGCTCTGGAAATGTTTCAGCTTTACCCTATTTCCCTGTGTGAGATTAAAGTATAATCCTAACAATAGATGTTAGTTTCTTCTAAAAAAACCCTGCAAGTACTGTTAATTTCTTTATGTGTGGTATAGATTTCACAAGCCATGGTTATTGCAAGCATTTGACTACACTACATTTAGAACATGAAGGAAATTTTGTGAATAATGAACAATTTTTCATGTAAGTCACCTTAAGTTTAAATATTGAGTAGTAATAATAACATAACTTTTTCCTATACAGTAGAAATTCCTATTTTACATTATTTTTCTTTGTGTCAGAGTGTGTCCAATAGTATTCTCAGTAATGGTGCTAACATCTGTCACAAATGTGTTATTTACATATCTGTTCTCTCATTCTGTCTTTAAGGAGAACAGATCGGCTGTTTCCTTTAAAATGTTTCTAGTTTTGCTATGCTCTAAAATCAGCAACACTCTTCTAAACTGAAGAAGTTATGTTTGGAGGCAGATGACTTTCATTTTCAGGAATGGGTGACAGAGTTTGCGACGGTTCCTAGGTCCACTAGATGCTAATTTCTAGGCCCACTGGATGTTAATTTCAGATTTTAATTTTTTTTTTTAAAGGTTTCTCCGTGCCACAGTTGTGGAAATAACAACCATTGTTTTCAGCCTGAAAACTCTTAGATACCTTTGGCTTGACCCATAGAACAGATCTCAAATATCATTCAATATTTGCAGTAGGAAATTGTTTCAGAAAGTAAAAGATATATAATCTTCAACATGTGTATAGTATGTGTACTGTTGTAATCAAGACCCATGAAGATATATCTTGTTGCAGTTAATGAGTTAATGGAAAAGAATAATGATTAAGGTTGTTGACTTCTCTCATAATGGATGAAGTGCTGTTCTTGCTGATTTAATAAAACTTATAGGCTTTTGTAGCAAAATCAGGATGTCAGATGTCTGTGAATTGGACTCTATTCAGAAGTCAAGACAGCTTCAAAGATGTAGTATAATAAACATTGAGTACTAAGATGAATGATAATCAGTTGTTGCATATTAATCTTCATCCTAATATTTTTCATATTCTATATTCTACTTCTCCTTTATATTTGAGAAAGATAAATGTAGTTTGTAGCAAACTGCTAGATGATCCCTTGATTTCAAATATGCAGCACCAGAACTCCACACATCATTCTCTCTTCTTAGTTATTGATGATCTTCTGACCCTCCAAAGTTGTACAACAGCAGCTATCCAACTGGGTAATGCAAAGGAAATGGGCAATGCAAAGGAAATGTAGGATTATACTTCAAGGACAATGTGACTTCCATGAAAACTCTTCCAGATAAAGTTACTTGCTCAAATAGCCTATGCTTCAGTTAGTTGGTAAAATGCTCAAGAAACATCATTTATGAAATTGTAAGATTCTTGCATTAGAAATGCTGTTATGCAATTACGGTATAAATATTCTTAATTTGTAGCAAATTAATATGAAATGTGAATAAAGGTAATTAGCCACAACATCTGAAACACATCAGTGTTGCAAATTTGTATGGAAGACATGCATAAAAAAGGAGAAGCACAATAAAATTGACCTGTATATGATCTGTGTACACTCTCTCTCCTCCTTATCTACCAGACTTCCTGCCAATTTTCACAGCTTTGAGGTATACCCTCTTTCTGCATACTCTGCAATAACTATAGATTAGATTTCTTGATGAATTGTGGCAACAATTCTCTGTTTTGAAATCCAGGAGACAGTTTGTTTATTCTTCTTAATTAAAATAAGCATTAATTCACTCGCTTAGCGATATCTTTTTGTTAGACTAGATAAAATCTCTGTACTGTAGTAAGTAATTAACATTTCCACAATAAATTGCAAAAACATCTTATTTCTCTCTTTCTACTTTGCCATTGAAGACTAAGTTTCATAAAATAGGTTGAGACAAAGTTTACAATTTCATGTGCATGTGAATCAGACACAGTTTACTGATGCCAAAAAGAAGAAATCCTGTTCCTCCTTCTGGAACCCATCTCCTTCCTTTCCTCTGGTCCTCATCCTTTCTTGTTCCATTCTGCTCTTTCTAATTTTCATCCTGCTAAGCAATATTTGTCTTGCTTTTAGCTTTCATAGGCCATTTTCATACCCTTTCCTGAGCTGATTTAGCTCACTTAAACCATTAGAAAATTTCCAGAATACTTTTAGAAAACTAGATCAGGTCATCTTGTATACAAATGAGAAAGTGAAAATTAGGAGAGAGGAAGGGAAGAGCAAAACTCCTCCTTCATGGTTCCAGTGAACCAGGTGTTCTTGATAAGAATTAGGAGAATCAGGTTGCCATATTAAATGAAACCGTACTTCAAAATTTCACCTTTAGTGAACTAAGGAATTTCAGTTTGTCCTCCTCACCTCATCTTGCCTTGTTTCACATCACCTCACCTCGCATTCCCTCTCCTCCCCTTCCCTCCCCTAACATCCCCTCCCCTTCCTTTCTTCAACTGCTATATCTGATTCATTCTGGACTGCTCTGTGAATTTGTGCAGCACACTAAATCAATGGAAAACTGAACAGTAAAGTCAAAATTGAATAGTTTTCAGATTAAATAGTAATTATAATCAAATTATGTCAGTGTCTAGATGTACTTGGCATGGAGGGAAAAGCAAAACTGCACAACCAGAAGGACAGAGGAAGACAGAGGACCAAGGAAAGAGAGGGAGTCACAGAATCACAGAACTATTGAGGCTGGAATAGACCTCTAAGATCATGAAGTCCAGCCTATGACCTATCACCACCACATCAACTGAACCATGTCACGAAGTGTAACATCCAAATTTACCTTCAACACCTCAAGTGACAGCAACTCCACCACCTTCCAGGGCAGTCCATCCCAGTGTCTAAATACCCTTTCCATGAGGAAGTCCATCCTAACATCCAAGCTAAACCTCCCCTGGTGCAGCTTCAGGCCACGCCCTCTTGTCTTGTCACAAGTTGGCTTGAGAGAAGAGCCTGATCCCCACCTTACTACAACTTCCCTTCAGGTAGTCATAGATTGTGATAAGGTCCCCCCGAGTCCCTCCAGGCTAACTAACCCCAGCTACCTCAGCCTCTCCTCATAAGACTTTCCCTCCAGTCCCTTCACCAGTCTCATCACTCTTCTCTGGACCCACTCCAGCACCTCAGTGTCTTTCTTGAAGTGAGGGGCCCAGAACTGGACATAGTACTCAAGATGTGGCCTAACCAGTGCTGATTACAGGGGCAGAATTACATCCCTGCTCCTGCTGGTCCCACTATTCCTGATACAGACCGAGATGCTTTTGGCCTTCTGTGTCACCTGGGCACACTCCTGGCTCATGTTCAGCCAGTTACTAGTCAGCACTCCCAGGTCCCTCTCTGCCAGGCTACTCTCTAGCCACTCATTCCCCTGTCTATAGCACTGAATAGGGTTAGTGTGGCCAAAGAATAGGATCCTGCACATGGTCTTGTTAAAACTCATACTCTTGGCCTCAGCCCATCGGCCCAGGCTGTGCAGATCTCTCTGAAGTGTCTTCCTACCTTCCAGCAGATTGACACTTCCCCCACCTTGGTGTCATCCATGAATTTGCTAATGTTGGCAGCAACAAACCATTAGATTGGCTCATTGAAATACAACTTTATTTTGCCCATTTCAGAGGTAAGTGGCTCTTGCATGGTATCTGCAGGATAACCACATGTAATGGATAACTTGCTAAAATCGCAACCAATTTGAAGTGATTGTTACTCATTATCTGTCTTTTAAGCATAACTCAGGATCTGGCCTACTGTTTCATAGTTTCATAGTTTCATTCAGGGTTGGAAGGGACCACAAGGATCATCTAGTTCCAACCCCCCTGCCATGGGCAGGGACACCCCACACTAGATCAGGCTGGACAGAGCCTCATCCAGCCTGCTCTTAAACACCCCCAGGGATGGGGCCTCGACCACCTCCCTGGACAACCCATTCCAGGGCTTCACCACTCTCATGGTGAAGAACCTCCTCCTCACATCTAGCCTGAATCTCCCCACCTCCAGCTTCATTCCATTCCCCCTAGTCCTATCACTACCTGAAATCCTGAGAAGTCCTTCCCCAGCCTTCCTGTAGGCCCCATTCAGATACTGGAAGGCCACAATTAGGTCACCTTGGAGCCTTCTCTTCTGCAGACTGAACAGCCCCAACTCCTTCAGTCTGTCCTCATAGGAGAGGTGTTCCAGCCCTCTGCTCATCCTTGTGGCCCTTCTCTGGACACGTTCCAGCACCTCCACATCCCTCTTGTAATAGGGGCTCCAGAACTGGACACATTACTCCAGATGGGGTCTCACCAGGGCTGAGTAGAGGGGGAGGATAAAAAGCCAACTTTTCGACGAGGATGTACATGTTTAGGTCTTTAACCAACATGCAGATATAAAAATATGAGTAGTTACACCCCTGAAGCCAGACATGTATGTAAAATGTAGTAAGACTAAGACCTCTGGTAGCAGACACTACCATCTTAGAATATGTTATGGTCAAATCTAAACGAAGATAAGGGAGCTACTAGATTAAACTATAATCCTGAAATGCCACATTTTCTATGAATGTCATGTTAAGCAATGGGGTAAACTTTCTTTGTGATATACAACAATTTAATTCCTCTCAGCATTGATTACCACAGTAAATTCCATGTGAGAAAAAAATCAGACAGTTATTACATTTTGTAATACGTATTTTAATTTTATATGTTCTATAATTATGTGAAGTAAACTCAAAAGCTAATAATTTTTTTTTCCATATTCTAAAAAAATGTGAATTTCTTCGTAAGACATACATTCATTAGCTGGTTTGTCAGACATTTTTGTGAAGATGAACAATAATCTGTCTTCCTACTATAGTGTTTAAATTCTTCACAATTTCCCTAGCTAAACAATCATTTAGCATTCTAATTGTTTGAATAAATGCTCCTTTGAAACGTTTCCTCTGTACTGAAACTAATACTCTGAGTCTTTCAGAAAACTACTGATTAGGGACTATATATTGCCATTAATGGTATGTCACAAAGATCCTGATTCCATCAGGAATTCCTCAGGGAGTTTACATAGTCACAAATGTTCTACATTATTTAATTGCCTTTTCTCAAAGTTATTCTGTGAGGTTTTTACAGGCACAGATGTTATCTTTTCCAAATACACACTTTGGACTAAATCTTCCATTGGGGCCAAATCAACCAAAAGGTTGTTAGACAGTGTGAAAGGAAACATTTCCAAGGTTCTAGATAATGGTGTCGTTAATCTGAACATCAACAGAATTGAATATTATATGCAGAAATGGTTCCAGTCAAAAAGTGGAGGTATTTTTTTACTTTCAGAGGCAGTTACATTTATCTACATGAAATTCTCTAAGATGATGTAGTTGTACTGTTGGAACAGAACCATATCTAATGTTACAAATGCACTCCAGGTGTAAGAGAGAAAATTCATCCCAGGAATTTATCCAGCACTACTAGAAACAAGAGGAGATGGATAATTTCCTGTGTTACTTGGACTGATGCTTAGGTCTGGGTGTTCCAGAAACCTGCAATTTACGTTCTTGCCACCACAAAGGATATATCCTTAAGAGTATACAAGGATTTATCAGCCAACAACTAGGCAAAATTATTTTACCAGGTCAGTGCTTCATACAGAGAATTAAGAAAAAAATGAGTGAATCTATTATCTATGACTCTTTGCTGAAGAGATCAAAGAGGCTCCTCACTGCAAAATTACTTGGAGAAAAAATAACTGTGAATATGATCCAGAACCTAAAGAGGTCCCATTTATTACTTTAATACATTTATGAGCTGTGGTAATAGACTCTTTTCTCATTTTTGTAAGGATGGAGTGGACATTTTGTCCTGTTTGCAGAATGAAACGATGGAAGCAGAGACTTGTTTTAGCAGTCTACAAGCGGGTGGAATATGACAAAATGAATCAGGCCCAGTCAGCATGGATTTAGCAAGGGCAGGTCCTGCCAGACCAACCTGATCTTCTATGATAAGATAACCCACCTGGTGGATGTGGGGAGGCCTGTGGATGTAGTCTACCTGGACTTCAGCAAGGCCTTTGACAGAGTCCCTCACAGCAAACTCCTGGCCAAGCTGTCAGCCCATGGCTTGGATGGGAGCACACTGCGATGGGTTACGAACTGGCTGGATGGCCGAGTCCAGAGAGTGGTGGTGAATGCTGTCACATCCAGCTGGCAGCCAGTCACTAGTGGTGTGCCCCAAGGATCAGTGCTGGGCCCTGTGCTCTTTAACATCTTTATTGATGATCTGGATGAGTGCATTGAGTCCATCATCAGTAAATTTGCGGACAACACCAAGCTGGGGGCAGGAATTGATCTGCTGGAGTGTAGAGAGGCTCTGCAGAGGGACCTCGACAGGCTGGACAGATGGGCAGAATCCAACGGCATGAGATTTAACACATCCAAGTGCCGCGTTCTGCACATTGGCCACAACAACCCCATGCAGTGTTACAGGCTGGGGTCAGAGTGGCTGGAGAGCAGCCAGGTAGAGAGGGACCTGGGGGTACTGGTCGATGGTAGGCTGAACATGAGCCTGCAGTGTGCCCAGGCAGCCAAGAGGGCCAATGGCATCCTGGCCTGCATCAAGAACGGTGTGGCCAGCAGGAGCAGGGAGGTCATTCTGCCCCCTGTACACTATACTGGTTAGGCCACACCTCAAGTACTGTGTCCAGTTCTGGGCCCCTCAGCTTAGGAGGGATGTTGACTTGCTGGAGCGTGCCCAGAGAAGGGCAACGAAGTTGGGGAGGGGTTTGGAACACAAGCCTTATGAGGAGAGACTGAAGGAGCTGGGGTTGCTTAGCCTGGAGAAGAGGAGACTCAGGGGTGACCTTATCACTCTCTACAACTACCTGAAGGGAGGGTGTAGACAGGCAGATGTTGGTCTCGTCTCCCAGGCAACCAGTGCCAGAATAAGAGGACTGCACCAGGGGAGGTTTAGGCTGGAGGTTAGGAGGAAGTTTTACACAGAGAGAGTGATTGCCCATTGGAATGGGCTGCCTGGGGAGATGGTGGGGTCACCATCACTGGAGGTGTTCAGGAGGAGACTTGATAGGGTGCTTGGTTGCATGGGTTAGTTGATTAGGTGGTGTTGGATGATAGGTTGGACGTGATGATCTTGAAGGTCTCTTCCAACCTGGTTTATTCTATTGTTCTGTTGTTCTCTTGTTCTAAAATACATATCAGAGTAAATATTAATTGATTATCAGCTGCTCTGTATGGCATATTGTGGTAGTGAGAAAAGTTCAATTCTACCCCCATACACAAACCACAGCTAACTCTGTCAGAAAAGCAAAATGGGAAAGGGATGTATTTACAAGCAGAATGAAATGCAATGAATATATACACAATATACAGTATTTACAGCATATAAAAAAATATACAGGAAAGAATGTAACACAGAAAAACTCCCCCCCACCACTTTGATAGAGGAGGGCTCCCCCAAAAATTCCCTTTTCCCACTTCCTTCTTTTTTCCCAAAAAGTTTAGAGAGAAAAGTAATTATTAAGGGGGAAATTCTGTTAGTTGAAAGCATATGTTAAGGGAAGAAAAGAACTAGTTTCTTATCTCATTAGTCCAAGGTCAGCTCCAGCAATCGCAGAAGAAAAACAGCTGTCCAGACTGACTGCACAGACTGAACTAAGAGTAAAAACCTTAAAGTTACATTGCTACTAATCTACCAATGAAATTCATTTAGAATTGTCTTTGTTTTCCTTTTTAACACCGAAACATTCAGCTATGGTGCTCAGTAACTGTCTCTTCTTAAAGGCACAGCCTAAAACTGTCACACATATTATATTAGAGAAATAATCAAATTGTGGCAGTAACATCCTCAATTCTGCACTGTAGTTCCAGCTCATAATGGCTATTAAAACACAACAGGCAGAGAAAATATGTAGGGTTCATCATATTGTGCAAGTCTGTATAAGGCATAATGTCACAGAAACAGACTGGCATGGCAACTGCAATTTATTGCAAGTCTCAGTGCCCTTACATGAAACTGAACCTTTCAGGAAACCATCCAAAAGGACTTTATATATAAACAGTCACTGTTCTATCATCAGGCCCATGAGTGACTGCCAAAGAAGACACTGAGACCCTTATTCATATTTTCAGAAGAAAATACACTCTATGTACTGTGACAATAAACACTATAGTTAAGATGTACTTTATAAGTCTCCTGTTTTCACTTGTATAATAGTCGTTTGTTTTTTACCTTGGTGGCTGAGACTTTTCATATCAATCTCTTGATATTGGAAATACAATCAGTCAAGGACATCAATACCTAAAATCAACATCTCATATTTTAGGCAGTCAGCCACTACATAATCTAGCGTCCTGCACTGGGCAGTAAACTCCCTCTGTAGTGTAATGAAAGAGTAAGCCAGTAACTAATAAAAGCCTTAGAGAGAGCACAGACCAGAGCTAAAGCCCGAATGTGTATTCAAAACATTTCTGACATGAAAAGCTCTCTATTCACTACATACCTTCACATTTATCTGGATTTCCTAAGAAACATGGAGTTATCGTTCTCACTACAGGGCTATATAAAAGAAGAACAATATCATATCATGTGGCCACCTTTACGAAGAAAAAACAGGAAATACACATTTTGTGGAACCTAATCCTTCCAGTCCTCTTTGGGCATTCTCAGAATACACAACATGGAAAAACTGCTGATTCAGAAACTAAATTTACTTGTCAACAGGTTGCTCAGATGTCATATTCCTGTTCTATATCAAGGGTTGTTGCCTAAATATAGTGGCATCTGAGATGTCTGTGGGTTTTCAAGATCCCCACATAAGGGTGACATATTTTATGAGGACTTATGGGGAATCTGAGCCACCCGGGTTGAGAACTGGAAGTTAATTTGGTCTAGGAAGTTACCTTAGTATATCTCAAATGGAACTAGATGCTTAAGTTGAGGCTCCTGCATCAAACTGTAGATCGCCATTCAGGCACCTCATTGACATGTAGCCATCTACATCTGAACATCTGCTTCTGACACAATAATCTTTCCCTAGATTCTGAACCAAAGTAAAGAAAGGAGGAGTTTGTTTTCAAATTTACATAACATCCATTCAAATCTGCACTGATTCTAATCCTAGATTCTTGTGACCTAAATGGAATCTTTTTGTATGGTTCAGACTCTACAGTAACCTACAGTTTATGAACTTTTCTGATAAGAATTATGGATTTGGGGGTATTTGTACTATTTGATTTGTCTGAGAGCAGCCAGGCAAAAAGTGACCTGGGGGTACTGGTTGACAGCTGGCTGAACATGAGCCAGCAGTGTGCCCAGGTGGCCTGCATCAGAAATAGTGTGGCCAGCAGGAGCAGGAAAGTCATTATGCCCCTGTACTCTGGCAATGGTTAGTCCACACCTTGGATACTGTGTCCAGTTCTGGACTCTTCAATTTAAGAAGGACATTGAGATACTTGAATGTGTCCAGAGAAGGGTAACAAGGCTGATGAGTGGTCTCGAGCACAAGCCCTATGAGGAGAGGCTGATGGAGCTGGGGTTGTTTAGCCTGGAGAAGAGGAGGCTCAAGGGAAACCTTATTGCCATCTACAACTACATGAAAGGAGCTCGTAGACAGGTGGGGGTTGGTCTTTTCTCCCAGGCAAACAGCGGCAGAATGAGAGGACACAGTCTCAAGTTGCACCAGGGGAAGTTTAGGCTGGAGGTGAGGAGAAAGTTCTTCACAGAAAGAGTGATTTGCTATTGGAATAGGCTGCCCAGGGAGGTGGTGGAGTCACTGCCCCGGAGGTGTTCAGAAAAGGATTAGATATGGCACTTGGAGCCGTGGTTTAGTGGTCATGAGGTGCTGAGTATTTGGTAATAGGTTGGACTTGATGATCTCTGGGGTCTTTTCCAACTTGGTTGATTCTGTGTAATGTATATGGATGCAGTATGTATAGAACTTCAGTGTATGTAAGTGTGATTGCAGGTTTGAAATATTATCTTTTTCTAATATCAGTCTTTGAAAAAGCCTTCTATATGCTTTCCACTTACTATTAATAGATGAGTGTACACAAAAATATTGAGGGTAGTATTATGGAAAGGGTAAGAGGAATTATATCCTTTGTTTTGGAAGCCATTAATAAGGTCAAAGAAATCATATCCCATGTACTGCACTGGAAGTCATTGAGGATTAACAGCACTTGTTCTTTGTACCACTCATGTTGTATGACTTCATTAAGAAAATAGTGCAAAAGAAGCTGGACAGTCACAGATCATAACTCTAGTTGGAGAAGCTTCCTTTCAAATATATGGATTTGGAATGCTCTTATTCTTGGCAACAAACAGCATCATCATAGGGGTTTCCTATCAAATAGTTAGGTTTTCCATTTACCATAATTTTCCTAATTCACCCTTTGCACTACACTTTAAGAAAAATGAATCATTTATGACCTGTACAAACACATTTCCTCTCTATTTCTCAAGGTTAACACCACAAAAATTCAGTAAGAACTTGGCTGTGATAATGCATTGCCAGTCCAGATAAGGAAATATTTTCCTTATTTTCATGAAGTGAATAATTTCCTTTCCATTTTCACTTCATTTGTGAGGAAAGGACTCCAATGCTTTTCTGAGGAGAAATAAATTAGCTTTCCTGTCATAGACTTTAAGCCTTGTTCTCCTAATCAAAAAAAGAAACAGTAACATTGAAAACAATGTTAAAACCCTTCAGTAAAATGTTGAATATATTAGGCATTTCACTGCCTCAGTCTCCATTAAAATTAATTAGAATTTGGAGATATTTGTTAGATTAGGACGATATCGAACACTTTTCATATCTCACTTTCAAATTCGTGTTATTCTTTCACTCTATATTCTACTTTAAATTATGTGGACCAAATCCTGGTTGTAGGTTCAAATACTCATATCAAAATCTGTCTCTGATAGTAATAAAAACTGACTGCATTTATCAGAGTGAGAGTAAAATATAAGGACTAGAACCAAGCCAGCAGAATGTGTACGTGGAACCGCCATTGTGCATCTTCTTAGAGAACTTATTCCTAATTTTCTTTTGCCCACAGGAGTTTACAAGTTTTTGTCATTAAAAATTTCTGCAGTTGAAGTACAATGGCAAAGAAGGTTCACATTTTATTTATTTGTCCATCTTCTTGTCAAAGGAATAAATAATAAAGAAAAGGTCTTGTATTAACACAAGTAATACTCCTAAAATGTTACAAAGAAGCACAAACTTCTTGTCTTGTTGGTAGGTTTCTATGATAGACATATGAGACTGCTATAGTTTCAGCAACATCAACATCTGACTGTACATAGTATGTCCATCTTGCACGAATTGCATTGCATTACTCTAGCACTTGTCTTTTGCAGAAGCAGTCACTCATCTGAGTATTTTACTTAAGAAGCACAGCTTTCCTTTTAAACAGAAAGATGTGTCTAAGTGATAACAGTGAAAAGAAATAAATATCCACATTATGCACTCCATCATAAGCATCTGTAACTTTAACATAAACAAGTGTTTCTTTCATAGTCTTTGTTTTACAAAGTCTAAAATCAATTTTATTCATCAGTGAGATAATGAAGAAATTAATCTTTTTCACAGAAGATGATTTCTTAAATTTCATTTTTTTTCATGTGTAATTGAAATTTGTGTCTGAACTCAGCAGTTTCTGAAGGACTGACTTTGCCACAGGTGACTATACATCCATACTTATACAGTAACATACACAAATTTGCGTGCTACGTTAATCTCTGTTTCCTTGTGTTGCTCAGTTGTCTGACCAGTTTTCTGGGTGGACTTACATGGAGTTTTTGGTTTCAGATTTTTACACCTATATGTGGAGTTTTCCACCTCACAAATGTCAGTTTTAGTAGATGAAGGAAGTTAAGTATTTGATCACAATGGGTGATACGTGTTGTGGTATTTTTTACTTTTCTTTTCATTGTTTGGAGATGAAGTAGGTCTGGACAGAGGACAGAATGAATTTACCCCAAAGGAGTAAATAAAAGTACTTGCACAGAATTGGAGGTTAAATGGAAATACTATTTACAAAAGTGAACCGCATACAAAATGTACCAAGGCAAAGGGACCTGTTTGCATACTCAAAATTGGCCATGCCTTAGGCCCTCCCAGCTAAGCCCTAACCTAGGCCTCAATTAGGCTTCAGCTAACCCTCTACTTGGCTCAACTAGGCCTCAATGATGCATCAAAAATATACTGCAGCCAACCAAATCCTCCCCCACACTAGCCCTGAGCTGGGCTCTGTACCAGGCCTCGCTGCCTCGCGTGAGATAGAGCCCAGAGCAGACCTCAGCTACACGGCAGGAATAGATTTCCACCAGCAAGGCCTCACTCTCACACATCCAAAAGCAAAACCAGCAGCCACATGCCCGGAGCAGAGGGGTCAGAGAGAGACACATGACCCGAAAGTCTGCTCCTTTATATAGGGAGATATAGGAAAAGGCAACAGAATAACAAATTACAATATCACAGAATCACAGAATCTCAGGGGACAGGAGGGACCTTGAAACATCATCTAGTCCAACCCCCCTGCCAGAGCAGGATCACCTACACCAGAATACACAGGAACACACCCAAGTACGTTTTGAATATCTCCAGAGAGGGAGACTCTACAACCCCCATGGCAGCCTGTTCCAGTGCTGTCACCCTCACAGTGAAAAATTTTTTCCTCATATATAAGTGAAACTTCCTATGCCTCAACTTCCACCCATTGCCCCTTGTTCTGTCATTGGGCACCACTGAGAAGAGCCTAGCTCCATCCTCTCATGACTCATCCTTCACATATTTATATACATTGATGAGGTAACCTCTCAGTCTCCTCTTCACCAAGCTAAAGAGCCCCAGCTCCCTCAGTCTCTCCTTGTACAGAAGTTGTTCCACTCCCTTAATCATCCTCATGGCTCTGTGCTGGACTCTTTCAAGTAACTCACTGTCTTTGTTGAACTGAGGGGCCCAGAACTAGACACAATATTCCAGATGAAGCCTCACCAGGGCAGAATAGAGGGGGAGGGGAACCTCTCTTGACCTACTGGTCACACCCCTTCTAATCCACCCGAGAATGGCTGTTGGGGATTGTTTTGAGCAAGACGGGGCATGGGTCCCAGGAACACCTGTGCAATTCAGGCCTTGAAGAATTCTCTGTTGATAATATAGTGGTGGAGTAGGAGCTGTGGGAAAGTGTTGGTTGCCTGGTATGCTGAAGTCCAGCTGCCCCTGAGAAGGGAGGCAAGCAAGATAAGGAGGAGGCGAGATCTGGGAAAAAGAGCAATTAGACTGAGCAGAAGAAATTCCACAGAGTTGTGAAAACAATGATGTAACCTTTTAGAGAGAAACCAATAGTATATGTTAAATTAGAATACAATTAACTATGCATAAGATAAGACTATAAATAATGAAGTGTGGAACAATAAAGTGGGATGATTACTGTCACTCATATTGAGTGCTGTCGTCCCTGTCTCCGTTCTTGTCAAATGGCATTGGCCTTCTTCATCACAAGAGCACATTGCTGGCTCATGGTCATACACACTACACACTGTCCTGTGCCCTTCCCTCTGGGACTATCTAGACCCTTGGAGGGCTTTGTGTCTCTCTGTTGTGCAGTTAATCCTTAACCTACAACATCCATTCACCTCCTAACTTTTAAGACTTGTATCATATAGAAACTAGTTTTGTGCAATTATATTATATGTGCATGTGTGCCTACGATGCTTTCAATTGTGTTGTCCCAAGTAAATTTTTAATCCAATTCCAACTTCAACCAAAATGTTGAAAGAGTTTTTAAAAGGAAGAGGAATCTACAGATGTCCTGTCTGATAGAGGAGGTGAGGTATGAGTACCTTATTCACGAGTTCAGACTTTAGGATATAGCTCAATAGACCTTTGGTGTGCCCTAGACACTTACCCTTGAATCCAGATTCCCTGGTTATTCAGGTTCAAAGATCCTTGAGCTGCATAACAAGATGTCATCTGTGTGGATAACAGATTGAAGAAAGGACGTAGCTCTAATAGAGCTAGAGGAGGAGGCCAGGTCTACTATCTTAGAAGCTCTCCTGACTGCTGTATCAGACACCATCTACACACAGCCAGAGATAACCTATAAATACTTCAGTCAACAACAGAAACTTCAATCAGAAAATGCAATCAACCACAAGACACAGAATTTTAGCAAATAGGCTTCACTATTTCTGATGCACATGGAAAAGAAAATTGCCTTTATTTTCCTTTTGAGAAGTTCAGTATTTTTGTTTTTACAAAAATATGAGGTAATTTCTTTCTACGAAGTTCAGGCCTTTGTCATGGAAAAGGAAAAACTTTATTTGAGTTTCATAGCAAGCATCATTATGTTAGGAAAATATCTTTGTCAAAAATGTGCCTCACTGCTATATCTTTTGCATAAAATATTTACCCCCCTCAAAAGTTCAGTCCTTAGAACAGTCTTTTGTAATAATAAGCTTAAACAAACATCCCTCAAAGTTTCATGTATAAAGTGTATAATATTCAGTATCACTATGGTTGGAAGAGACCTCAAAGATCATCGAGTCCAACCTGTCACCACAGACCTCACGACTAGAGGGGACACTACTGCCCACTGCAGGCTGGAACTCACAACCTTCCCATTATGGGTCATATGTGCTACCAGCTGAGCCATTCTTTTCGCATATGAAGAAACATCTAATTTTCATCAGAATCCTTTGTTTTTACCTTTGTTTTAAGAAGTAGTAGATGATAGGTTGGACTAGATGATCTCAAAGGTCTTTTCCAACCTGGTTACTTCTGTTCTGTTCTATTCTATTCTATTCTATTCTATTCTATGCTATGCTATGCTATGCTATGCTATGCTATGCTATGCTATGCTATGCTATTTATATTTACATGCTAAAATAGTTAGATCTGTTAAGGAGCCTTATGGTTAACATCATTGTTAAATAAAACAAAATCATCTATTTTTCTCTGTAGTATATATTTCAAGAGATTGCAGCAGCTATGAACTCTGTAATAATATAAAGCCAAATAACTCCATTTATGTTGCCTATGTTCTTTAGACCATGCACAAAATGTTTTGAATGTTTTATTTCCTGCCCTTCATGTAGATATTTATTTTAATTATGGATTAATAATTTTCTAACAAATAACATTGTATTTAGTACTCTGCATGACCACCATCAATGAAGTATTATCATGTTTCACAAATGTTAGTCCATTTGTTATTACAAAGTCCCATCAAGACAGGAAAGTATCATCTCCTTGTCTTCAGATCTGGCCAAAGACCACACAGTTAAGGCTACATCAGATTCTGGAACAAAGACTCTAATTCCCAGCCCAGTGCCTTCCCTGTATGACTATCCTTAAAAATTTCCTTGCAGATTTCCTTTTCTACTGTCATTTCAAGCTTTACAGCATGAAGTAATAATCACATAGCCTCAAGCTCATCAGGAGTTTCCACAACTTGAAATGCAGAATGAATGTTACCCTAAAAGTCAATGTTTCATCTTTCCTTAGAGGTTAAATCCAAGTAAAAATACTTTCCATGCTGTTGTGTGATGTTAATGCAATATAGATTATCATCTAGAGCATGTGTCACAATATGACTCCTAAGCAAAAGAGAATTAATGGATTAATTCTTTGGTATAGTCAGCAATGCTCTTACATCTCAAAATCTTTGATATACAATACAATAAACCAGGTTGGAAGAGACCTTCAAGATCATCACGTCCAACCTATCACCCAACACCACCTAATCAACTAACCCATGTAACCAAGCACCCTGTCAAGTCTCCTCCTGAACACCTCCAGTGACGGCGACTCCACCACCTCCCCAGGCAGCCCATTCCAATGGGCAATCACTCTCTCCGTGTAAAACTTCCTCCTGACCTCCAGCCTGAACTTCCCCTGGCGCAGCCTGAGACTGTGTCCTCTTGTTCTGGTGCTGGCTGCCTGGGAGAAGAGACCAACCTCTGCCTGTTTACAACCCCCCTTCAGGTAGTTGTAGAGAGTAATGAGGTCACCCCTGAGTCTCCTCCCCTCCAGGCTAAGCAGCCCCAGCTCCCTCAGTCTCTCCTCATAGGGCTTGTGTTCCAAGCCCCTCACTAACTTCGTTGCCCTTCTCTGGACTCGCTCCAGCAAGTCAACCTCCTTCCTAAACTGAGGAGCCCAGAACTGGACACAGTACTTGAGGTGTGGCCTAACCAGTGCAGTGTACAGGGGCAGAATGACCTCCCTGCTCCTGCTGGCCACACTGTTCTTAATGCAGGCCAGGATGCCATTGGCCCTCTTGGCTGCCTGGGCACACTGCAGGCTCATGTTCAGCCTACCATCAACCAGCACTCCCAGGTCCCTCTCTGCCTGGCTGCTCTCCAGCCACTCTGACCCCAGCCTGTAGCACTGCATGGGGTTGTTGTGGCCAATGTGCAGAACCCGGCACTTGGATGCATTAAATTTCATGCCGTTAGACTCTGCCCATCTGTCCAGCCTGTCAAGGTCTCTCTGCAAAGCCTCTCAACCCTCTAGCAGATCAACTCCTGTCCCCAGCTTGGCGTCATCAGCAAATTTACTGATGATAGACTCAATGCCCTCATCCAGATCATCAACAAAGATGCTAAAGAGGATGGACCCCAGCACTGATCCCTGGGGGACTCCACTACTGACTGGCCGCCACCCGGATGTGACACCATTCACCACCACTCTCTGGGTTCGGCCATCCAGCCAGTTCCTAACCCAGCTCAGAGTGCTGCTGTCCAAGCCATGGGCTGACAGTTTGGCCAGGAGTTTGCTATGGGGGACGGTGTCAAAGGCCTTGCTGAGGTCCAGGTAAACTACATCCACAGGCCTCCCCACACCACCAGGCGGGTCACCTGATCATAGAAGGAGATCAGGTTGGTCAGGCAGGACCTGCCCTTCCTAAATCCATGTTGGCTGAGCCTGATCCCTTGGCCATCCTCTAAGTGCTGTGTTAATGCACTCAGGATGACCTGTTCCATGATCTTGCCTGGCACTGAGGTCAGGCTCACAGGCCTGTAATTCCCTGGCTCATCCAACCGGCCCTTCTTATGGATGGGCACAGCACTGGCCAGCTTCCAGTCCTCTGGGACCTGTCCAGTGAGCCAGGACTGCTGAAAAATGATGGAGAGCGGCTTGGCCAGCTCATCTGCCAGCTCTCTCAGCACCCTAGGATGGATCCCATCTGGTCCCATGGACTTGTGGGGATCCAGGTGGCTGAGCAGATCACCAACTACCCCATTTTGGAACAGTGGAAAACTATGCTGCTCCCTGGCTCCTTCTGCCAGCTCTGCAGGCCAGCTGTCTGGAAGACATTCTGTCCTGCTAGTAAAAATTGAGGCAAAGAAGGTGTTAAGTATCTCTGCCTTTTCCTCATCCCTTGATACAATGTTCCCCTCCGTGTCCACCAAGGAGTGGAGGTTGTCCTTTCCCTTCCTCTTACTATTAATGTATTTATAGAAGGACTTTTTGTTGTCCTTCACAGCAGAGGCCAGACTAAGCTCCAAATGTGCTTTTGCCTCCCTAATTTTCTTCCTGCAAGACCTAGCAACATCCTTACATTTTTCACGGGTTGCCTCCCCTCTCTTCCAAAGGTGATACACCCTCTTTTTTTCCCTTAGTTCTATTAAAAGCTCTTTAACCATCCAGGCTGGCCGTCTGCCCCGGCGGCTCATCTTCCGGCACATTGGCACAGCCTGTCCCTGAGCCTTCAACAGTTCTTCCTTGAAGTAGGACCAGCTCGCCTGGACCTCTTTGTTTTTAAGGGCTTTATCCCAAGGAACCCTCTGAATTAGTTCCTTGAGTAGCCTGAAGTCCGCCCTCCGGAAATCCAGAGTGAAGGTCTTCTTGCTACCCCTCTTAGCTTGACCAAATAATGAGAATTCAATTATCTCGTGGTCACTGGCCCCTAAGCACCCTCCGACCACCACATCACCCACCAACCCTTCCCTATTGGTGAAGAGGAGGTCAAGCATAGCCTTGCCCCTGGTAGACTCACGCAGCACCTGGGATAAGAAGCTGTCCTCCATGCATTCTAAGAACCTCCTAGATTGCCACTTCTCTGCTATGTTAAGATCCCAGCAGATATCAGGCAAGTTGAAGTCACCCATGAGAACAAGGTCAGACGATCTTGAGACAGCCTTAAGCTGCCTATAGAATGACTCATCAACATCCTCCTCCTGGTTGGGTGGTCTATAACAGACTCCAACCAGGATGTCAGCCCTGTTGGCCTTCCCTCTAATTCTTACCCACAGGCACTCAACCCGATCGTCCCTAATCTCCATCTCAATGGCATCTAGTGCCTCCCTGACGTACAGGGCCACCCCTCCACCCCTTCTTCCTTGTCTGTCTCTCCTGAAGAGCCTGTAGCCATCAATTGCAGCGCTCCAGTCATGTGAGTCATCCCACCACGTCTCTGTGATGGCAACTACATCATAACTTTCTTGCCACAGCAAGGCTTCCAGCTCCTCTTGTTTGTTGCCCATGCCTCGTGCATTAGTGTACATGCACTTCAGCCGGGCTGCTGGTTTCACCTGTTGCTCTGGCTTATCACCCCCAGACCCCAGCCTGGAGGGACTGGTTTCAACCCCTTCCCCCTTCGAAACTAGTTTAAAGCCCTATCTATGAGACCTGCCAATTCCCTCCCCAGAATCTTTTGTATGTATCTTTTCATCTTTGCATTTGATGTTGTCAGACATTTAAGAAACATAATAACACTTACAATAGCAACTTTTATTATTTTCTCCCACATTTAAGTTGTTATGATTTTATTTATTTTAAGGACAAATGCAATTTTTATCTATCATAAATTTGCCAGCTCTTTGATATCTAGGTTTAGTTGATTGGATGGTGTTGGATGATGGGTTGGACATGATGATCCAACCTCGTTAATACTTTGAGTACTGTGTCCAGTTCTGGGCCCCTCAGTTTAAGAAGGATGCTGACTTGCTGGAATGTGTCCAGAGACAGGCAACAAAGTTGTTGAGGGGCTTGGAACACAAGCCTTATGAGGAGAGACTGAGGGAGCTGGGGTAGCTTAGCCTGGAGAAGAGGAGACTCAGGGGTGACCTTATTGGTCTCTACAACTACCTGAAGGGATGTTGTAGACAGGCAGAGGTTGGTCTCCTCTCCTAGGCAGCCAGCACCAGAACAAGAGGACACAGTCTCAAGCTGTGCTAGGGGAGGTTAGGAAGAAGTTCTACAGAGAGTGATTGCCCATTGGAATGGGCTGCCCGGGGAGGTGATGGAGTCACCATTATTGCAGGTGTTTAGGAGGAGACTTGACAGGGTGCTTGATTGCATGGTTTAGGTGATTAGGTGGTGTTGGACGATAGGTTGGACACGATAATCTCAAAGGTGTGGTCTATTCTATTCTATTCTGTTCTATTCTATTCTAATGTTTAAGGTTGAATAAATTAATAATATGTTTTTATTGTTAATGGAGAAGAATCTGCAGTAATTTTTTCATCTGACACACAATGGAATGAAATTTATTTTGGACATATTTGTATTTTTCTACTGAGCAAATAAAAATATTTTTGATTACTCAGATTTTCACATCTACATTCTGGATTTCTAAATAAGGAAAGATTAAAATTATCCTTAACTGTAAACATAGACATGTCTGATCTGACAGCAACATCCCCTTGTTTTTTCCACTTCACTGCTATTTTGCACAGCAATATGTATCTTGGTACTGAATACAATAAAATTTTTTAACTGTATTGTTTGGTAGCACAGAAGAACTTAATCTTACAGAAAAAAAGAAGATAGTTTGTAACTATTTCAACTTTTTTTGTATACATTATGTGCAATGCTTTAAATATTTATTCTGTTTATAAAATGAGAGCTATCATCCTTTTTATTCTGTCCAGAAGATTAAATAGTTCTGCAAAATAGCTTTAAGAAAGATGATCTCTAAAGTTCATCTATCATATAACACAGATAACTTCATAGTGCACATCCATGTACAAAAAAAATTAAAAAGAGAAAGCCTTTAAAGGATACAGTTTCAGAGCAATACCAGGTTTCTAGATTTCAGTATCTTCTGTCAGAATAAGCAACACTTTGTATTTCATGTCTTGGGTCCATCTAGCAGGTAATATTGAAAAGATTATTTCTGTGTTATACAGTCAAGGCCGTGGAGACACTTCACTACATTAAGATGCAAGACGCACATATGCAAGTCATCCAAGGAGATATGTCTTATACTTCAAATTTGGTCCTAGAATACATAGAATAAACAAGGTTGGAAGAGACCTTCAAGATCATTGTGTCCAACCTATCAATGACTCCAACCCACCTAAAAAACTAAACCATGGCACCAAGCACCCCATCAAGTCTCCTCCTGAACACCTCCAATGATGGTGACTCCACCACTTCCCCAGGCAGCCCATTCCAATGGGCAATTACTCTCTCTGTATAGAACTTCTTCCTAGCATCCAACCTAAACCTCCCCTGGTGCAGCCTGAGACTGTGTCCTCTTGTTCTAGTGCTGGCTGCCTGGGAGAAGAGACTAACATCCGCCTGTCAACAACCTCCCTTCAGGTAGTTGTAGAGAGTGATAAGGTCACCCCTGAGTCTCCTCCAAGCTAAGCAACCCCAGATCCCTTAGTCTATCCTCATGGGCTTGTGTTCCAAACCCCTCACTAACTTTGTTGCCCTTCTCTGGACTCGTTCCAGCAAGTCAACATCCTTCCTAAACTGAGGGGACCAGAACTGGACACAGTACTCAAGGTGTGGCCTAACCAGTGCAGTGTACAGGGGCAGAATGACCTCCCTGCTCTGGCTGGCCACACTGTTCTTGATGCCA
Organism: Melanerpes aurifrons; assembly: GCA_011125475.1. NCBI lineage: Eukaryota > Metazoa > Chordata > Aves > Piciformes > Picidae > Melanerpes > Melanerpes aurifrons. The sequence continues at coordinate 2,927,926 of WWNC01000050.1, read as the reverse complement.
GGATGCCATTGGCCTTCTTGGCTGCCTGGGCACATTGCAGGTTCATGTTCAATCTACCATCAACCAGTACCCCCAGGTCCCTCTCTACCTGGCTGCTCTCCAGCCACTCTGACCCCAGCCTGTAGCGCTGCCTGGGGTTGTTGTGGCCAATGTGCAGAATGCGGCACTTGGATGTGTTAAATCTCATGCTGTTGGATTCTGTCCATCTGTCCAGCCTGTCGAGGTCCCTCTGCAGAGCCTCTCTACTCTCCAGCAGATCAACTCCTGCCCCCAGCTTGGTGTCGTCCGCAAATTTACTCATGATAGACACAATGCCCTCATCCAGATCATCAATAAAGATGTTAAAGAGCACAGGGCCCAGCACTGATCCTTGGGGCACACCACTAGTGACTGGCTGCCAGCTGGATGTGGCACCATTCACCACCACTCTCTGGGCTCGGCCATCCAGCCAGTTCCTAACCCATCGCAGTGTGCTCCCATCCAAGCCATGGGCTGACAGCTTGGCCAGGAGTTTGCTATGGAGAACGGTATCAAAGGCCTTGATGAGGTCCAGGTAGACTACATCCACAGGCCTCCCCACATCCACCAGGTGGGTCACCTGATCATAGGAGGAGATCAGGTTGGTCAGGAAGGACCTGCCCTTCCTAAATCCATGTTGACTGGGCCTGATCCCTTGGCCATCCTGTAAGTGCTGTGTGATTGCACTCAGGATGACCTGTTCCATAATTTTGCCTGGCACTGAGGTCAGGCTGACAGGCCTACAATTCCCTGGCTCATCCAAACGGCCCTTCATGTGGATGGGCACAGCACTGGCCAGCTTCCAGTCCTCTGGGACCTGTCCAGTGAGCCAGGACTGCTGAAAAATGATGGAGAGTGGCTTGGCCAGCTCATCTGCCAGCTCTCTCAGCACCCTAGGATGGATCCCATCTGGTCCCATGGACTTGTGGGGATCCAGGTGGCTGAGCAGATCACCAACTACCCCATTTTGGAACAGAGGAAAACTATGCAGCTCCCTGGCTCCTTCTGCCACCTCTGCAGGCCAGCCGTCTGGAAGACGTTCTGTACTGCTAGTATAAATTGAGGCAAAGAAGGTGTTAAGTACCTCTGCCTTTTCCTCATCCTTTGTTACAACGTTCCCCTCTGTGTCCACCAAGGAGTGGAGGGTGTCCTTGCCCTTCCTCTTGCTATTAATATATTTATAGAAGGACTTTTTTTGCCCTTCACAGCAGAGGCCAATCTAAGCTCCAAATATGCTTTTGCCACCCTAATTTTCTTCCTACAAGACCTAGCAACATCTTTAAACTTTTCATGGGTTGCCTCGCCTTTCTTCCAAAGATGATACACCCTCTTTTTTTCCCTTAGTTCTTAGTTCATTACCCATCCAGGTTGGCCATCTGCCCCAGCGGCTCATCTTCCAGCACATTGGCACAGTCTGGTCTTGCGCCTTCAACAGTTCTTTCTTGAAGTAGGCCCAGCTCTCCTGGACCTTTTTGTTTTTAAGGGCTGTTTCCCAAGGAACCTTTTGAGTTAGTCCCTTGAGTAGCCTGAATTCTGCCCTCCGGAAGCCCAGAGTGGAGGTCTTCTTGCTACCCCTCTTAGCTTGACCGAATATCGAAAATTCAATTATCTCGTGGTCACTGGCCCCTAAACATCCTCCAACCACTTCATCACCCACCAGCCCTTCCCTATTGGTGAAGAGGAGGTCAAGCATAGCCTTACCCCTGGTAAGATTGAATCCTCTTGAATTTGTCAGTAATTCTTGGTACAAATTGTCTTGCAGAATATTATCTTTGGGACTTAAACTTGAGTTTAAAGTCTAATGGATGGTCAGAGAACTAACAAGATAATTTAAATATATCCTTTTTATTTGCAATCAGTAGACCACTAAAAAACCCTCACATCTTGTAACTGTGCTTCCAGGAACAGTAGCAATCAGAAAATTATATGTAATTGTAGTAGTAAAAGAGTCTGCAGCAATCTGACCATAGACTAAGGTGGGGAAGTATGTGATTCAGAATATAAACTGGAAATATAGTCCCTTCTGGCTTTTTCTTGGCATTGCTGCAGTAATAACCAAACATCTGTAACAGTCCTTGAGTAGTACATTTCCAGCGGTATAGAGAAGTCAGTGCACTGGACTCTCAAGGTTGAATAATATAAGCAGAAAGCATACTTCAGTTGTTAGTCTCACACTTTTAAACATCATTCTGGGCCTGTGCAACTATTGAAATATCCCAGTGGGAGGAACAAGAGGGAAAAATATGAAGAGGATAGTTTTCTCTCTTTAAGGCAAATCTGACTATAATTGCTCCCATGAAAAATACTTTCATTGTTCGCAGACATTATAGGAATCTGTAGCACATATTTCACCTTGCCATTTTGTAGCGCAAAACTGGTTTATTCTTAGGCTGCTACACGTGAATATAATGCTGACTTTAAGCTACTAAAGGAAAAATATTTATCCGGGGACAAAAGTCTGAGCAAATTATTGAATGGTTAGATGGTTGATGGATATTTTCTTCCCTAAGTTACTGCTGGAGTACTACATACCCTATAAGTAATTTTTCTAGTGTTACTTTACATTAGAATTTAGATATACTTCCTTCACTGTTTGGTCATTTTTCATGATATTGTTTTAAAGAAAGTTTGAATTTTATTTTCAGACTTTCCATATATTTAAAATACAATTATGTCTGTTTTCAAAACTTGGAAGTTGACTTTGTTCGGTATCTTATTTAAGTACTACTTTGAGGGGTTTTTCCTGTGACTCACTAGTTCTTAGAAAACATTAAATAACCTGATTATTCCTCAGCTGTAATTAAAAATAATATTTAATCTGATCAAAGCCAACTTTTTCAAGTTTTCACCTTTTCTATATATGATACAAACATGCAACTATAAACTGATTTTGTAAAATATAATCTTACTGGTCCTACTCTTTCTGAGCATCACTGATGAGTAAATTATGAAATTTTACATAATTTGGAAGCAGATTCCTTGTCTCTTGGATAAAGATTTCTGAGTAAGTTTACCATAGTACTTTAAAAAAAAAAAATCTAAAAAGCGTATTGGGATGCATGCTCAAAAGTATATTCAGTACCCCCAAACCATCAAACAATCGATCAAACAAACACAACAACCCACCCAACCTTAATTCAGAATGTTGTAAAATCTGTGCTTCCAGCTCTACATATTATATATTTTCAAAGGCTTGATATATTTCAGGTGTCTAAATACTATCAGGCACTACACAGGACCTGCCCTGGTGCACCTGCAGCCTTCATTTTTTTATGTAAAAGATGTTCATTCACCAGTGCTTTTAACCATCTATGTTAAGGAGTTTTATACATTAATAAGTACCATATAACTCTAAGACACATTAGCCCTACGTTAAAATATTTTCACTCTTGGCAGGATCTGTTGTAAGGCAAACCTCCACAAAGGAAGGTAGCTCTATAATTCCTAAGGATTTCAAGGGCATTTAGAGTGCTAAATAACCCAAGGAGCATTTAGGGATGTAGTTAAGCATTTTCCTAAATCAAAGCCTGAATCCTGATTTTTTTTCCCCTATTTCTTTCTTTTTCTTTCTTCTTCCCTGCCCCCCCCCCCCCCCCATAATTATCAAATGAAAGAATGAGTAAGGTGATCCAAATGCAAGAAACCTTAATTTTTATTTTTTTTTTTTATCAACTAAGGAGAGCACAGAAAGAGCCTGAATTCCTAAAGTAGGTCATTTAAGTGCCTCTCACAAATGTCAAGCATTAGGGAACTATTGAGTTTGGTTTGCTTTTAAGTAACTCTTTCATTGTCAGAAATAGGTAATTTTGTACTGACAAAAGTAAATAAGAAGTAGGAAAAATGACTTAAAGATGTTTACATAGTGAGAAAAAAAATTGTTTGTGCAATTTATTTCTAGGAGAATTTGATTTTAAATAGGCTTAATATTAGTACAGATTTGCTTTTAATAAGTGAATATATAATTTTCTGCCAAGTGATATCTTATTTAACGTATTAATTTACCCTTCCCAATTTTGTCAGCCTACAGAGTAATGCATATCAGTTTGTTTTTTTCCCAGCATAACATGCATGTAATTATTTTTCACTCACAGTTTACTAGCAATATAGATTTTTGATGTAGCCTCAGAAGACCAACCTTGGCAAGTTATCTAGGAAAGTCAGTTTACATGGCCCATGACAATAATCTTAGCTATTTAAAAAACAACTCTTTGCTCTGAGAAGTTTAATTTTTGTAAACACTATGTATTAAGAACTCCTTAGCATAATCCATATTAGTTTATATGCTGATAAAGCAAGAAACTGCCAATATATACTGGAATAGTATAAAATAGATATCAAGATTTACTATCTTAGAATAAGAAATCAAAGAAGCTTTTATAAAATATTAAAATGGTCATTATTTGGTTTAAAACACACCATTGCAATCAGCAAGAGGTTTATCTTCCAGCATCTGAATTATGATGAAATAATTGTAGTACTTGGTATAATTGTGGTATTTATCAAGTTACATATATGAGAAAACATATAAAAATTAAGAAAAAAAGAGTAAATCTTCTATATACTTATAATGATCATAGCGTTTAAGTGTTTTCAAGGATTGATGACTCTAGTCTCTTTGTTACACGTAACCCCACCAAAAATTTGTCAGGCTTTACATGACAACGAATTAGATTTCCAGTTGTTACTGCTTCTGTTGTAATATATTGGAATTTTGCTAACACATCACTGACAAACCATCCCCATTCCAGACTGAATTTATTCATAACGCATGACAAATGTTTGTTCTCATTCAACACCATCCTTCAGCTTAACATCTTTCTCTCTTCCCAGTGTTTGCTCCCTCGATGTCTTTGTAATGTAACTATAACTCTTCACTCTAATTCTGGTAACCTAAGTAAATTAAATTCTTTTACTCTCCTCTTATAAAATAAAATGCTTTGCATTTTCCTGATTGTGTTAAGAGTAATTTTTGCATCTGTTAATCCTTAATTTAACCATTTTTGAATGTGAATGACCAGAACATTGGACTCTAGATGATGCTTTGTGAGCACAGTGCTGTGTATCAAAGCACTGAAGTTTCTAACACAAATGATTCATCTAATGACTTCAATATTTTACTTCACTTTTCCATCAGATGCATGACATTGGTCATATGTCTCAGATTAATCTTTATAATAAAATTTTATCTGACTTCTTTAATTTCAGGCTGACAAAGTCTCAGTTTATAGCAGAACATCTTCCTTATAGATAGGTCTTAGTTCTGTGTTCAACATCATTAGGTTTCATGGCACTGTCACTGTTCCATTACTCAAAGGCAGTGATATTCCTATTGTCTTATATATAAATGGTGCTTCCAACTTAGCCAACAGTGATTTTCTTTCAGGGTTTTCTTGTATCTTTTGTTTAAATTCTTACTGAAAATATTAGGTAAGATCAGTCTCAAGGGTAATGTTAAGAAAACCCACTGTTAAATTTCCAGCCCCATATTTCTTCTTATGGGCCAGTTGCTATCACTCACTTTCTCAGGTCTTCACCAGTTTTATACTATTTGATTTAATCCCTATTTTTCCACCATGAGATACAAAATAAACACACTGATGAAATCCAAATTATAAAAACATTCTTAGTATTTTTTTAAGTTATTTTATTTGTTTTGGACAGTCAGCTGATACAAAGAAAAAGGAAAAATATTATTTTGGCATTATTTATATTTGTAAACCAATTCAGTATTTTATCTAATTTCAGTTTTGTTTTCCAGATCTTTGACTATTGTTTTCCTCTCAATGTTATCTAAATCTTATGCAGGATGGCTTTGTGAGATTGCCTGGATTGCTTTCCTGACTTCTTAAGCATCTGTTATTCTTCAGACATATGATGATACTCCAGATTTTAAAATAATTATATTTAAACTGCTTTTGGTTTCCAATGTCATGTGGTTCAGAATAGTCACTGAGGTGTAATTGAGTTTTGTAGAGAAAACTTAATTTCAGTGCATTCCAATTATTATATTTTTTTGTTCTATTTCCATGTAAACAATGGTAATTTTTTTTTTCTATATATTTATGCCTCTTAACTTTCCTGCTTTTGTCTCCACATCTAGCATCAATTTATTTGTGAGAACGCGGATGGACATATTTAATGTAGGAATAAATGGGCACTTGTTTCCACTGTGTATCAAATGAAGTAACCAAAACCATAGGAAAAAGGAAACTGCATAAGCGAAAATCAGAAACCCCAGAAGCACATAGGGAACAGTCCATGAGGGAAGGAAGAAAATAGCAGGAAGGAATGCATGAACAAATGCACATATAGGAAAGATGAAAACTATTTCTCTGGTATGAAGACAAACATAGAAATTTGTTTGGCTAATAAAAAGAGAAGAAATATTTAGACCTTAAGAAAAATCTTGCAAAGACTTACTTCTAAATTTGACCTAGGGTACAGCAAGTAGCCTTATAGTGATGAATACTTACTTTAGATGAGATACTTCAAGAGTAAATAGCAGAAATAGCATCAAATGAATTACTGTAAGAGAAAAGACAATGTCCCTGTTATATTCTAGCAAAAATAATACAGATACGTTCCTTTCAGATTTTACTTTCTTTAATTCATAATAATGTTTGACACATTGTATCTTCAGACAAAAGCTTGAAAAATTATTTGCATTTACAATGTTTATATTGAAGTGTGTTTTTTTTTTCCTAGAAATTGAATGATTGCAGGGTTTGCAGGGTTTTGGTTTGTTTGTTCTTTTCTTTGTTAATAATATTGTTCTTCAAACATTATCAAGTATATTTTGTACAGTATGTGCTTCCTTGTAGATTACCAGTTGCATGGCTTTTCACCTAAGTATCAAACAACAGCCATGAATTTTTTTGGGTTTTCAAAGTTGATTACAGAGAACACAGAATGAATATTTGATCTGCATTTTCTTAATGCACTACAGATACCCTGTATAGGGTAAAACAGATTTTTTTAGATACTCCTATTACCTATACAGCCTACAGGACTAATTCAGTCCCATATTTTCAGTACCCTGTTTAAGTATATGTACAGAGTTTTCATGTAAACTGCATGTCTAATTTTCCATTACAGTAAATGGAGAAGTTGAAGGTAGCCATAGTGGTGTGGAACTGACAAAATCCAGGTGCCTACTTTAGGATAAACTAAATAACTTTTATTTCTGGTTATAGTTTAAATTGAGTTACATAGATATCTATATTCTGGAGAAAAAATTAACTGTAAATGACTACATTAGTCATCTGCATCCAATGAGGTGCCTTCATGTAGAATTACATCCATTTTTCTTTCTCTTCCTTTCTTCCTTTCTTTCTTCCTTTCTTCCTTTCTTCCTTTCTTCCTTTCTTCCTTCCTTTCTTCCTTTCTTCCTTTCTTCCTTCCTTTCTTCCTTTCTTCCTTTCTTCCTTTCTTTCTTCCTTCCTTTCTTTCTTCTTTCTTCCTTTCTTTCTTTCTTCCTTTCTTCCTTCTTTTCTTCCTTCCTTTCTTTCTTCCTTTCTGCCTTCCTTTCTTTTTCTTTCTTTCTTTCTTTCTTTCTTTCTTTCTTTCTTTCTTTCTCTTTCTTTCTTTCTTTCTTTCTTTCTTTCTTTCTTTCTTTCTTTCTTTCTTTCTTTCTTTCTTTCTTTCTTTCTTTCTTTCTTTCTTTCTTTTTCTTTCTTTCTTTCTTTCTCTCTCTCTCTCTCTCTCTTTCTCTCTTTCTCTCTTTCTCTCTTTCTCTCTTTCTCTCTTTCTCTCTTTCTCTCTTCCTTTATATAATAATCTTGTCCAGTCATACTCATGTGTAGAGTAGAAAATTATATACAATCATTAGCATGCTAAAGCGTGTGGAGTACACATGACAAATCTTTAATGTTAGTATCAAATATGAATTACAAGGTCTGGTATTTAATTTTATTCCCTGAATAGACAAATGTGAACTATATACCTGCACTGACAGAAATGAGAGTCACAGAATCACATAACAGCAGACGAGGAAGGGATATATGGAAGACATTTAGTTCAAGCTTTCTGCGCAAGCAGGGTCCAGGACCATGTTCAGGTGGGGTTTCTGACAGAAACATAAGATTTTTTGAAAAAATAACTATTGTGGTGGTCTGACTGCCTTAAAAACCAATTTTAAGTCAGAATTTTAATTAATATTTTATATCTGGTATTCCAAAATTGGATAAATTTTATTATTTCATCTCAATTAGGGAGTTTGTTGAAGCTTCTGGAAATGTTCTGAATGTAAATGAATAACTTAAAAAGGAAAATCAGTTGGCATATCAAGAAAAAAAATGGAGGGCAGCTACAGATATATGACAAAAGAGCTTTCTGACACAATGAATGAAATGGAATGGAATGGAATGGAATGGAATGGAATGGAATGGAATGGAATGGAATAGAATAGAATAGAATAGAATAGAATAGAATAGAATAGAATAGAATAGAATAGAATAGAATAGACCAGGTTGGAAGAGACCTTCAAGATCGTCGCGTCCAACCTATCATCCAACACCACCCAACCAACTAAACCATGCAACCAAGCACCCTATCAAGTCTCTTCCTAAACACCTCCAGTGATGGTGACTCCACCACCTCCCCAGGCAGCCCATTCCAATGGGCAATCACTCTCTTTCTGTAGAACTTCCTCCTGACCTCCAGCCTAAACCTCCCTTGGCGCAGCCTGAAAATGTGTCCTCTTGTTCTGGTATTGGTTCCCTGGGAGAAGAGACCAACCTCTGCCGTCTACAACCCCCCTTCAGGTAGTTGTAGAGAGTGATAAGGTCACCCCTGAGTCTTCCCTTCTCCAGGCTAAGAAATGCCATCTCCCTCAGCCTCTCCTCACAGGGCTTGAGTTCCAAACCCCTCACCAACTTTGTTGCCCTTCTCTGGACACTCTCCAGCAAGTCAACATCCTTCCTAAACTGAGGGGCCCAGAACTGGACAAAGTACTTGACGTGCAGCCTAACCAGCGCAGTGTACAGGGGCAGAATGACCTCCCTGCTCTGGCTGGCCACACCGTTCTTGATGCAGGCCAGGATGCCATTGGCCCTCTTGGCTGCCTGGGCACACTGCAGGCTCATGTTCAGCCTACCATCGACCAGTACCTCCAGGTCCCTCTCTACCTGGCTGCTCTCCAGCCACTCTGACCCCAGCCTGTAGCGCTGCCTGGGGTTGTTGTGGCCAATGTGCAGAACGCGGCACTTGGATGTGTTAAATCTCATGCCGTTGGATTCTGCCCATCTGTCCAGCCTGTCGAGGTCCCTCTGCAGAGCCTCTCTACACTCCAGCAGATCAACTCCTGCCCCCAGCTTGGTGTCGTCCGCAAATTTACTCATGATAGACACAATGCCCTCATCCAGATCATCAATAAAGATGTTAAAGAGCACAGGGCCCAGCACTGATCCTTGGGGCACACCCCTAGTGACTGGCTGCCAGCTGGATGTGGCACCATTCACCACCACTCTCTGGGCTTGGCACTCCAGCCAGTTCCTAACCCATCGCAGTGTGCTCCCGTCCAAGCCATGGGCTGACAGCTTGGCCAGGAGTTTGCTGTGGGGGACGGTACCAAAGGCCTTGATGAGGTCCAGGTAGACTACATCCACAGGCCTTCCCACATCCACCAGGCGGGTCACCTGATCATAGAAGGAGATCAGGTTGGTCAGGCAGGACCTGCTCTTCCTAAATCCATGTTGACTGGGCCTGATCCCTTGGCCATCCTGTAAGTGCTGTGTGATTGCACTCAGGATGACCTGTTCCATAATTTTGCCTGGCACTGAGGTCAGGCTGACAGGCCTACAATTCCCTGGCTCATGCAACCAGCCCTTCTTGCAGATGGGCACACCACTGGCCAGCTTCCAGTCCTCTGGGACATTTCCAGTGAGCCAGGACTGCTGAAAAATGATGGAGAGTGGCTTGGCCAGCTCATCTGCCAGCTCTCTCAGCACCCTAGGATGGATGCCATCTGGTCCCATGGACTTGTGGGGATCCAGGTGCTGAGCAGATCACCAACTACCCCATTCTGGAACAGAGGAAAACTATGCAGCTCCCTGGCTCCTTCTGCCACCTCTGCAGGCCAGCTGTCTGGAAGACGTTCTGTACTGCTAGTATAAATTGAGGCAAAGAAGGTGTTAAGTACCTCTGCCTTTTCCTCATCCTTTGTTACAACGTTCCCCTCTGTGTCCACCAAGGAGTGGAGGGTGTCCTTGCCCTTCCTCTTGCTATTAATATATTTATAGAAGGACTTTTTTTGCCCTTCACAGCAGAGGCCAATCTAAGCTCCAAATATGCTTTTGCCACCCTAATTTTCTTCCTACAAGACCTAGCAACATCTTTAAACTTTTCATGGGTTGCCTCGCCTTTCTTCCAAAGATGATACACCCTCTTTTTTTCCCTTAGTTCTTAGTTCATTACCCATCCAGGTTGGCCATCTGCCCCAGCGGCTCATCTTCCAGCACATTGGCACAGTCTGGTCTTGCGCCTTCAACAGTTCTTTCTTGAAGTAGCTCCAACTCTCCTGGACCTTTTTGTTTTTAAGGGCTGTTTCCCAAGGAACCTTTTGAGTTAGTCCCTTGAGTAGCTTGGAGTCCGCTCTCCGGAAGTCCAGAGTGGAGGTCTTCTTGCTGCCCCTCTTAGCTTGACCAAAAACCGAAAATTCAATTATCTCATGGTCACTGGCCCCTAAGCACCCTCCAACCACCACATCACCCACCAACCCTTCCCTATTGGTGAAGAGGAGGTCAAGCATAGCCTTGCCCCTGGTAGGCTCTCGCAGGGATAAGAAACTGTCCTCCATGCACTCTAAGAACCTCCTAGATTGCCTCTTCTCTGATATGTTACGATCCCAGCAGATATCAGGCAGGTTGAAGTCACCCATGAGAACAAGGTCAGGCGATGCTGAGACAGCCTTAAGCTGCCTATAGAATGACTCATCAACATTTTCATCCTGGTTGGGTGGTCTATAACAGACTCCAACCAGGATGTCAGCCCTGTTGGCCTTCCCTCTAATTCTCACCCACAAGCACTCAACCTGATGGTCCCTGATCTCCATCTCAATGGCATCTAGTGCCTCCCTCATGTACAGGGCTACCCCTCCACCCCTTCTTCCTTGCCTGTCTCTCCTGAAGTGCCTGTAGCCGTCAATTGTAGGTTTTGTTGATGTCCCTCTTAGCTTGACTGCACATTGAAAACTCAATTATGTCATGGTCACCCCACCCCAGACAGCCTCCAGGCACCACATCTCCCACCAGCCCTTCTGTATTGGTAAAAAGAATGTCTCGCAAAGCCTTACCCCTGGTAGGCTCACACAACAACTGGGATAAGAAGCTATCCTCCATACACTCTAAAAACCTTCTAGGCTGCCTCCTCTCTGCTCTGTTAAGTTCCCAGCACATATCAGGTGGGTTAAAATTGTCCATAACAAGATGGTCTGGTGATCTTGAGACAGCCTTAGCTGCCTATAGAATAATTCATCAACCTCCTCATCCTGGTTGGGTGGTCTATAACAGACTCCAAACAGGATGTCTGCCTTGTTGAACTTCCCTCTAATTTTCACCCACAGGCACTCAACCTGATCATCCTTGATCTCGAGTTCCATGGCATCTAGTGCTTTCCTGATGTACAGGGCCACCCCTCCACCCCTTCTCCCTTGCCTGTCTCTCCTGATGAGCCTGTAGCCATGAATTACAGTGCTCCAGTCATGTGAGTCATCCCACCATGTCCCTGTGATGGCAACTACATCATAACTTTCCTGCTGCAGCAAGGCTTCCAGCTCCTCTTGTTTGTTGCCCATACTTTGTGCATTAGTGTACATGCACTTCAGCCAGGCTGCTGGTTTCACCTCTGGCTCTAGCTTATCACCCCCAGACTCCTGCCTGGGGGGATTGGTTTCATCCCCTTCCCCCTTCAAATTTAGTTTAAAGCCCTATCTATGAGACCTGCCAATTCCCTTCCTAGAATCTTTTTCCCTTTGAGGGATAGGCCGTTCTCATACACTCTGATCTTTCCCCTCCTCTGGGACAGATGTACTCCATCTGTTGCCAGCTGACCTGGTGCAGTAGAAAGTTTTTCAAGATCAAAAAACCCAAAATTCTTTTGACTACACCAGCCTCTAAGCCACTTGTTGACTACAGCTGCTGACCTGTTCCTTATGGTATTCCCTCCTCTAACTAAGGGTATAGACAAAAAATTATTTGTGCACCTGACCCCTCAACGAGATCCCCCAGGGCCTTGAAGTCATTCTTGATAGCCCTGGGAGTTCTGGTTGCAACATCATCATTCCCTAACTGCATAACCATTAAGGGATAGTAGTCAGAGGGCTGTACCAGACTAGGCAGCCTTCTGGTAACATCTGTAACCTTAGCTCCTGGGAAGCAACAAATTTCCCTGTGAGTAAGGTCTGGCCTACATATGGGGCCTTCTGTTCCCCTCAGGAGTGAATCACCAATAACAATTACCCTCCTCTTTTTTTTTAAGGGAGCAAGTCCTGATGCTGGGGGAAGGCTGTTTAGCCTTAGGCTGTTTAACCTTAGGCTGTTTTGCCTTAGGCTATTTTGCCACAGGGAAAACCCCAGATGGTGTGTCCTCCGGCATCAGAACCACTTCATCCTCGACCTCCAATGCCCTGTACTTATTTTCCAAAGGCACTGGGGAAGGTGAGGGGAGGCAAGGAGGTTTAACCTTGCACCTTTTGAGAGGAACCTGTGTCCATTCCCCTCTGCTTTTTGGATAACCAGCCTCTGCTGGGGGAGCCTGCAGAGCCTGGTTACTCAGGTTCGTCACCCTTCTACAATCCCTTACATCTCTAAGTCTAGCAACCTCATCCTTAAGTCTGGCCACCAGGCTAAGCAGACAGTCGATCTGCTCACATGTTATGCAGGAGTTGTCCCCACTACCCTGCATCTCAAGTGCCAGGCTCCAGCACTGACTGCAGCCAGATGCCTGGACATCTACCTTTTGTTTATGACACCTGCCTACCTGCTTATATTCCCCCTCAGTCTGAGTCAAGACTGATTTTTTAAAGGAGTTATTGCGGTGAATTACCACCATGGCTAGCCCTGCCCATGGGACCTACTGGACAAAGTTTTAGAAAAAGTGTGGTGGCGCACACGTCTAAGCAAGAAGACGGGCTGAAATGGAACCACCCGTGAGCTGCCGCTGGCTTTTTAAAGTGCCAAGGCAATGCAGGGAGCCCAAGTGAGCCCAAGCACATGGAGAAATGGCAAGAGCCGATTCTAGTTGAGTGTCGAGATTCTGCGCGGGTCCCACAGGTTGAAAAGGGAGCAGTTAGTGCTTTTCTGAGGCTCCTGGTCTCAGTGTGTTCCCGATGGAGCTTACCGCTGAAATGGAATAAGCATTTCAGTATGTGCCAGCATGAAATTATACATACCAGCAGCCAGAAGATTATGGAGGAAATCATCTTGAGTGCAATCACACAGTTCTTACAGGATGGCCAAGGGATCAGGCCCAGCCAGCATTGATTTAGGAAGGTCAGGTCCTGTCTGGCCAACCTGATCTCCTTCTATGATCATACCATGTGACATATTGGACAAAAAATTAGAAAAAATGCAGTGGTGCATGTGTCTGGCCGCAGCTGGGCGAGAAGGCATGGACTGAAATGGAAGCACCCACGAGTTGCAGCTGGGCTTTTAAATATGCTGCTGGTGATGCAGCAATCCTGAGCGATCCCGAGCAGCAAGCACGTGGGAAAACAGCAAGCGCTGATTCTGGCCGATTGCCATGACACCACCGAGGTCCTGCCATTCCCATAGGCTGAAAAGGAAAGTAGCTAGTGCCCTCCGAGGCTGCTGGTTGTGGTGTGTTCCCGAGAGAGCTTCCCGCGGAAACGGAGTAGTTCTGAAGAGAAAGACTTGGGAGTGCTGGTTGATGAAAAGGTCAACATGAACTAGCAATGTGCACTTGGAGCACAGAAAGACAAATGAGTCCTAAGCTGCATCAAATGAAGCATGGCCAGGTTGAGGAAGATGATATTTCCTCTCTACTTTGTCCTTGTGAGATCCCACCTAGAGATGTCCAGATCTGGAGCCCCAAATACATGAGTGAAAAAGTCATTAAGTTATAGTTGAACAGGAATTCTCTTCAAAGGCTATGCAATTTTAACATATTTAGGGATAAAATAAACATTGCCTTTGGCCCTCTTGATGATAGGAACCTTGAGGTGGGAATTAATGTAAAAATAAATAGATGTCACAATATATATAAGAAATAATCTGAATGGAGCAGGGGTTTGGAAGATAAGATTAAGAAAAAGTAATATGCATTTAAGATTTAAAATATATTGTATAACTAAAAAAATGAATTTTTTAATTTGTATATAAGTATATTTATTCTTTCTTGAGATGAGATAGTCTTTTTTAAATGAATATGAAGCGGAACACATTCATGCTGAAAATAATGTCATGGTTATAGAAAAATAAAATAACTGCATAAGTCTGTCAAGGTCTGGAGATATTAAATGTCTTGGTCCGGAGACACAGTTCTTTTAAATATTCCCGTGTTGTGAAATTAGAGGCACAAACGAGGCCAAAGTATCAACAGCTAGACTATTTATTAGATAAATAAATAAAGTGGACATAAGAAGGGGAGAGGGAGAAAAGAGAGAGGGAGAGAGAGACGAGAGATAGAAGAGAGAGAGAAGAGGAAAGGAATTATATTACCACACCCCTCATCCCCCCCCAAGACAGTTCGAGTCTGTGGAGGAAAGGTGCTGCAGGAGATGTTGGGTTTGTAGAGAAACGGTGGTGAGGCTTTCACTGGAGAACAGCTGTGGTCCTCTGGGGAGATGTTGGGTTGATACAGGAACGGTGCTGAGGCTCCTCTGGGCAGCCTGGGTCTGTAGAGAAATGGTGCTGAGGATTTGGCTGGAGCTGTGGTCCTCTGGGCAGCTTCTTTTCTCCGGAGCAGCATTGTTCCGGCTTCCTCTTCTCAGTGCCCTGGCCCGACTCCTGTGTTTTCCGTCATCTCCGTTTTTCTCCCCGTTTTTCTCCTCTGTTTCTCTCTCCTGTTTCTCTCTACAAACCAGTAGTTGCTCTAGTCTTTTATGCAGTTTTTAGTCCTTAGGTATGTATTCAAATATTGTCCCTCAGGAACTCCAGTGGCAGGAAATAATCCTTAGGTTCTGTGTATTGCTGTGTGTTTGGGCAAGATCCTGGCTGGAGGGGAAGGAATCTCCATCTACCCCATCTCCATCCAGACAAGGCTCCCCACATTCCTTACACCTCAGGAAACAGGTGGTAAAACCCATTGTATCACCCTGCCCAGGGTACTTGATGGGTGGAGGTCTTGCCCTAAAGGTGTGATGGCTGGGTCCTTGGGTCCATTGTTGTAGTCCTGTGTTACCACGATGCAATCACAAGCTGATTTGCATCCAGGATTGGTGGACAGGATTCTTTCCACCTTCTTTCCAGTGGCTCTGCTATCACTTTATCTTTGTTGACTCACATAGAGAGAGACAAACTTATTAGACTCTCACAAAGTCCTAGAAACAACTCCTTAAGGATCATGAGACATCATTTTAGTAGGTCCTTTGGAACTGAGAAAAAAGAAATATACAATTTGATACTTTCTGAAGAAACACTTTCTAAAACAGAGGTAAAATACACTTTGGATAATGTCAACACAAACCTCCCCAATATTTCCTCAACACAAAGAGAATTGCTACACACTTCTGTTCAGTGCACTCTTGGGCCACAGCATATTGCCAGAGTAGACAATTTTTTTCGAAAGTAGTAAGTTGTCAACAGGACATTAGTGAAGACTGGCTAAGTGTACACAGTGCCTAAATGACAGGCAAGCAACTCTCCAGTCTTTCAGATATTCACAGAACAATGTATTTGGAAAAAAAATTAACACAACCAGACTGTATTAAAAAATGTAAAAAATAACCCAGGAAAATATAAAAATTAGGAAACTTATAACAGCTAAAGTTCTGTGATGTCCTGATAGGTTACCAGGACATTTCCCCACCAAGGAAGACTACTGTTCTCCTCTACTTTGCATGTAGCCAATGCAAGTTTTTCCCTGATAGAAAAAGAAAATTTTCTACAATTTACTTTAGTAAATATAATTCATTTGACCTCTAGCATTTCAAGAGGGAGCATTTATATTGATTTCAGAAACTGAATTAATCACAACAATTTATATGCATAACTGTCCTTTAGTGCATTTCTGAATGATGTTGCCATATTTGTTCAACATTTTTGCAATGTACCCTGTCCTTCATGCTAAGTTCCACCAAAACAAGTATGTATCAAGGAACTTTCTGTTAAGCAGTTAATTTATTTGGTAGCTCACTGTCAGGATGTTGATTAGAAAATTCATATCCCATTTGAAATATGTCTCGTTTTGTCTAAAGTATATAGGAACTTAACCTCTTTCACTTTTCACAGTATCACAGTATAACTAAGGTTGGAAGAGACCTCGAGGATCATTGAGTCCAACCTATCAACACAGACCTCATGACTAGACCATGGCACCTAGTGTCATGTCCAATCTCCTCTTGAACACCTCTAGGGATGGTGATTCCACCACCTCCCTGGGCAGCCCATTCCAATGACTAATGACTCGCTCAGTGAAGAACTTTCTCCTCACCTCGAGTCTAAACCTCCCCTGGCGCAGCTTGAGACTGTGTCCCCTTGTTCTGGTGCTGGTTGCCTGGGAGAAGAGACCAACCCCTTCCCTGCTACAACCACCTTTCAGGTAGTTGTAGTTTTACTTCATTTTTTAGCAAGTTTCAATGTTAAAATACAATCAGATAATAGGGACTGATAATGTGTGTTTCCTGCCTCAGTAAAATGTCTCTGGTATAATTCTATGGTTTTTTTTTTCCGTTATGACTAATGAATTACGAAAGAAAAAACCAGCAATAGCCTGAGGATTATTTGAAGGAAAACACAATATTTCACATTCTTCCTGTCACTCCATGTTCAAAGCTGAATAAACAAATTGTTTTATTTTAGCTGACATGAGTATTTGTTTTGATATTCAAACAATTGAAGTTTTTCATTGTTTCTTTTTCATGCTTTAACTCTTTTTTTTGGATGGAGCTATCAAGCATTTTACATAATGATCAGTTAGAAACAATGTATATTTTAATATACTTCAAAATAACCAAGTAACTGCAGCTTGCAAGAGACCCAGAAAGTTCGTTAACAGTAACGTATTTTGTGAAAGCCCAGGAGTCTTCTCAGACTTTCAGGCTTTCCATTTCTTTCCTTTTGTTGGTTCATGGTGTACAAAATTATATGTTTTAATGCCCTTCACTTGGTTTTACAATCTTCTCTCTCTAATGACCTTGATCACATCTTAGATTTGTAAGTTTCTGCCCATCAAAATCTCATCTCTATTCCTAGTCTTTCCAAAACATGAGGCCTTCACTTCAGAGGCTTTTTTACAGTTGTTGTGAAGGCAACATGTGCCCAGAATTATGCCCTAGATATTGCCAAAACTTGTCCCAGCATGTTTTGGCCAAGTACCACCTTCCCCCTCCTTCCTGGAGTGGGTACTTAGCCCAGAGCTGATGAAAACAAAGACCGGGGTGCCAGTCATCCACCATTAACGACCCAACCTGCATTGTTTGGGGCAAACAAGACCACAAACTCATCATATGAGATGCTCATGGCATGCTCATGCTCCTTCCAAGTTTGGACTTAATTCTAGCCACATGCTTGGTCATAGGCTTTAAAGGTATTAATCGTGGTTGACTGTTGTTCCAAATTCAAGGCTCAAGTAATGTACAGGTATACTCCATATTGTAAACAAGTCACTCTGCTGTTTTCTCGTTACTACCAAGCTCTTAGTGCTAAAGCTCCTTGCTACTAAATTCCTTGCTATTGCTTCTGTTAATCTCTGCTCATTCATATGCACGCTACCAGCCTCTGCAGTCCAGAGAGAAGCCAGCATCCTGGGAAAAGCCACCGTGCCTCAGTTTACTACTTCATCCTTCAGCTCTGCCACCATGCTGAGGAGAAAATGCACCTGCTCACACCGGACACAGCTGTCCTCTCCCTCCCCCTCTATTTCAAGTGCCAGGCTGAAGCACTCTCTGCAGCTGGCAGCCTGGACTCCAGCATGTTGGTAAAACAGCCCTGTCTGGGCAGATGCTGCTTTTTTACCCTTCGTCCAAGTGACGACCATGATGCAACGTTTAAGGTTTGGTTTTTCTGTTTGGATGGGTTTTGGTGTTTGTTTTTTTTTTTTTTTATATCACCCAGTGGATAGACTAGCTACTGAACCACAATGGTACCGCGCGCACAGCCCGGGTGTTTTTTAAAACTGCCGCGGCTGACGTCAGGCTCCCGTGCCCGTGCAGGCTCGCGTGAGCACGATCCTGCCGGTTCCTCCCCCTACTAGCAGTCCTCCCGACTCGCGAAGCCCCAAAAGGAAAGCAAAAAAACCCCGAGAAACTCACAGCTTAAGCGGAGCGGTTCTGGACGAGCGGTCCCGATCAGCTACTGAACCACAATGGCTTTGAATGACTTTGAAATACTGTCAAAAGATTTATGTATCTCAGTCTGGCGCTGAATCTCACAGAATAAGAATTATATTTCATTAGTCATTAGATCCAGATTAATTCTTGCTAGTTCTGTATATTTGATTCAGGTGACTGTTTGAGGAGATAAATTATCTGAATTATTGTTTCTGAGAGACAGGCACTCTTTATTAAAATGAACACCCTTCCAAAGGGTTCTGAAGTACAAGGAATGTACAAATACAAATAGGTTGCCTCCACATAGTGCCTCAAGAGAGATGAGATGAATAGGTTTTGTTTTAAACTATAGATTAATTCTTAATGTAGCTTCCAAAATAACTTTTGTGCTAAAGACTGTTAACTTGAAGTAATATGCCAGCGTAAGCTACGATATTGCCAAGTGAGCAAGTCAAACAGATATTAAAATGGTACGTTAAAATAAAAGATATTTCATCTGTAAAATGAAGTATTTAAATAGATATTTAATCAGAGTAGTTAACCAGTAATGACACCAATTAATCAAGAAGTGAAAGAATATTCACCTTTTTTCACCTCCCCCACACAAAATCCCTTACATTTTGAAAGAGATTGATTGTGTTTGTAAGAAAGCCACCACTGTAATTGAATTATTATAAGGCAATGCCAAACAGCTTATAAATTCCATAAATACCAGAAATATAGACCTTTCTCAGACTAAAGTCATGTACAGTCAGTAGACATTTTGCTGTGTTAGTACATAACTGGACACTACATGAATAAATAGAAGCTACAAATTATCTTAGAAAGATTAGAGGGGAAAAAAAATAAAAATACCAACTTTTTTTTTTTTCTCCCAAGCAAAATGGAAAAGTAATGGTCTTAAATTTTAAAAACCAAAGTTTTAAATGTTCTAAAAACAGACCACACAAAACATATTTTATCCTAAGACTAATTTTTATACAGGCAATCAACAGGCATTTTACAACAAGGTAAGATCAACTTTTCTGACACAAAGGTGCTATGAAATGGAGAACTCTAATTTTACAAAAACAAAAGAAGAATTGACTTTAGTAGCGTGTCAGTTAAGAATATAAACATACTTCCAGAAAATTAAACGCATCCCATATCATAGTTTCATAGTTTCATAGTTTCATTCAGGGTTGGAAGAGACCACAAGGATCATCTAGTTCCAGCCCTCCTGCCACGGGCAGGGACTCCCCACACTAGATCAGGCTGGACAGAGCCTCATCCAGCCTGCTCTTAAACACCCCCAGGGATGGGGCCTCGACCACCTCCCTGGACAACCCATTCCAGGGCTTCACCACTCTCATGGGGAAGAACCTCCTCCTCACATCAAGCTTGAATCTCCCCACCTCCAGCTTCATTCCATTCCTCCTAGCCCTATCACTACCTGAGATCTTGAGAAGTCCTTCCCCAGCCTTCCTGTAGGCCCCCTTCAGATACTGGAAGGCCACAATAAGGTCACCTCGGAGCCTTCTCTTCTGCAGACTGAACAGCCCCAACTCCTTCAGTCTGTCCTCATAGGAGAGGTGCTCCAGCCCTCTGATCATCCTTGTGGCCCTTCTCTGGACACGTTCCAGCACCTCCACATCCCTCTTGTAATAGGGGCTCCAGAACTGGACACAGTACTCCAGGTGGGGTCTCACCAGGGCTGAGTAGAGGGGGAGGATCACCTCCCTCGACCTGCTAGCCACACTTCTCCTGATGCAGCCCAGCATCTGATTGGCTTTGCAGGCTGCAAGTGCACATTGAGAGCTCATGTTGAGCTTTTTGTCCACCAGCACCCCCAAGTCTCTCTCCTCAGGGCTACTTTCCAGCCAGTCCCTGCCCAGCCTGGATTTGTGCCTGGGATTGCCTCCACCCAGATGCAGGACCCTGCACTTGCTCTTATTGAACTTCATGAGGTTGGCTTGTGCTCACCTCTCCAGCCTGTCAAGGTCCCTCTGGATGACCTCCCTTCCCTCCAGCGTGTCTGCTGCACCACACAGCTTGGTGTCATCAGCAAACTTGCTGAGGGTGAACTCAATGCCACTCTCCATGTCACCCACAAAGATGTTGAATAAGACAGGTCCCAGGACAGATCCCTGAGGGACTCCGGTTGTCACTGGCCTCCACTGGGACATGGACCCATTGACAGCCACTCTTTGGGTGCAGCCATCAAGCCAGTTCCTTATCCAGCTAGTGGTCCACCCATCAAACCCATGTGTCACCAGCCTGGAGACCAGGATGTGGTGCGGGACAGTGTCGAAGGCTTTGCTCAGGTCCAGGTAAATGTCATCAGTTGCTCGCCCCTCATCTATTAATTTTGTCACCTGCTCAGAGAAGGCCACCAGGTTGGTCAGGCAGGATTTGCCCTTGGCAAAGCCATGCTGACTGTTCCCAATCACCTCTTCACTATTCTTTTGAGCGAGTAGTGACTCCAGGAGGATCTGCTCCATGATCTTTCCAGGCACAGAGGTGAGACTGACTGGCCTGAAGTTCCCTGGTTCCTCCTTCTTACCCTTTTTGAAGATGGGGGCAATGTTTCCCCTTTTCCAGTCTGTGGGGACTTCCCCAGATTGCCATGACTTTTGAAATATATCTCTGATAGAAAGTGTTAAGATATGTTAGTAAG
Source organism: Melanerpes aurifrons (assembly GCA_011125475.1). Taxonomy (NCBI): domain Eukaryota; kingdom Metazoa; phylum Chordata; class Aves; order Piciformes; family Picidae; genus Melanerpes; species Melanerpes aurifrons. The sequence continues at coordinate 2,906,807 of WWNC01000050.1, read as the reverse complement.
AAATATACTTTTAAATCTCAGCAATAGTGACTTAAAGGCTAACAATATTTAATCACTTTTCACTTCTAACTCAATTAAATCAGGATTATATATTTATCTCTTTTGTTACAGAAAATATTGTGATGACTGTTTGGCTCCTTCCTCAGTGGTTGTTTGTTTGTTTATTTGTTTTTTTAATAACCACTTAGAAACACAGTGTAATCTTGCAAGAACAAGCAGCACACAGACACTTGCAGAATTATGACAGATAGAAGTAACTAGGAAAGGTCAAGAAAGAGGAAACATTGCAGTAGGGCTACATCACAGCTGGGTTACATTAGACTGATGTACGGATATGAGGAAAAAGAAATCTGAGAACAGAAGTGATCTCATTGCAGGTTGACAGCTTCCTCAAGGGGCATAGCACAGCAGAGAGTGAAGTGCTGATCTCTTTCTGATGATCAGCAATAGAACATGAGGAAATGGAATGAAACTGCATCAGGGAAGTTCAGATTGAACATGAGGAAAAAGTTCTTCACTTCTATGACTTGACTTTGAACAGGTTTAGATTCTAATTTTTCTGGGAAATTAAACGTGTTTCATATTCTATCTATCTAAACAGGTGCTATTGCACACCACAAAACTAATTGATGATTGTGAAGGATGCAAAAATCATCTCTTTGAATACGGGCTGACAAAGAATAAGCTCTAAACTTGCTTCAGACAAAAACTTAGAAGAGACACTAATGGTTCTTTCAACCGTTAAAGCAACTGGACTGCTGCTAAATTTAAGATCATTTGAAGTCTAATAGCTCTTGGCAAGAAGTTTGACATATTCTCCAGCAATTACAGTAATTTAATTGTAGTTATCTTACAGTATTAAAGTGTACTAGGCAATTTCCTGTAATAAGCTTGATTAAGATACCTCTCATACATCTACCATCAGAGTTTTACATCTGCTTTAGAAGATGAATCATGCCCCATAGCACCTGTTTCTTTTCATTTCCTGTAAAGAATGTTCAGATTATTAGCTCATAGGTAAAAGAATACTTTACAGACACACATATCTGGCCTTTTGAAGATTATCCTTCATGTCTGCTACACGTGTTTGGAAAGGAATGATTCTCAGAATACAAACTATTTTTTTTTGCCTTTTTTCCACATAAGAAAGATGAACATTAGGCTGCATTATGATTTCCTGAAATAGGAACTTATTTATATAAAAACTAATCACTTCAGCCTCAATGGTTGTGAAGTATAAAAGCAGCCTCAAACAACAAAGAAACAAAAATAGCTGAAGTGTGAGTCACTCAGTGAACACATAGTAGTAGGCATAAAGTCATAACAGAAAATTAAAAAATCTTTTCTAAGCATTAAGTACTTGAACTCCTGTTTTGTCTGTCATATTTCCAAAGAGCAAATTTTGGTACCAACTTAAGCACAGAACCATTAGGTAAGTCTTAAGTAACATCTAAATATTCTAAGTCTTTAGCTGGCTGACCTTCTGTCTGTTGTAGTGAAGTACTAAGTCTTTTAATGACTGATTGAGTGTCAGGTCTTTTTAGTGACTCTAATTACTAGCTGAACCACAGCAAAATTCCAATCTTGGCAACAGATAATATTTCTGTATATAAAAGTTTAAGTAATGTAAGTTTTAATGTAAGTTTTTATGTTTTTCTTACAAATTTCTTCCATCTACCCATTAGTCACGTTTATCAGTTAGGAGCTATGTAATAAACAGAATTTCTTTGTTAAGATTATTCTTGACTTTTGTGTTGTTTGTCTGATGGTTTAAGTTGTTTTTTATATCTATGAGTTATAAATTATTAGTAAGCATTATTTAGAAATGCCCAGGCTACTTCTTACTAAGGTCTTGATATGGGTATCTTAAGGTGTTTTCTTTTCCTTGGTTTGGACTGAATGCAAAAGCTAGGTTTTGAGTTCTTGAAAAACATTGCCTGTAGTGAGACAACCATGAGTACAGGAAACAGACCTTCATTAAGATTATCTTAAGTTTTGATATCCTGGCCAGTTTTCTGTCTATTAACTCATGAAATTACCTGGAGATTCCTGAATTTGTATCTGTCTTGTTCCTTGTCACCTCTGTAAATTTTCTAACTGTGATGATTGTTTTCTTTCTGAAGGCATAATCCTTTGACAAAAGTATTAATATACCTAATGAGGAATGAGTACATACACTTGAGGAAAAAGCTGGATTTGGAGCCTATGACATTAACACTTTCCCCTTATATGACAAAGTCTGCAACAGTGAAAAGGCTAGAAATACACTAATGATATGAATATAATGTACATGAGAAACAGCGAAGTAACATAGCTAACTGGCCCTTGCAACCAATAATTTAAGAACTAATACTGTTTATAGCTGTCCATGGAAAATGTTATTAATGTAATAAACAATGATAGTTGTTTTCTTTGAGTGTTTAATATTTATGGCACACTGCTTTGTCCCTGATAATGGCTGAGTCTTTTCTAGACATGAAACAATCTGACAAAATCCTGAAATCAGTGTGGCACAGCTGCTCTAGAGCTTCTCTGTTCTAGCATGAAACTAACACAAAATCATGAAAGAATTGAAAATAATCTAAATAAAAACATTAGGCACTACTAAAGCTTTGACAGCCTAGGACTATGCAAATGGCAACATCTAGGCTGAGTCTTCTTTGGAACTCGATAATGTTATAAATGGGCTGCACAAGAAAATTTGCAAGTTTCTTGTGAGAGTTGTTTATTAAAAAAGAAGCGAACAAGCAGCAGGGAAAAATAGAGAGAAACAGTACACTGGGCCGTAGAGACTTCCCCCCCACAGATACCTCCAGTCTCTGCCAAAAAAGCACCTTACAAATCCTAACTTTATATAGCTACACCATCTACATATGTATGCTTATGCATAATAGAAGGCAGGGAGATGATAATGAATTCTAGCAACTTCTTGGGCTTCTTGAGCATGTGTCGTCTTTGTGGTAGGGGTCACAGATGAGTCAGGGGAGGTCTTTCTCCTGTGTTCTTGGCAGAAACACATCTTCTCACACAAGTACAGCTGCAACACAGGACTTATTTGAGGTAAACATTCTACGGCTCCTGAGAAAGTTGGCATGAGGTTTCTGTCTGGAGCCAAAACAATCTGAACATTTACCCTCTGTTCTCAAAATAAAACAGCTGCCATTATCCCCCTAAATACAGCATTCTGCAACACAAATCACAACCACTATTGCATTTATAACAATAAGAAGTTAAAGAAAATAGTTTTTTAAAAATGAACTACTTTCTTCACTAAAATGATTTTATTACTTGGGTAGATTTGTCAATATTATGTATATTTTTCAGTTGAGTTTTTAAAGATAATTGCTTATAAAATGCTTGCATCACAGATGAAAGCATGACTACAAAATAGCTGTCATAAGATACTTGAAAAATAAGAGTATGGGAATTAGCTAAGGTAAGCATAATATGTTTTTCCTCTGGGAAATGCTTTGTTTTACCGTAAGTCAACCACACATTTTGTCTTAAATATGCTTCTGTTAAAAGAAGAAAAATATCATTTCACCTCTCACAAGCCTGACCGTAGTATCACACAGAATGGTAGGTGTTGGAAACAACCTTTAGAGATCACCTAACCCAACCCCCCTGCTAATAGCAGGTTCTCCTTGATCAGTTTCACTGGAACATGTCCAGTGGGGTTTTCAAAGTCTCCACAGAAGGAGACTCCACAACCTCTCTGGACAGCTTTTTTCAGTGCTTTGTCACCCTCAAAGTAAATAACTTTTTCCTTATGTTTCAGTGAAACCTTCTGTGTTATAGTTTGTACACATTGCCCCTTGTTCTATCACCGGGCACCACCCATCCTCTTCACTGACACCTTTTTATACACTGTGGTCGGTTGACGTTGCCCCCTTAAGAAAGGGAATATGGCAGACGGAAGTTGATAAACGGAAGGAATAGTCTAAACTAATTTTCATTGGTCAGGTGGGAGGAAGCACCTTCTGAACGGGAGTGGAAATGAGCATTTCCAGCACTTCTCGGTCAGTCTTGCTTCCGCCTTTCCTTTGGGCAGCAACTATCTCTGCTGGGCTTTCTGCCAAGACTTCGGCCTTGGAGACTTGATAGGAGTCTGGTATTAACTCCCTTCCAATTAACACAAACTGCTTTTAACTTCTTTCTTTCTTCTTTCTCCTTCTTTTCCGAACTATTCTGGGGAAAGGGGGGAAGAGAGGGGAGAGCGGAGGTGGGGAATCCCTCTGCCGAGGGGGGTTACTCTAATTTCTGTGTTACTCTGTTGTATATCTTTGTATATATTGTAGATATTGTAAATTTGTAAATATTCCCCTGCAAAATCCTACACTGCTTTGTAAATATAGCTCCACTGCTTTGCTAATTCAGCTGGTGAGTTTTTTTTTCCTTTCCCTTCAATTTTCTTTTCCCTTTTACCTTACAAGGGGGAAGGGAGGAGGCTTCTTGGCTTACCCCTTCCACCCACCACATACACTTATATGCATTGATAAGATCCCCTCTCAGTCTTCTCTTTTCCACATTCTCATCACAACAGAGATGCTTCAGTCCCCTAATCATTTTTGTGGCCCTCCATTGGACTCTCTGTAGCAGTTCCAGTTGGTTTACTTCCAAGTTCAGCACTGCTAGTTTTACAGATTCACCTATAAAATTTTAAAAAATCTAATTCCTGAGTAATATTGCTATCCACATAGTGATGTGTAGTGATTTTGCACCTCTCTCTGTGAGAATAATTCTCTAATATAAATAACTGTTCACTTCATTATTCATGTTTTACTCCAAACTTTTTTTAATATGCTGAACGTCATGGGATATCTACATCCAGATCCATAACAAGCTCCTCATCTTGAAAAACTAATATTTTTTTCCTTTTTGTTGTTCTCATAACTTCATTCCTAAACTTTTTCAATTCTTCAGTGGGGACTTGGTCAAATGTTTTTGAAAATCCAAGAGCACTCTAAGTATCACATTGTGTCTTTGTGCTAGATAATCTATTAATTTAAGCAGTCTTGACATTTTCCTCAACAAACTCATCAGGCCTTTTTTTTTTTTTTTTTTTTTTTTCCTGCCTGTAGATCTCAGGATTTTCTTTGAAGCTTTCCAAAAATTGACATTTGCCACTTTCATAGTGAAATTTTGGCCTCTGCTAAGATAGCTTCAAGTAAAAGCGACTTATGCTTATTTTATCCCTGAAATGTTTTAAAACTCCTAAGTGACTATCATGTGATCAGAATAATCTGATCTGGTTCCTTTTGTCAGTCTATTTTGCAATGTCTTCCTGGAATGTTTTATAATTTGAAACAAAATCTCTAAGGCTTTTTGCATCTCATTTGGGACTCCCTCCAAGCTCCTCTTTGTGGACCAAAGTTTAAAAAACATAGATTGCACCTTTCTATGCTGTGGCCATGGATTTCTTGAGTGCTCCTCCCTATTTGTATACTGATCTTTAAAAAAATCAGATACAATTCAAATGGCCAGAAGTTATTTGCAAGTGGATTGATTATGTAACTGTTTGGTTTAGAAATTATAAAAATGCATGAAAATTAGCATAAGAATTATTATTTTACAAAAGAAATGTAGCATACTGGTATACTGTGATAATATAATTATTTCTGTAAGACTTATAATTTTTACACTATCAAAGTTGAAAGTGGGACCTTTTCTACTGAAGTATATGTAATACCTCACATTGTCAGCTAACATCAGACTAGTACACATAACTAACATTTTGTGAATCAAACTCAAGAAAATGTACATCTCAACATTTCACACTCATCTCCAAAGAACCTTCCCAGTCCAAAATCAGTTGTCAGAAATGCATTAAAAGCACATTCCAACAGATGAAAATTCACAGGAGTATTAAAGAAAATAAAGCATAAGAGTAAGCCCTTTGTCTTTTTGACCTACATTTGGTCCTGTCTAGTATAAACAAAACTCAATGTAGGTCAAACCATTGAAAAATCTATTCTGAATAAGCAATGCTTGGACAAACAGGATACGTAGTTTGAATATTTTGGTTACTTTTCCATTGTGTATAATAATCTTTAAACATGTAAATGTATGCTCATTTTTTTCCAAATATAATATGGATATTTTTATTTCAGCTAAAAATATTCTGGTGTTACTTGAATACTCAGACTCTTCAAGAACCTTCTCACTACTCTTTATTACTGTAAAAAATAACATTGGGAGCAAAGCTTAGACTAGATTTCAGCAACAGATGTGCATCACCTTTTATCTTTCTAGGGTAGCAAAAATCTCTACATGCAAATGTATTGAACCTCACTGTTTTTAATAGCATAATGAAAATAAAAGAATAAGTAGTCTCCAGTGAACTTGTATATCTGTAAGTACATTTTCAGATGTGCTAGCACAAAGATTTGCATTTTGACAGGCCTTCTTATCTGAATGCAACAGATATATTTTTATCAAAGATGAATTGTGAATGTGTGATTCCTGACAATAGAGTTGCTATAGTGCAAAAACAATTTTCCATGGGATCTTTCTCACTGCATTCAAACTAAAGAGCATTTTCACAGAAATACTTGATTATATCTGTGACAGTAGAAAATAATTTGCACTGTATTTTGAAAATAATGTTTGATTACAATATTTGGCTATCTTTAATTCACAGATCTATGGCACAGATAATTTAAATGATATTTTAAAGATGTTAGTAGAAGTCAATTAATTTAAAACAATTCTAATTAAAATGTGATTGGTTATGCTATGTGAGTGGGAAGTCAATTTTTCATCTCCATGATTTTTCCTCAGAGGATTAGAATAATTCAGATATACATCATGTTAACTTGGAACACTGCTGCAGTTTGATGACATCAAACAGAATGATACAGAATAAAATAGAACACTAAGATGTGATGTGGCTCCATGAAACAGCAGAATATTTATCTAATTTTCTCTTTAAAATCTTTCACTCTTTTTGAAAGTTAATAAGAAAATTTGTTCTGAAAGCTCTCAACTGGTTCCAGAAATTTTTAAACAGCATTAATGCTTTTTAAAGTATTCAACTTTTTTTTTACATAGAGGGGAAAAAAAATCAAATGTCTAGTTTCCTAGAACTGTAGAAGCATGTTTTACCTTAACAGATAAGTGTTTTGCAAAGCAGCACATTAATTTACAGCATGAAAATTATTCTGATAGTATTTTAAACTGATAATTTGTAGTGACCCACTATTTAAGGTTCATTCCATCAAATCTTGGGCAATTAATCAATTGACCTATCTTGCCTTGGTGACCAAAGAGAGACTTAAAACTTTAACCTTCCTATGAATGTCAGGACCCTGAACATTCTTGTCTGACCTTGTGGCTGTCCCTGCTTTAAGCAGAAGGTTGAAGTGGACAGCTACTGAGGTCCTTTCAAATTGAACCATTTGATAATTATGATAGAAGAATCAAACAACATCATGTGAAGCTTCTTTTTCCACTTTGATACTGTGTTGTAGTATGGGCATAGGTGTTCGATCACCCTAGAGCACAGCTTCCAGGCTGAGATGCAAGCAGGCAAAGATATTTATTACGTTACACAGCAAAGTTATATGATCTATCAGAAGTCACATATGTCACATCTTAATTGATTATTTTCTACTGGTGAGCATGTAATTAAGGCATACAATAGATTAAAATAACAAAAAATATTCTAACACATCCAAACAAATTCTGCCAAGTTTCTCCCTTCAGAATGAGATGTTTACATTCTTTTCTAAGTCAGAGACCAAACATAGCTGTTCCAAAGCTATCCAAAAATGACCCTTCTCCTACAATACTTACTACGCTTCTATATAGATTTTGCACCCTGAAGATGATCCTATTGTGCCACAGCCACAAGAATATCAGTATGAAATGACTCTTATTACACTATATATTGTCATAGCAGTAATTATAGTAGAAACAAACACTCAGAACGTGGGAGGGATCTGAATGAAACAACTTTTAAACCATCACATACTAAGAATACTTGGAAATTATAACAGAGATTTTGAATAAGTTTTTCTCATCCACATATTGCACAGCTCAAATTTCCCTTAATTTTGGAAAGTTCTTTTCCTTAAATACCAAAACCAAGGTAAACATCCTGGAAATTATTTATGAAGTAATGAAAAATATCTCAAAATGTTTAGTTCACATAATAATCAGTTTTAAAAATATTTACAGCTATTCTGCTGATACCTAATTACATATATAACTGGTTCTCAGAAGACCTATTAAGATACTATAGTGTCTGTTTGCCTGTGTACAAAACAGCATGGTGCAGTATAAGACATTTGTTTTCCCCTGTCAAGCAATAATTCATTGTGTTTACTGTTTTAAAACAGCATTTCTAATGCTGAGTAATTAACTGAATACGAAACATTGTGATGTCCTTCACTTGGCAGAGGCAAGCTCCAGCTAGGACCCAGTGCTGTTGTTTTTTCTTGGGATGCAACATGTGGTAGAGTGTGGGACAGAAGTGAGCAGCCAGAGAAGCCCACCTACTTTCTTGTTATAACTATTGGTATATGCAAATTTAAATGGGTTGTAAGTTTCAACTCTTAAGTTCATGAACACTCCTGCTGTTTTCAGTGGGAAAAAATAACACTTCCAGGTGTGCCAGGCTCCTTAACAGTCTAGAGGTATGTAATTTCTTCATTGATTGAGAGGGAAATAGGTTCCCATCTTCGTATTTCATTTCAGTACTGAAGTTAACTAAGATGAAACTGAGTCCACATAACTGACAATTTTACTTCTGAATGTCTAGTAAGGGTAGATATATTGATAGACATAAAGAGTAGTCACTTGAATTACAGCATATTACAAACATTGTCATATTTACTTAGATTTCAAACTGTCATACCAGTTTTTAGTTGGTTTAGAACCACATTAAAATGTTTAAATTTATTTATAAAAATATTTTAAATTGGAAAATAGCATTAATTTAAGTGATAGGGTTTGTTTGATTTTTTCCAAAATATGCCTCATTATTTATACTTATTCAGCCATGAGCCCGGCTACAGGGGTTACATTTATGTTAGCAATTTACATCATGCACTGTATATTATATTATTACAAATGATTGATATTACCATATTAATAAATTTAATGATTTTTTAAATATTCTGTAGTGCTGAATGTGCATTACCCTTGAAGGATGCTCCACCTGTCTATGGCCTCCTTTTTTCTTTAGCAGTACAGAATAATCTGAAGAAGAATATACTATGTAATAGACAATATAATGAAGTTTGAAGCACAGAATTGGAACTTTCCCAAAGCTGCAAAAAGAGGCCGTATCTGAGGTTTGCTAGAGTTAATGACAAAAGAAACTTCAGAGGATTTCAAACTCTGTGGTTCTTGGCATAGGAGAATTCTCCAACACTGTCCACAAAATTACAGCATAAGTTTAGGAGAATAACTTTCTTTCCCTGTCTATTCAGTTACCCACTTCAAACTGTGCCAAAGAGAAATATAACAAATCTGTTTTCCCAGAATTCAATTCCACCCCCTCCCCCAGCTTCTTCACCAATCACCCCAGTGAGAGTCTCAGATTCTTTCTCACTCAATCCTTCCTTGACAGAGCAGAAAATAAAACTCTGTCTTCTTTCTTTTAAATAGAGAAAGAAATAAGAAAAAAAAATCAAACAAATACTTGTTTCTTTGAGTGGGTGATGAAGAGAAGAAAAGGTGCTTAAAAACCCCCCACCATAACATATATAAAAAATAAAAATAATTAAAATAATAACTTATCTCTAACCCTTTCAATATCAGCAGTGGCACAAATCATCAATGCCACAGACAACTTGACAGAACTGGTAGGTGATTTTTTACAGCTGACAGCATTGATAATAGCATTTGGGATTAGCTGAAATGCTTTATGCTGGAAAAAGAAGAGCTATTTGCTACGAGGATATCAGTACATTGAGGAGATTATGGTTACTATTTTGAAATAACTTGTTTTCTGAAACTCCCATTCTCTCCTTCCTCAAGATTTTAAAATAAATAAGCAAACAATTAAAGTCTATCTCTGAATTGTTTACTGTCATGTACAAGTTTACAAGGAGGATGAGGCAGAGCAGGAGATGACTACGGTGGAAATTACACAGGTGTTACAGAAATGAGTGTGTCATGCCAGTTCATTTAAACTGCATTTATGTTCAAAGTACTTACCAAGAAACTAAAAGTGAACAAGCCCTGCAGGACCTTTTCAAAAGCACTAGCAATAAAACAGCTCCCACTGCATCACTTCAAAGTTACAAGTTCTAATTTCATGTGGGAATTATGGGGAAAGTTTGTCCCTATTATGAATGTATCAGACTGGTTTTATCCCCTTTGTCGTACAAACCTACCAATTTTTTTATTACTTTTTTTTTTTTTTTTCAGGTGTAATTGGTGCACTTCGTGGATATGTCTCTAATCTGCACAATTATCTACCCACACTTTTTAATTAAAAGATCACAGTGTTCCTTGTGACAGCATATTCTTGAAAGGCCACAGTCTCTGTATTGAAGCTAAGAGTTTTGCTATCAGGAAAAGGGTATGCAATGATTTTTACCTGACATTTCATCTTTGGTGTAGCTCAATATGTACAAGAAAAATGAAAGAAGTAATCCTCAGTCTCTTTCACTGACAAATATTTAATAGAACAGCAGTAGCTGTAAGCGTTGGTAGCCTTAGTTCTGAATTGAAATGTCAGTAGTAGCACTATAACGCAGCATCTATCTGTTCACATACTTCAGAGAATGTAATCTGAGTGCTATCTTTACAATAAAACACTATAATATTTATCAGTGCACACAAGGATGCAACAAAGAATCAAATGGCACAAAAAATGTTTGAATTATTGCAAGGCATTTTGTGCTATATAATTAACTGCATTCTCAAAGGTCAAAATGTTACGCATATTGAACATGGAATTACAGGATGTAAAGTATTACATGTTAACCAAATTAATGCATGTATAATGATATATACTTTGTCACTCCACAGAAAAAGTCTATATTCTAGACTACTACTACTTTTTGGAGGAAAAAGATAATGAATTTTGCTTACTCTTTCTTCAGGGAGGGAAAAAAAACCCAAAGTTCCTAATTTTCTGTAGCAAAAACAAAGTATTCCAATGAGCAGACAGCACTTTAGTCCCATACTGCTTTTTGTTTGTGTCTTCATCTTGAAAGCAAATCACATTTTTCTTTATGGGATTCAGCTTAACACTAAATTCCTGTTGATTGTTCTTGTCTAAACAGACCAGGAAAGAAGGATCTTATCTGCATTATGCCCTCAGAAATGCTCCATCAACACTAAAGTTTATTTATATATATACAAACTCTGTAACGGGGTATTTACAATCGTCACAGGTATCAATATTGTTCTTTACAGAATGTTATGTATGGGCATTTAAACAGACCAGGAAAGGAGGGCTTGGCTTACTCAAGAGATCTTATCTTTCTTCAACAATGTTTATAATCCAGACAAAGTGGCACGGATGTGCCGTAATAAGGAGGCAGGAAATGGCGCCGGCCGCCCAGCACCGCGTGGCTCTGCTGTTCTCTCCCAGGATACAAAATTCCTCGCTCGGAGGGGGGCAGTGGCAGGTCAGCAACGCTGGTTCACACGGTCTACCAGGTTTTCTCCTACGATGGATCACGCAGCGGTTGATCCCACGGAGTGCTGTCCACGGCACTGCACACAGCTGGGTAACAGTGGCAAAAGGACCACGAGGCCTCCCAGAGCACTGGCTGGCACGCACGCACACACAGGCTCCAACACCGAGGTGGGGGGGCTCATTTGCCAAACGACCCCTATTTACCATTTGCCCCAGTGAATACTGGCCCAATAAGCACCTGTTGCCAACCCAAACATTAACCAATGAACTACTAGCTACCAAATATGGCCCTGAGTATATGCTATACTTGGGGAAGCAAACATATAGCCTGCCTCTAGTACTGCAGGGGTGAGACCACGCCCAGGTAGGCTGTTTACCTGGACTCAGTGGCGCCAGGATTCCCCCTGCTGCCTCCAGAAAGGGGGGGGACAAAGGAGGGTTAACACATACAGAAATATATCCTACCCAAATGTTTGGGGCACAATCCTGATGATAAGCATCCTTCACTACACCCAGCACATCAAATTCCACTCTGTGAACATAATGATGTCCCTAGGCAGCCTGATCTAGTTGGAGGTTTCCCTGCTCACTGCAGGGGAGTTGGACAAGATGACCTTTGAGGGTCCTTTCTAACCTGATGCAATCTGTGAATCTGTAAAGCCACAGGGACGAGTGGGTTTAGTCATTTGGGTAATACTGGAAACATAATTGCTGCCTCATGTGTTCTTGCCTTTGTTTCCACAACTGATCTATAAACTGTTTCTGTAACTGATCTATGTAACATACTTGCCTAGATACCTTTTGTGTGCATGCAATTATTAACTTCTTAGTTTCTGGTTTTCATTAAAAAAAACCCACAAAACAAAACCACCACTCCCCCTCAGCCACCCGCCTAATTTCATTGCTTCCCTGAATGTTCACCACACACTCATATTCTTTATGTCTTACTTCAGTTTTTGTTATCTAATCTATCGTGCTTTTTCACTTTTAATCTGAGTCTATGATTTTCCTATGTTACATTTAACATAGCATAATGGCTTGATGTCCATGTGGAGACCAGTGGCAAGTGGTCACTCAGGGGCTGTTTTGGGGACTGGTTCTGCTTTACATCTTTCTTGACATGGGCCAGTGACATCAAGTGCAGTCCAGAAAATTTACTGAGGACACTAAACTGTGTAGTGCAGTTGACACACTGTAGACAAGGGATGCTGTCCAGAGGAACCTTGATAGACTTGATGGTTGTACCCATACTGTGATATGAAATTAATGAAGTTCAACAAGGCCAAGTGCAAGGTCCTTCGCAAGTGTTGAGCCAATTCTAAGCACAAATAGAGGCTGGGTGACGAGTGAGTTGAGAACAGGCATAAGAAGAAGAACTTGGGGTTGGTGGTGGATGAAAAATAGAATATGAGCCAGCAATATGTGCTTGCAGCCTAGTAAGTCAATCACTTCCTGGTATGCATCAAAAGACACATGATCAGCTATTCAAGGGAAGTGACCCTCCGGTTCTGGGGCCCCAGCATAAGAAGAACATGGCCTGTTGAAGTGAGTCAGGAGGAGGGCCATGAAGGTGATCAGAGGGCTCAGTTACCTCTGCTGTGAATTAGAATTAGAATTAGAATTAGAATTAGAATTAGAATTAGAATTAGAATTAGAATTAGAATTAACCAGGTTGGAAAAGACCTATGAGATTATTGAGTCCAACCTATCATCCAACACCATCTAATCAACTAAACCATGACACCAAGCACCCTATCCAGTCTCTTCCTATACACCTCCAGTGACGGTGACTCCACCACCTCCCTGGGCAGCCCATTCCAAACCTCCTCTAGTGCGTCTTGAGACTGTGTCCACTTGTTCTGTTGGTGGTTGCCTGGAAGAAAAGACCAACACTCACCTGGCTATAACCTCCCCTCAAGTAGTTGTACACAACAATAAGGTCTCCCCTGAGCTGCCTCTTCTCCAGGCTAAGCAACCCCAGCTCCCTTAGCCTCTCCTCATAAGGTTTGTGCTCCACACCCAGCACCAGCTTTGTTGCCCTTCTCTGGACATGTTCCAGCAACTCAACTTCTTTCCTTAACTGAGGGGCCCAGAACTGGACACGGTACTAAAGGTGTGGCCTAACCAGTGCTGAGTACAGGGGCAGAATGACCTCCATGCTCCTGCTGGCCACACTGTTCCTGATACAGGCCAGGATGCCATTGGCCTTCTTGGCCACCTGGGCACACTGCTGCCTTATGTTCAGCCTACTATCAACCAGTCCCTTTCTGCCTGGCTGCTCTCCAGCCACTCTGACCCCAGCCTGTAGTGCTGCATGGGGTTGCTGTGGCCAATGTGCAGAACCCGGCACTTGGATGTGTTAAATCTCATGATGCTCGACTCTGCCCATCTGTCCAGCCTGTCAAGGTCCCTCTGCAGAGCTCTCCTACTCTCTAATAGATCAACACCTGCCCCCAGCTTGGTGTCATCCGCAAATTTACTGATGATGGACTCAATCCCCTCATTCAGATCATCGATAATGATATTAAAGAGCATGGGGCCCAGTACTGATCCCTGGGGCACACCACTAGTGACTGGCCGCCAGCTGGATGTGGCACCATTCACCACCACTCTCTGGGCTTGGCCCTCCAGCCAGTTCCTAACCCAGCGCAGAGTGCTGTTTTCCAAGCCACAGGCTGACAACTTGGTCAGGGGTTCACTATCGGGGATGGTATCAATGGCCTTGCTGAAGTCCAGGTAGACTACATCCACAGCCTGCCCCACAGCCACCAGGCAGTCACCTGACAATAGAAGGAGATCAGGTTGGTCAGGCAGGACCTGCCCTTCCTAAATCCATGCTGGCTGGGCCTGATCTCTTGGCCATCCTGTAAGAGCCATGTGATTGCACTCAAGATGAGCTGTTCCATAATCTTGCCTGGCACTGAGATCAGGCTGACAGGCCTATAATTTGCTGGCTCATCCAACCGGCCCTTCTTGTGGATGGGCACCAGGTTGGCCAGATTCCAGTCATCTGGGACCTCTCCAGTGAGCCAGGACTGCTGAAAAATGATGGAGAGCGGCTTGGCCAGCTCATCTGCCATCTCTCTTGGCACCCTAGGATGGATTCCATCTGGTCCCATGGACTTGTGGGGATCCAAGTACCTTACTTCTTCCTCCTGGATCATAGGGAAACTATAGTGCTCCCTGACTCCATCTGTCAGCTCAGGAGGCCAGCTGTCTGGAAGACAACCTATCCTGCTATTAAAATTTGAGGCAAAGAAGGTGTTAAGTACCTCTGCATTTTCCTCATCTTTTGTTACTATGTTCCCCTCAGTGTCCACCAAGGAGTGGAGGTGGTCCTTGCCCCTCCTCTTGCTATTAATATATTTGTAGAAGGATATTTTCTTGTCCTTCACAGAACTGACCAGTCTAAGCTCTAAATGGGCTTGTGCCTCTCTAATTTTTTCCCTTCATGACCTAGCAATGTCCTTAAACAGTCTATGGGTTACCTCACCTTCCTTCCAAAGATGATACACCCTCTTTTTTTCCCTTATTTCACTCAGAAACTCATTGCCCAACCAGGTTGGCCTTCTATCATGGTGGCTCATCTTCTTGTGCACATTGGCACAGCCTGTTCCTGCGCCTTCAAGAATTCTTTCTTGAAGTAGGTTCAGCCCTCCTGGACCCTTTTTTTTTTAAGGGCTGTTTTTGAAGGTACCTTCTGAGTTTTTTCCTTGAGTAATCTGAAAGAGTGAACTTGGATGTTCAGCCTAGAGAAGAGAAGGATCTGTGGAGAACTTATAGCAATACATATAGCAGGACCTTACAGTACCTAATGGGAAAGTTTAGGAAGTACCTCTAAGCAAGCTGGAGCGTGCCCTTTTTACAAGGGCATGTAGTGACAGGAGGAGTGATAGCAGCGTTAAAATGAATGAGATGACTTAGATTAGATATAAGGAAGAATTTAATTACTGTGACAGTCTTAAGACACTGGAACAGGTTGCCTACACTATCCCTGGAAATGTTTAAGGTCAGGTTGGATGAGGCTTTTAGCAACCTCTTCTAGTGGAAAGTACCCTGGCCCATGGCAGGGGAGTTGGGACAAGGTGATCTTTCAAAGTTCCTTTGTAGTCCTAACTATTATATGACTGTGATTTTCTTCTGTTTCATGTAAGCAGTAAAAATCTCTTTTGCCTTTCTAGGCAATATGAGTCAAAATCAAGTGCCCTATTTAATAAATTTAATTTAATTTTTCATCTTTCCTTTCCTGTATAAATTAATAAATTACATATCCATGTTTTAACAGACTCTGGGTGCTTTTAGACCTCAAAGAACTAAAGGCAGTCTGTGATCTGGATGTCACATTACTCATGTACAGACTGGACTACTATGTGACAAAAAGTTTTAAGCTCCTACTGTATAATTTGGTTTATTTGCCATGAAGATACGAGTCGACTGTGCTATGCCCACTCTTTTACACAGTTCTTTACTCAATTATGTTATTGTGATCATTTAATAATTAATTTTATTTTCTCTGCCCACTTCCTCAATTTCTCTGATGAAATTTCCTGTTACTATATTCTCCAGGCTATACATTTAGTGTGAACTTTCTCTGGGAAAAGGTCATGAAGCAACTCAGCAAAATTTATTTTCCCATTATAACCCTTTC
Organism: Melanerpes aurifrons; assembly: GCA_011125475.1. Classification (NCBI taxonomy): domain Eukaryota; kingdom Metazoa; phylum Chordata; class Aves; order Piciformes; family Picidae; genus Melanerpes; species Melanerpes aurifrons. The sequence goes on along the minus strand of WWNC01000050.1, from coordinate 2,890,560 downwards.
ACCTACAACCAATGTCAATGCTTCTTATCTGCGTATTCAAAGAGATTTTTTTTCAGCTGTTAAAGATCCCAATGTACTGTTAAACAAAGGGCAGATACTTTGGATATTCTTCCATTTTGAAACTTAGTAGTAAAACATAATGTACTAATTTAATACCACTTTGTGGCTTAGAGAACAGGAATAGATTATGCAGATAAAATACGCATAGTTATCATCTCATCCTCTGCAGTTTTTTTTCTCCAATTTATTATGCTGTATATATTACCATATATCAATATGCAATGACGAAAGAGTGCTGTAAGTTTCTCCTTGCAGAGACCTTAGCAAAGAAAATTTTAAAATTTATAGTTAATTCTAATTGTTACCTCCTTAAAACTAGCATTGAATAATAAAGATCAATACAAATTCTACTCTTTGGCCCTGATGAATGTAGGTTATGCACAAGGTTAGATTCTATTCTGTGCTGTCAACATCTAAGTGCCTGGAGACAGACTATATGCAGACTATCTATGCATATATCACAGTCAAAGGTTGTCTGGGGATCTATTCCATGTCTTAAATATAGGCACACAGTGTAATTAGACATGTCCAACTATCACCATAGCTTCTTTTTGATATCTAATGTGTTACACTGGACCACAATGTCCAGGTTATAGGCTCAATGGATTACAAAGCTTCCAAATTTATGTGACTATTTTGGTGATGGAGGAGTAGCTTTCTAAACTCTGCTTTGCCCATATGGCAATATTTTCTTAGACTCCATCAAAAAAGAAAAAACCCACCAACATCAACAAAAAAACAACTAGGAAGCAGGGTAATAGGTAAGGAGAGCAGGGTGTGCTACATATGACAGGGGAAGTACAACATGACTATAATCTTCTGATCAGCCAGTAGGGTCTAATCAGGATACTTTAGGGTATCTCAAATACCATATTTATGTAATTAAATCTCACCCTACACTGTTGGTCTTTACTGACTACAGCAGGATGGAGTGGGTTGACCCCAGACAGGAACTTGTTCAGTCCCCTGATCCCCGGTGGAATGGAGAAGAGAACCAGAAAAGCAAAAGCAAGAAAAGATAATAGCTTGAGTGAAGGCAGTTTAGTAAATGAAAGAAAACACCTAAGAAGTGATACAAAATGATAATTACCATCTCCTCAGTAAAACCTACATCTCGCCAAGGGACCAGTCCCCAGCTGATAGCCCTTGGGTGAGTTGGAGTCATCTGTGTCCCTTCCCAACTTCTTGCTCACCCCCAGCCTATTCACTATGGGGCAGAGTGAGAAACAGAGAAAGCTTTTGAGCTGTGCAAATGCTGCTTAGAAACAGTTAAAACTTTGGTGTGTTATAAATCTCAATTACAGTCACAAATGTAAACCAAAGTGCTATACAGGCTGCTGTGACAAAAATAACTTTATCCCAGTCAGAACCTGCACACAGAAGCTCAGATAAATCTTGATCTCTAAAATCTGGAGTTAAATCTCACCTATATAATATTTTTTCTCTTCTTTTGTTCTTTTTTTCTTTTTTTCTTTTTGTCTGTTATTTTGGTTTTGTTGTTGGTTTGGTTTGGTTAGTTGGTTGGTTGGTTGTTTCCCTAGCTCTTACTAAGTAAGAAATTTTACTATTTTTTGATACAGGCAAGTGAACTGCAGACCTTTCCACAGCAAAAATTTGGCAGTGTGTACTCTGTCAGAAGTCAAGACATGTCTTTAATGCCTTTCCAGTCCATATCAAATGCAGTCTACAAAATTTCTTGTTTTATTGGTGCTTTCACCAAAGCAATTTTAGAAAATGAGAAAAGGAGAGAGAAATGAATGCTAAGATGTCTTGACGGTGATTTCCCTTGTCTAATTTAAGACATTCTTATAGGTAGAGATAAAATGATAAGATTAAAAAGAATGAGTAAATTAGCCACATGAGCTGGGGAAGAGGGAAAGAGAAGAAAGCTTCACCCGCCATACATACTATTGATTTCTTATGATTATGACGAAATCATAATAATAAACATTATATTTTAAAAGATAAATGGTTATGGTGGTCAGAATTACATAATTGTTCCTATTGCCAACAGGAGTAAGATAAGTGGGAAGCAAAGTAGTTAATGTATCTGGAGATAAACATACTGTTACCAGAAAACTTCATAGCTTTCTGTGCCTGTTACTGTACTTTAAGAACTTTCAGTTTTATCACAGAGGTAAGATTATGATTAGATTGATAAATGGTACCAAAGTAATCTATTCTTTTGACAAAAAAATAATAATGATTGTAGTAAGAGAAAATCACAACCTTTATTTGTCCTCCTAAATATAATAGCTTGAGTACCATATTAAAAAAGAAGCCTTGTTAAAAAGTCATGTTGTTATAAAGACCATAATGAGAGTGAAAAATTTTAAGGAATCAACCAATTCATTTAACAACTTTTATGTCCATGTCTCATGTGCTTTTCTTTGACTCTGGACATATAATTTTCATGACACTACTCTGAGTTACTTTGTTTTGTAGTCTAGTTAAGATGAGAGACAAGAGCTTGTTGAGCAAATCTGTGCTGGTCCATTTCACAGAATCACAGAAAACATCTGCTTGGAAGAAACCTCAAAGACCATCCAGTCCAACCTTCAACCCAGCACTGAAGGGTCAATACTAAATCACTTCCCTAAGCACCAGGTCCAAAAGCTACTTAAACACCTCCAGGGACAGTGATTCCACCACTGTCCTGGGCAGATCATTCCTATGTTTGATAACCCTCTGTGAAGAGTGCAGTGGGGGGCCCAGAACTGAATGTAAGGGGGAAAAAAAATCTACCACACTTTTCGTAGAGGTATTAATCAACATTTAGTTTGAGACATGCTAGGAGATTTAAAAACTGATCAAGAATACTGAAGTGGTGGCCCAAATGGGAAGAAAAAATAATTATTTATACAACTGAGTGAAATATGAACACATTTATTGGTTTCTTTTGTCTACAGAAAAGCTTTGATGTTACTTATCTTTGGTGGGTCTTCTCTTAGATAACTTTAGCTTTCAGAAACTCAAGTCATTGTGCTAGCACCTACCTTCAGTTTCTTCTAGATTCAGTGGGAAAGCAGAGTTTTCCAGCTGAAGGACAGTGTTCTTAACTCAGTAGGACATTGATAAAATTCAGTCTGGCTATAGTATATGGCTACCTATATTATTCACATAATTAGTGCTTTCAGAGTGTGGCTTGCTTTTCTGTTACTTCTGTGTGCTTTTCACATTTATTTCCTTGGTAAGCACTGTCTCAGCCTCCAGGTATTATTTTAAATTCTTTATTCTTTAGTTATAAATGTCATGGATTTGCATCTTAATTTCTCAGTGAAAATTTGCAACTAAAATCAATATTTTTGAAAACAACAGTGTCTGCTTCTTAGCAAGGATTTTACAGTCAGATCTTAACAGAAAGATGACATCCTCATCTTTACCCCTAATGAAGCTGCTGAAAATTATATGCTTTAATCATCACTAGGGATTTAAAGAAAATATTTATTGATATGTATCAATATTTCAAACATTCACCTTTTTTTGTTGTTATAATATAATCTGTGAGTCTATTTTGACTCCCACATGTCATGTGGTGACCCAAGTAGTCTTTCTATCAGGAGAAACAGGAAGATTGCATGCAGGTTTTATATACTGTTATCTAGGCCTACATCATCTTGATTGGAATTAATCATAAATATACTTAGCTGCTGAAGAATTAATAACCTACTTTAATTTTGCATGTTTATAAAACAAACAAACCAACAAAAAAACAACAACCAGAGAAACATCTCTACAGGGTGTTTCATCCCATCTGAATATAAACATCTAAAATAACTTTAAGGAATCATCTTCTGAAAGGATGTATTTCTTCCCTAACACTACAGAACAAGCCTCTATGTCTGTGAAAGGAATGAATTGGTGAGACAAATTCTATCCATTAACAGCTGAATGTAGAAGTACAATGTAACTCAAGGAAGAACATTCTGAAGTACCTGAGAAGTCCAAGATGGGATTTATGTACAAATTTAACCATCTGTTCGAAACTATCGTTCCCGGTTTGCTCTGTAGACAATGCCACTAATATTTTCAGTTTTACATATCTGAGGTGGTGTCTCATGATATGGATACAGTAAGATCAATGATGCTTTCCAAGTGTGAAGGGTACCCCTAGCAATCTCACACATCCCACTTCATTCCTTTCTTTCCTCTCTGGCTGTTTGGCTGTTTCTGCTCAGCTGGGAGAATCATATCACTACAGGCTTTGCAGATAAGAAGGGTAATGATGCTTTGAACTAATGATTCTCCTAACATCTTTCTCTTTTCTTCTAATTATAGAGGAAAGGGTGGGGGGGAGGAAGGAGAGCGGAGCAGTTTCCCCACTTCTTTTGGGATACCATAAGGGGGCTCAGGGAGGTTTCTGTGTTGTTTTCTGATTGTAAATACCTGTATAATATTGTAAATATTGTATATTTGTACATATTCATTGCATTCCATTGTAGAGTGTAGTTGTTGCTTGTAAATATAGCCACCATTTGCACTAAATGGATAAAGAAGAACTGGCTTGATGGCTGCACCCAAAGAGTGGCTGTCAATGGGTCCATGTCCCAGTGGAGGCCAGTGACAACCGGAGTCCCTCAGGGATCAGTCCTGGGACCAGTCTTGTTCAACATCTTTGTGGGTGACATGGACAGTTGCATTAAGTGCACCCTCAGCAAGTTTGCTGATGACACCAAGCTGTGTGGTGCAGCAGACACGCTGGAGGGAAGGGAGGTCATCCAGAGGGACCTTGACAGGCTGGAGAGGTGAGCACAAGCCAACCTCATGAGGTTCAACAAGAGCAAGTGCAGGGTCCTGCATCTGGGTGGAGGCAATCCCAGGCACAAATCCAGGCTGGGCAGTGACTGGCTGGAAAGCAGCCCTGAGGAGAGAGACTTGGGAGTGCTGGTGAGTGAGAAGCTCAACATGAGCTCTCAATGTGCACTTGCAGCCTGCAAAGCCAATCAGATGCTGGGCTGCATCAGGAGAAATGTGGCCAGCAGGTCAAGGGAGGTGATTCTCCCTCTCTACTCAGCTCTGGTGAGACCACACCTGGAGTACTGTGTCCAGTTCTGGAGCCCCTATTACAAGAGGGATGTGGACGTGCTGGAATGTGTCCAGAGAAGGGCCACGAGGATAATCAGAGGGCTGGAGCACCTCTCCTATGAGGACAGACTGAAGGAGTTGGGGCTGTTCAGTCTGGAGAAGAGAAGGCTTCGAGGTGACCTAATTGTCGCCTTCCAGTATCTGAAGGGGGCCTACAGGAAGGCTGGGGAAGGACTTCTCAGGATCTCAGGTAGTGATAGGGCTAGGAGGAATGGAATGAAGCTGGAGGTAGGGAGATTCAAGCTGGATGTGAGGAGGAAGTTCACCATGAGAGTGGTGAAGCACTGCAATGTGTTGTCCCTGGAGGTGTTTAAGAGCAGGCTGGATGAGGCTCTGTCCAGCCTGATCTAGTGTGGGGTGTCCCTGCCCACGGCAGGGGGGTTGGAACTAGATGATCCTTGTGGTCCCTTCCAACCCTGACTGATACTATGAAACTATGATTCCTGACTGAGTGAGCTGTGCTTTTAGTTAATGTGGTAGTAAATTCCAAACCACTACACAGGCATACCTTCTTTAAAAAGGAGATTGGACTAGATGATCTCTAGAAATCACTTCCAAACCCTACCATTCTATGATTCAATGTTTCTGTCTGAGTCAACAGCCCATAATGACACCTGGGCCCATCTGAGATAATGGATCCTAGCTACTATGACACATTTCTCATTTTTTGCATGACATCATCCTGTGTTGAAGACAGATTATAAGAGGAATTTCTTGGCCTGTTTTGAGTGGACCATTGTTGATTTATTTCTGATGGAGAATTTCTGAACATACTGATTGTGCATACTTAAAAGTGTCTGCTGAGAACAAAACAGTACTTATTCCCTGTTGTTTCCTAACACATACTCTGCAAGCACTAATAGAAAAAAGTCTGATAATGCAGGCACTAGAGAAATTATTCCCTGTAAGTACTTTAATATTCCACGTGCTAAGTATATGCTATTTGTTATATGCTATTTGTTAGGTACTTCAACAAAGCTGATGAACTCAGCCTTGTTTGTATAAATGTTTGGTGATAAGCTCCCCAGTAACAAATGAGATAGAGACCAGGTTTCATGATTTGTCCATTCTTCTCATTTATGCAGGGAGTCTACACCAGTTGTTGAGGCTCTCTGTTCCTGTCATTATTACTTTAGTGTTATAGTCATTCAGCTCTCTCCCTTCATTCATAAGTGTTTCAGTGTTTGTTTGAACACCACTGCATGCATTTTATCTGAGTACTCAAACTTCAAACTAATAGCTTTCACAAAGATGGCCAGCTGTTAATTTTATTATTTGTATCACAGTATCAGTATCAGCTATTCTGATAGATTCTCTGTAGAGAGAGGGCAGAGTATGGCCTCTAGCCCATAGATATTTTAGTATTTTCTGCTAGTATTTTGCTACACTCAGACACTGAGTTTGCAGAAATGCTTCCTTTTTTAGACGTTTTTTCTCTTTTTTTCCTTTTCTTTTTTTTTTCTACAGAACTTCTGTAAATGCTCTGGAGCAATGTGACACAAAACTCATTTTTGTATATAATATATCAATATATTCACTCTTCAGTAAAAATGTGCCTGAGTTACAAAGTTTGAATGAGAGACTCGATCTTCCTCATGTTGAAAAAGTTGTGATACAATCTTTCAGGGCAGTCTCATCTTCATCCTTAATAACAATACTATCTATTTGGAAGCACTAAGAGAGCTGAAATTGATTTACATGAAAGTGAAAAAGCAAAAGTAGCAGAGCTAGTCAGAATCTATTTATCTGTCAATCATCTTCTAGAAAATATAAAGTAAACAATAAAGTCTATAAAATGCCTCTAGTAGAGCAAAGTTATATAATAAAGGAGAGTTTTCACAAAATTCTGTCTATAAACTTAAGGTACAGAAAAAGATTACTTAATATTCAAATAATTTGTTATCTGATTAATGTTGATGAAATCATCAACTAACAAATTTAGGATTTTTTGGCAATTCTGATTGTGGTGGGGTGGAAGGGTAAGGCCGAGAAGCCTCCTCCCTTCCCCCTTGTAAGGTAAAAGGGAAAAAAAATTGAAGGGAAAGGAAAAAAAACTCACAAGCTGAATTAGCAAAGCAGTGGAGCTTTATATTTACAAAGCAATGAAGGATATGCAGGGGAATATTTACAAATTTACAATATCTACAATATATACAAAGATATACAACAGAGTAACACAGAAATGAGAGTAACCCCCCTCGGCAGAGGGGGTTCCCCACCTCTGCTCTCCCCTCTCTTCCCCCCTTTCCCCAGAATGGGATAGAAAGAGAAAGAAAAGAGAGGAAAAAAAAAAAAATGTTAGAAGCAGTTTGTGTTAATTGGAAAGGAGTTAATACAGGCCTGGTATCTTATCGATTTCAAGGCCGAAGTCTTGGCAGAAAGCCCAGCACAGACAGAGAGCTGCTGCACCGTGGAGAGGCGGAAGTAAGACTGAAGATAAAGTTCCCGGAGTGCCCAGTTCACTCCCAGTTCACTCCCAGTTCAGAAGGTGCTTCCTCCCACTCTTCCAATGAAATTAGTTTAGATTATTCTTTCCGTTTACCAACTTCCGTCCACCATATTCCCTTTCTTAAGGGGGCAACGTCAACCGGTCACACTGATTTATAATTGCTAAATAGTAAACATAATTTCCTCATATGGAATTTATTTTATTCTTTCTGCAAAACTTCACACAGCTGTAAAATGAGTATTTTGTTTGACAAATGCTTAATATGAGTTTAACAGAAAAACCCAGACAGCATGAGATGGAAGCTTATTAACAGAAAGTAATTATAAATATGAGAAACACTATGCTAGTGGGGAAGATTCAATTGACAAAGGAAAAAATATGCACATACTATTTAATATTTTATGATTGAGTAGTCTATCCAAAAAAGACTTTAAAACCAGGAAAATACTCCAATACAAATTTACTCTTGTTGCTTTCATCCACTCAGCTCCATCTGTGTTCTTTTTCACTTCATATTTATTTTTCCTAGATAAGTATAAGCAAAGATTTCATTTTTTAAAGCTGGATGGACAACACTTTAAAAAAGTCAGTATATTCATGTATTTGATTTCATGTTCTGGTTGATGCAAGAACTTTTCACCAGTAAAAGGAATGACTACTGACTTAAATATACCTGCTACATTATAGAGAAAATAATAAAAATACCCAGAAGTTACAGATTGTATATACTGTATTTGTGAAATTTAAATCTCTTTCTTCCTTTCTAATGACTCTTTTTTTTTTTTAATTGATTTCTTACTTGATTTAGAAAATCTACTTTTAACAATCATAAGTTGCAGAAAATATATAACTTTCAGGTAATTAAATAGATCCTCAGTAAGCCTTTCCTTACTACCAACATATTTTTAGAAGTATTGAAAAACCCACAGATTGCCAAAGGCAAGCATTTTGAAGTAGATTCTGGTTTTGAAAATGCATATATAGACCACATGTGGAATCAAAACGCAGTGCTGTTATACAATAATGCTGCTATTCATTGAGATTCCAGCACTTTCCCCAGAGAAAATAATTTTACATGTCTTCATTTTATTAGCTCACCTGTTTATTCCTCATTTCATTCTATTTCTTCTCTCTTTTTATTATGCTGTCAAAAGAAATAATCCCTTTTGTATTATGTGTCCAGAACATTTACAGATGCATTCAGAACTCTCTTTATAGTACCTTAAGGATTAGACAGTGTTTTATTTTTGCTAGTTTAAAACCAATTCCTTCAATATCTGGCAGATATTCTGCTGATCAGATTCAAACAAGAATAAAAATATTCCCTCTGTTGCAATGACTTACAAGTTTTATCACCTAACTCAAACTCAGAATATAGCCTGTATGTTATTGGACATTGGTGAGCTATATGATAGGAAGTATTTTCTCCTAGCAAGTTTTATATTATCCAGTTTAGAGACAACAAAAGTTCAATTTTACCATCCTGGTGGTTTTTACTTTATTTATATTAAACAGTGTACTTGAAAAGTATAATGCTGGAAAATTTGGAGACCTACTTTTAAAGACTAACAGTCATCTACAAAGGTAACATTGGAAAGAGGGCTGACATACTAATAATACTGTTTTTGTTTATTTTTACATATCACTCTACAGTGGGTCCTAAACCTAATAACAGTATATCATTTTATTTCAAAATTTAGCCCCTGTCTCATAAAAATCTGCTTAGAAAGTAACACTTAATGTTAACTCAGTATGTTAAGTCAGTTCACAAAATGATAGATTCTGCACCATGGTACATTTATTTTTAATAGAATTCTATTCACTAGGCACATGTATTAAGGAAATTAACTTCAGCATTATGCATGAAACCCTGGGAAGGTGTCAATTTGGTTCTCAGTTATCTGCTTGTGGGCTGCTGCCTAGACATTCCTTCTGGTAATAACCTGAGCTATATGACACTAAACAAAAGTCTGGCAGCTATGAAAGTGCCTGGAAATCTGGATGCTGGTATATAAATTTTTGTTATATCTCCAATGTTGATTACTGAGTTCTTGTCTATCACAAAATAGCAGGAGAAAAAAAAAAAAAGTAAGTTCAATAAACTCACTACTTCCCTAATTTACACAGAGTAATGAAGTCAGTGACAACTTTACACTGGTAGGTAACCCTCCACCTTGATCTTGTGGAAGGTAATGATGGAATAATTAATCATGGAAACCACTTTTGGGAATACAAAAGACAAGAAAATCATCAGGAGTAGTCAACATGGATTCATCAAGGAAAAGCCTTCTATGATGAAGTTATTTGCTCTGTAGAGGTGGGGAGAGCAGTGAATATTATCTACCTTGATTTCAGTAAGGCTTTTGAAACTCTCTCACATAAGATCCTTACAGGCAAACTCATGTAGTATGGGTGGATGAGCAGTGGTATGGACTGAAAACTGACTGATGGGTCCAGAGAATGGTGGACATGTTAGGCCAATAGCTAGTTCTGTGCCCAAGGAGGCAATACTTGTTCACTCTTGTTCAACATCTGATCTACACGATGGGGTTTGCTGCTGATGCAAAATTGTGAAGAGTCACTGATGCTCTAAAGACTGTTGCCATCCAGAAGGACCTCATCAACCTACAGCAATGAGTTGATAGAACATAATGAAACTCAACAAAGGAAAACAACCATGTAACCTATATCTTCTAGGGGACAACCATCTGAAAGTAGCTTTGCAAAAAAGGACCCAGGAGTTCTGGTGGACACTAAGACAAACACGAACCAGGAATTTGACCTTAGCACAAAGAAAGCAAATGGTATCTAGGGTGAGCCATTTTGGCTCGGTAGCTGATCGGGACCGCTCGTCCGGAACCGCTCCGCTTAAGCTGTGAGTTTCTCGGGGTTTTTCTTTTGCTTTCCTTTCGGGGCTTCGCAGGTCGGGAGGACTGCTGGTAGGGGGAGGAGCCGGCAGGATCGTGCTCACAAGAGCCTGCACAGGTCACGGGAGCCTGACGTCAGCCGCGGCAGTTTTAAAAGCCGCCCGGGCTGTGCACGTGGTGCCATTTTGGCTCGGTAGCTGTCTAGCAGCTGGGTGACGAAAAAAAAAAAAAAAAGAAAAAAAAGAAAAAAAAATCCCAAACAGAAAACCCAAACCTTAAACGTTGCATCATGGTCATCACTCGGACAAGGGGTAAAAAAGCAGCGTCTGCCCAGACAGAGCTGTTTTACCAACATGCTGGAGTCCAGGCTGTCAGCTGCAGAGAGTGCTTCAGCCTGGCACTTGGAATAGAGGGGGAGGGAGAGGACACCTGTGTTCGGTGTGAGCAGGTGAATTTTCTCCTCAGCATGGTGGCAGAGCTGAAGGATGAAGTGGCCGAGCTGAAGGAGCAGGTAGCTAGGCTAAGGACCATAAGGGAAAGTGAAAGGGAGTTAGACTTGTGGGAGAAGGCTCTGCAGATCTCCCCTGCTGAGGGAAGGGTTCCTGGAGGAGGAGAGGGATGGATACAGGCCCCTGCCAGGGGTGGCAAGAGAAATCCACCCCGACCCTCTCCTCCTTCTCCGCTGCCCTTGCATGATAAGTATGAGGCCCTGCAGGCTGAGGGCAGTAAGGAAGAGAGGGCTGAGGCTGAGGAGCAGCCATCCAGAGGGGAGCCTAAGGCCAAGTGGACCCCACCAGCTGTAACGACCAGCTCTGGGGGGAAGCCTAAGCCCAAGCGGTCCCCACCAGCTATAACGACCAGCTCCACAAAGAAAAGGAGAAGGGTTATAGTTGTAAGGGACTCTCTCCTGGGGGGTACTGAGGGACCCATATGTCGTCCCGACCCATCCCACAGGGAGGTCTGCTCCCTACCAGGGGCAGGGGTTAGGGACATTGCGAAGAGAATCCCTAAATTAATCCAGCCCTCTGACTATTACCCTCTGATGGTAATACAGGCTGGGAGTGATGAGATTGACAGGAAGGGCACCAGGGCAATTAAGAAGGAATTCAGGGCCCTTGGACAATTGATTGATGGGGCAGGAGCTCAAGTGGTGTTCTGCTCAGTTCCCTCAGTGGCAGGGGTGTACACTGAGAGGAATGGGAGAACCCATACCATCAACAATTGGCTCAGGGGATGGTGCCAGAGGCAGAACTTTGGCTTCTATGACCATGGGGCAACTTTCACTGCACCTGACCTGGTGGGTCCTGATGGGGTGCATCTATCTAGAAGGGGTAAGAGAGTCCTGGCACTGGAGTTGGCAGGGCTCATTAGGAGAGCTTTATCACAGTATCACAGTATCACAGTATCACTTAGGTTGGAAAGGACCTCGGGGATCATCGAGTCCAACCTATCAACACAGACCCCATGCCTAGACCATGGCACCAAGTGCCACGTCCAATCTCCCCTTGAACGCCTCCAGGGTCGATGACTCAACCACCTCCCTGGGCAACCCGTTCCAATGCCGAATGACTCGCTCTGTGAAGAACTTCCTCCTCACCTCGAGTCTGAACTTCCCCTGGCGCAGCCTGAGACTGTGTCCCCTCGTTCTGGTGCTGGTTGCCTGGGAGAAGAGGCCAACCCCCTCCTGGCTACAACCACCCTTCAGGTAGTTGTAGAGGGCAATGAGGTCACCCCTGAGCCTCCTCTTCTCCAGGCTAAACAATCCCAGCTCCCTCAGCCTCTCCTCATAGGGCTTGTGTTCAAGGCCTCTCCCAGCCTTGTTGCCCTTCTCTGGACACGCTCAAGTGTTTCGATGTCCTTCTTAAATTGAGGGGCCCAGAACTGGACACAGTACTCTAGGTGCGGCCTAACCAAAGCAGAGTACAGGGCACTATGACCTCCCTGCTCCTGCTGGCCACACTATTCCTAATGCAGGCCAGGATGCCATTGGCCCTCCTGGCCACCTGGGCACACTGCTGGCTCATATTCAGGTGGCTGTCGATCAGCACACCCAGGTCCCTCTCTGTTTGGGAGCTCTCCAGCCACTCCGACCCCAGCCTATAGCTCTGCATGGGATTGCCATAGCCAAAGTGCAGCACTCGGCACTTGGACTTGTTGAATGACATCCCATTGGACTCTGCCCATCTGTCCAGTCGGTCGAGGTCCCTCTGCAGAGCCTTTCTACCCTCTAACTGACTAACATCTGCCCCTAACTTTGTGTCATCTGCAAACTTGCTGATGACTGACTCTACTCCTTCATCCAGATCATCAATGAATATGTTGAAGAGGACAGGGCCCAGCACTGATCCCTGGGGGACACCACTGGTGACTGGCCTCCAGCTGGATGTGGCACCGTTCACTACCACTCTCTGGGCCCGGCCCTCCAGCCAGTTCTAACCCAGTACAGAGTGTAATGGTCCAATCCACGGGCTGACAGCTTAGTCAGCAGTTTGCTGTGGGGACGGTGTCAAAGGCCTTGCTGAAGTCTAGGTAGACCACATCCACAGGCCTCCCCACATCCACCAGATGGGTCACCTGATCATAGAAAGAGATCAGGTTGGAGAGGCAGGATCTGCCCTTCCTGAATCCATGTTGGCTGGACCTGAGCCCTTGGCCATCCTTCAGGTGCGCAGTTATTGCCGCCAGGATAATCTGCTCCATCACTTTCCCTGGCACTGAGGTCAGGCTGACCGGCCTGTAGTTTCCAGGTTCCTCCATCCGACCCTTCTTGTGGATGGGGACCACGTTGGCCAGTTTCCAGTCATCTGGGACCTCACCGGTGAGCCAGGACTGGAGGAAAATGATGGAGAGTGGCCTAGCTAGCACATCTGCCAACTCTCTCAGCACCCTAGGATGGATCCCATCCGGTCCCATGGACTTGTGAATATCCAAGTGGCTCAGCAGGTCCCGAACTAACTCCTCATGGATTTCCGGGGCATTACACTGCTCCCGACCCCATCGCCCAGCTCCGGAGGCCACTCGTCCTGAACTCCTGCCTTGCTGTTAAAAATTGAGGCAAAGAATGTTCAGGACCTCAGCTTTCTCCTCATCCTCAGTCACCGTGTTCCCCTCCAGGTCCACTAGGGAGTGCAGGTTCTTCCTGCCCCTCTTCTTATTGTTAATATATTTATAAAAATGCTTTTTATTGTCTTTGACAGAGGTGGCCAGCTTCAGTTCCAGCTGGGCCTTAGCCTCCTAATTTTATTCCTACATAATCTAACAGCTTCCTTGAACATACCTCGAGAAGCCTTCCCCTCCTTCCAAAGGTGATACAGCCTCCTCTTCCCCTTAAATCCTCCAGGAGCTGCTTGCTCATCCAGGCTGGTCGCCTTCCCCGCTGGCTTGCCTTCCGGCACGTAGGAACCGCCAATTCCTGTGCCTTCAAGAGTTCCTGTTTGAAGTAGGTCCAACCCTCCTGAACCCCTTGGTTCATGAGGGCTGGTACCCAGGGGACTTTACAAACAAGTTTCTTAAATAGGCTGAAGTTCGCCCTTTGGAAGTCCAAGGTGAAGGTTCTGTTGGTGCTCCTCCCTATCTCCCTGCATATTGAAAACTTCACTATCTCGTGGTCACTGCACCTAGGTCTGAAGGGGGTGGGTGAGGCAATCGGTCCCTCTGCAGAGGTAAGAGTAGGGCACAAGGTAGTGTCAGTTGAGAAGTCAGGAACCCAGCTGCGATGCGTGTACACCAATGCACGCAGCCTGGGCAACAAGCAAGAGGAGTTGGAGGTCCTAATCCATCAGGGCGACTATGATGTAGTTGCCATCTCAGAAACTTGGTGGGACAGCACCCACGATTGGAGTGCTACAATGGGGGGTTACAGGCTCTTTAGGAGAGACAGGTGAGGGAGAAGAGGAGGAGGGGTGGCTCTGTATATTAGAGAGTCAATCTCTGCCACACAACTTGAGGTGGAAGATGAGGTAGTTGAGAGCCTGTGGGTCAAAATCAGAGGACAACCTAACAAGTCTGACATCCTGATTGGAATCTGTTACAGACCACCCAGCCAGGATGAGGCGGCTGATGAGTTGTTCTACAAGCAACTGGAGGCTGTCTCAAGATCATCAGATCTTGTCCTTGTTGGTGACTTCAACCTCCCAGATATCTGCTGGGAACTTAATTCAGCAGGGAGGAGGCAATCCAGAAGATTCCTGGAGCGAATGGAGGACTGCTTCCTGACACAGCTGTTAAGCGAGCCTACCAGGGGACAGGCTCTGCTTGACCTGCTGTTCTCCAATAGGGAAGGGCTGGTGGGAGACGTGATCGTGGGAGGCTGCCTAGGGTGCAGTGACCACGAGATAGTGAAGTTTTCAATATGCAGGGAGATAGGGAGGACCACCAACAGAACCTTCACCTTGGACTTCCGAAGGGCGAACTTCAGCCTATTTAAGAAACTTGTTTGTAAAGTCCCCTGGGTACCAGCCCTCATGAACCAAGGGGTTCAGGAGGGTTGGACCTACTTCAAACAGGAGCTCTTGAAGGCACAGGAATTGGCGGTTCCCATGTGCCGGAAGGCAAGCCGGCGGGGAAGGCGACCAGCCTGGATGAGCAAGCAGCTCCTGGAGGATTTAAGGGGAAGAGGAGGCTGTATCACCTTTGGAAGGAGGGGAAGGCTTCTCGAGGTATGTTCAAGGAAGCTGTTAGATTATGTAGGAATAAAATTAGGGAGGCTAAGGCCCAGCTGGAACTGAAGCTGGCCACCTCTATCAAAGACAATAAAAAGCATTTTTATAAATATATTAACAATAAGAAGAGGGGCAGGAAGAACCTGCACTCCCTAGTGGACCTGGAGGGGAACACGGTGACTGAGGATGAGGAGAAGGCTGAGGTCCTGAACACCTTCTTTGCCTCAATGTTTAACAGCAAGGCAGGAGGAGTTCAGGACGAGTGGCCTCCGGAGCTGGGCGATGGGGTCGGGGAGCAGTGTAATGCCCCGGAAATCCATGAGGAGTTAGTTCGGGACCTGCTGAGCCACTTGGATATTCACAAGTCCATGGGACCGGATGGGATCCATCCTAGGGTGCTGAGAGAGTTGGCAGATGTGCTAGCTAGGCCACTCTCCATCATTTTCCTCCAGTCCTGGCTCACCGGTGAGGTCCCAGATGACTGGAAACTGGCCAACGTGGTCCCCATCCACAAGAAGGGTCGGATGGAGGAACCTGGAAACTACAGGCCGGTCAGCCTGACCTCAGTGCCAGGGAAAGTGATGGAGCAGATTATCCTGGCGGCAATAACTGCGCACCTGAAGGATGGCCAAGGGCTCAGGTCCAGCCAACATGGATTCAGGAAGGGCAGATCCTGCCTCTCCAACCTGATCTCTTTCTATGATCAGGTGACCCGCCTGGTGGATGTGGGGAGGCCTGTGGATGTGGTCTACCTGGACTTCAGCAAGGCCTTTGACACCGTCTCCCACAGCAAACTGCTGACTAAGCTGTCAGCCCGTGGATTGGACCATTACACTCTGTGCTGGGTTAGGAGCTGGCTGGAGGGCCGGGCCCAGAGAGTGGTAGTGAACGGTGCCACATCCAGCTGGAGGCCAGTCACCAGTGGTGTCCCCCAGGGATCAGTGCTGGGCCCTGTCCTCTTCAACATATTCATTGATGATCTGGATGAAGGGTAGAGTCAGTCATCAGCAAGTTTGCAGATGACACAAAGTTAGGGGCAGATGTTAGTCAGTTAGAGGGTTGAAAGGCTCTGCAGAGGGACCTCGACCGACTGGACAGATGGGCAGAGTCCAATGGGATGGCATTCAACAAGTCCAAGTGCCGAGTGCTGCACTTTGGCTGTGGTAATCCCATGCAGAGCTATAGGCTGGGGTCGGAGTGGCTGGAGAGCTCCCAAACAGAGAGGGACCTGGGTGTGCTGATCGACAGCCACCTGAATATGAGCCAGCAGTGTGCCCAGGTGGCCAGGAGGGCCAATGGCATCCTGGCCTGCATTAGGAATAGTGTGGCCAGCAGGAGCAGGGAGGTCATAGTGCCCCTGTACTCTGCATTGGTTAGGCCGCACCTTGAGTACTGTGCCCAGTTCTGGGCCGCTCAGTTTAAGAAGGACATCAAAACACTTGAGCGTGTCCAGAGAAGGGCAACAAGGCTGGTGAGAGGCCTTGAACACAAGTCCTATGAGGAGAGGCTGAGGGAGTTGGGATTGTTTAGCCTGGAGAAGAGGAGGCTCAGGGGTACCTCATTGCCCTCTACAACTACCTGAAGGGTGGTTGTAGCCAGGAGGGGGTTGGCCTCTTCTCCCAGGCAACCAGCACCAGAACGAGGGGACACAGTCTCAGGCTGCTCCAGGGGAGGTTCAGACTCGAGGTGAGGAGGAAGTTCTTCACCGAGCGAGTCATTCGGCATTGGAACGGGTTGCCCAGGGAGGTGCTTGAGTCATCGACCCTGGAGGCGTTCAAGGGGAGATTGGACATGGCACTTGGTGCCATGGTCTAGGCATGGGGTCTGTGTTGATAGGTTGGACTCGATGATCCCCGAGGTCCTTTCCAACCTAAGTGATACTGTGATACTGTGATACTGTGATATTAGGAGGAGTATTGCCAGCAGTCTGGGTTAGGTGATCCTTTCCCCTCACTCAGCACTGGTGAGGCCACATCTGGAGTGCTGATCTCAGTTCTGGGCTCCCCAGTAGGAGTGAGACATGGACATATTGAAGGGACTGCAGTAAAAAACCCTGATGATAAGGAAGGTACCAGAGCATCTCTCTGTGACAAATGGCTGAGACACTTGGGACTGTTAGACCCAGAGAAGAAGAGGCTCAGGGGGAATCTTATTAATATGTACATATGTCTGAAGGAAGGATGTAAAGAAGAGGGAATCATCTCTGAAGTGCTTCCCAGAGACAGGACCAGAGGTGAAGGACACAAGCTAAACCACAGGAGATTCCCTCTAAACATGAGGAAACACTTTTTCACTGTGACAGTGATCAGAAACCAATACAGATTACCCAGGGACATTGTGGAGTCTTCATGCTTGAAGACATTAAAACTCTGTCTAGACATGGTCCTGTGCAACACGCCTTAGGTGGCCCTGCTTGAGCATGGGGGTAGGACAAGATGACTATCAGAAGTCCCTTCTATCATTCTGTGATAAAATTGACCAGTGTAGAAGTGTGTGTGTGTGGGGGGGGGAATCTACATTTGTTTTTTTCTGCTTGCCCTGCCTTACAATCCATCAAGATTTCTATAAATAATAAGTGCACCTAGGAAACATGGTCCTTATATCAAAAAATACATTTGGAATTCTTCCTTTCATTCATGTCTGTTGCAACAGGAATGACAATGATTTTAAAGAAAGATATAGTAGATTAGACCAGTTATAAGACATTTTTTACAATGAGGGTGGTGAAACACTGGAATAGGTTGCCCAGAGAGGTGGCGGATGCCGCCTCCTTGGAAACCTTTTAAGGTCAGGCTGGATGCGGCTCTTAGCAACTGATCTGCTTAAAGATGTCTTAGCTCACTGCATACAATTTGGACTAGATGTACTTTAAAGGTCTAGTCCAACCCAAATCATCCTATGATTCTATGATTTTTACAATAAGGTTGTGTCAGAAGAGCAACCTGATCTAGTGTGAGGTGTCACTGCCCGTGACAGGGGCGTTGGAATTAGATGATCCTTGAGGTCCCTCCCAACCCTAATAATTCTATGATTCTATTAAATAGCCTTTCAGTTAAGAGTTAGCAGAAAATGCAAACTCTTAGTATATCTGCACTAGACTGCAGTTTTTCTTTCCCAGTCTTTCCCTGATAGATGAAAGGTGAGAACATACTGTAGATACTTAAAAGATAGATTACCATTAGCAGAAAGGGACCTAGGGGTACTGATTGACAGCAGGCTGAACATGAGCTAGCAGTGTGCCCAGGTGGCCAAGAAGGCCAATGGCATCCTGGCCTGCATCAAGAATAGTGTGGCCAGCAGGAGAAGGGAAGTCATTGTGCCCCTGTACTCTGCATTGGTTAGGCCACACCTTGAGTACTGTGTCCAGTTCTGGGTGCCTCAATTTAAGAAGGATATTGAGACACTTGAACGTGTCCAGAAAAGGGCAACGAGGATGGTGAGAGGCAACGAGGATGGTGAGAGGCAACGAGGATGGTGAGAGGCCTCGAGCACAAGCCCTATGAGGAGAGGCTGAGGGAGCTGAGATTGTTTAGCCTGGAGAAGAGGAGGCTCAGGGGAGACCTTATTGATGTCTACAACTATCTGAAAGGTGGTTGTAGCCAGGCGGAGGTTGGTCTCTTCTCCCAGGCAACCAGCACCAGAACAAGAGGACACAGTCTCAAGCTGTTCCAGTGGAAGTTTAGGCTCAAGGTGAGGAGAAAGTTCTTCACAGAGAGAGTTGTTAGCCATTGGAATGTGCTGCCCAGGGAGCTGATGGAGTCACCATCCCTGGAGGTGTTCAAGAGGAGATTGGATGTGGCACTTGATGCCATGGCTTAGTAGTCATGAGGTGTTGGGTGACAGGTTGCACTTGATGATCTTTGAGGTCTTTTCTGGCCTTATTGATTCTATGATTCTAAAGCAAATCAGTCCCCACCAACCATCAGGAATGTATGATGGACAGCTTCTTGATGCAGCTCTTATGTGAGCCTACTAGGGGTCAGGCCCAGCTTGATCTGCTGTTCTCCAATAGAGTGATGGTGGGAGGCTGTTTAGGGTGCAGCATCTATGAGATAGTTGAGTTTTCAAAATGCACATAAAGAAGGAGGAGCAATAACAGAACCCTTACTTTGGACTTCCAGAGGGCAGACTTCAGCTTATTTAAGGAACCAATTCAGAGAGTACTCTGTGCAGCAGCCCTGAAGAACAAAGGGGTCCAGGACAATTGGACCTACTTCAAACAGGAGCTCTTGAAGGCACAGGAACAGGCTGTGCCCACATGCCAAAAGATGAGCCACTGGGGAAGGCGAGCGGCTTGGATGGGCATGGAGCTCTTGAAGAAATTAAGGGGAAAAAAAGATGTATCACCTTTGGAAGAAGGGGGACGCAACTCAAAATACATTTAAGGATGTTGTTATATCATGTAGGAGAAAAATGAGAGAGGTAAAAAGCCCAGTTAGGACTTAAACTGGCCACTTCTGTGAATGACAAATATATTAATGCCAAAAAGAGGGACAAGAAGAACCTGCACTCTTTATTGGACCTGGAGTGGAACACTGTAACTAAAGATGAGGAAAAGGCTGAGGTACTAAATACCTTCTTTGCCTCCATTTTCAGCAGTAAGGCAGGACAACTTAAGGATAACTGACCTTCTGAACTAGTAGATAGGGTCAGGGAGTAGTATAATCCCCCTGAAATACATGAAGACATAATTAGGCTTGCTGAGCCACTTAGATCCCAACAAGTCCATGGAACCAGATGGGATCCATTCTAGGGTACTGAGAGAGCTGGCAGATAAGCTGGCCAAGCCACTCTCCATCATTTATCACAAGTTCTGGCTCACTGGATAGGTCCCAGATAACTGGAAACAGGACAGGATGGAGGCACCTGCAAACTACAGGCCTGTCAGCCTGACTTCAGTGCCAGGAAAGATTATGGAGCAGAACATCTTGGAGTCAATCACAGCACACCACCAAGATGGCCAAGGGATCAGTCATAGACAACATGGATTTAGGAAGGGTGGGTCCTGCCTGACCAACCTGATCTCCTTCTATGATTGGGTGACTCATGTGGTGGATGTGGGGAAGGCTGTGGATGTAGTCTACCTGGACTTCAGCAAGGCCTTTGACACGATCCCCCATAGCAAACTCCTGGCCAAACTGTCAGCCCGTGGCTTGGACAGCAACACTCTGTGCTGGGTTAGGAACTGCCTGGAGGGCCAAGCCCAGAGAGTGGTGGTGAATGGTGCCACTTCCAACTGGCAGCCACTCACTGGTGGTGTCTCCCCAGGTATCAGTACTGGGTCCAATCCTATTAAATCTCTTTATCGATGATCTGGATAAGGGGATTGAGTTCACCATTAGTAAGTTTGCAGATGACACCAAGTTGGGAGTAGGTGTTGATCTGTTAGAGGGTAGGAGGGCTCTGCAGAGGGACCTTGACAGGCTGATACAGATGGGCTGAATCCAACATGATGGCATTTAACAAGTTCAAGTGCTTGGTGCTGCACTTTGGTCACAACAACCCCATGCAGCACTACAGGCTGGGGTCAGAGTGGTTGGAGAGCAGCCAGGCAGGAAGGGACCTGGGGGTACTGGTTGATGGTAGGCTGAACATAAGCCATCAGTGTGCCCAGGTGGCCAAGAAGGCCAATGGCATCCTGCCTGGCCTGCATCAGCAATAGTCTGGCCAGCAGTACAAGGAAGGTTTTTCTTCCCCTGTACTCAGCACTGGTTAGGCCACACCTTGAGTACTGTGTCCAGTTCTGAGCCCCTCAATTCAAGACAGATGTTGAGTTGCTAGAGTATATCCAGAGAAGGATGACAAAACTGGTGAGGAGCCTGGAACACAAGCCCTATAAGGAGAGGCTGGGGGAGCTGGGGTTGCTTAGCCTGGAGAAGAGGAGGCTCAGGGGAGACAATATTCCTCTCTACAACTACCTGAAAGGTGGTTGTAGACAGGTGGGGGTTGTTTTCTTCTCCCAGGCAACCAGCACCAGAACAAGAGGACACAGTCTCAAGCTGCACCAGGGGAAGTTTAGGCTTGAGGTGAGGAGAAAGTTCTTCACAGAGTGATTGGCTATTGGAATGGGCTACCCAGAGAAGTGTTGGAGTCACTGTCCCTGGAGGTGTTCAAAAGAGGATTGGGTGTGGCACTTCAAGCCATGGTTTAGTTAGTCTTGAAGTGTTGGGTGACAGATTGGACTGGATTATTTCTAAGTTGTTTTCCAACCTTATTGATTCCATGATTCCATGAAAAGTATCTCACAGCAAATGCTTTTGTTAAATCTCAACAGAAACTCCCCAAGCACTCTAACAAATTTGCAAAAGAATAGTACATTAGAAACTGCTTTCTGAATCTGTTTTTTGTCTTGTCTTCATTCTACTCCCTTAAGCAATGACTATTTGCATTACATCTGAACATGAGACTCTAGTGGAAAAGCTTCACCCATGTTCACCTGTGCACTGCTGGTCATCTCAATGATCCTTTTCCCAGTCCTGGTTGGTTTTGACGAGTCTGGGCAGGTTACAGAATAATCCTTTTCCTTTTGCAGACACTGAGCAGTAATACATACACAGCACCATTTTTTGTTTTACTGAAAAGTAGTGCCCAAAATAGTTGTAGAGAATGGCATGATTTGGTAAATTTCTGTTACCAGAAAGACTCAGGTCTAAAATCTTCAAAAGTCTTGTAAAACTGTTCTGGGACTATGTCCAGCAGTGGCAATGTACTTCATACTGGCTGGAGGAAAGCCCAGGTGTGAAAGAATAATTGTGTGTTCCTCAGGGACTGGTATAAGTCCTATTTCCAGTTTCTAAAAGAGGAAAATGAGCACAGAGAGCCATGCTCTTTCAAAGACTGACTTGTGTTTAATTTCATGCTTAGTCTTGAGAAGGTAGAAATTAAGTGATTTTATGGCATGTGAAAAAGAGCTTAGTAGGATTCTTGTAAGTGGAGTGCTAAGTGCCAGCCAAGAAAATAGATGTTATAAGATATTAGCTGAAAAATACAATGACTACCTACACTTTGGTGCAGACCTGGAGAAAGAAAGAAAAAAAGACAAGAAAAAAAAAAAGTTGGTTTTGAAGAGGCTGATTACAGCAGACTGCAGAATAGAATAGAATAGAATAGAATAGAATAGAATAGAATAGAATAGAATAGAATAGAATAGAATAGAATAGAATAGAATAGAATAGACCAGACCAGACCAGACCAGGTTGGAAGAGACCTTCAAGATCATCACATTCAACCCATCAACCAATCCAACCCATCTAAACAACTAAACCATGGCACCAAGCACACCATCAAGTCTCCTTCTGAAAACCTCCAATGATGGTGACTCCACCACCTCCCCAGGCAGCCCATTCCAATGAGCAATCACTCTTTCTGTATAGAACTTCTTCCTAACATCCAGCCTAAACCTCCCCTGGTGCAGCCTGAGACCGTGTCCTCTTATTCTGGTACTGGCTGCCTGGGAAAAGAGACCATCATCCGCCTGTCTACAACCACCCTTCAGGTAGTTGTAGAGAGCAATAAGGTCACCCCTGAGTCTCCCCTTCTCCAGGCTGAGCAACCCCAGCTCCTTCAGCCTCTCCTCACGGGGCTTGTGTTCCAAACCCCTCACCAACTTTGTTGCCCTTCTCTGGACATGTTCCAGCAAGTCAACATCCTTCTTAAACTGAGGGGCCCAGAAATGGACACAGGACTCAAGGTGTGGCCTAACCAGTGCAGCATACAGGGGTAGAATGACTTCCTTGCTCCTGCTGGCCACACTATTCCTGATGCAGGCCAGGATGCCATTGGCCCTCTTGGCTGCCTGGGCACACTGCAGGCTCATGTTCAGCCTACCATCAACCAGCACCCCCAGGTCCCTCTCTGCCTGGCCACACTCCAGGCACTGTGACCCCTGCCTGTAGCACTGCATGGGGTTGTTGTGGCCAATGTGCAGAACCTGGCACTTGAATGTGTTAAATCTCATGCCACTGGATTCTGCCCATCTGTTCAGCCTGCCAAGGGCCCTCTGCAAAATGATTATTTTCTTTCCACAGGTACAAAACAGTAATACATGTGACAACATTTTTTGTTTTACTGAAAAGTAGTCCCCAAAAGTGCATTTTCAGGATTGCTTGTGTTAGTGGTGCTTATAACCGGGTGAAACAAAAGAACTGGAGGACCTGCTGCATTTTGAAAGATGAGGAAGAAAGATGGTAAATAGTTTTCCACTAATCTTTTTCTTATGATGCTTTGGAGCATAATCAGGAAATTGCTGCACAGCTTTCCATCATCTTTGTGGCTACATCTAGCTAAATCTCATGTCTTTATTAGAATAAACCAAACCAGGTTGGAAGAGACCTTCAAGATCATCGTGTCCAACCAATCAACCAATCCAACCCACCCAAACAGCTAACCCATGGCACCAAGCACCCCATCAAGTCTCCTTCTGAACACCTTCAATGACGGTGACTCCACCACCTCCCCAGGCAGCCCATTCCATAGCGCAATCACTCTTTCTGTATAGAACTTCTTCCTAATATCCAACCTGAACCTCCCCTGGTGCAGCCTGAGACTGTGTCCTCTTGTTCTGGTGCTGGCTGCCTGGGAGAAGAGACCATCATCTGCCTGTCTACAACGTCCCTTCAGGTAGTTGTAGAGAGCAATAAGGTCACCCCTGAGTCTCCTCTTCTCCAGGCTGAGCAACCCCAGCTCCCTCAGCTTCTCCTCATAGGGCTTGTGTTCCAAACCCCTCACCAACTTTGTTGCTCTTCTCTGGACTTGTTCCAGCAAGTCAACATCCTTCCTAAACTGAGGGGACCAGAACTGGACACAGTACTGAGGTGTGGCCTAACCAGTGTATTATACAGGGGCAGAATGACCTCCCTGCTCCTGCTGGCCACACCGTTCTTGATGCAGGCCAGGATGCCATTGGCCCTCTTGGCTGCCTGGGCACACTGCAGGTTCATGTTCAGCCTACCATCAACCAGCACCCCCAGGTCCCTCTCTGCCTGGCTGCTCTCCAGCCACTCTGACCCCAGCCTGTAGCACTGCATGGGGTTGTTGTGGCCGATGTGCAGAACCCGGCACTTGGATGTGCTAAATCTCATGCTGTTGGATTCTGCCCATCTGTCCAGCCTGTCGACGTCTCTCTGCAGAGCCTCTCCACCCTCCAGCAGATCAACTCCTGCCCCCAGCTTGGTGTCGTCAGCAAATTTACTGATGATGGACTCAATGCCCTCATCCAGATCATCAATAAAGATGTTAAAGAGCACAGGACCCAGCACTGATCCTTGGGGCACACCACTAGTGACTGGCCACCAGCTGGATGTGACAGCATTCACCACCACTCTCTGGGCTCAGCCCTCCAGCCAGTTCCTAACCCATCGCAGTGTGCTCCCGTCCAAGCCATGGGCTGACAGCTTGGCCAGCAGTTTGCTGTGAGGGACTCTGTCAAAGGCCTTGCTGAGGTCCAGGTAGACTACATCCACAGGCCTCCCCACATCCACCAGACGGGTCACCTGATCATAGAAGGAGATCAGGTTGGTCAGGCAGGACCTGCCCTTCCTAAATCCATGCTGGCTGAGCCTGATCCCTTGGCCATCCTCTAAGTGCTGTGTTAATGCACTCAGGATGACCTGTTCCATAATTTTGCCTGGCACTGAGGTCAGGCTGACAGGCCTACAATTCCCTGGCTCATCCAACCGGCCCTTCTTATGGATGGGCACCACGTTGGCCAGCTTCCAGTCCTCTGGGACCTCGCCAGTGAGCCAGGACTGCTGAAAAATGATGGAGAGTGGCTTGGCCAGCTCATCTGCCAGCTCTCTCAGCACCCTAGGATGAATCCCATCTGGTCCCATGGACTTGTGGGGATCCAAGCTGCTAACGAGAGTTCCAACCACCTCCTCATGGAACACAGGGAAACTGTGCAGCTCCCTGGCTCCTTCTGCCAGCTCTGCAGGTCAGCTGTCAGGAAGACGTTCTGCCCTTCTAGTAAAAACTGAGGCAAAGAAGGTGTTAAGTATCTCTGCCTTTTCCTCATCCTTTGTTACAATGTTCCCCTCCGTATCCACCAAGGAGTGGAGGTTGTCCTTTCCCTTCCTCTTACTATTAATGTATTTATAGAAGGACTTTTTGTTGTCCTTCACAGCCTATTATGTTTGTCAGGTTCTTCAACAGTAGGAGAGGATAAATTCCTTTTAAAAATAAGAAATTTTCTTCTTACCTCTACCATTTCAAATTAGCAAAAAGTATTTTTTATTCAAAATTACTATTTCAAAAACAAAAAAAAATATTCAGGAGTTGGGATCTTTTTAATGTTAAAGAAATATTCATTGATGCATAAGACTGTGAGGTTACCACAATATAAAGAGAATGAAATAGCAAAGAGAATTCTTCAGAGCAATGATTTCTCTGTGAAATAGTTTACATGTTCCCTTAGACATATTATTTTAGTTGGTAGGACAAACTGTACAATAGAAGTAAGAAGTGTGATTTTGCAAACTATCTCTAATAGTAAAGCATAGAAAATCACTCATTGCATGTTTTGCTGTGTAGAAGCAATTGCTATTTTTAACTTGCTAACTTTCTCTTGCTGTGCTTGATAATGTATCACATGTATTTATCCATTCTGGAGTGCAGCTTAAGATGTACTGCATTCTTTAGCCTGATACTATGCTGAAGTATCCTGGATGGTAAGACATATGATGTCATCACTGATCCAGACAGAACCGATAATTATTGAAGCATGTAATTGATTCAGTCTTTGAACTATATATTTATTTCTTTTAGTAACATTATCCAAAAGTGTCAAACATGGATCATGATTATGTTATTTTGAGTGACTATAGACTGATTGTTAATATTAAAATTTTGTATAATGCATAAATGAAGGAAGATTAGTGAAAACATTAGCTATCATCAGGCACATGTAAGAGTCTGAATTACCAAGTATAGAAACACATTGCCTCATGAAGCTTTCCTTAGGATTTCATTAATCTAAACTTCCTGGATGCAAAGAGCTTTGGATTTAATAGGAAATTGCAAGGCAGCTCCTACTCACTCCACTTAAACCTATACCATGAGTTGCTGACTCAGCCATTATTTAGGTGAAGGAAAGTCAAAACAAAGTTCTCTACTCTTGAAAAACTATCCTACCACAAAGTTACTACACATTTTGACAGTGTAGGACCTTAAGGCTGTCTTTTCAGACACAAAAAAAAGCCAAAAACAACAGAGTGGAGTCAGACTGGATAACAGAGAGCACAGTTGTCTGAATACAGGACTGAGTTACACATACTTGCATTTGCAATTTCTGAGATTAACTCCAGGTGAGCCTCTTTTGCAGAAATACACCTCTTTTCTGCCCTTTATCTATCCAACTCAGTACCACAAGGGTTGTGATGCTACTCTTTGCTACTACATTTTCCTGATTACATTCAATATGTTGAACTTAACATAAGGTTGTAACTTCATTTTAATTTTGCACAACCAAAGCCAAAACCAGTATCTTACATAGACTTCAGTGTTATAAAATCAACATATAAAACCAGTAGGAAAACAATTTACATTTTTGTGAAGCAAACAGTTCTAGACACGAGAGGTCTGATTCCCCTACATATTAAGATGAGGTAAATGGGACTTCAATGTAGTAGAGAATTAAGTCATACATACAAAAATCTGTTTGATCACTATTCAAATTTAGAAACAATTTTGAGATTCTTTTTTTCCAACAGATAATTATCATAATTATTCTGAGGAGAGAGTGGTATGTGCTTCACTTTCATTTGTTAAAACCATAATAGCCCAGATCTCTTAGCCTACTTAACAGCTACTCAGGCTTGAAGTCTGCTAGTATCATGCACAGGAAAAAAAAATAAATGGAATAGAGTTCAATAAGAAGACTGTGGTGATAAGGTCCAGGGTTTGGGCAGAAAAAGTATCAATCTGAGTTTTGTTTGCGTGTACCTGGCCACATTAATCCCCTCTCCTTCCATATGTTTTATCCTCAATTTACCTTGACCTCTCCTTCACCTTGCCTTTGGTCTTTCCCCAAAGCATCTCATAAGTTTTGTTCAAACCACAAGCCCCTTTAAATACCCCAGGTTAGGTTTTCCTTTTACCATGAGATCCCCTATATTTATGCTTCACTCTTTTTACCAGTTACAAAAATGTGGTTTTGTTGTCTTAGTGTTAAGTCTTCTAGTAATAAAACGGTTAGCTTGGGTACTGATAGCAAGATATCAAGGAGGACAAGCTGCCTTTTGCAAGGTAAACTATGGTGATTTATAAGACGAGACATCCTGACAAGCTGTTATAGGTCATAGAGCTGTACACTCATAGAACCACAAAATGGTTTGTGTCAGGAAAGACCTTCAAAGATCATCTAGTTCAACCTCAGTGTTATGGGCAGACACATCTTTCACTGGATCGGGTACCTCATAACTTTTCCCAACCTGACGTTGAACACTTCCAGGGATGAGACACCCACAACTTCTCTGGGCAACTACTTCAACTGTCTCAGTACCCTTATTGCAAAAAATATCTGTCTTATATTGGCATAAACTAAATCTATCCTCTTTCTCTTTAAAATTGTTACCCCTTGTCCTGTTACTACAGGACCCAGGAAAAAAAAATTCTTTTTGTCTGTAACAGGTTAAAGTGCTGTGAATGGGATAACCTGCCTGTTTTTCCCCAACACAGAAGTGAGGGAAAGTAACACACAAAAACTCTGGGTTGAGATAAAGAGTTGAGATAAAAAGATTTAAATATAAAATAAGATCACACAATGCACAATTACCTTAGCTTAGCCTATTTGCACAAAAAAGCACAATGTAATGCAGAAAAAAACCCCGACAACAAAACAAACAAACAAACAAACAAAACCAGCATAAAGCAGGAAACCAGCACACTAAGTAAATCCCAGCCCTCTTGCTGTCATCCCTGTGGAAAAAGAGACAGCACCCAAAAGAAAAAAAAAAAAAAAAACCAAACAAACAAAGAAAAAAAACTGAAGCAAAAGCAGCAACTGGAAGCTTCTCATGTTAGAATCTGAACTTCAAGTTCCATAATACTTCTCTCCAACTGTCTCAGCCTTTCCTCACAGGATAGTTGTTTCAGCACTCTGATTATTTCCACGGCCCTCCTTTGGACCTGCTTTAACGGGTACATGTCAGTCTTGTGCTGGAGACCTGAGAGCTGGATGCAATACTCCAGGTGGAGTTTCACCAGAGCAGAGTAGAGGGGCAAATCATCTCTCTTGACCTACTGGCCTCACTTCTTTTGATGCAGCACAGGATGCTGAGCTGCAAGTATATAGAACTGGCTTATATGTGGCTTTTCATCTACCGATATCCTTCTCTGCAAGGCTGCTCTCAATCCATTCATGCCCTAGTTTGTACTGATACAGATGGTTGCCTTGCACCTTATTTGCACTGTCAGTTTGGCAGACTGTCAAGCCCAGGAAAGAATTTTAAGGTAGTACCTACATTAGCAAAGAGAGTAACCCACTAGCGATGGGATTTCTATTGTAGATGTATGAAATGGGTAGTCTGACTCGAAAGTTCACATTATACACAATTCAGAGTGTTTTATTTTGCTTGGATAAGTTGTGGACACCTCATCCCTGGAAGCAATTAAGACCAGACTGGATAAGGCTTTGAGATGCCTCATCTAGTGCAAGGAGTCCTGGCTGGTGGCAAGAGGATTGGAACTAGATGATGTTTAAGAACCCTTGCAACTCAAGCCGTTATATGATTTCGAATTAGGTATGGTTTGCCCTGTCTTTCTTCTAGCTGCTGGACTGTATTAGGTGTGCTCTTGAAGAGTATCTTCCAATCTGATTTTTTCTGAAAGGAGTCCAATTTTCTTATTGCAACATAGCTCAAACACAAGAAAAAAGAAAAAGCAGTGGCTGGAGTAATCAGGTGATACACTTTAAATATGCATACCTGACTCAAACTAAAGTAGGTGAAAGTAGGTTAAAGTAGGTGAATACTTATGACACCTTGCATCTAAAAATATGTTCCTTTAGTACCGGAAATGGCTAAAACTAGCAAAACTGAAGTAGGGAAAAAACAAAGCTCTAGTCCTATGACTGACTCTAGTTAAAGTGCAATTTGCAGCTGCATTTATTTTACTCTATAGCCTCTGACAAGGCAAAACCAACAACAGCAAAAGAGTTTTTAGGTTTATCCTGCTTGACTTACATGGACAACAGATTAAAGCATTCCTACAGACTCGCAACAGCTGGAGGCTGAGAACATGGTACCTCTCTGCTTTGAGAGTCTCCCAGCCTAGAGGAGGTAAATGACTACACAAATATTTCTAGCATATATCAGTATGAAAATGTATGAATTCATTTACACCACAAAGCCACCATTGCCTTCACATGAATGAAGGGAACTCATGCAGTTAGAGACATTTTCAGAAAAAGTTCCTCACTGCCTCTCAGTAACCATCTACAAACTGAAGTATATGAATGTAAGAGTCCAAATTTTTTCAGCAGACACTAACATATTAAATAATGATATAAATTAGTGTACTAGTAATAAGTTATCATAAAATAAATGAGCATAGAGCATGGTCTCATGCATGCCCAGATTTATTCTCAAAAAAGTCAAGTACATTAATTAATAATGTGCTTGATTTGTGGATTTTTTTTTTCCTTCAGACCATAAGTAATCTCACTACCTAGATTTTCTGATAATTAATGAAGATAAATATGCTTTTCTGAAGATCTATAGATGATATACAGTCAATTTAAATCAGGAATCTCATTGTACTTATTAACTATTAAAGTGGTAGTATAAATGTCCTACCTTTACTCAAGATTTAAAACTTTAATTGAGGATCAGTAATGAATAAATCAGGGCTGGTTCCTTTAGAAAGATGACAGAGCAGCAGTTCTCCCTCTCACCAACATTTGCACAGCTATTGATGTGTTCACTCTAGAAGTGATCCACCAGGTCCTCCTTAGCCTAAGTTAAAACTGACCTCTGAAGAGTCTCCTAGGAATGGCAGCTCATAGGAATCCTTATACTGATATCCAGCCAAGGACAAGAAGGAGAGAAGTCAAAAAGTATCTGACTTTTTACAAGGGAATGCACAGAAGTGGGATTGCAGGAAATGTGAATGTGATGCCATGCTCAGAAAATTGTTGATAACAATCAGTCTTTGTGCTTATTCATACTCCAGCAACTCAAAACTTGGACTCTTGTCATGGTGTCTCTGCTGCAGTTACTATAGTAGACATTTTGGTGGCCCACTGGGGACCCTTTACTAAACCTGGACTGAAAAGACTAAGGTTACATTTACATTCCTAGGTAGGGTTTGAAACTGGTTTCTGAGACACACTTGGGCCAATGAGATTGGTGCCTTCTCATTCAGGTGCTTAAAGGGGTGGTACTATGGAAAGTAAACAGAATGAAGTGGTGGCTGTGACCTGAATGGAAATTTAGCTATCCAGTGTACATTTAAGAGCATCTGTGAAGTGTGCTGGCTTCAGGCTAGTCTGGCTTCTGATCACATACCATTATTTAGCAAATGACTACATGAGATGATTTCTACTCTGATTAAAGAGAGATTCCAAACAATATGGATTTATATATATATAATACATATGAAAAAGCTTCTTACAGAACACAAGCTGGAATTCATTACAACCCTAACAAAATACTTATGAAAGGAAAAGATGTATTCAAATAAAGAGCACATTTCCAGTCTTTTCAATAACTGAACTAACACATTCAATGCTCTTTGAAGGTAATATGGAGGAAATACTAAAGAAGGAAAATTAGCTAGGAAAAAACACATATAAAAATTAACCTGTATTCCAGAAAGCATATATGCAAAGATTTAAGGCATTAAAAACGTGCTGTATTACACATAACATACTTAAGAAATGCTTGCATTTAAGCAGATTTATGTTGGCTTGAATTTGTTGGGATTTTTTTGTTTTGTTTTGGTTTTGGTGTATCAATATTTCCTCTTCTACATAAAAAGAACATGCTAAATTGTTCACTTCATTAGAAAATAAAGTTTTTTTAAAGCTATTTTCTTTTAGCAGTTTGGAGAAGATAGTAACATGATGTATCAGCCTTGCCTCAATACCTTGAAGGAATTTCTTTGACTCTCAGCAAGGAAAAGTCTAAATGATTCTGACTCTAATCCAAGTGTAATCAAGTTTCATAGTTTCATAGTTTCATAGTTTCATTCAGGGTTGGAAGGGACCACAAGGATCATCTAGTTCCAACCCCCCTGCCGTGGGCAGGGACACCCCACACTAGATCAGGCTGGACAGAGCCTCATCCAGTCTGCTCTTAAACACCCCCAGGGACGGGGCCTCGACCACCTCCCTGGACAACCCATTCCAGGGTCTCACCACTCTCATGGTGAAGAACCTCCTCCTCACATCTAGCCTGAATCTCCCCACCTCCAGCTTCATTCCATTCCCCCTAGTCCTATCACTACCTGAGATCCTGAGCGGTCCCTCCCCAGCCTTCCTGTAGGCCCCATTCAGATACTGGAAGGCCACAATTAGGTCACCTCGAAGCCTTCTCTTCTGCAGACTGAACAGCCCCAACTCCTTCAGTCTGTCCTCATAGGAGAGGTGCTCCAGCCCTCTGATCATCCCTGTGGCCCTTCTCTGGACACGTTCCAGCACCTCCACATCCCTCTTGTAATAGGGGCTCCAGAACTGGACACAGTACTCCAGATGGGGTCTCACCAGGGCTGAGTAGAGGGGGAGGATCACCTCCCTCGACCTGCTAGCCACACTTCACCTGACGCAGCCCAGCATCTGATTGGCTTTCCAGGCTGCAAGTGCACATTGAGAGCTCATGTTGAGCTTTTTGTCCACCAGCACCCCCAGGTCTCTCTCCTCAGGGCTGCTTTCCAGCCAGTCACTGCCCAGCCTGGATTTGTGCCTGGGATTGCCTCGACCCAAATGCAGGACCCTGCACTTGCTCTTACTGAACTTCATGAGGTTGGCTTGTGCCCACCTCTCCAGACTGTCAAGATCCCTCTGGATGGCCTCCCTTCCCTCCAGCGTGTCTGCTGCACCACACAGCTTGGTGTCATCAGCAAACTTGCTGAGGGTGCACTCAATGCCACTCTCCATGTCACCCACAAAGATGTTGAACAAGACAGGCCCCAGGACTGATCCCTGAGGGACTCCGCTTGTCACTGGCCTCCACTGGGACATGGACCCATTGACAGCCAACTCTGTGGGTGCGGCCATCAAGCCAGTTCCTTATCCATCTAGTGGTCCACCCATCAAACCCATGTGTCACCAGTTTGGAGACCAGGATGTGGTGTGGGACAGTGTCGAAGGCTTTGCTCAGGTCCAGGTAAATGACATCAGTTGCTCGCCCCTCATCTATTAATTTTGTCACCTGCTCATAGAAGGCCACCAGGTTGGTCAGGCAGGATTTGCCCTTGGCAAAGCCATGCTGACTGCTCCAAATCACCTCTTCACTATTCTTTTGAGCGAGTAGTGACTCCAGGAGGATCTGCTCCATGATCTTTCCAGGCACAGAGGTGAGACTGACTGGCCTGTAGTTCCCTGGTTCCTCCTTCTTACCCTTTTTGAAGATGGGGGCAATGTTTCCCCTTTTCCAGTCTGTGGGGACTTCACCAGATTGCCATGACTTTTGAAATATAATAGAGAGGGGTTTAGCAACCTCATCTGCCTGTTCTCTCAGTACCCGTGGGTGTATCCCATCGGGTCCCATGGACTTGAACACTTTCAGGTTCTTCAGATGATCACGAACCTGATCTGCACTTACAATGGGCAGTTCTTCCTCCCCGTCCCTGGCTTTGACTTCCATCACATCAGGAGTGTGGCTAGAGGCCCTTGCAGTGAAGACTGAGGTAAAGAAGTTATTAAGAACACGACTTGAGCCCCTGATCCCTTTAGCATTTGCCCTAAAGTTCTGAAGTCTTTTTTAATAGATTGTGAGCCTCTCATTGTTACATCGTCACTGCCCACCTGAAAGACCAGCAGTGGGTAGTAGTCTGAAGGACTCACGAGGTTGGGAATTCTATCTACAACGTCTTTAACTTGGGCACCAGGGAGGCAGCTCACCGCTCTATGAAATTGGTCTGGTCTGCATATTGGGCCCTCCGTTCCCCTCAGTAGGGAGTCTTCTATGACGATGACCCTGCGAGGTTTCTTTTCTGGGTAAGTTTTGATGGCTGGCCGGAGGCAACCTGTCATTGGTGCAGCTTCTGACCTTCTTGAGTCCTCGGCCTTACCAATGACCTGTTCCTCCTGGAGAGCCTCATACCTGTTCTGTAACTGCACTGGAGGCAGCGTGCTGCTCACAGGAGCAGACTTCCTTTGTTTGCACTTCTTCCATCGGGCAGAGACCTGTTCCCATTGGCCCTGCTCATGTGGGTTACTACAGGGAGGTTGAGAATCTTGCTTCTGGGGAGGTATCAAACTCCCTGTTCCCCTGTTACCCCCTGTTCTGGTTTAGAAGAGATTACATTATGGGAATTGTCAATTTTCTGCTCACCATCTCTTCTAGCTCTTAGCCTTTCCACCTCTTCTTTTAGTTTGACCACCATGCTCATCAGGTCACTGACCTGCTCCCACCTGAAACAGGAACTGCTCCCTCCAGCCTCCATATCTAGTGCCAGGCTCCAGCACTCACTGCAGCCACCTACCTGAACATCTGCATGCTTGTGTGTGGTCTCTGTTTGGGTGCCCACTGTCCTTCTGCTAGACTTTGCTCTAGTGGTGACCATCTTGCAGTAACCACCCTCTCCACACGGCTTTTTTTTTTTTTTTTCCCTCTGTCAGTGAGAAGGCTGAGCTGAGCTGAGCTGAGCTGCGCTGCGCTCCTCAAGCTGCCTCCTCTCTCTTCAGCCACGCGCTGGGTTCTGTTTGGTTTGCGCGCGGTCTCCGCGGCAACCCCTCCCCCAGCTACGTCACTGCCCTCCGGTAGGTATGCAATCCGAGCCCCCTGCCCCTCCTCCTCTTATCCTCTTCGGGAAGTCCCCAGCCACCAGCCCCTTACCGCCTGAAAAGCAAGGGAATCAAAGCCAAAAGCCAAACTCCCAGAGCTGCGCTCCTCAAGCTGCCTCCTCTCTCTTCAGCCACGTGCTGGGTTCTCATTCACTATATGCAGTCACTATATGTTCATTCACTATATGCAGTCTTCACTATATGCAGTCTTGTCTTGCAGGAACACTTTTCTGCTGAAGAGCAGAATACAGCTAATTAGATTGGAATGAAAGCTGTGTGTTTTAATCTACTAGAGAACCACTGTAACTCAAATGATATGAGAAGCTAGAAGGGTAAGTAAAACGAAGCAGGTGTGGTTCTCTGGTCTAGGCATCAGAACATCAAGGTGCAGCTAAGATCACTTTTAAACTCATTCATCTCAGGGTAATTTCTAACATCTCATTTTGTAGTAAAAAATGTTCTGAACATGATAAAATGATTATTTTAAGGCAAATCAAGTGCTGTAGATTTATATGTGCTCCTAGGGCTTCAAAAAGTAGAAAACCAAGGAAAATCTTTATTAGTTGTATATAGGACACTGATAATTGCTGTGATATTTATAACAATATGGAAAGATTTGTAAATGGGAAGAGAACCTCATTTTTTTAAAATGACAACTTAAGAGTGCCATTAATGTCTATCTTGCAATTTTAACCAAGGAAATGAGATCTTAGATTTATTTAGTATGTATTAACCGTCTTAGTATGTGTTAGTAGTCTTAACACACATGGAAGAGGCATCTCAGCAAAAGAAATTTTTATGTAAGAAGTTTTGCCATTCTTTTCCCAACATTCAATGGAGATAATATTCATTATCTGGAACACAAAATAAAAGTCAGTCGATAAAAAAGTGGGAAGAAACTAAGAAGAAATATTTATTAGGCATTTAGCTGGCAAGCTGAAAATACTTAGCACTCAGACTGAATGGAAATTCATGTTTAAAAACATTTAGTGTCATGTATTTGGGAAACCCTGTATTTCAACTTCTGATTTAGGCTTTTTTATGGGCACTGTTAAAATTATATCGCTACCCCAGATTTTGCTACAACTCTTTACTTTAAGTTCCCATTTAAAGTAGTTTAATTGTTCAAACATAATTTAGTTCTGTTGGTTCTGTTTCTCTCACATTAACAGACTATATTTTGCTTGTTTGTCTCATATTCTCGTCAAACTAACAAATGAGAAATGTTCTTTTCCCTTGTTCTTTCACAACTATTCAGTATAATACCCAATTCCATGAATTTCAACAATGCCCAAAAATCATGTGTCCTGTCTGCCTGTCAGTCATGTCCCAGGGAAGGTAGGGTGTGATTCCAGTGCTCTCTCTTCCCTTACACCTCCTGATTCTCCTCAACCTTCTCACATCCTGCTACAGATCTATCACTAAGCGGAAGATTTCCTCTACCTGGGCACACCTCCCATAGGTGTGCTTACTGCTGCCATCCCCTAATGGTGTTAGGGAGGGGTACACTCTGCAACCTGACACCTTGGTGGCAGCATGTTCCCATCAGAGCTCTGCACGGGCAGCTGTGTCAGTTGTGAGCTTAGAAAGGGATGGCTTTCTGTTAGGTTGTGATGGGGGAGGGGTTTTGAGAGCCCTACTCTCCCCGGATGGGGGATTTTCCCCCCAGGAAACCAAGTTAGTCTGTTCAACTCCCCTTCCCTGTCCAGCAAGCCTATAAAAAGGAAGACACTGAAGCCATTGGCTCTCTTTCGCTTCTGCCTCGCCAGGACAAAAATACTAAGAGTCACTGCTGGCTTCCTGGCTCTCTGCCACGTGATCAAGTCTCGTCTTTCTTCCTGCTGCATCCATGTTTCTCCAAGGACCTTTGGTTTTGTATATCTCCCTATCCATCCTTGTTCCTTACCCTTGTGAACCCTTCCTGTTATTGTTTATATATATATATGTATATATTAAAGAAAATTTTACCTCTCTACTTCCAAACCAACTCCACATTATTTCTTGGTAGATTTACTGCCTCCCTTTTTTTCCCTTATCCCCCTTTCTTTCCTCTTTTGTTTTGTTTTGGTTTTTTTCTTCCCTTATCTGTCACCATTCTTTCCCCTTCCCTTTTATTTCTTGATTGGGAAAGAGGAAGAGGGAGCGGGGGAGGGATTCTCAGTCTTGTCCCCTATCTGAGCTCTTAAATTCCAGTTAAGACTCAAACCACCACACAGGAGGACATTATTTCTCCCTGGTCAACCTGACAGGGCTTCAGCACCCTACCTTCACACCCTTCCGTGCAAGCCACAGCACAAACTGTCATGCCATGCCATGCCATGTCCTGGCTGCTATGCCATGTCCTGTTTGTGCACTCTGTTCGATGTGCTCTCTAAGTGCTTCTTTGATAGATGTAGAGGTGGCTTGGCTGCCATAGTTCCTGATCCTGCCCAGGTCTCCTTAGCTACTGTCTCACAAGCTGCAGGCCCTAGTAAGCCTCCGCTACTCCTGAGGTTACCTCAGTTTTGGAAACCTGTGCACTTCTCTGGAGCATGCTGCTGGGGATACTGCTGGCATCAGAGCTGCTGGTCTTGCTGACTCAAAAAGTTAGAAACTAGGTTTGAACTATTCAAAATACAACAGTATAGCCAAATATTTTTCCTACTTTTTTTTTTCCCCCACATGCTGATGCACTAAGACATCCAGTGAGCAATGATTATGGGAAAAAGTCTGCCTAACCTGCCTAACTAAATTCCTCTGGACCTTTTGTTTTTACTGCACTAGCTAAGAAAAAAAAATATTAAGAAATTAAGATATTAAGAAAGATATTAAGAAACCAAAGAAGTGAGATTGCTGCATTTGATGTGTAGAAAATAGAAAGGGGTATGGCCATGTTTCTATGGAAAGATGCTAAAACAACTTATAATTCTTTGCCCAAAGGTACTAAGTGAATGCAAATAGTTCAACTCATTTCAGCAAGAACAAATAATGATTTTCATCCTTCTCAAACGATTTGTTTACATTTGTCCTGGAGTACTGATACTCTCTGATTAATTTGAAACATGAAATTAAAATCATAATGGTCATTTCTCATACAATGCTGCCGGAAAATTTATTCAGTTGTCTGCCCAAAGATGACACTATTGTTATATTCCAATTTGAAATTTGCTTCTGTCTTTCTGGATTAATTTGGTTTTTATTAATCCTGATATGGATTAATAAGGATATCTGAAAAATTGAATTACAAAAATTATCACAAACAGCTTCTGTCATAGTCCTTCTTGTATCAGATCTAGAGAAAGTGCAAAAGGGAATGAACATTGCTTTTTGGAACCTGGAATACATTTGGCTTGTATTCAATATGAAAGCCTAATAAAGATTTTGCTTCTGAAACTGTTCCAAGATGTTGAGAATTTATAACTGCATCAGTCTTGACAAGTGAATGATGTTGATCCAAGTTAGATTTCAAACTACTTTTACACAGGGGCAAATCTACAGGTATTAAATATATTTGTTACAGAATATGCTTAAATAAGCACATGATTAGATCTTTCCATACTTTTTTTTTTTTTAATTAATTGACCCAATTCATGTTGGAAAAATATTAAAATGTATCAGTTGCTAGAGAAAATGAAAAAAGAAAAAAATTGCCTCCCTATATTTTTGGCTGCTTTACAACCTTTGCCAGTTTAAATTTTGTAAGCAGAGAACCCACAACATTTTTTTATCAATTCATGAATGTGCTCAGTGTTTAAATAATGATTTCTTTCCAATGATGAAAGAATGCATGAACAACAAATAAATTGTGACCTTCCTGCACAATGTCTTTACCTTTAAAGATGGATCATGTAGAGTGATGCTTGGCTGCACCCAATACATTAATATTCATTAAGCTGACAGAAAACCAATTGCACTGTAACTTGTTGTGTACCAGAAAGCAGCAGTAAAAGAAAAAATAAACCAAGGATTGTCAAGTTGTACTTTCTGTAAGTGCCATTGTATATTTTAATAGGAAATAAAAGTCTTCATAGACATTAATAAATGCATTTTTTTTAAAACCAGCCAAGCAAATGAACAAAGCCATCACCACCACCAAAATCTCCTGTATATATTATCATGCACTGTTTTAGGTGTTCACTAATTTCCAAGTTCAATGCTTATTTGAAGTCAAGTGTTCAAGTGTTTTCAATAGCCAGCAATGCCTGACAGGAGTATGGTGTCTCCAGCTCCTAGAGCAGTACTGGGAGAATGTGAAATCCTATAGTCATCACTACTAAAAAAGCTTCTAGAAATCACTGATAATAAGGGTAGCTGATATAATTTGTCTTGCAGTAAGTTATTGGATACTTACAAGGGTATATGAAAAAATTAAAATTTGACAGAAAATAAAACCGTCATAGGAGCATTCTTAAAGAGAGAGGGGAAAAAATCATATGGTAAGAAAGATATTCCAGAAATGCAGAAAATAAGACACTTTGGACTCTGAAAATAATAATTAAAAAAAAAAAGCCACAAAGCTTTACAAAATGATTGCTTTAGCATATTTTTACTATACTGACATTAATAAAAGTACACTAAATATATTTCCAGCAGCTCAGTTATTTAACTGGATGCACATATGCAGTGCAAACAATGAAATTGTTATATGACATAGCAATCTAATTAGCTAGTGTATGATATTAATCTGTTCCAAATGACAGCAAATGCAAAACTAAAAGTTATTCCTTAGGCTACAGTCACATATTATGAAAGCAGTAAAACTGAGCAAGTGAATACACTGAAATTCAGATGTAACTTTAACTCTTCCTGAAAATACAATCTGAAAGCAATCCTTTGTGCCCAGTCTTGACATAACAGTATTTTCACAACTCAGTCATCTTGGAATTTGCTTCTAATGAGATGAGTAACACAAAACATTCACACAGACCACAAGAGCTGAGCTTTTCCATATGGTAACTTTAATGCACATTCCAAATG
Source organism: Melanerpes aurifrons (assembly GCA_011125475.1). Lineage (NCBI taxonomy): Eukaryota > Metazoa > Chordata > Aves > Piciformes > Picidae > Melanerpes > Melanerpes aurifrons. Next base: position 2,851,542 of record WWNC01000050.1, on the reverse strand, counting down.
TATCTTGTTGCATATTGGTGTTCCTGGGGGTCCACAAATACCTTACAGAGAAGGCAGAGAGATTTCCCAATTCTATATAATTAAGCACTCCATAAATCTTTTCTGTTCACAGAGCACAGGTATTTTTAGAGCTTGTGTTAAGGTGATAAACACTGTCTTTTGAAAGAGTAAGGATTTATCCTTTTAAAAATGTTTGTAGTGGTGAATTTTAAATGGCTTATGTATTACAGATATATCCTTATATGGTGAGTATTAACATTAAACAGAGATTAATAAATTTGTAGGCAATGGCACAGTGCAATAAAGTGGTATCTGACTTAAAAAAAGAATAGAGACATATAGTTAAAAAACATCACCAAGTTAAATGACACACCAAAATGTTGCAAAGACTGCTGTGCAAGGTGACAAATCCTCTGGTCAAAAAAACGGACCAAACTGATTATTATTTTTTTAAACTAAAAAAAAAAAAATGTTAATTGTTGATATAATATTATAAAGTTGTGTTAGGAATGAGATCTGCTAGAAGAGGAAATACTGTTGGAGGGCTAGAAAAAACTATTCCGATAGAGTTTTCATTGAAGTGTCTTAAAAGAGAGATTAATCTTGAAGTATCATAATAGGTGCAATTCACCTTATATTAGGAAATATTGGTACAGTGCCCAATATGAATCAAATATTGTGAAGGTTTATAAAACATTCCCAGTGTGTAGATTTGAATACAAACTCATTTGTCAGGACCCCTGGAAAAAGGCAATAAATTCTTTTCATATCAAAATAAGTGCAGTTAACACTATTCTTTTGTAGTTAATGGAGTGGTAGTAGAGTTGTAGAGAGTAGTAAAGTTTTGCACTTAATAGAAATACAACATATTTGTGATATCAGTTAAGTGTAGTGTATCTGGTCTGGCTCTCCATTACAGTTGTACAGCAGAGGTACAAATGTGTACATGCAGAAGCCCAGCATTTTTCTGTGTTTTCAACTTCTCTCTGTGTCACAGTAAGGTTTTGATGCTGAAAAATATTCTTTAAAATACATCACTACCATAACCTCACATTTTAATTTTGTAGTTTGAGTTGAGTAAAAATCCTTTATATGTGGTTTATTGGAAATACAAGTGTGTAAGAGAATTTTCTTCATCTGATCTGTCTAAACAAGAAGATAACATATCAAGAAGACAACTGGGTAGCATATACATGCAAAGCTTTGCCCATGGGGAAGTGTTTGGTTAAGTTTCCCAGCTATCTTTCTTAGGATTGAAGGCATTAAACATTTTTGTAGAAGACCTTGGCATAAAGAACAGGACTGTACTCATGAGATCTGCTGATATTATTCTCATCAGTATAGAAAATAATTGGAATACTTCACAGGAATAACTAGCTGTTTCTGGTGACATAATAACAGTAATTGGATGAAAATCATCAATATCATAGACTTAAGGACTGAAAAGAAACAATAAAGAAATATTGTACTCATTTGCTGACTGCAAGCAACAAAGAATCTTCAAGACACAGCAATGCTGAAGAATAGTGAATATTGTTCTGGATGTATCACATTAAGTATTTTCAGTGCAAATCTACAGAACTCTGTAAACACACGGTTTTAAATATTAAGAATTCTTATTTCAGACTGTATTTAGTACAGAAAGTTACATCACTGAGAAAGGTGTTAAATAACTTATTTTATGTAAAGAGAATAAAAGAGTTTGACTTCTTTTAGTTAGGCAAAAGACTGGGTTGTATAAAATATGGTTTTCTATAAACACATACAATGGATAGAAATCAATTTAAGGTAAAAGTCCAATTAATCTAAATATAATTTTCCTACAAGAACAACTGATTACTAACTGGCCATAATTTGGAAAATAAATGTTTCTAGCAAATCAAAAACTTCTGGTAAATTGTTTCATTATAAATGGTGGATGCAAATTCAGAAAGTTATTTAAGATCATTGAGTCCAGCCATAAACTTAATACTGCCAAGTCCACCACTAAACAATGTACCTATGTACTACAATGTACCTATGTACTATATCAATAAGTTATTAAGTATCTCCAAGGTAGTGACTTAGTGACTTCCCTGGGCAGCCTGTTCCAATTCTTGAAAACCTTTTAGCTGAAGGGTTTTTCTCTCATGTGCAATCTAAATCTCCCCTGGTGTGCCCTAAGACCATTTCCTCTTGTCCTATCACTTGTTGCCTGGGAAAGGAAACTGACACCCACCTTACTACACCTTCCTTTCAGGTAGTTGTAGACAAAGCAAACTTCCTCTGAGCCTTCTTTCCTCCAGGCTAAACAACTGCAGTTGTAAGACTTGATCTCTAGATCCTTCACCAGTTTTGTTGCCCTTCCTTGGAATGTGAAGTACACACTTCCAGATTTGTTTACGCAAAATTTACTATGACAGTCTCTAATCCTAGTGTCCCTTTGGCATAAGAAATATCTTTTTGAAATGGTTTCCCTAATGGTTTAGGGTATGATTCTGTGGTGTTGGAGAAAGTATATATGTTCTTGTACTCAGTTAATTTAAATCATCAAAGGCTTTCAGAGTGATAGAAAAGTTTGGTGTCTTAAATCAGTGATAAATAAAGTACAGTAAATGCTATTTTACACAATAATAGTATTTTCATTATTTTTGCTCCTGGAATAAAATATTATTAGCAATAATAATTTTACCTGTGCTAGGAAATAAAGTATTGTTCAGCTGATTTTCATAAACGTGAATGCTAATTATATCTGTTAATCCAATGAGACATATTTCAGAGGCGTGAATAATCACCATAAATTTCACCTTTCTGTGAATATATAATGAAGCATCAGAGACTTATTCTAAGCATACCAATTTCTGTCAAGAGATTTTCATTACATCAAACACTGATTAAGCTAAACTTAAATCTACCATGCAATAGATGGCTTTGAAGTGCTGATAGATACCACATAGAATGTGTCTTTCTGAGGCCTCTATTACAGTGTGTGAAAAGAAAAGAAGGTCATATTGCTAACTTGCATAATGTATTTGGAGAAAGTTTTTGTTCTTTTTGTTAATTTAAATCTGGAGACTGGGAACAAGGAAAGCAAAATCAATGCGGGTAACTGTAATTAACACTTCTGATGCTTGTTCTTACTACTAAAGAATTTCTCTGTTAACAAAATGAGAAAAACTTGTCATGCTATTGAAATCTATGTGGGATCTTCTGTGTGGGGTGCTGATGCATGCACAAACACTGTATGTACAGAGGAATTCACAAATACTGTGCATATACTGACACAGAGGAATGCCTCCCTTTAAAGAGTAAGTCTCCATTAGTTTATGCAAATTTTATATATTGCAGACATAGACAAAGGCTATCTTAGTAATCTAGCCTTGAAGTGCATGTATATAGGACATATATTTCTGTATGTGTACATTTCTGTTTTGATTTTTTTTTACATTTATTTCAACAGTTCTTCAGAAATATTGATTCATCATTCTGCTCTATGAATAGGCTACAGAACTCTTCTTACAATTAACAGTTATATAAAATGGATGCATCTGTTTTAACTTGTGTACCACTGTATATGCATTTCTGTCACAACAGTTTCCACTTATTCATTTACTGAATTAAATATACAAATACATATATTCCAACATGCCATGTTGTATCTTTGTCCAGTTCTTTCTGAAATCAATGTGAGTGGAAGCACATGTGCTGCTATTCTATACATGCAATTCCATCTTGCTGTTTTTGCATTACTCAGTTTACTGTAGATTTCATTATTATATTCAGTATAAATGAAAGATCCAAAGTACACAAAAATCCTACTTAATATTTCATCAATCACTAGAGAATATCCTGTTTTCAAATGCAACAGAACTTTTGGAAGAAAACAGAAGAATGATCTTTCACTTTGTAGGAGGATCCTGCAGTAAATTAAGCTCATTTCTCATAGCACAGAGACACCCTCTTTTTTCACTGATTGCAGTTCAGAGCACTATGTCTTGCAGGTGTCATTGCTACAGTATTTATTAAAAACCTTTTCAGTACAATGATCTGAAAAGTCTCTGTGCTCTGAAGAATCTTGCAGTTCTCAGTGGACAAGGAAAAAAGAAGGTGTACAAAATAAAGTCTTTAATGCAGGTTGGGGACTTAACGCATTTTTTTTTTAACTAAGATTTCTATTTTCTAGTTCTGTCCTGCTGCTGTCTTACTGAACAGCCATACCACCATTTTGCAACTACAAAAGTTTTCTAGTACTTGGTTCTCATCAAGTTCTTATTGTACTCCAGCCATTGGTACACTTACAGTTCATCTCAAGTTCAGGGAGCTGCATACTCCAGCTTAACGTCTAGTCTTACAGTGTTAAAGCCATTTTGCAGTTTCTGATGAGGATTCATTGGATCAAATAGACATCCAAGCTAACTCCAAAGCCTTCTTCCACAGACAGTAGAGAGATATGGGCTCATCTAGGCAATGATTCCCCTCTATTCCAGGGACTCAATTAAATTTATTAAACATGTCTAGCAACATCTGGGCTAAGATATCCCACATGGCCTTCCAATGATGTGCTAGCAGGGCAAAAATCTGTTGCAGAATGTCAGGAAAGCAGTTTCAAACATCTGCCAATCCCCCAAGTTTTGGATGTCTTAGGGCACCACAAATGACTATAAGTCCTTGAATTTAGGCAATTCAGTTTAGTTCTAGCTGTATGTAGCAGAATGAGATGTGTCCTAGGAATGTCTACTTCTTTCCTTAGTAAAGATATATAAGGGTAATTAGATCAGATACAAATGACTCTGCAGTCATCTGGTATGCAAGTGAGATGAATTTCACACTCAGTCATAGTTAGACACTGCTTTCAAAAACACCAGTCACAAATGGTATATAGGATCATTTCTATTATTAATCCCTAACACTGCCTGCAGCTATGCTGTAGAGACTTGAAACTGCCGAACTTCCAGGTCTTTATACAAGGGAAATCTGAATAGACTGGCTTATGGGCAATTTGCCTCTGATATGGTATATTTTATGGTAATCATCCTGCAAGATTTGTAATTATTATGCATTGTTCTTTCTTAAGGAAAGTTTTTATTAAGGAAACCATATTTGCATATAAGTGAGAATGGAACAGATGATTTACTAACATGCCATTTTCCTTTTCATTCTTCCTTACTTTTTAAACTGTAGCTATAAATCAGCATAGGGTACAATGCTCCTCAATGCTCCTTTGTATCATATTGTATTTTAATGTAGTTCTATTGATCTAATAATATTTTCTGGCCAACCATCAACAAACAGTATAGACAAGAGGAACAAAAAAATATTCAGACACAGGGGTTTTTGCCTAATTATTAGTTTTTTAGATAATGGTGGAATGATTGGTTTTCTGCTATTTTTAAAATTATTGAAAATGTGTAAAAGGTCTTTGGTGCCTAGGAAAACACTATAAGGTGACCTGGAGTGGTACATTTTTCAGATACGTTTGTGTAACTCTGCAACATGTTTATAAATGTGTCAAGGGTGGGCATCAAGAAGAAAGTGTGCCAGGGGAAGTTTAGGCTTGAGGTGAGGAGAAAGTTCTTCACAGAGAGAGTTGTTATCTGTTGGAATGTGCTGCCCAGGGAGGTGGTGGAGTCACCATCCCTGGGGGTGTTCAAGAGGGGATTGGATGTGGCACTTGGTGCCACAATTTAGTAGTCATGAGGTTGGACTTGATGATCCTTGAGGTCTTTTCCAACCTTATTGATTCTGTGATTCTAAGGTGTTATTCTTTTCAATGGTGTCCTGTGAGAGGAGAAGGGACAATGGATACAAAGTGAAACACAGAAATCTCCACCTCAGTATGAGGAAAAATAATACTGTAAGTGTGACTGAGCACTGGAATAGGCTGCCCAGAGAGGTCGTGGATTCCATGGTCCTGCTCTGGCAGGGGGTTGGACTCAATGATCTTCAAAGGTCCCTTCCAACCCCTAACATCCTGTGATCCTGTGATCCTTATCTAGCAAAGTTCAAGAGTTGTGTGGATGCATTCCTGTGTACATTCCCTAGGTGATCCTGCTTCAGCAGGGGGAGTAGACTCGATGATCTCCTGAGGTCCCTGCTAACCCCTACCATTCTATGATTCTATGCCACTCACAAACTGAAGTGTGCCAACTGAGCATTGTAATTAAGTTCCACAATCTGTATTATGTTTTGGGGATGTAATTTCAAGTTATGAATTTTTGAACAGTTTGAAAGTACGTTGCACAAAACATTTCTACAGCTGCAAAAGTGAGAGCTGTTCCAACTGCCTATCTTTAGTAGCACTTCTCCTGTTCAGCAGGACAGTTTCTGAAGCTCCAGAACTGTTCCACATAATCCACAAAGGCAAAATCAAGATACTTCCAAGGGAAATTTCCAAATAATGTTTATTTCCTTGGACTTGTTGAAGCTGGGGGACCCATGAATAAAGTTTATAAATATCTTCTTTTTATTTTACTTAATTTTTTTTTCAATTGTGCCTCTAGTAAGCAGTGGGGTGGGTGTGTGCAACCATGTTCTTACATGCTAATTTTGGCTCAAGTTTTGCTGATCAGATGTTTGCTTGTTTCTGTCTTCCATCCCACCAAGCCCAACCTGGAATGATCAAGTTTATATTTTTTAATATATCTTAAAGCACAATACACAAGTAAAAATAGCTAAATAATTTCCTCTAGTAAATCAATAATACACTTTTTAATTAGAATTCACACTACAGTTAAAGTGCTGAAAGGCTTCCTGAACAGTAAAATGTTTTTGGGTTTGTTTGTTTTTTTTTTCTTTTTCACTGAGAGTGAGTTCCTTAAAGGAAAATGTCCCTGGTAACAAAAAAGACAGACATAATTTAAATCTTTACAAAGCATCTGTCACCCAGCTAAACTGATCAGAGATCATAAAAGACCAAAAATTTTAAGAATATAAAAAAATATCAAAATATTTCACTCAAAAAAAACAGAACAGAAACTTTAGGAAAAAAATAGACAATGTTCTGACCTTCATATAAATGCACAGATGAGGTAAACAAAAAATAGTCTCTAACTTGGAGTACAATTTTGATGTGTAAACAAAACAATCACCATGTAGCATTTGCCTAGAAAAATCAGTATGGTAAAATACAGTGTGGATCACAGATTATTGCACTTTAATTTCTAAATGAGCTTAGACATCTGTGAAATTAAAACCCCAGGGTGGACAACTTATGTGACACTATGTTGAGAGAGGAACAAAGCTTTGAGATGCAAATTCCAGCTTTCCATTACGTCAGAGCAGGTAACCTTGTGAACAACCTTCACACAGACCAGTCTTCACTCTGACTGATATCTCCCATATGTATCTATTTCTCCTCTCTGTTTTCCAATCTAGCTGACAGCAATTCCCAGTTCATTTTATAAACAGACTGATAAAAGTCAGGCTGGACCTGTACCTGTTATTAACCTCTCTTGTACCATTATTACTTAGTTTTCTCCTTTGAGATAAGCAGCTACCTTGCACTTGCTGATCTTTGCATGTGATGTGTTTCTACATAAAAACAATACTGCAAATGTCAGCCTGTTACTGGGTCATTAAAGTTAGGTCATGATATTTGAAAATTTGATGTTCTTAACCTTTTCAGGAGTTAACCAACATGTTTTGAAGGTTTATTTGTCTTTGTTGGTTTTGTCATTGTTGTTGGTGGTATTGCTTACATTAATTATTAATTAATACAAGGGCAAATATATAGTGCTATAAAAAGCCATGAAATTTAACTGTTTTATGTTTGTTATTGAATAAACTATTATTTAATTATTAACTGGATTTACATAATTATTCTCACTGACCAGATTGAGACACCTTCATTAATTTTGAGGAGCAGTTTTGAACTCTTCATATGGACATTTTTCTGATAGTTATTCAAATCTCTTCCATATATATGCTACAGGACAAGGTAAGGTCAGGTGGGAAATGACCTCACATTGTGCCGTAAGAGAATTAGGCTGGCTATTAGCAAAAATTTCAACAAAAACGTTGTCATCCATTGGAAAAGGCCACCCACAGAAGTGACTTAGCAACCATCCACTGGAGTTTTTAATATGTATAGATGTGGTGCTTAGGAACATGCCTCAGTGATGGATTTGGCAGTGCTGGATTAATGCCTGGACTCAATGATCTCAAGAGTCTTTTCCAACTTAAATGACTGCTCAAATTCCCCTGCCAGCCACAGCTGTACTTTCCCCGCCCCCCCCCCCCCCCCAACAAACCATGAGATTAAATGTGTGCACTCTTCTTGAGGAGGAGAGAGAAGGGGAGAGGAGAAGAAAATGCTACCGGTTGTATGTTCCCTTAAATAGAGGAAACATCAGGAAATGGAATAGAATAGCATATTACAATATCCTGGGATGACCTGTCTGTCCCCCTGTGACTTCCTGTCTTTTGGATGACTTATTCTTGTGGTTATCTAGAAAGCGCCTGAGCCTCAAAACCACCACATGAGGCGATACAGAAATTGCAGCAGAAAGCTCTGAAAGTTTTGTGTTCAGTGATCTTGCTCTTTCTCCTCCTAAAAGATGCAGAGACAAAAAAGGGGAAGGAACTGGGAGAGAAAGGGAGAAAAACATGATGGTGGGGTTTGTGCCAGCTATGGGGTTTCCAACTGTAAGGTTCTAGGCTGTGGAAATATCAAGAGTTTGCAGTAATTTCTTATTATCAGACAAATTTAATTTGTTTTTCTGTGACTTCCTCTTAAAGACTTGGCTCAAGTGGGAATATTGAATTATATCTTCAATATTCTTGCTTCATAACATCCTTGTGTAATTAATCATGCTCTGCTATCTGCACATCCTGAGTTCAAAAGTGGCTTTTGCATCTCAATATTTTTGTGTGTTTTACTGTGTACACATATGCTTAGTAGGGTTATGCATCTTGTTTGCATTTGCATTCAGGGTAAATGGTTTCCTTCTATCTCTTTGGATAATTTTATTTTTATTTTTAAAGTCAGCTGCTGCTCTTTTCCAGTTGTATTTTAAGGCAAGTTTCCCAGAAGTCCTGAGAACAGCATTGGTGCTGCACAGCTAGGTATAAAGAGGGAGCTGATAGTTGGAAAATGAGACTGACTGATAGACTTCTATTTGTTACCACTATGATGATCTTCATGATGAGTTGCTATGCTCACAGGCTATTTCTCTAATAATGAGCCATTCAGTGTTCTCTGTTCATGTTATTTTTTTTTTTAAATAAACCTCTCTGAAGACAAATTCCAATATTTTCTTACATGTGCATTTTTACTGCATGTACAATATGTATGCATAAGTATAAAGTTATTTCACTTGGGTTTTTTTTAGTTTGAAGTTTTTGTGATTTTGAACTTTGAGTCAATAGTCAAAATGTTTTGCACTTCACTACAGTCTTATCCATGGCAGTAAGCATTATTATCCATGCTTTACAGATGGGAAGTGGGCACAAGGACATTAAGGTATGTGCCCAGAGTCAGACAACAAGGTGACAAATACCTGGAGAAAGTTCTTTGCTGAGAGAGTCGCCATTGGAATGGGCTGCCCAGGGAAGTGGTGGAGTCACCATCCCTGGAGGGGTTCAAGAGGGGATTGGATGTGGCACTTGGTGCCATGGTCTAGCCACGAGGTCTGTGGTGACAGGTTGGACTTGATGATCTTTGAGGTCTCTTCCAACCTTGGTGATACTGTGGTACTGTGATTCTGTAATACAAAGATTAAAATATCTTTTTTTGTTTGTTTTCTGTATGAAAATAGGGTTCTCCTTTCTAACAATAGCACTACTGAATCTTCAGTTATGTCTATATTTGTTACAAAACAAGGGTAAAAGTTATTAATCTAGGTAAAATGTGCATATTATTCATTTTCAGTTGCAAATGAAAATAATAAAAAAGTAAGAGACACACAGAACTGCTAGAGAGAATCCAATAGAGAGCCATGAGGATGATTAGGGGACTTGATCATCTGCCCTGTGAAGAGATCCCTGGGGCTGTTTAGTCTTGAAAAGAGAACACTGAGAGGGGATCCCATCAATATTTATAAATATCTAACGGGTGGGTGTCAAGTGGAGGGGGCCAATCTCTTTTTGGTGGCGCACTGTAATAAGACAAAGAACAATGTGTTCAAGCTTCAACATAGAAGATTTCACTGCAACATGAGGAGAAACTTCTTTACAGCGAGGGTGATGGAGTACTGGAACAGGTTCCAGGGATGTTATGAAGTCTCCTTCTCTGGAGACTTTCAAAATCCACCTGGATATATTCCTGTGTGGACTACCCTAAGTGATCCTGCTTCGGCAGGAGAGTTGGATCAAATGATCTCTTGAGGTCCTTTCCAACATCTAAGACACTGTGATACTGTGAAGCATTTGCGAAAATTGCCCACCATGATATTTTACAAATACAAACGAACCGCAAATCTCAGTTAGTGGTTGAAACTTAACATGTTTCAGAGAGGCATTGTAAGATGCAAAAAAGTAGTGATACTTATACAAATGCAGCCACCAAAACCAAATATCACATAAATTCATTAGTTTTGGCAAGGCTAATATCACATTGAGCCAAGAGCTGGGGAGCGGGGAGGGGAAGAGGTTCAAATATTTATCATGTTTGATTTGAAATAGAACCAAAATTCTTCTGGGAAGTCATTCAGAACACAGTTTATTAAGTCAGACTCCATCTTCCACTGACATACTCAAAGTCATATTCTCTGAGCAAATCAATTCAAGAGCATATGTTTTAAAAAAGTTATTGACTTGTCTATTTACCACAGGAGTCTATGGTTTCTGCTGACAATGTATTAATATGAATTATCATGTGCTTTCTTTTAAGTATCACAATAAAATTATTTTTATCCAAAAAATATACAAAGAATATGTTTTCTAAACTTATACCTAAAATATCTTAATTTTTATGCATATACTTTATTTTATTTGTTCAATGTATTTATTGAAAAGAGATAATTTAGAAAGCCTTCTAGGAGAACCAATTTTTTAATTACAAGTATAATAATATTTGAGAAGTTGCGAAAGAATTCTGTGTATATATGTTTTTACTAGATTTTTATAGATGCATCTATAGAAGCATAATACCATTGACATGCTGGCCATCTGCTGTCCAGCTTTAAGAAGTGAATTGTTATTCCTCAACACAAAGAAGATATTACTCTTTTTTTGATACATCCTTCGTGGACAAATGCTCTTGAAAGTTCAAAACTCCCAGAGGTACAAGTCATCTTTTTACAGTAATAATATTCAAACTCACTTAAAACATGCAGTTGACAATATAATGCTAAAGAAAATGGGCTGTGTTTGTTTTTCACGCTGCTGGGAATCACCACTGAAACAACACAAACCAAGAGTTTTTCAAAGTAATGGTTAAAAATATCAAGCATCTCTTAAACTCAAAATATATATTGAACAAAACTGTCACCTTTACTACAGCAATCACTTTGTAAGCAAAATAAGCTGCTAAAAACACCACAGAGCAATGACTAGCAGTCAGAAAGACCTGATCTCCAGAAATGCTGTGTTACTGTGCTGGTTTGGCTCTGACTGGGGGCCAAATGCCCATCAAAGTCATCCTATCACTCCCCTTCTTGGATGGACAGGGGAGAGCAGAAAATATAACAAAAGCCAGCAATAAGACAGAAGCAATTTGCTACTACTACTACTAAACATCATCATCATAACCATAATCATAGTCACAACAAGCAAAGACCATGCACAGAAAGCAAAAGCAGAGATGTTATTCTCTACTTCACATCAGCAGACAGTGATTGGTCTTGAGAAGCACAGCTCTACATGTAACAATTACTCTGAAGGACAGACTCCATTGATGAGTACTCCTCATTTCCTCCTTTCACTTCATTCTTATATCTGAGCTGATGTCATATGGCATGGAATACCTCTTTGGCCAGTTTGGGTCAGCTGCCTTGGCTATTTCCCCTCCCAAGATCTTGCCCAGTCCTCAGCATACTCCTGGGGTGGGGAAATGTTGGAGAGGCACAGCCTGGATGATTGTTTAGCAATAGCCAAAACACTGGTATATTATCACCGTAAAACACAACACTAAAAAGATATTTTGTGGAGATTGACTCCCGCTCAGCCAAACCCAATATAGTTACCTTAGGAATGTGAATAGGCAAAATGTGGTAAAATAATTCTGAGTATGAATATTTTTTTATGAAAAACTTCATGTTAGCACAGTTGCTGGTTGTAACACAAACAACTAGAAATAGTGAGATCTGCATCAGCAGGTCATTCACATGAAATACATTACTCTTTTTGGTAGCAATGGGGTGGAGAAATCGTCTTCAAAATCTAAGCAGTATGGCTTTTCACTGAAGGCAGATTATGCCTTCAATCATATTACTGGGGCATTTTCTGCATTCAACTCCTTTTGTGACTGTTATTTCTACCAATGAAATCAATGTCAGTGGAATGCTAATTAGAGATACTGATATTTGAACTGTTGGGTTGGGCTTTTGTTCCTTCAAGAAATTCTCATCTTTTTTGTTGGTTTTAGACCTATGGACCAAGGCTATATAGTTCACTGGAGACTTGATCCCATCCATCTATGAAATCTTATAGACCTCTACTTTTTTAAAAAAAAAAAAAAAGAAAGACTATTCATGTCTTCACTTTACCTTTATTAGGACAGATTGCATAATCTACCTTTACTTTTGAAATTAATATTTCTTAAGGATTTCCTTCAGGGAAATAGGTCTCTGACACATTTGAGGGATAAATTGTCTAAATGAACTTTTTAATAACTTTTTACACAGTATCTAATTGTGGACTACCCTAGCAGGCAGCCTCAGCAGGTGCATTTCTATAAAAAATAATTTCACTGCATCTTCTATATAATTGAATTTACTAAGTTCTTCTGCATTATGGTGTTTTCTTTCATTATGATGACAGCTGTGGTACACTGCAAGTTAGTTTCTTGAGTAAATGCAAAAAGAAAAAATAGAAAAATATGCATTTCAAGCATAATTCCTCAAACTAAGCATCTGTGGGTGAAGAGGGTAAGGGAGAGGGGGAAGGAAGGCAGATATCATTAAACCCAAGATAAGTGGCACATAATCCAGAATATTAAATATTTTTGTTCAGGAAGTACCTAGGCTATTTTTGGAACATTAACCGTATTAGGGGGAAAAATAATTTTCATGTTACTACCTGCCATCAAAAGATTATTCCTTGTGAAGAAGTTAAAAAATTCTCCTGCTCTAAAACACTCGCAGTGTTCTTAAGTTTCTTAGTATTTAAATTAGCTCTGATGTTCTGCCTGGTAATGTAAATAGATTTTTCTTTCACTTTTCTCACCAAAAATGCCCATTTCAAAACTTTCAGTTAATAAAAGGAGAAAATATCATATGAATCACATGAGTGTCATATTGTAAATGCAACTCTCAGCTGTTTAGAAAGTACCCTAAGAATAACTCTTTTTTTTTAAAAGGGAGCTTACATCTCTAAATCTGCTTTCAGTACAAGGAACAATTTATTGTCTATGTAGTGACTATTGCATTTAAGCAGCCTCACACAGTACCAAAATTCTGAGAAGCTGTTATACTCAGCTGTATTACAGTGTTCAACTTTCTAATAATGAGAAATAACCCTCATCAAATAGGACTTATTATACTACCATAATTATGATTTCTTAGTCTGAATATTACTTTATCTTTCTATCTGTAAGCATTTGTGATGCAAGCTATATACAGTTAATAAAAATATTGGACTATTGAATAATTAATTCATTTGTCATTTCTCAAAGATTTCACCTCAGTTGAGAAATCGCTGTTTTTCCAAGCATCTTTTTAATGGTTACCAAAAGAAACATTTAAATGTCTTCTTGTAGGGAGGTTGCAGCCACAGGGGAAATTCATTAGTCTTACTGCTTGGTTGCTGCAAAGACTGATTATTTTACGAAAAGGTGAAGTAGGAATGGGCTTCAACATTTAGTCTAGAACATTGGCTATAGTGGCAAAGCCCACGAGATGTTGAGTGGAATGAATCCTTGATCTCCATTGTCTTTGATAAAAATGTATAACCCTAAAATATATATAGTCAAAAGCGCCAAGTGTCATTTAAGAAACCAAAATCTATTGGGACTGACAGATATTTCAGAAGTCTTACAAGAGATGCCTGTGCTTCTGGACCAGCAGAAGGAGATACTCCAAGAAACTGCTGAATTTTGAAAAGCATTAAACACCATATTGCAGCAAATGAGCCATGTCTAGAAGCAAATGAACTATCTATAAGCAGGTATAATAACTGCTATGGTCAGTAGAGGTTCCTCAGAACCCAACAGAGTTGACCACACATAGACACTATGTGCGGGCTCTACCTGATCATTCTAGGACAATCAAAGCCTTTCATTGTCTTACTTCATTGCACATGTCTACAATCTGGAGTTTTACTTGTGGCAAAACTTAATCAATTACTTGACTGATAATCTATCTTACCTTCCAAAAAATGTAAATTCTGTAGTATTTAGAATTTATTGAAAGAAAATTGGAATTTTACAGAAAAGAGGAAGGGAGTTATAATGAAGGAAATACATTAACAGCAATATTTTCAAATGTTTTGGAAATTATTTCTTCAAGTATGCATTTGTTTGCAAGCATGTAGGAAATGTTTCACAGATTTGTGGAAGGGCAATGTATAGGAATCAGTGCAAACTTCAGGTTATTCTTCACATATATCACTGTTCATCTTTTACAGATTGAAGAATTTACTCAAGTTGTTCATAAGTGCTTACTCTAGCAAAACTTAAATGTGTTCAAGAAAAAAGAATATTTAAATCATAATGTTAATCTGATTTTAATAATGTTTTGTCACAAATAATAACATTGTACATAAAATTATTATAATCAGACAAAATATATAATAATTCAAAACATATTTTCTAATATTAAGGCATTAGTAGCAAATCAGCTATCAGGTTCTGGAGATTATCTGTTATGTTCTATCATTGTTGAACCTTGCAAAGGAAATTATAGGTTCTTTCATTTCTGCCTTTGCCATTAAGACTCTTGTCTCTATTTCCATTATAACCACAAGTTATGATTTCCATGAATGCTCAGTATAATTTTTATTATTTCATATTAATTTCTTAGAATTGCATACCAAATAACCTCAATTAGAAAGAAACAATTATTCAAAAGTAGTATTTTGTTTCTAGTATCTCAGCATTTAATTCTGATTCATATATAAAAAGGTATCTGAAATATATCTGCTAGTAATACTGGAGGATGTTACATTAAAAAATGCATGATGACTTATCACTTTTCTTGAAACTATTTATGTAGTAGCAGTCCTATTTCAGACCTTCTTTTATGCATGTTTCATGAAATTTCTATTTCCATGTCTGTGGTGGTTTGAGCCTTAACTGGGATATAAGAGTTCTGATGGGGGGCGAGGCAGAGGATCCCTCCCCAGCTCCCCCCTCCTCTTTCCCAATTGAGAAATAAAGAAAGAGAAGGAGCAAATCTATTGAGAAATAATTTGGATTCCATTAGGAAATAGAGAGGTAAAAATGTTCTTTAAAATATATATCTATAGCTATATATATACAAAAAAAAAAAAATAACAGAAAGGATTCACAAGGGTAAGGAACAAGGATGGATGGGGAAAATATGTGTACAAAACCAGTCCTTTGGAGTCCTTTGAAGAGGCGTGGATGTAGCAGGGAGGAGGAGGACCAAGCCTGACCACGTGGAACCAGGAAGCCAGAAGCAACTCTCTTTCAGCTCCACAAGGCAATAAAAAGAGAGCAAATAGCTGCAGTGTCTTCCTTTTTATAGGCTTGCTGGACAGGGAGGAGAAGACTAATTCAGTTTCACAGGGGGAAAACCCCCTCCAGGGAGGGCAAGGCTCTCACAAGCCTGCCGCCTCTCCGGTTTCAGGATGTGTGGAACCCATCACAATATCTTATAAGGATTTCTGAGGTTGAAAAATCATGCCAAAAGATCCACTTTATATGGAAGTCTGACTTCACTTACAGGGAAAAATTTACCTGTCCTGAATCCTACTGAAGATATAAATAAATGAAAGTTTTATGGCAATCGGTTTGGCTCTAAAGGACCTAAGACCTTTAACCTTAAAACTGGAAATGGGTTTATGTAAAAATGCATAGACTGGAGTCCAAGAATTCACCTTTACATAACCTCTCAGACAATGAGTATGGGGTTCAACTGCTCTACAACAAAAGCTTTTATGTGCCACATAAAATGTGGATAAACAAAACAAATAAACCTTCCTGGGAACTTTCCTTCTCCCATGGGAATGCTTACTTTTTCCAGCTGAACTATTAGGCTTCTGTTTCTGCCTAACATTGCTGGCATGTATTTAGCAGAAAGATCTCATATACCTTTGTAGTCCATAACTTCAGAACTGTCAGACACTCATGAGGGATGCAAGTTTAAACCCCCTGGGAACAGGAACAAAAAAACAGTTTCAGATATTTCAGTTCTAAAGCTTCACTCCACCACTCAGGTAACAACTGTTTGTTGAGAAAATTTGGCATGTCAGCATATGTTATAATGGCTTCTAAAATGCAAATTATGTCATAAAAAGTGAGATGCTGATGAACCTCCCTAAGTGGAGATAGGAACAAGCTGATATTTGTGACCCTATCAACCTATCTTAAAAGGTGATGTGCTATTTCTTTCACATTTTACCACAGACCAGATGTGCTTTGATATGCAACATGTTTGAACAGTTAATTAATATTTAAAACTGTCATTCTGGCATAATCTTTATAAACATACATTTGGAATACAAAACATCCTGTCAAATACAATTTAAAAAACAAATATCCCGTTAACCAGCTCTTGTTCAGTAAAATGTCTGTGAAGGCCTATATGATTGCATATGATGCACATACCTCTGGCCTTACTGAAGAAAACACAACATTTTAATGTAATTTTTGCTATTTATTCCTTCAGAAAATTAGACTCACCTTCAAGCATTTAAATACAGTGAGAATACATTCTTCAGTCAAAAGTCATGCATAAAAACTTCCCTAGAATAGTTTAAATATTTTAATTTATGTATAATTTAAAATATTAGATATGCTACCTCCAACTGAATAAAAAGATTGTAGTAATAATTTAGCTCTGTAGAAAATACAAATAAAATTAAATCTTCAAGTCTGAAATAGTTTAAATAAATATTTAAATTTTATATAAATATCACGGAGTCACAAAATCACAGAATACTAGGGCTTGGAAAGGACCTCAAAAGATCTTCTAGTTCAACTGCCCTGCCAGAGTAGGATCACCTAGAGTAGGTCACATAGGAATGAGTCCAGGTGGGTTTTGAATGTCTTCAGAGAAGGAGACTCCACAACCTCTCTGGGAAGCTTTTCCCAGTGTTTTGTCATACTCATAGTGAAAATGTTTTTTCTTATGTTCACATGGAATCTTCTATGCTCCAGCTTGTACACATTGCTCCTTGTCCTGTTTTAATTAATAATTAAATGAGGAGTTTATACTCCTCATGAGGAGTGTTCCATCTGCCAATTTTATTAGTACTTACTCACAAGTTAATTTAAATGTCACTTTATTTTGGTAACAACAAAAAAATCAAGCCATCTGCAATGCAGTCTTTCAAAGTCCAGTTACAGAAAAAATTTACAAAAGAGAACCATTCAGCTGACATACAATTTCAAAACAGCAGCCTCTAATCATAGCAGCAACTACGATAACAACAGCACAGAACATTGAGGAACTAGGAATGATTTTTGCTGAAACTGGTATGGTTTTTATCTGAAAGTGCAAAAAAGTAAGCAACATCATAATGCTCAGCATTTAGCTGCCTTTTTCTCTTTAGCAGTACCTTTGAGTTTTAGCAGTTCACTGAGTGGCAGAATGCAGATGTTCAATAACGTCTTGAATTTATAGCAAATATCTTCAGGAGCTTTTCTGCAATACTGGATAAAGCACAACTACAATCAAAGAAGACTGACCACAATATTTCATTTTAAATGAGTTATATAACCTAGAATACAATAAGCCACTTACTCTTTTGTAACTGTTCTTGGACAGTAACGTTTTCAACAAAACCTCCACTCTGGACTTCTGGACGGCAGACTTCAGATTGATTAAGGAACTAACTCAGAAGGTACCTTGGGAAACAGCCCTTAAAAACAAAGGGGTCCAAGAGGGCTGGAGCTATTTCAAGAAAATCTTGAAGGCACAGGAACAGGCTGTCTGATATAGTTTTTATCAAATTGATAAGCTGGAAATATGATAAAATATGAATATGATTTATTAAATATTAAAAAATATTCTTCAGAGCCAAGTTGATTCAGGTTCATTTGCCCAGTCAATGATAGGTTAATTACACATGAAAGGATTCTAACAGAGAGTAGAATAACAGTCTAGAAAAATCAGAACTTGGAATACAGAGGAACAAACTGGAAACATCTTATATGCATGAAACAAAGAGCAATTCTGCCCTGGGTGGCAAGATGGACCACCTCGGGTTCACAACGGAGCTAACCAACAGATAAACAAGCTATAAACCTTAGGAATAACCAGGTAAATTAGTGTAAGTTACTCACAAACTACTGAGATGTTATCTACCAAAACTGTTACTGGATGAACCAATGCTCTGAGTTCATAGTTGTAATCCAAAGGGCAGGAATAATCCAAAGGTAGTATCCAAATCAGAGAAAATGAGAGAGAGGGAGACATGCCGCTGTGGTGAAGATCTAGGCTCTATGCTGCTAGGTCAAAAGAAGCTAATTGCCACATGTGGACTCTTGAAATCTTCCCCTATAAATTCCCTTTTTGAAAATTGAATGGCACATTAGCTATTCAAATCCCACCAATCGGTTCAAAATGTTGTCTGGCAGGCAAAACTGCACATGTCTTCTCAAGTAGGATCTGAAATGTGCAGTTGCCTCTCTGAAATGTGAGGCTTGGGGTCCAGCTTCAACCCTCTCCAGGCAGCCTTTATGACGCCTGCCTGTTGGCTCCTTGACCTCAAACCTGGACCCTGCAAAATGGAGAGGGAGGAGAAAGGGCAGTGGCTCAAAAAGTTTTAGCTGGCTTGTTAATGCCTCTCCAGGACACTGTCCCAATGTGCTGGAAGATAGGCTGACAAGTTAGATAGCCAGCCTGGATGGGCAATGAGTTTCTGAACAAATTAAGGGGAAAAAAAGAGGGTGACCGTTTGAGGCAGTGCCTTTAACAAAGGGACAACATGGCCGAATGTTTTATAAACAAAGACAGGTCTAAACTAATTTCGTTGGTGGATTGGTAGAAAGCAACTTTGATTCCCAGTGGGACTAGTCTCAGTCTTGCACTTTCTCCTTTTGCAGCTTGCAGCTTCTGGGCTTTTGGCCAGACTGACCTTGGAACAGATAAGGCCTCTACTAACACATAACTGCTTTTAATTAACAATTGCTCTTTTTCTCTCTTTCTAACCCTCTTAGGGGAAAAAGGGGAGAAAAGGGGGTACACAGGGAAACCCTTCCTCCAGATGGGGGGAGAGGAGTCTCATTCTGTGTTACTTTGTTGTATATTTCTGTGTATATATTGTAAATATTGTAAATTCTGCATATAAACCTGAATTCCCTAAACTGCTTTGTAAATACAGCACACAATCCCTTTGCTAATCTGGCTGTGGTTTTTTTTTTCCTTTCTATTTTTCTTCCCTTCACTTTACAGGGGGAGGAGAAGGCCTGACCTTCCCCTCGACCCTCGACACATTTGCAAGAAAGGAGAGGTAACACATGAAATGTTTAAGGATGTTGCTAGGTCATGTGGGAAAAAAAAATAAAGAGGTAAAAGTTCATTTAGAGCTTGGACTGGCCAATGCTGTGAAGGACAAAAAAAATGCTTTTATAAATATATTAGTGGCAAAAGGAGGGGCAAGGACAACCTCCACTCTTTGGTGGACATGGAGGGGAATATTGTAACTAAAGATGAGGAAAAAGCAGAGGTACTTAACACCTTCTTTGCCTCAATTTTTAATAGCAGGATAGATTGTCTTCTGGCCTCCTGATCTGACAGATGGATTCAGGGAGCAGTATAGTTTCCCTGTAATAGACGAAGAAGTAGCTGGAGACCTGCTCAGCCATTTGGATCCCCACAAGTCCATGGGACTGGATGGGATCCATCCTAGGATGCTGAGAGAGCTAGCAGATGAGCTGGCAGATGATCTGCTCTCCATTATTTTTCAACACTCCTCGCTCTCCCTCGAGGTCCCAGATGATTGGAAGCTGGCCAACATGATGCCCATCCACAAGAAGGGCCAGATGGATGAACCAGAGAATTACAGGCCTGTCATCCTGACCTCAGTGCCAGGCAAGATTATGGAACAACTGTGCAATCACACAGCTCTTACAGGATGGCCAAGGGATCAGGTCCAGCCAGCACGGATTTAGGAAGGGCAGGTCCTGCCTGACCAACCTGATCTCCTTCTGTGATTGGGTGACTCATGTGGTGGATGTGGGGAAGGCTGTGGATGTAGTCTATATGGACTTCAGCAAGGCCAAACTGTCAGCTCGTGGCTTGGACAGGTGCACCCTCCTCTGTGTTAGGAATTGGCTGGAGCAACAAACTCAGAGCAGTGGTGAATGGTACCACTTCCAGCTGGCAGCCAGTCACTAGTGGTGTTCCCCTAGGGATCAGTGCTAGGCTCCACCCTGTTCAATGTCTTTATTGATGATCTGGACGAGGGGATGGAGTCCATCATCAGTAAGTTTGCAGACGACACCAAGCTGGGGGCAGGTGTTGATCTGTTAGAGGGTAGAGAGGCTCTGCAGAAGGACCTTGACAGGCTGGACAGATGGGCAGAATCCAACAGCTTGAGATTTAACACATCTAAATGCTGGGTTCTGCACACTGGCCACAACATCTTCATGCAGTGCTACAGGCTGGGGTCAGAGTGGCTGAAGACAGAGTGGCTGGAGAATGGCCAGCAGAAAGGGACCTGGGGGTACTGGTTGATAGTAGGCTAAACATGAGCCAGCAGTGTGCCCAGGTGGCCAAGAAGGCCAATGGCATCCTGGCCTGTATCAGGAAAAAGGTGGCCAGCAGGAGCAGGGAGGTCATTCTGCCCCTATACTCAGGTCTGGTTAAGCCACACCTTGAGTCCTGTGTCCAGTTCTGGGCCCATCAGTTTAGGAAAGAGGTTGACTTGCTAGAACGTGTCCAGAGAAGGGCAACAAAGCTGGTGCTGGGTTTGAAACACAAGCTCCATGAGGAGAGGCTGAGGGAGCAGTGGTTGTTTAGGCTGGAGAAGAGGTGGCTTAGAGGGGTTGGTCTCTTTTCCCAGGCAACCACCAACAGAACAAGAGGATACAGTTTCAAGCTGTGCTAGGGGAGGTTTAGGTTGGATGTCAGGAAGAAATTCTTCACAGAAAGAGTGATTGGCCACTGGAATGGGCTGCCCCGGGAGCTGGTGGAGTCACCATCATTGGAAGTGTTTGAAAAGAGATTGGATGAGGCACTTAGTGCCATGGTTCAGTTGATTAGATGGTGTTGAGAAGCTGAAGCCAGCAGCTGCCCATCTGCTGATAACTGCACACTGGTCACTGCTTCCTCATGGTCTACAAACCTGTAGGCTCTGTACTGTGCCTTCAGCTTCCACACCATAAGGCCATCCAAGGAGGAGGTAGCCAGTCCCACGGCATCCGCGTTGAAGGAGACACCTGTCACCGCTGCTCGGTGGCCGCAGAGAGACCAGAGCAAGACGGGGTCCTCCAGCATGGAGGCCATGGGCGCAGTGGGATGGTTAATGGCGGCTTGCCAAAGTGCTAGGGGCTGGGACCAGGCCTGGTAGAGCCCCGGCGCGTGCGCTGAGCCCTGAATTCATCCCTGGTTTGGACTCAATGAGCTGAAAGGTCTTTTCCAACCTGTTTAATTCTGTATTCTAAAATTTCAGAATACACAATAAATATTTCTGTACATACATGTATAAGAGTAATCACAAGTTTATTTGATACCAGCAAGTAAATTGAGAAAACATTTTTTTTAATCCAAAAGTACCAATTAATAGTAATAACAGTAAATTACAAAATCCAAACATACAGGCCCTTGTAACTTCTAAGTAACTTAGGATAGTTTGTGAGTCTGCACATGTGAAAAACCCATTTTGTAATGGAAGTAGAGGATAGTGTGATCATTTTAATTGTAAAATTATCTTTCTTGTTCAATCATGGACATTGACATTATAGCTCGATGCAGGCATAGATGAAGAGTTTAAGCTAAGTATTTTCTACAAAAAGACCTCATAAAAGTCATTGACAAAGTTAGGACAAACAGAAATTCAATATAAATTCAAGAAAATAGCAAATAGTTGTATTTTAACAACTTGTCCTTTAGCAAAGTCACACCTTGCTATTTAATGATACAGTAGTAATATATAGCACATTTTATAAAAATACCAAATTACAAGTTTTGATGTATACTATGTTTTGCAGGAGAAAAAGTAAGGACACAAGTAATTTGCCCCATATCACATAATATGTAGGAATTTTAGATCTTTGTTTTCAAGTAATACGTTAAAATTATCTTTCAAGATGTTAAACAGTTCAGATGAACCATCCTCCAAATTTCTTTATTTATATGTATAAATTACAAAATAAAGGCATTTATTTAAAATAGAGATATTCTATATTGCACACAGTAGCTTAGAGAATTAAAACAGAATATATTTTTTTTCAGGTAGTGAGTCTTATTCAATCACATCTTCCTACTTTATTTTGGTTGGAGTTAACTGTGCAGGCAGATAGTCCATAAAAAGCTCTTAAAATCAAACTTGTATCCTCCTTGTCATTATTTCAGTACTTTCCAAAGACTTGTCATGTGGTTTGTAGTTCCGTAGAGCTACCAAGGGCTACAGTGCTGGGTGTCTTTTGAATTGTATTCCAACCCCATTTTTTTTCCTACCCAAAATATAATCCACCTAAGGTACTTTGGGAGACTTGATATTCAAAAAAATGAAGCAGTTCTGGTCAGCAACAACACATTGATTCACTAGGAATCACACAATTTTGCTGGATTTCAGAAACATATTAAATTATATTACCATTCCTTAAATATTTAATAAAGCCTCCACCACAGACATTTCATTATTTATGTAATCACAGTTTAATACAATATTTTAGGATCTAGTAAAGATCCTGCCAACCATGGGTTTTTTTTAAAATAAAGTTTAATATTGTCTTTTAAAAGCGCAAGATATTTCCGTAAAAGTAAGTTTCATATCCCAGATTGCTTGTTCATATGAGCTTCATATTCTACAACTTGTCTCTTTTTTTTATTATTTTTTTCCTTATTTTTTTTTCTTCCCAATTTATTATTTGGCAAACATCCAAAAAATAACAGAGGACAGCATTTTTCCCCATCTAAAGAGACAAAAAATAAAAATATATTTTTGGTACATACACACATGTAGATTTATCCAGTCTGAATGTTATAAGTACATGAATGAAACAAACAAAATTCTCTTCAGTGACACAATTTTTTTTTTCCTTAGTCGTTCTAGAAACTCTAAATGGCTCTGAACTATAAATAATGCAAAAAGTTGAATAACATATTTTGCAAAAAATGTGGTAAACAGATATTCAGTTGACTCTTCTCTTCCTGAACCAGCTGTTACCGCAGTAAAAAGTATAGCATTAGATCATTAACTATTTCAGGAATAGACTTTCAAAGGACATCAATTGTGTTTATTACAGACATTGACACTCTTCTCAAAATATGATTTGCCCCAACAAATTGTGATTTAAGTAGCTCTGTCATTGTAATAACTGTACGTTTTCTGTAGTGAACAGATATAGGTTGCTGAATTGCTATCTTGAAAAGTTTATACCTTTCATCTTTGATGCACTTGCATTTCAGAGAAACAGAGACTCTTTATTATACACAGTTTTCAAACCCCTTCCTCGTGGAAGACAGGCTCTACATAAACATAAGATGCTGTATCATTGTGGAAGACGACAAGTTTGTCTCTCTTAATGTAAATCAACAAAGATAAAGTGACCAATCTTGGATGCAAATCAGCTTGTGATTGCATCGTGATAACACCCGGACTACAACAATGGACCTAAGGACCCAGCCATCACGACCAATCCTGGATGCAAATCAGCTTGTGATTGCATCGTGATAACACCGGACTACAACAATGGACCCAAGGACCCAGCCATCAGGCTTTCTGGGCAGGGTGATACTATGGTTTCCACCACCTGTGTAAAGGAATGTGGCAGGACTTGTCTGAATGGAGGCGGGGGGGACGGAGGCCCCCCCTCACCCCCATCCAGAAGTCTTGCCCACATACACAGATTTCCGGGGGAACAGATACCTGGATTATTGCCTTGCCTCTGAAATACCTGACCTGCCTGAGGACTAAAAAACTGTATAAAAGACTTGAGTGACACTGTCAAAGAAGAAGAGAGAAGACGGCACCATAACATCACGGGGCAACGCAACGCATCTTGGACTCTCACCACCCCTGACCGTTGGTAATATAATCTCTTTCTGACTTTCTCCTTCTAATTCCTTCCCTCTTCTCTCTCTCTCTCTCTCTCTCTCTCTCTCTCCCTCTCTCCCTCTTTATTTTTCCCTTTCCTCTTCTATCTCTCGTCTCTCTCTCTCTCTCTCTTTTCTCCCTCTCCCTTCTTATGTCCACTTTATCTAATAAATAGTCTAGCTGTTGATACTTTGGCCTCGTTTGTGCCTTTAATTTCACAACACGGGAATATTTAAAAGAACTGTGTCTCCGGACCGAGACATCTAATGTCTCCGGACCCTGACATTTAACTGGCGTAGTCGGCAGGATTCCCGTGCAGTGAAAAGTATCACAGCAAACTTATTCCATTTCTGAGAACCCCGAAATGTGTGTGTGTGCCTGAGACGTACTTTTAGTACGAAGCGAGAGTGGAGTCCAGATTCGCGTTTCCACTCGCCCGCGAGGGAAGTGGCCGGAGAAGGACGAAGCGAAATTTTCAGAGAGACTGTGTGGGAGTTCTCAAAAGGTTTAAATGTGTGTGCTTTCTCGAGGAAGATTATCTGGGGTACAACTGTTGGTTTTATAGTGTGACCTCCTCGAGAATCCTCTGTACCCTGCTTTAAATTTGTGTGCTTTCCCGGGGAAGATTATTTGGGGTACAACTGTTGACTGTATAGTGTGACCTCCCCGAGAATTCTCAGTACCCTCTTTTAGGAAACCCAGTTTTGGTGATATTTGTAAAGTGTGTATCCTCTCGGGGAAAGTGTGGCTTTCCTGAGAAGCCTAGTATTGAAGCAAAAGTTGAGAAACTGCTGCCGGTGTGTGTTCTCTCAGGGAAACAGAGTGACTCTTCCCTAAGAATCACAAGATTGTTGTCCTGGTGTAACATAAAATTTGAGGTACAAAAGCTGAGAAGCTTTTGCAAGTGTGGGTTCCCTCAGGGAAATAGTGTGACTTCCCTGAGAAGCCCAGGTTGCTGTTGTTTTTTCTTGTGTGTGACCTCTCCTGAGAAATCTATTGTGCATTTTTCCTGGAGAAGATTATTTTGGAGTAATCCTTTTAAAAGTGTACGTTTTTCCAGGGAAAATTTTGGTGGTACACACAGTGTTCTTACCTGAATCCGCTGTGAAACTTAGTGTCCCATTAAGAAATGCTTTGTGAAACAAAAGAGATGGCCCGGTGTGAGAGGCTTTTTAACCTTTTAGAAGTTCACGGGGCCCGCCCATCTATACAAGGTCTTGATTGGGCTTATGAAAACTGGAATAATTTCCAGAGTGTGGCTGATCGTATTTTGGCTCTGCAAAAGGAAGCCAAGGCAAAACCCGGAAAAGGGAAAGCTTTTATTTGTGCAGTGTTAGGCGCCTGTTTAGCAGCTGCAGTGAGAGAGAAAGAGGAATGGTATGAGCAAGAAAATAAGACTATTTCCTCTTTGCAGGGCTTAGTAGACGCACTACAAAGCCATGTGGCTACTTTAAAAAAATGTAGTAGCAGATCTTAAACTTCAGTTAGAAGCAAAACAGGAGGGGGATTACCCGGATCCTGCCCCCATATATCCTCGGGCAGAATTGACAGCGGCTAAGGAAGCTGCTGCGCATATCAGACCTCTCATTAAAACTGAAGTTTTATATGAAGATGGGGAGGTTACCCCCACTATCACAACCAAAGAAACACCTTTCTCCTCAACTGAATTAGCCAAAATTCGCAAAGAATTTGCACGCTCTGCTGGGGAGTCTGAGGTGGAATATGTCTGGTGAGTTTCAAAAACTGGAGGTGATCAGATTCTGTTAACAGAAGCTGAAGCCATGGGTTATTGGGGTGGTAATGTTTTTCTAACTACAAAAAACAGAAGTGGACCCTGGAGTATTACGCAAAGGGCTGCCTATTGGGCAGGGGGTTTTGATCCAAAAGAGAGGGGTGAACCCCTAATTCTGCGGGAAGGGATGAATCAGATAATGGAGAATGTGCAAAAAGCTGCATGCCTGCAGATGATATATGAAAGGGAACTAAAACATCATTTTGAATCCCCTCTTTCTCTCCTGGTAGATGCAAACAGAATGACTCCTCTGGTCAGGGGTCTCCCTGACTCGCTTAAAATAAGAGGCATCCAGCTCCAAAAAGAAATAGCTGATACCCCAATTTCCTCCAGGATGCAGGCTGCTCTAAGAGATAATTTAACACACGGAGGCAGCCAGCCTGACTTGAAACCATGGACATGGGAGGAGGTCGGAAGGGGAGTTATTAGACTATGCCAGGCAATATAGTTTCCCTGAAGAAATTAAAAAAACTGACCCTAGGGGCTTGAGGCATGTAAAACTGAACCACTTACCCTCAAGTCCTCAGGGTTTAACCGTGCCCCAGCCGGCTTGGAACAGGGGGCAGGGAACACACAAATACCCGGCAATATTGGTGGAACTTAGGTCTAAAGAAAAGTATCCCCAAAGAAGTGATAGATGGGCTAAACACAAAGCAATTAGAAATGATTGTGAAGAACTGGCCTGAGCCCAATCAGAAAATTGAGCCCACTGCACCCCCCTTAATAGACCTGTCTGAGGAGAATAAAGGCATCCCTTCTTTTCAGCCTCAGAGAAACTGAAGTCTTCACCCCCCAATGGTGGGCGGAGGGGTGAAGGGTGGATGTATATTCGTCAGCTCACCGAAAATGGCCAGGGCGATTTACTAATCACTGGCATTGTAGGACCAAAACAAATTCCTATTACATTTTTAGTAGACACCGGGGCTCAGATTTCAGCTATTAAAACGAAGGATGCCACTGATTGTGGAGTGGTGCTCTCCAAACAAAAATTGCTGGTCGCAGATGCCCTGGGTCAAACACATGCACAGGCATTAGCAACCATCCGGTTACGCTTGCCGGGGGAAGATAAGGACACTAAGGTGTCAATGGTCGTAGGGGAGTTTCCAACTAACCTCCTAGGGCTTGATGTTTTAAAAGGGAAGACCTGGTCAGACAACAAAGGGCGAAAATGGTCTTTTGGGTCTCCCATAATGAGCATTCGGCTGCTGAAAGCAGTACCTCTCCCACCTCACTCAAAGCTGACAAATGTCAAACCTTATCCTATACCTCTGGGAGCTAAAGAAGGAATAGTGCCCGTACTGGAGGACTTAAAGAAACAGGGTATTGTGGTTCCCACCCACTCTGCTTTCAATTCCCCAGTTTGGCCTGTACGAAAGCCTAATGGGACATGGAGGCTGACCATTGATTACCGCAGGCTTAATGCCAATACTGAACCACTAACAGCTGCAGTGCCAAATATTGCTGAACTCATAGCTACAATACAGGAGAAAGCGCACTCGATTATGGGTACAGTGGATGTGAAAGATATGTTTTTTATGGTCCCGCTGCAACCTGAGGACCAAGACCGCTTTGCTTTTACATGGGGTGGTCAACAATTCACATTCACACGTCTCCCACAGGGATTTAAGCACTCACCCACTTTTGCCCACCATGCGCTGGCACAGGAACTGGAAAAGGTCCAACTAGAACCAGGGGTCAGTGTTTACCAATATATTGATGACATTCTGGTAGCAGGAGAAGATATTGAAGGGGTACGAATAACCCAAGATAATATAATTTCACATCTAGAAAATTTGGGGCTGAGGATACCACCTGAGAAAATACAGACGCCCTCAAGTGAAGTGAAGTTTTGGGAATCTGGTGGAAGGGGGGAATGACCTGTATTCCACCAGACACCCTTTCCTCCCTGGACCAGATCAAAATGCCAGAGTCCAAAAAGGATTTGCAACATGCACTAGGATTACTTGTGTTTTGGAGGAAACATATTCCTGATTTTTCAATTATTGCAAGACCCCTATATGATTTGTTACGCAAAGGCGTTCAGTGGCAGTGGGAAGAACCCCACGAAGAAGCATTACAGCTGCTAATATTTGAAGCCACTGCCCACCAAGCTCTTGGTCCTATTCACCCTACTGACCCTGTGCACATTGAATGGGGATTTGCTAAGTCTGGCTTATCAGTACACTTATGGCAAAAGGGTCCAGAAGCCCCTGTCAGGCCAATTTCATTTTACAGTCGTAGCTTTAAGGATGCAGAAAAAGATACACGGTGTGGGAAAAGGGTTTGTTTGTGGTTAGTTTAGCCCTGCGGAAGCTGAAAAGACCATTAAACAACAACACATAGTACTTAGAGGCCCATTCAAAGTAATTAAGACAATTCTGGCAGGAACACCACCACCTGAAGGGGTGGCCCAAAGAGCCTCTGTGAGGAAATGGTATGCCCAGATAGAGCACTACTGTGACATCTTTTCAGTATCTGAGGGAACCACCAAAATGTTGACCTTCCAGGAGGAAATGGGTCCAGACTGGGAGGCTAACAAACCGTTCTCCGTAATACAAATAGCACCTACATTCTCTGGACAGATACTGAATGCATGGTTCACAGATGCCTCCTCTAAGCGGGAAGGAAAGACCTGGAAGTACAGATCTGTGGCACTCAGTGTGGATACTGATGAACAGATAATTACTGAAGGGGAAGGTAGTGCTCAAGTGGGGGAGTTGATTGCAGTCTGGAGTGTTTTTCAGCATGAGGCTGAATCTACTTCTCCTGTCCACATCTATACTGACTCTATGCTGTATTTAAGGGCTGTACTGAATGGTTACTCTTCTGGGAGGAGAATGACTGGGAAGTTAATAGAATACCTGTATGGCAGAAGGAGAAATGGCAAGATATTCTGGCCATTGCTAAAAAGGAAAATTCGCAGTGGGATGGGTGGCCTCCCACCAAGAGGATGGTTCCTCTGCTAGCCAATGGAATGGCAGAGCAGATGAACTAGCCAGATTGGCTCCCCTGCAAAACACCCAAATAACAGAAAATTGGGAACGGTTGCTAGAATGGCTGCATGTAAAAGAAAACACTCTGGAATAAAAGATCTGTATTGTGAGGCCCAGGCGAGGGGTTGGCCAGTTAGCAGAGAAGAGTGCAAGACTTGTGTCTCTGCTTGTGAACAATGCCGCACCCGTTTGGAAAGACACCCTCTGGAAAATGACCCCTGCACCTAAGAGAGGGAAAGGGCTGTGGGAAGCTTGGCAAGTGGACTATATTGGCCCTTTCCGAAAATCAGAAGGGAAGCAATATGTGTTGGTTGGGGTAGAAATAGTGTCAGGATTGGTCTCGGCTGAGGCATTTGCCAGAGCAACCGGGAAAACACAGTTAAGGCACTGAAGGGGTGGTTTGGTACATTCCCTAAACCACAGTCCATCCAGTCAGACAATGGTTCCCACTTCACTGCCAAAACAGTTCAAGAGTGGGCAACCCAGGAAGGAATTACTTGGGTATATCATACCCCTATTACCCACAGGCAAATGGGATCGTGGAACGAACCAACGGTCTGTTAAAACGCTTCCTTAAACCTCATATGCCAGGATGGGCCGAGTGGCTAAGGGAAGCATTGACCAGTGTTAATAGCCGTTGGGGGTAAACGGATGCCCAAAAATTACAGCCTTTTGCCCCAAAGCCCCAGAAATCATACCAACCATACTCGAGCATTCCAAAGTTCCCTCATACTCTCCAGGTCAACCAGTTTTGGTTGAACTCCCCACTGTGGGAACAATACCCCTGGTACTCAAGACTCCAATTAATAAATATACCTGGAGGGCAAAAGATGCTCATGAAAAAGAATTCAAGATTAATACAAGGTGGATTATTCCATCTTTCTAATAATAACTATCTACCAGTTCCCTACAATGGACCGAGTTCGTTTTCTTTTTTTTTTCCTTCTAGGTGAGAGACCCGAGGGCTGCCTTGGAGAACCTGTGGGGCTGTTGTACATCTGCATGACCTTCTGGGAAACTGCTTTGTTATAATTATCTATGTGATATTCCCTATGATATGAACAAGATGTTTGTCTCTCTATTTTGGTGTACCCTTGGAGCATTAACCCTTGACATTTCTGCATCTGCCCCCTCAGACCCTAATGAGGGGTTTCTTGTAACCAATCTATTCATGCAGCTGGCAGAAGAAGTGTCCTCTGTGTACAACCTTACGAACTGTTGGGTGTGTGGTGGGCCACAGGGATTCGAAGCATGGCCTTGGGTTTCGACTCCAGTAGCTCCCAAATGGCTTGTGAGCTCCCTTAGTGAAGTGGACAAAAACACCTTTTGGACTGAAGAAGATACAGCCCCATGGCCAGTCCAGTATCCAGGCCAAGGAATCTATTGCCTAAACCGCACACAACCTGGTGGTGTTTTTGTAGGTAGAAGTACATGTCAATGGACATTTACATATCGCAATCTGAGATTACAAAACCAAAAGAAAAGACCCAGTTTTAGGCACACATCTGGGTGGATGTGGGTTAATAAAACTGGGGGAGTTAAGGACTTTGAGGGGTTTTGGTCAAGAGAAAATGTGTCTCGTATATATGATTTCAGAGAAAGATATGGTCCACTCCTCTACCAATCGTGTGAGTGGAAAAATGATTCGGGTGCTTGGTATTGTACAATGGTGGGTCATGCTCAGCCTGAGGGGAGATGGAACCATGTCCTTTTCCCTAATCCATTGGGCATGACAAATTCTACATATTTCCAGATGCCTACAACCCCCACAGGCCTGTTTGATGCGGGCACCGGGCCTATAAAAAATTACCACCGAATTGGACTAATCCACCCATTGTTTTTCTTGCTCCCAGGTGGAGAAGGAAATGCCCTAGGGATCAAAGTATATGATAACCTGGGTAAAAGGAAGAGGTCCATCTCCACTCACTTGACCAGGGGTAGTGGTCAACAATGGGGAAAGGGTGAATGGACCCCCCAAAGGATTATTGAATATTATGGTCCTGCCACCTGGAACCCCTATGAAAGGATTAGTGGTGCTCGAGAACCAATCTATAACTTAAACCGTATCATAAGGCTGCAAGCCCTCTTAGAAGTAATCAGCAATGAGACAGCTCGTGCCCTAGATTTATTAGCAGATCAAGCTACACAGATGCGAACAGCCATTCTACAACATAGGATGGTTCTCGATTATTTGTTAGCAGAAGAAGGAGGGGTCTGTGGGAAATTAAATGATTCTAACTGCTGTCTACAAATTGATGACAATGGAAAAGTAGTAAAGAAAATATCATCTGGACTGAGGAAGCTAACACATGTCCCTGTCCAAACTTGGGAGGGATGGGATATGAGCTGGCTCTCCTGGCTCCCAGGAGGACCGTGGATGAAACAATTGTTGTATTATTTGTTCTGTGTTTTGGCCTTGTTACTCTTTTTACCCTGTATTATTCCCTGTTTTATACATTTGATTCAACATGTAGTATCTAATATGCAATTTGTGACTAATGACGATGTAAAACAGATTCGTGCCATTAGGCGATCAAAATGTATTGTAAAAATTGTTTAAAAATTCTCTCCTTTCCTTTCCTTTCTTTTCTTTCTCTCTCACTTTTATCTTTGATTGACGGGGTGGTGTGGAAGACGACAAGTTTGTCTCTCTTAATGTAAATCAACAAAGATAAAGTGACCAATCTTGGATGCAAATCAGCTTGTGATTGCATCGTGATAACACCGGACTACAACAATGGACCCAAGGACCCAGCCATCAGGCTTTCTGGGCAGGGTGATACTATGGTTTCCACCACCTGTGTAAAGGAATGTGGCAGGACTTGTCTGAATGGAGGGGGGGGGGACGGAGGCCCCCCCTCACCCCCATCCAGAAGTCTTGCCCACATACACAGATTTCCGGGGGAACAGATACCTGGATTATTTCCTTGCCTCTGAAATACCTGACCTGCCTGAGGACTAAAAACTGTATAAAAGACTTGAGTGACACTGTCAAAGAAGAAGAGAGAAGACGGCACCATAACATCACGGGGCAACGCAACGCATCTTGGACTCTCACCACCCCTGACCGTTGGTAATATAATCTCTTTCTGACTTTCTCCTTCTAATTCCTTCCCTCTTCTCTCTCTCTCTCTCTCTCTCCCTCTTTATTTTTCCCTTTCCTCTTCTATCTCTCGTCTCTCTCTCTCTCTCTCTTTTCTCCCTCTCCCTTCTTATGTCCACTTTATCTAATAAATAGTCTAGCTGTTGATACTTTGGCCTCGTTTGTGCCTTTAATTTCACAACACGGGAATATTTAAAAGAACTGTGTCTCCGGACCGAGACATCTAATGTCTCCGGACCCTGACAATCATGAAGCTAAATACTTTTTTCTTTCATTCATATTCAGCTCATATTTCTGGAGGCAATTCTGTCTCCCAGTGAAGTAAATGGGAATGTTACCATTGACTTTCCTGGAGCTGGAATTTGACTCCTCAAATTTGTCTTATCTTCAAGAACCTCAACAGGTTCTTTTTCTGGCTCCTACTTTACTTACTGCTTATTGTGACTGGCTTATTATACTCAGGGTCTTTCCAACCTTGTTCCACTCTGTTAATTCATATGTCCCTGATTGGGGATACCAGGGACAATTGCGATTGATCCACAGCAAAAGAAGGGTAAGTTTTTGGGATCGTTTTTGCTCTTTGATAATTTGCATAAGTAGATCATTGTACAGTCACTGTGATCTTGTGACTCCCTGGCCCATGTTCTTCCCCGGTCGCAGTCCCTCTACCTGTCCTGCAAGTGTAGGGGATGGACGTGTCATTTGCTCACTTCTTCTGTTCAGCTCACTAGGGGTGCAGTCCAAGGGTGGATTGGAAAGGAGTCTCACTGAAGTCCTGAGAGCCATTATGTCAGAATGCATGTACAGACTCCCATGTTGATGAAGCAGGAATTGTTTATTGGCATAGAACAAGCAGTTTATATAGGAAAAATCAAGCAGGCCAAGCAATTCCCTGACATTTTTCTACCTCTGTTGCTAACTAAATTTGTTCTTTGATATGCAGCTGTCCATTCTTATCTTGATCCCATATCAGGTTGAGCTGTTCTTGCATGTAGGCAAACCTCCTTCTGTCTCACACTTCATGTTGTTTACTGCAGTCAGCTTCTCTTATCATCAGGCCATTCTTCTGTTATCAGTGGCCTGTTGTTCTTCCTTGTCCTAAAGCCTTCCATGGATACTTTCGGCTCTCTCACAGGTATGCACATGGCAGACCTCAGTCATAGATCAGTTCTCTTGTGTGTTCTCACTTTTCTAATACTGCTGTAGCTAAATACAATATGAAATCAAGTTTCATATTATATTTTAGTTAAGCTGTTGGTGTCTACACTCATGCTGTAAATTGAGATAAACTAGGTTGATATTAAGCATTTCTGTAAATATCTTGGAAGCAACATGGTTATTGATTCTCATGCTTTTTCAAGAACAGACATTAATGATGGTGAAGTTTTATTAAAGCCTACAAAGCACAAATACAAACCTTGTAATATCAGTTGTAATCCTGAAATTCTGATGGACTACTTTATTCTTATATCAAGCAGCTCTGAGCCTAAATGTTTATTGGCATCTGGTAAAGAAGTCAGCTTGTAGAATTTGAGCTGAAAACACTGTTGTTGTGGTTTAATGAGTGGACAGAATAGAATAGAATAGAATAGAATAAACCAGGTTGGAAGAGACCTTCAAGATCATCGTGTCCAACCTATCACCCAACACCACCTAATCAACTAACCCATGTAACCAAGCACCCTGTCAAGTCTCCTCCTGAACACCTCCAGTGACGGCGACTCCACCACCTCCCCGGGCAGTCCATTCCAATGAGCAATCACTCTCTCCGTGTAAAACTTCCTCCTGACCTCCAGCCTGAACTTCCCCTGGTGCAGCCTGAGACTGTGTCCTCTTGTTCTGGTGCTGGCTGCCTGGGAGAAGAGACCAACCTCTGCCTGTTTACAACCCCCCTTCAGGTAGTTGTAGAGAGCAATAAGGTCACCCCTGAGTCTCCTCCTCTCCAGGCTAAGCAGCCCCAGCTCCCTCAGTCTCTCCTCATAGGGCTTGTGTTCCAAGCTCCTCACTAACTTTGTTGCCCTTCTCAGGACTCGTTCCAGCAAGTCAACCTCCTTCCTAAACTGAGGGACCCAGAACTGGACACAGTACTCGAGGTGTGGCCTAACCAGTGCAGTGTACAGGGGCAGAATGACCTCCCTGCTCCTGCTGGCCATACTGTTCCTGATGCAGGCCAGGATGCCATTGGACCTCTTGGCCACCTGGGCACACTGCAGGCTCATGTTCATCCTACCATCAACCAGCACCCCCAGGTCCCTCTCTGCCTGGCTGCTCTCCAGCCACTCTGACCCCAGCCTGTAGCACTGCATGGGGTTGTTGTGGCCAATGTGCAGAACCTGGCACTTGGATGTGTTAAATCTCATGCCGTTGGACTCTGTCCACCTGTCCAGCCTGTCGAGGTCTCTCTGCAAAGCCTCTCAACCCTCTAGCAGATCAACTCCTGCCCCAGCTTGGTGTCGTCAGCAAGTTTACTGATGATGGACTCGATGCCCTCATCCACATCATCAGTAAAGATGTTAAAGAGGATGGGGCCCAGCACTGATCCCTGGGGGACTCCACTACTGACTGGCTGCCAGCTGGATGTGACACCATTCACCACCACTCTCTGGGTTCGGCCATCCAGCCAGTTCCTAACCCAGCTCAGAGTGCTGCTGTCCAAGCCATGGGCTGACAGTTTGGCCAGCAGTTTGCTGTGAGGGACTCTGTCAAAGGCCTTGCTGAGGTCCAGGTAAACTACATCCACAGGCCTCCCCACATCCACCAGGCGGGTCACCTGATCATAGAAGGAGATCAGGTTGGTCAGGCAGGACCTGCCCTTCCTAAATCCATGCTGGCTGAGCCTGATCCCTTGGCCATCCTCTAAGTGCTGTGTTAATGCACTCAGGATGACCTGTTCCATGATCTTGCCTGGCACTGAGGTCAGGCTGACAGGCCTGTAATTCCCTGGCTCATCCAACCGGCCCTTCTTGTGGATGGGCACCACGTTGGCCAGCTTCCAGTCCTCTGGGACATCTCCAGTGAGCCAGGACTGCTGAAAAATGATGGAGAGCAGCTTGGCCAGCTCCTCTGACAGCTCCCTCAGCACCCTAGGATGGATGCCATCTGGTCCCATGGACTTGTGGGGATCCAGGCGGCTAAGCAGATCACCAACCACCCCATTTTGGTTGCACTATTGTTCCAAAAGGGGCAAAAGAATAGTGCTCATACAATGGATTGGTTAGCAATGGAAAGCTTAAATGGAAAGGTTATATACAAACTGCAGTGCTACATTTCTACACAGTGGTGAACATAGCAAGGCATCTAAAATACAAAGAATTCCACAGTCTAGGCTTAACACACAAGCTTATTAAGCCAAAGCTTTACACAAAACTCCCTTTATACCAGGCCAACCAATTCAGACCAAAACCCCAGAAGATAAGAGAAATGCCTCCCACAGGAGCAGAGAGGGAAGAAAAAAGGAAGAAACTGACTTCTCAGCCAGCTTTATAGTGATGCAGGATTTTTGGGAAGAAATACACTATTTCCTGTGTCTACCCCACTGCTCTGGACACTGAAGGCGTCAACTCTATGCTGATTCTTTTTAAAGGCACGCAGCCTAAACTCCCACAACTATGAAATCATAGAAGTGAAGACATCATTTAACACTGCCATATGCACAATATTACATGCAGACTTTGCATGTTTTTTATACAAAATCATCACAGGTGAACAGAAATATGCACCAAAAGTTGCATTTAGTCTCAGAAACCTATTTTTCTTTTTCTTTTGTTTATCTAGTTTATCTTTCCATGGATTCAATTGCTAGTGTACCTCACAAATTTAACTTAAATGTGTAAAAAGATTTAGTGTGATGGAAAATAAATTCTTCTAATTTCAACTTGCACAGCATATCTGTTTTATTAATAGGTGAGCAGTTATTAGAAGATATATACTCATCATTTATTCAGGAACATAAAAATGTTTATGAATCATGGAAGGAGGAAGGGACATAATTCCCATCTCCACATTTTCAATATAGATTATACTTTATCAGATTTTATAAATCTAAGCTGTTCCGTGATTTATTCCTGCTCAACTGTTATTTTCTCTGGAATTAAGTTTTTATTTATATATGAACCTCATAGTAAGTTTTGTTAACTTTGAAAAAAGGGTTGCCATATACCTTGATAAATAGAACTAGTCACACTTTTATTTGCTTTTATTAGCTTGCTGCATCAGCACAGAGCAGATTATTTTTGAAAGGTACAGTTTCATACTGCTGAAGAAGCTCTGGAGATGAATATATCATTTCAAAACTGAAGTCCATTTCATGAGAAGGTTTTTTTTTTTTTTTTCACTGAAGTTTGATAACACTGAGCCAACTGCAATGTCAGGACTACAATCTAGAAAATGCTCCTGCACTTCTATAACTCTTTTTAATATTTTCTCAAAAATAGTTTGACAAGAAAAAGATGCTTATATTATAGTAATAAGCATATTTAAAATTATAATAACAAGCATATCAAACTATCTTCCCTTTAATTTTTCCTTCTCTATTGCTATACGCTTTTATTTGCAATATATTAAACACTGAGTTCTAGTTCTCTACATTATGGAAGTTTGTGGTAGGTTGGAAGGGTAAGGCCAAGAAGCCTCCTCCCTTCCCCCTTGTAAGGTAAAGGGAAAGAAAATTGAAGGGAAAGGGAAAAAAAAAACCTCACAAGCTGAATTAGCAAAGCAGTGGAACTTTATATTTACAAAGCAATATAGGATATGCAGGGCAATATTTACAAATTTGCAATATTTACAATATATACAAAGATATACAATAAAGTAACACAGAAATGAGGGTTCCCCCCTCTGCTGAGGGGGGTTTCCCACCTCCGCTCTCCACCCTCTCCCCCTTTCCCCAGAGTGGGATAGAAAGAGGAAGAAAAGAGAGAAAAAAAAATGTTAGAAGCAGTTTGTGTTAATTGGAAAGGAGTTAATACAGGCCTTATCAGTTTTTCAAGGCCGGAGCCTTGGCAGAAAGCCCAGCACAGAGAGAGCTGCTGCACCGTGAGGAGGCGGAAGCAAGACTGAAGATAAAGTTCCCGGAGTGCCCAGTTCACTCCCAGTTCACTCCCAGTTCAGAAGGTGCTTCCTCCCACTCTTCCAATGAAATTAGTTTAGATTATTCTTTCTGTTTACCAACTTCCGTCCACCATATTCCCTTTCTTAAGGGGACAACGTCAACCAGCCACAGTCCACCCCTTCTAAACAATTTCATTGGCCGTTCATACTGTCCATCCAATCCAAAATGATATTTACAGTTCGTGAGCAAAGTTCATAGTCCATTCCGGCTATGCTCAGGTGTAGATGATTCAAAAGTCCAAGAAAATCAGAAAATGAGAAAAATGGAAAACAGTTCGTTTCTTCACCGACAAAGCGAAGAAAAGGGAAACAGGGATTCTCAGGGTCTCTTAGTTGACTCAGGGCTCTCAGGGATCTCAGGGTTCGTGCACCGTAGATTCCTTGTTGATTCTTCCTTTGGATGCGATGTAGCTGTACAACAGTTTGAAATTAACCTCTTTCAGCTAAAGTTAAATTTCTTTGTGGAATGCACTGAATTTCACCATTCTCTTGTGTTACCCAATAAGTGTGACCCGGACCTTCAGCTGAAACCACCCCTTGGACAGGTTTAGCCTCTCCTGAGGGTGAAAATACCCAAACAGTTTTACCTAACAGATTCTTCTCTCTAACAACAGGAACTCTATCACCTTCTACTTTCCGTAGCAAATCTGAATGTGCAGGTCCAGCTTGGTTCACTGAACCTCTACTATTTACCAGCCAGGTTGCTTGTGCTAAATGTTTTTCCCAGTTTTTCAAAGATCCACCCCCCATGGCTTTAAGAGTGGTCTTCAACAAACCGTTGTAGCGTTCAATCTTCCCTGAAGCTGGTGCATAGTAGGGAATATGGAATACCCACTCAATACCATGCTCTTTTGCCCAGTTCTTTACAAGGTTGTTCTTGAAATGAGTTCCGTTGTCTGACTCAATCCTCTCTGGAGTTCCGTGTCTCCACAGGATCTGTCTCTCCAGACCGAGAATGGTGTTGCGTGCAGTTGCATGTGGAACTGGATAAGTTTCCAACCATCCAGTGTTTGCCTCTACCATAGTAAGCACGTATTGCTTACCAGAACGAGAACGTGGTAGAGTGATGTAGTCACTCTGCCAAGCTTCACCATACTTGTACTTGGACCATCGGTCACCATACCACAAGGGCTTAAGTCGTCTTGCCTGCTTAATAGCAGCACAAATGTCACAGTCATGGATGACTTGTGTGATAGCATCCATGGAAATGTCTATGGATCTGTCAGAGCCCATTGGTATGTTGCATCTCTGCCCTGATGTCCTCACAAATCATGAGCCCACCAAGCTAAGAATATTTCACCTCGGTGTTTCCAGTCAAGATCAAGATTAGAGTCCATGTCTACTTGAGAAACTCTTGCAGCTAAATCTGCCTGATGGTCGTGTTGCTGTTCCTCAGTAGCTTTGCTCTTAGGAATGTGAGCATCGATGTATCTCACTTTCACTGGAATTCTCTCGATTCGATCAGCAATGTCCTGCCACAGGTCTGCTGCCCAAATGGGTTTTCCTTTTCTCTGCCAACCACTCTTCTTCCAGTTCTTTAGCCAACCCCATAGAGCATTGGCTACCATCCATGAGTCGGTGTAGAGATAAAGCTTTGGCCATCTCTCACGTTCAGCTACGTCGAGAGCTAGCTGGACAGCTTTTACCTCTGCGAACTGACTGGATTCTCCTTCTCCATCTTTCGCCTCTGCAACTCGGCGTGTTGGACTCCACACTGCAGACTTCCACCTTTGCTTGTTTCCAACAAGACGACAGGAACTGTCTGTGAACAAAGCATATTTCGTTTCATCATCAGAAAGGTCATTGTAAGGAGGAGCTTCCTCAGCACGAGTTACTTTCTCCTCTGGAGGTTTAGCACAGTTGATACCTTCAGGCCAACTTGAGATCACCTCCACTAGACCAGGTCTTTCAAGATTTCCCATTCGAGCTCTCTGTGTTATCAGAGCCATCCATTTAGATCATGTTGAGTCTGTGGCATGATGTGGTGTGGAGCCTTTGCCTTTGAACATCCAATTCAAAACTGGTAATCTGGGAGCTAAGAGAAGTTGTGATTCAGTTCCAATCACTTCAGAAGATGCTTTCACTCCTTCATAGGCAGCTAAAATTTCCTTCTCTGTTGGAGTGTAGTTAGCCTCTGAACCTCTGTAACCTCGCCTCCAGAAACCAAGAGGTCGTCCACGTGTCTCACCTGGAGCTTTTTGCCACAAGTACCAGGTTGGACCATTGTCGCTTGCAGCCGTGTACAAAATGTTCTTAATGCCTGGACCATCTCGGACAGGTCCCAGACCCATTGCTTGAATTACCTTTTGCTTTATCTGGTCAAAGGCTGCTTGTTGTTCAGGTTCCCCAGTGGAAATGGTTTCTCTTTCGAGTCACATCATACAGAGGTTTCACAATCTGACTGTATCCAGGAATGTGCAGTCTCCAAAATCCCACTATCCCCAAGAAACGTAGGGTCTCTTGCTTGTTTGTGGGACTTGCCATGGTAGAGACTCTATTTACCACATCCACTGGAATGTGTCGGCGTCCATCCTGCCACCGCACTCCCAGAAACTGAATCTCTGTGGTAGGTCCTTTCACCTTGTCTCGCTTGATGGCAAAACCTGCATTCAGAAGAATGTCAATGATTTTGTTACCTTTCTCGAAGACTTCCTCAGCAGTTTTACCCCAGACGATGATATCATCGATGAACTGGATGTGTTCTGGAGCACCTCCTTTCTCCAGAGAATCGTGGATCACTGCATGACAGATGCTTGAGCTGTGGATCCAGCCCATTGGCAATCTGTTGAAAGTGTACTGGATTCCTCTCCAGGTGAAAGCAAACTGAGACCTGCATTCCTCTGCTATGGGAATAGAGAAAAATGCATTAGCAATGTCTATGGTAGCATACCATTTGGCCTCTTTGGATTCCAGCTCATACTGTAGTTCCATCATGTCTGGTACTGCTGCACTCATAGGTGCTGTCACTTCATTTAGGGCTCGGTAGTCTACCGTCAGACACCAGTCTCCATTCTGCTTCCGCACAGGCCACACTGGACTGTTGAAAGGTGAATGAGTTTTGCTGATGACTTTCTGACTCTCCAACTGACGAATCAGATTCTGAATGGGCAACAAAGAGTCACGGTTGGTTCTGTATTGTCTGTGATGCACAGTCTGAGAAGCAACCGGCAATTTAATGTCCTGTATCTTATGTTGTCCCACAACTGCAGATTCATCAGAAAGCTCAGGTCTGGCAGACAGCTTCAGTTTTTGTCCATCAATTTCTATAGAAGCTACTCCAAAAGCCCATTTGTAACCTCTAGGGTCCTTGAAACGCCCTTCTCTCAGAAAATCAATTTGCAAAATACAAGGTGCATCAGGTCCGGTCACGACTGTATGCTTCCTCCATTGTTTACCAGTTAAACTTATATTAACCTCTACCTTACTTAACTCTTGAGATCCACCAGTGACTCCCAGAATAGTTATAGACTCTGATCCCTGATAATTTGATGGTGTTATGGTGCACTGAGCTCCTGTGTCAACCAAGGCCCTGTACTTCCGAAATTGTGAAGTGCCAGGCCACTGGATGTAGACATCCCAATAGATTCTATTATCTCTGTTATCCCTCTCCTCCCCCTGGCGGGAGGCAGGGCACCCCTAGTTATGGGGAACATGCGCACATGTGCATTGCACATAGTTTGCAGGGTTATAGCTTTGCATGTTATAACTGGAGCCACTGTTGGAGCCATAAGAGTCGTTCTGGGGAACTGTGGAAGTAACAGCTACCTTTCTGGTATTGCTACCTCGGGTTCTGCCACTTTGCAGTTCTCTCAGTCTCCTGAAAAGATTTGAAGTTGGTTGGTCATCCCAGCGGTTCATGTTCTCACCAAACTGATCACGCAGAGTTATCCAAATAGTTCTACGTGATTGCCTTGGTGGTCTGTTTTGGAACGACCTGTTTTGGAATGACCTGTTTTGGAATTACCTCCTTGGAGGACGTGTATTCCTCACAGATGAATCTTGTATCCACCTGGAGGGCGAATTGAAATTATCCCTTTGTGCCAATTGGGATATGGAATTTCTAAATTCATCTTTTAACTCTCTCATGCAACTCTGAATATCACCAGACATCGTTTTAATGGCCGAAACCAAAGAACCACGTGTCATGCTATCCTCCAATTGTCTCATTTGATCACTGAATTGGCCAACCGTGGGAGAAGCTCCACCATAACTTCTTGACACAATTCTGCTTGCCAGAATGTTTGCATAATTAGAAGGAGCAAGCTTGATGATCTTTTTAGCAAGACCAATACCCACAGGAATATCATCAGGATTCAGAGTTTCATGTTCACCATAGAGTAGCTCTCTAACAGCAAATTCTCTCAAGCGCTTAATTCCCTCATCTATGGTGGTCCAGGGTTTAGGGTTCCATGGAAGATCATCTCGGGAAGGGTATCTCAGGGCAACCGCCATTAAAAGGCGTATCCAGAGATTAACCTTACCGAGAGCCCTGCCTAGATGTCTATCTATTCCATTATCCCTTGGGAGAGTACCTAACTGAGCTGCTGACTTGTCTCCAACTGTTAGAGCCAGAGCACCTGTATCATAACACCTACTAAGCCAAGCTAGAACTGGCTCCTTATCTGCCCTGGTGAAATCTTTACGGACATCACGCAATTCCTCACGGGGAGATGAACACTCTGAAATATCATCTTGGTCTTCGTCTCCCTGAATTCTTTGTCTTTATGATCCTGCTGTCATTCTCCTAAGGATCTCTTTAAGCTGAGAACCACCTTTGCCAGCTGCTTTCCTAACTTCATCTGTATCCTGCTTTGATCTCACTAGGTTAGCTAGATCTTTAAAACAAACCACCTCTTCCTCCTGAGCAGGATCTCTTAGAGTAGAGGGCCCCTCACCAGGATCAGTCTCCAGCTCCTCTTCTTCTCCATCTTTGGCCTTTCCACCTCTAGTCTTTAAAGGAGCCACCTTAACTGGAGCTGTGTTTGAATTTACAGCCACCTTAATGGAAGCTGACAGGTCCTGAGATAAATCAGCTGCTGGGGCAGTGACTTCCGGTCCCACCGAGGGAGTGGGTGGAAGTGACGTTGCTCCGTTAATGGCCGACGGAGAAGAAGAAGAAGGAGAAGGAGTGGGAGAAGGAGTAGGCGCCATGTTGATACCAGCTGCCGCCTTTGGCAGCTTGCTGGAATCAGCAAAGTCATTTAGAGCTGCTTTACCAATTGACTTTTTAGCCTTCTTTTTAACTGACACAGATTCTGCACAGTCTTCGTCACTAGATGTCTCTGGGACTGACCCAGAGCCACGGCGTTTTCTTTTTGATCTAGTTTTAATAACAAAACAAGCTCTGGACACCTTTCTTTCTCGCCACAAAGAAATCAGGAGATACACGATAATTATCACCACCAGCAGAATTATAGACATGAAATAAATCACTTTTGGATCCCAGGCATCACCTAAAGTTACTCTCTCCTCAGGCGGAATCTTGAAACCCTTTATCTCAATTGGGAGAGTGGTGGAGGTAACATTCCTGTATCTCACTGGCCATAATAAATTAATACATTTTCCATACCATAGTCTAACTCTATACATAACCCACATATAAATTGTCCGCACCAAATATTTACCCAGGTAATCCAAAATCAAACCCAAACAATATCTATAAACCAGAGCCCCAAAAATTGAAAAGAATAATCGCTCCACAAACCACAATACCTTCATGTTTGCTAATTCAGCTGGAAAACACTAAATCAATCAAGTAATAAATTAAACTAATTATCTGCCGCACATTGGGTACGCCAATAAAAAAAAATGTGGTGGGTTGGAAGGGTAAGGCCAAGAAGCCTCCTCCCTTCCCCCTTGTAAGGTAAAGGGAAAGAAAATTGAAGGGAAAGGGAAAAAAAAAACCTCACAAGCTGAATTAGCAAAGCAGTGGAACTTTATATTTACAAAGCAATATAGGATATGCAGGGCAATATTTACAAATTTGCAATATTTACAATATATACAAAGATATACAATAAAGTAACACAGAAATGAGGGTTCCCCCCTCTGCTGAGGGGGGTTTCCCACCTCCGCTCTCCACCCTCTCCCCCTTTCCCCAGAGTGGGATAGAAAGAGGAAGAAAAGAGAGAAAAAAAAATGTTAGAAGCAGTTTGTGTTAATTGGAAAGGAGTTAATACAGGCCTTATCAGTTTTTCAAGGCCGGAGCCTTGGCAGAAAGCCCAGCACAGAGAGAGCTGCTGCACCGTGAGGAGGCGGAAGCAAGACTGAAGATAAAGTTCCCGGAGTGCCCAGTTCACTCCCAGTTCACTCCCAGTTCAGAAGGTGCTTCCTCCCACTCTTCCAATGAAATTAGTTTAGATTATTCTTTCTGTTTACCAACTTCCGTCCACCATATTCCCTTTCTTAAGGGGACAACGTCAACCAGTCACAAAGTTACAGAGAGTTACTTAATACAGTATTGAGACAGATAAAAACATATGCATGTGAAATGGGTATTCCTAATAATGAGATTAGCTTCTCAATGTTCTCACTTGCTTGTAAGTACCTATTCAGAATGCAACATTTCTTAAAATGAAAGACAGCTTCAGTTCTGTTTGGATTGATAAATATTCTAATATCTTGCAGGTCAAT
Source organism: Melanerpes aurifrons (assembly GCA_011125475.1). Taxonomy (NCBI): domain Eukaryota; kingdom Metazoa; phylum Chordata; class Aves; order Piciformes; family Picidae; genus Melanerpes; species Melanerpes aurifrons. The sequence continues at coordinate 2,807,447 of WWNC01000050.1, read as the reverse complement.
AGTGATAAATATAAAGTTAATACCATTTAGCCTTCTGAATTGCTAATTTCAATTTCTTTTCCATTACGGACCGTAGGGTTTTTTCTTTATTATTTTTGCTTCTTTGCAAAGTAATTCAAATCAAATTCAGAAGATATTGTATGTCTTGTTATAATTTCTCATAATATCTTATTGTTTATAGACATTTCTAATTTGCTTAAAAAAACTATTGAAGAGTTCTGCTTTGTGCTTTTGTTTGTTTGGGATTTTTGGTTTTGTTTGTTTAATTTATTTTTTTTTTAAGTAATCATAACATTAGAGCAAAAAATAGAGAAAGTAGAGTGTTTAAAGCTCAGGGGTGATTATATTTGTTAGGTTGGTTGCATCAGTATAGAAGTTCCATGAAAAATCACAAGTAATGCAGTTTAATACATTCTCAATACAAGTTAATTAAACAGAAGCAAGGCAGGTTAACAGACTATTCAGTAAAACATCTTTGCAGAAAAGGAATATTCACATAATGCCATTATCACAGTGAGTAAACTCTATACCAGATGCTAAAAATTTTAGTGTTGCTAGTTAACGAAAAGATAAGAATTAGTGTACCAAATCTTCTACAATTAAGATGAAGTAATTTAAAAATCAGAGGTGTAAACTAATGTAATAAACTTAAAATGTAGTGTGAAATAGCTTTTTCTAACCAAAGAAAATTTTCTGAATATGTAACAAAAAGGTATTTAAAGAGTTTAAAAATGCATATGTAACACTAAACAAAATATGGATCTTAATGTAAGAAGATAAATTCCCAATATTTAATTACTAAAATGAAGACTTTGGTGTTACACCATACTGAGGGTTGGTGAAAATAAAAATAATTCCAAATAAATTTTATTATTTTTTTACTGTGCCTCCAGAAGTGATATCAAGAACAATGTTGTATAGAATAAAAGACCTCTAACTAAAAAAAAACAAACAACAAAACCAAACCCAAACCACAACACTTACCATGATGTTGGCACATTTTAACTTTACAAATCTAGGAATTCAGAATTTTCTAGATATAGCCTAGGTACTCTAGAAACATATGTTTACATGCAGAGCTAGTGTAAATAGTTGGCCTTTACTCTCATCTGCTTAATTGGGTGAAGTGCCCTGTGTTCACCTGGAAAAGCTGTTTTCATGACCGTATAGAAAACCCACTTTTTTTCACCATTTTCATTTCATGTGAGTCAGTTTCCTAATCTTGGTCTCTGAATAGTTGCATATATGACCATAACACAGAACTGGTGCAGGAGCAGGAAGAGGTAGCTGGAGTGGGACAAAGATTGACTAGATGAACGAGACACTAAAAAAGGCTAATGATGAGGCACAGCTGGAATCAAAGAAAAGCCCTAGCATCAGGATCAGCTTACTCTATTACTGAGTGAAGTTCCACTCAGTGGAAGCATTAAAAAAAATTTTTACATTTGAGTGATAAAATATTTCCTTTTTTAAAATTATCTTCTTGCCCTGGTAACAGTTAGAATGTTTATTTCCTCTTCACACTTCAAATGAAAAGGGATTCTTTTTCATGTATCCTCAGCAAAGAGAGCCTAATAAAATTACCAGATTTGGTGAGATCTGAAATAAAATAAACAGAAATGACTGGTCTTTTCCCATGGCAGATTATCAAGTTATAGAGACACATTTAGGGCAATTAGCTGATTCTCTAACAGAAAAAGTAATAATCACCTGACTTCTGAATGGATGCTGATCCAGCACAAGTGAACCATTAAGTGAAATAAATCTTTACTAGACTCGCATGTTCAGCATCTTAATTTAAGTCTGCTTCCTCAGTTATCGGAATTCAAGACAGGTACTCATGCTCCAGAGGAAAAAACTCCACAGCTAGTACTATCATATACCTCCATATTATCATGGTTGTGTGAAGAAAATGTTCTATTGTCACTAAGGCAGTACCAATTTCTGGCTACATATTATCTTCAACAAATCTGTAACTAATACTCTTTCAGAACACATTATGTCAAAATCTGAGTCCTTTTTCTGCTATCACATGCAAACTAATCAAAACTCACAAAGTTGATTAATTAAAAACATTGTCTACACACAAATTTGACTTTCTTATTCTCTTAGGTCGTTACAGTTGTAACAAAACTACATCTACAGAGAGAAATTTTTATTGAATTAAGTCTGATGACAACACTTAGGCAGGTTATCGTCTGGCCTAATATATTATGGGGAAATTCCTAACCTGAAAGAGTTATTCGGAAATGCTGCTTTTTTATTCACCAAACCCCTCAATTCCCTCACTGATCAAGATGTTGGTTACTTTTATTCCTCAGGAATGAAGCTTGGATGCTCTGGGAGAAAAAACAGGAACATGCAGTGACCAGCATCTAGTCCTTTGTTCCTTTGAAAGATGAGTTAAAGGCAATTTCTATAATGAACATGTATGCTTTCATTTAAATTTATTTTGTTTAAAGAAAACCTATTCTGAAAACCCTATGATTGAAAATAACAAAATAAGAAGATATAGTTCATCAAAGGGTGAAAACAGAAAGGTGTAGTGGGTTGAAAATTTCCCCCAACATTAAATTGATAGGCCAGCTCTGTTGGAAGCAAATGAAGCTGTATTTACAAGCAAAACTACAATCTAAAATGAAATGCAATAAATATATAGAAAATATACAATATTTACAACATTTACGGGTATTTACAATTGCTAAACAGCACAAGAACCCCCCTGGACAAACCAGGGGAGCTAGTCACAGCTTTCCACTCTCTGCTTCCTGCCCTCTTGTGCATGATAGAGGAGAGAAAGAGCAGAGTGTTGTTGTGTTAGTACTTAGACAAAACAAAGTAATACAGCCAAGGTCAGCAAAGAGCCAGCAGAAGCACCAGCCAGAGAGAGAGAAGAAGCCAAAAAGAGAGAGTTAGTTTACCAAACTAACACTTATGGTAGATATCTGTTCAATGGGATTGTTTAGAACAATCATTATTTTTCTTTTTACATCCAATAGCAATTTATTTATATCCTACCACTTTCTGTTCAAGATCTGTGGAAAATTTTCTAGGCACAACTTGAAACTACAGCAACAGGTTAAACCAGCATTGGCACTTCTTGGAAATGCAGGCACAGAACTTACCTCTTTCAGCTTAACACCCCAAAATTCTTATCAAGGCCTCTTGTCAGAATGAGAATGTCAGATTCTGATCTCCATTCTAATAACTTGTCACAGATGCATATGCTGTTTTTTCATGGTGATTTTTAACTTTCTAAGTTGCTGGGCTTCTGGTCAGTCTTTTCAGTCTGCTGCTCTCTCTTCCACTAATTAATTCAGTTCCTATTTGTGTGGGTAATGTAGGAATTGATTCATGGATATTAAAGATTTGACAACAAAGCCTCTGAAATTAAAAAAATAAATTATGATAGTCTAGAAATTCAAATACTGAAAATGAGAATAGCCATTGTTACCAACGGAGTTTCATATTTAAGAAAAGATAAAAATCTCTGCTACTTGTTGAAAGTGGAAAGAGACACAAGTTCTGTAGAAGTATCTGGGAAAACATCTCACATTGGAGTAATGCAATGCAGAATGCATATATAGGTAAAGAGTAATTCTGCACACATTTCTACAGATAGAGATAAATATGAGGTACAGTCTGCAGGGCAGTCTTAAGGGAAATCACTGCAGTAATCTAAAAGCAATTAGACATTTTACTATGGAAAACTAGAGCAAGGACTCAAGTTTTAAAGATAATAGATTGTGTGGCTATTCAAACCAAAATATCACTTGAATTAAATGAATATTAGATACATTTATTTCCACCAGGAATCTCACACAGCTTCATGACATCACAAAAAGAAATAAAATCTTTAAAAAAAAAAACTCTTGTTTTTTATCTCTTTTGCTTTTTGCATATCTCCTCTTTGTTGTGGCCTGCAGTTATGAGATAGAAGTGAAAATGTGTTCTGTAATTTCACCAGTGAAATAGTGATTCATTACCTGAAGATACCTTTTGTTTTGTACATCACATGCAAATTCACTGATGCTCCAAGACTAGAAACTTTGCTAGAAAACAGAATTTTGTCAATGGCATTTATGTGGCTCTGTAAAGCAATGCAATCAGTTAATAATCTAGAAGATCCTGGATGAGTATCTTCACTTCAAAGATACTATATCTTTAAAAACAAAAAATACCTCTACTACCTCAGAAATAATGTTCTATTCCTATGCTGCAAAAAATACTTTTCTCTAGCACTGAAAATTTATAAAATGGGAGATTTAATACCTCATTTTCTACCTCCTCAAACTGCTCTTTGTGAGCAATAAAAGGGAGAAATGCAAGTATTATTATCTTATCTTGTATCTTGTTCCAGTCTTCTGTTTCTAACCCAACAAGTGTTTATCTATATAAAAATTTCTAAGTATTCCAATTCAAGTTGCCCCATTTTCTGTGTGAACTTTACAACTCCATAGCTATTACCTGTATACCTCCAGAAAACTCCTGTTATTCTGCTGAAATTTTTTTTTTGTTAAGGGACTAAAGAGATTTTAAGGGTTCAAGGTTTAAAATAGGTCTGATCTGGATAGATTGAAAAACAGAATATGCTGATAATCAACACATGAACTTGAAATTAAAAAGCAGAAATCAGGACTTGTTTCTATAGTACAGATTTTTCATTTTGAGTAACACATTCCTCTACAAATCCTTAAAATTATTTCCATGGGATTATGGTGGATTAAGTGACTATTCAGTGCAAGACTGGCAGAATTAGGCCCTAAGAGATTTCCTATGCTGTGCTGTGATCCCTGAAGAGGAGGAATAGGCATTACTCTACTAAAATTATTACAGCTAAACAGGATTTAATGTTTAATACATACTTCAAGAAACATTCCCACACTGACATGGGGACAGACAAGATGATGTAGAATTACATATTTTTCTTATGTCTAATTCATTAAATGTTTTCAACTTTATCCTTTTCAAAGGTATTACTGTTTAATTTTATATTTAAATCTAAGAAATTATAATTATTTCCAGTAATGGAATATAGAAAAATTATTAACTCATAGAGTAAATCTATTTACAAACATGCTTTACTTTTTTTGGTTGTTTGCTTTCATTTGAGGTTTTTGCAGAAGAGTTGTTGGGGTGGCATGGACCATGTGATGGGAAAAAAGCAGAAACTGGAAAATTATACTGTGATTTATTTCTCAAAAAGAAATATAACTCCTTATTGTACACTGAGTACAAGACATTTGACACTCCACAAAGTGAATAAGCTCAATATATCACAATCAGTAGAGAAATATTATATGAAGTAACTTGATAACTTATCCACTTAATATCTTCAGTGTTCAGTCACTTTCTTTATCTTACCTGCTTCTGCAGTACATAATTTCTTATTGAAATATGACAGTATTCAAAAATATGTAAAGTGTTTCTGTAAGATCTTTAGGACACCAAGTACTGTAAGTGTGCATCAAGAGCCCAATGGGGACCTTTAAAATTGTAAACACTCTACCAAATTGTCCATGTCCCAGATTTTATTAATATTTTGTCATTGTTATATTTAAATGATAAAACAAAATATACCTTGCAATTTGAGTTATCTGCAAACAGCAAGTCTATGAACTTAGGTGACCTAGAATTCCCTTATTCTTTTCTTCTCCTCCTTGCTTTTCCTTTATGTTCTTGGTTTTGTTCTGCTTTGTTTTGAGATTTTGTCATCTCTGTTTAAATTAGCCTATGAGTCTTTGGGACTCTGTTATGTTGTTTTGTTTTTGTTTTGTTGGGTTTTTTTTTCTGGGTACATGTAATCTAATCTATAAAAACATATATAATCTATAAAAAAAACATGTGTAATCTATAAGAACATACTGCAGGGGGTGGTTGAAACTAGGTGATCCTTGAGGTCCCTTCCAACCCTAACAATTCTATTGTTCCATGATTCTATGGTGTTGAAGGGAAACATTTCTGGAACCACTGTAAACTGAAGGGCATTGCTTACTGAGCAGGGATGTGACTGAAGAAGTGGAATCTGTGCCTGTAAGGAGAAAGTAGACTGGCACATTTAAGGACAGATATTTCTTCAATAAATAAAATTTCAATGAAGAGGCATAAAGATGTCTAACTAGGAAAAGTGTGCCTCAAATAATTTCCCTTGATCCTGCTCTGTTTTTCAAAACATCATAATAATTATGTCTAACTGAATGAGATATTTGTAGCACATATGTAAAACATGTCATATGAAATATTTTAATGTTGCACAAGAAGAATCCAGAAAACCCCAAGAGTTAGTGCACCACCCAGCTAGTGTTGCCAATAATCATAAGTATATGCTGCTTAGTATGTGTCCAGAATCACTGTCACTGAATGTCATTTTCATATAAACACTTCTAAGAACACAAATTCCCCCTTTGAATCTACAAACTGAGGTCTCAAACATACAAAGCAATTTTTTTTTTTTCAAATGTAATTTAGGTTCTCACACTTGCTCGAATCTCTGACCTTCTTTAAGACCTGCTCCTTTCTTTCTATAGCCTCTTAATTTATTAGCTTTATTCCGACTACTCATTATTTATATTCTTTCTCTAGATATCTGTGATTTCATTTTTCTCTGCTTGCTTCTCTTGCTTGTTTATTTTTACATCTCATTTTTAAGAGCTCTGTTATCCCATGTATCTTCACTGATTACCCTTCCTATTTTCCATTAAGTGTTGCTTGGAGTAAGTGTGATGTCATGTGGCTATGAGATTATAATAGTTTAGCGCAAGGGCTAACCTGCCTGCTCCCCCAACACAAAAGTGAGGGAAAGAGTAATATAAAAAATTCAGGGTTGAGATGAAGAGGAAAGATATTAATTTAATATAACATGAGATATCATACTCACAATGCATAATTACCTTAGCTAGTAATCTAGTTAATCTAATAATACGATGCATGATTACCTTAGCTTGGCCTATCTGCAGAAGCACACCAAAATGCAGGAAAAATAAACAAGCACAAAACAGAAAAACAAAACTAGCAGCTGCACCTACCCATTCCACTGCAATGCCTGCAGAAAAGAGCCAACACCCAAGACAACAGAACCCAGAGCAGCAACCGAAAGAGGAAGCCTCCCATGTTGCAATCTGAACTTCAAACCCCATTATACTTTGAAGCTGGCATGACTGCAGTATCATATGAGTAACAGCAGCAGATTGCACTCAGATCCCAGGATGTGGAGGTTCTTTCTCCAGGCTGCCCTGCTTCCAGGACGTATTCTACATCTCCAAGGCATGCAATACTCTCATTCTTTCCTGAAATCAAATTCCTCACAAAAGCCTACTCTTCTTCTCTGAAACATACCCTTCTCCAAAATTTACCCAATAGACTATATCAACTTTTTTTTAATTCACTTCAGCTTCCCAGCACAGACCTCCTCAAATGGAGTATATACTGAAGAAAATTCTTGATTCAATTTGTTCTGCTCAAGGAAGAGAGAAATGAAAGTCATACAGAGATGGGAAACTGTGGTGACAGAAGAATCAGCCAGTCACCAATCCTCCCATATGTTTAGATCCTTATGCAGAAGATGTATACCTTTTTTAGGACCATTAATGCTTTGTCCACCTCCCCTTAAACAAAATAATCAAAACAGTCGTACAATTATTGATACCTATTTATGCTTAGAAGTGTGAGCACATAATGGCAATACATATGGTGACCCTGACTGCACCAGTTACAATCTGTCATAGCAGTGAAAGAGGTGTTCTTTTTAAGGTTAATTAATCTATTTCTGAGGCATCAATACAAATAAAAAGAAGTGATAATTATTCCACTGATACATATGTGTTTACCCAGAAAAGATATTATTCTTTCTGAAATCTATTATTGCACTTTTTGTTTTGAAATTGAGTTAAACTATACTTAAAATACCTTTGTATACATTAATGAACTATAAAGAAGTGAAAAGTCACCTAAATTGTACTTAAACATACTACTATTTCAGTAATAACATTAAAATCCTAACAAGGGGAAGCTAAAAATCATCATTGGAAAAATTATGCAGAAACTGGGGAGAAATGACAATTTATTTCCCGTGAAGGTTCACTAGGATGTGAATTGCCTCTCTCTTCTATGCACCTTTTTCTACATACATATGTTTTTGTGTAACTCTGATTGCCAGTGTCCCTTGGATTATAATGTGAAATATGTAGATAGAAACAATAATGATGCATTTCTGAAGGAATGCTTTTAACCAGTCTTGTTATTGATCATATATATCACAATAAGTTCAAATCATTAGCCAGTAATGATGTTTCCAAGACCTGGCGCTTTCAGGAATAGAGGCATGGAAAAATTACATTAAATTGGTTCTGGTTTTACTTTCAAAAATGATTAATAGGATGCCCCAAATCCCCCACCCAGCATCAAACAGATTTTCATCTTTATGGCTCATTTCCCTTCATCTTCCTTTCCTTCTTGCACTCAAACACCTTACTGACCATGCGATTCCCTCCAGAACTATTCTAGTACGACTCTAATTTTTCTTTTCTTTCTAATTTTAATTTTATTTGCCTTTAGGATACCTATTTTGAATCAGTACAGATTGATTAATATAATAACGTGCCTTCCAGAAAACAGAAAAACAACTAAATATGCATGAGAGAAAGCAGTCAGAGTAGTTGGGACAAAACTCAGGTTGGAAACAACTAGCAACAAGCATCATGTGTCACATTCTAGAATACAAACAAGTTATTAGATTTGTATCCTAATAAAGTAATTAATATGATTTTGAAGTACTGAACATAGGTAGTGATGGGATAAGATAGCGTCATATATTTTGGCACTGAGAACACAAATCACCATCACTGTTATGTAGCTTCACCGTTGTCCTAATTAAAAGATCAGTCAAGTATTTTAATATATCATCCAGGGTACTGGAAATGCACATCTCATGTTAAAATAGCATTTTCAACCATGACAATGTGATTAAAGTTAGACAAATTACCATCTCTAAAATTTTGTTTCCTATGTCCCATAAAGGCATACAGACATATATGTTGTTGTATTCTGACCAAGCATGTAAAGACATATAGAAAATCCCATATATAGAAAAACTACTTTTTTTTATTGTCAAAACATGCAAAAAGGTTAATGATTAGGAAAAATAATTATCAGGATACAATATAAGAAAGGTCATAATTTAAGCAAAAGTGTTGCTGTAGCTTGCAAGAGCATAAAGTTCATAGCCCTGGCTCACAATCCTTGGTCTGCCACCTTTACAAATGTCTTAGGAATTCCTTTAAATAATTTTCTTCATGAATAAAATTATAATTAAATTGTTCACAGCACTGTGGTTAATGTTGCATCAGCAGTTTTACTGTAACCCTTGGTTTCATGAGTTCATAACTCTATCGTAAACACATACTTCAGACTGAGGCTTGGCATACCAAGGATTAATCATGAACAAAGTAATTCAAATATTGAGAAAGATGTGTTCATTCAGTTTCAAATTTTGAAAGGAAAGTTCAGGTAAGCATAGTGGTCTGAACATTATTTTACTCTTTGAAAACTAAGAAATAGGACTTAGTGTGCCTTTTTATGATTGCCTTGGTGTTTAATGAAAATGGGTTCATGATGACATATTAATGATCTTTCAAAATTGTCATAGGTGTTGTAAGTTGTCCTTAGTATTTTACATTGAGACTGAAGCACATGCTACCACAGATGTTGTCTGCTTCAGGACTTCAAATGATCTCACTCTTGTATTGAGATGCTGTTATCTCATTTGTGTTGAACATGTCATGTTCTCATTGCAAACACAACCAGTTTTACATTGCACAGTCCTCACATAATTAAGTGGTTTCACAAATATAAACTGTCTCCTTTTAGTTTAGTTAATCTTCAGATACGAGCAAATAATGCTTTACACACCTCATAAATGTGAAGAAGGGACATTGCTCAGAGTATTTATTTATTTTAGGCTACTTTGTAAACTTCCATTTGAAGTACTGCACTAAAGTAATTGTTAAAAATTCACCCAGAAGAGAGGCCACTAGATTTTCTTTCTACTGGCAATATAGACAAAATATTGTAAAACACAGTGAAAATGACACTGGAGGGATAAATGCCATATTTTTAAATGGATGTAATTTGATTTGTTACCAATAGTATTAGATTTATATAATCGAGAAAGCAAATAGTAACTGAATTTTCATTATTTTTGTTGTATATTGCCAAAGGTCAGTCTCTTCACAGTACAGTCTCTACCTTTATCTAACAGTGTGCATCAGCTCACAAACAACTACACCAAAAGAAAGAATAAAAATAGCATAAAAAAAAAAAAAAGTCTAATAACACTATTTATAGTGTTATTTGTCATGGTACTAAGCCAGTACACAGTACATGGCACACATCCATGAGGAACGGGCAGAGATATGCACTTAGTAATTATATAAAAAGAAAAATTGATGACTTTTCCACTTCATAAGAGTTACTACAGCAAAAGAACTCTTCCTTTTTACCACAGCAGATGGAGATCTCCCTAGACTATCTTTTCTGATTACAACAAAGGCACTTGATGCTGAAAAAAATCTTGCTGCTGTCTGGACGCTTGTCATTATTAGTGTTATAGTATGTAGATGATACAAACTTAATGCAAAGAAAAGAGAGTTTACTTTGTTATTCAGGATTTAAGTAATAATCCTGAAGAAAGCAACTAAAGTATATTACAGCAACCAGTAAATGTTGGCTATTGTCCAGAAGTTTCAAGCTACCACAATATTAAATATTTCTTTCTCCACTGAAGAGTTAAGGCAGGTACTACAAGTAGCAGAAAAGATGACAGCATGACAAGACAGTTGTGAGAGCTCTTGGCAGCAGGTGCACTTGGCTACAAAACTGAGGGAATGAATATAGAGAGATCAATGGTGCTGGAGCGCAGCAAGAGTATGTAAGGAAGGCACAGATGCATCAAAGTTGTTTACAAATTTGTTGGAAAGCATAGCTGGATCCATCCAAAATAAGAGGCACCAGCACAGGGCAAATCATAATATATGAATACAGAACACAAAGCACTGCACTAAGCAGATGACAATCTTAAAGTTTCATGCTCCATCTAGTTTCTTGACTTTTCCACACAGTATTATTTCATCTAGTAGTAAATACTACTGTATGATGTTATTGGATAGCATGGGCATTTCAGTTTAGTTGAACAGACTTAGATTGATATACTTGACATGTGATCATATTTTTAGATCATTATCAAAACTTAGATTTCTCCTTACAGTAATATAGAGAAATAGCAAGTTGTAAAATAGTTTTGAGAATAGCAACACAGATTGAATCATATTGACAAATCCAGTTTCATGAAGAAACACTGAAGTTCAAAAGAAAAAAAAACAAACCTTGAGTATCTTTCTTTTTACAGGTGACTGCAAATTATTCAGGACAAGGAATCAGGATCCCCAGGTTAATTGGTGGCTAGAGTTAAAAATGACAGTGTTCTACTCCACAGTAGACTGTGCAAAGCCATAATCTCCACTCTGCATTTTCATCACACAGAAACTAATCAGCTTCATGTTTGAACCCACAATAAGTCCACAGACTTGCTCAAAAGGGATGACAGGCTTCATAAATTTATTCATTTGATTGGATCACTTAGAAATTCTGTGACCAGTCTCAAGGAGGTGGGTCTGAAGAACTTTTGTTACGTGCTTGGGTATTAAAGAGCACCTGAATCAATAGCTCACTATAAAACTCAAGAACACTGAAGGATGGTGCCAATATTTAGACAAATATCCTCAAAGCAATGTCACATGAATGCTTCCATCCAGATCTTGGGAGGGGACATAGCAGGGCCAGCTGACCCAAACTGACCAAAGGGGCATTCCGTACCATATGACATCAGCTCAAATATAAAAGCTAAGTGAAAGAAGAAAGTGTGAGGACATTCATTGATGGTTGTGGTGAAGGCACATTATGCCCCAATACTGAATCTTGTCCCAGCATGTGGGCAAATTCCCCCTCCCTTGGAGGAAGACAAAAGCCAAGGCATTAGCCAGGCTTGCACGCACCCAGCGCATGCAGCGCTCGTGCTGACACCAAGTATGGGCATAATTCTAGCTTCACGCTTTCTATAGGCTGAAGCCAGTTGCTTATGAGAGTGCCCATTGGTCAAGCCCAGGCTCGAGGAATCTATAAGTATTACCCCAGTTGGTGAACACGTGGCCCCCTCATTTACTTTGTCTCTGTGCTTGCTCGAGAGAGTAACTCTCGAGCTGCAGCTTTTGCCATTGAGCTTATTGTTATTAGCTTCTGTTATACATGCATGCATACTGGAAGCCTCTGCATCGTTGAAGAAGCCCAGAGGGAGGACCTTCGCTGAGCCTGAGGAGCTCAGCATTGCTACAACCAGTCGTGCCGATCGGAAGAGCCCATCGTGCCACCGGAGGACTGGACCAACCCCCGCGGGTAAAATCTGCCCAGTTGCCGGGGAGAAGGGACTTGATCAATACCGAGTCCACGTATGCTTAGTCCCGCCGTAGTGGGAAAGGAGCCGCCGAGTGCCGCTCTGAGGAGCCGCCGAGTGCCGCTCTGAGCCCTGTGAATTCCAGGGAAAACCAGAGCATTGTTCGTACTTTTATTGCACCGAACCCGGGACCACTGCGAGAGTCCTGTTGCTCCTTTAACCTCATTAAAGAGAATCCGCCGCCTGATGCAGCCGCATTCTCTCCCCGAGGCTGTTTGCATCAGCCCCGAGAACCGCCGTGGTTGGGCCGACCCCCGTAGCTTCGCCTGCTTCCGTCGTTCGAGCCCGCCTACCGGCCACCGTCGTCCCACCCTGCTGTGCGAGCCGACTTTAGAGGGCCGACCCCACGGACCGACCCTGTCCAGGACCGATCCCTGTTCCCTGAAGGGAACTGAATATCTCCCACGTGCTTTCCACCCACTAGCACTCAGTTCAAAGTATCCGCGTCTAGCAGAGTAAGCGCTGACGCATAGAAAGATTGTAATATTGCTGTGTATAGCCAGAAGCCGCCCGCGTCCCGCTGAGTCTCTATCTAGTGGCCAAGCGGCGGAACTGCACCCTTCGTTATATAAATACAGAAAGGGTTTATAGATAGTTCAATTATGTTATAATCATAACACTAAGCCAGTTGTGGAATGTATTTCACGACCGTGCACTAGAACATGTATATAAGTTGGTGATTCATCGGTTATTAATAGTTTGATAATTAATAAAATAATATTTTTCATAATTCATATTTCATATTCATAAATTTAATAACCTCTTCACCACAATGGTGTCTGTCCTCCAGAGCAACCCCTATGTGTTTTGACGCCCTGAATCCTGGAAAGTATCCAGACATGTTCTGCTGATGGGAAGTAGAAAGTAATATTTGTGTTTTCTTGCTTCCACACGAGGCCTTTGCTTTCACTTTTGCCCCATTAAATAGATTCTATCTTGAACCATGGGCCTGTTACTATATTTTTCCCCTCTCCCCTTTTTGCCTAAGAAGGGGAGTGATAGAATGGCTTTGGTGGCCATCTGGCAAAGAAAGCAATAAATAAAAACGGAAAGGTTAAGAGAGCTGATAATGCTGGTTGATTAACTTCTGAAGACACTTTCTTACAGTGTGACCGTTTGAGGCTGTGCCTTTAAGAAAAGGGACATTGTGACTGAATGTTTTATAAACAAAGGACATGTCTAAACCAATTTCATTGGTGGATTGGTAGAAAGCAACTTTAAACTCTGCATCCAGCAGAGACTTCGGGCAGTCTCGCACTTTTTCCCCCTCCTTTCACAGCTTGCAGCCTCCGGGCTTTCGGCCAGACTGACCTTGGACAGATAAGGCCTGTACTAAACTTACTAACACATTTGTTCTAATTATAACTGCTTTTAATTAACAATTATTCCTTTTCTCTCTTTCTAACCCACTCTGGGGAAAAGGGGGAGAAAAGGGGGTACAGGGGGGAAAACCCTTCCTCCTGGCAGGGGAGGGGAAATCTCATTCCTGTGTTACTTTGTTATATATATTTCTGTGTATATATTGAAAATACTGTAAATTGTGTATATATTCCCCTGCATTTTCCTAAACTGCTTTGTAAATACAGCACATTTCCTTTTGCTCACCTGGCTGTGGTTTTCTTTCAATTTTCTTCCCTTCACTTACAGGGGGGGGAGAAGGCTGGGCCTTCCCCTCAACCCTCAACATACGGCATAGGGCAGAGTCACAGTATCACCAAGGTTGGAAGAGACCTCAAAGATCATCAAGTCCAACCTGCCACCACAGACCCCATGACTAAACCATGGCACCAAGTGCCACATCCAATCCCCTCCTGAACACCTCCAGGGATGGTGACTCCACCACCTCCCTGGGCAGCCCATTTCAATGGCAAATGACTCTCTCAGTGAAGAACTTTCTCCTCACCTCAAGCCTAAACTTCCCCTGGTGCAGCTTTAGATTTTGTCCTCTTGTTTTGATGCTGGTTGCTTGAGAGAAGAGACCAAATCCCTCCTGGCTACAACCACCCTTCAGGTAGTTGTAGACAGCAATGAGGTCTCCCCTGAGCCTCCCCTTTCCAGGCTAAACAATCCCAGCTGCCTCAGTCTCTCCTCATAGGGCTTGTACTCAAGGCCTCTAACCAGCCTTGTTGCCATTTCTGGACATGTTCAAGTGTCTCAATGTCCTTCTTAAACTGAGGAGCCCAGAACTGGACACAGCAGATAAAAGTTATTGCATTCTCTAGAAAAGCAAAGGTTCTGGTCTTCAGAACCATTATGTATTGATAGAAGATCCATCCAAAAGTGTCCTTATTACAAAAGTTGACTAGTCTTGGTTCAAAACAAGCTATAACATCTTGTAACTGGGAAGGGCTTAGAACCTTTAATGACAAATATCTGATGAGATTCAGCTTGATAAAGTCAAATTCCTGAAACACAATGATGGCTCATAAATTTCACCAAAGGAAAGATGCATATTGATTTGGTTAAAAATTCCACACTTACTTAATTTAACCTCTTCTATTTCTTCATTTTCATTTAGCAGGCCTTTTATTTCAATTATTCACCACAGAAAGATCAGTTCTTAATTTGATACACAATGAATGGTAACACTTGTGCAAGTAAAGATCTGAAAATCTCTCCATTTCCACTAAAAAAAGATAAAAATAAATCAAAAATGTATTATTCAAGACTGTATTTATTTAATTATGTAGGCAAGATAAGTACATACCACATTGCATTGGAAGAATTGGATTGAATTGGATTTCCTCAAGTAGGAAACTGACTGTCAAGTCATTTAATTGAAATAAAAAATTCTGTGGCTGTAGTAATGCCTCATACCCATTTTCACCCATTCTAATTTCCAATGTTCTCATTTGAACATATTTTTTTCCCTCTAATCATCTGTCTGATATGGAAAAGTTTAAAAACATAGGTTCTCTGAAGAAGTGATAAATAGCATGCCATAGTACATCTGAAGTATTTTTATTTTAAGCACTGAGGATACTGAGGATAAGCATAATTTTACTTCAACTGAGAACTGCAGTAAGCAAAAACTTCCATTGAAAAGTTCTCTGTAATGACAACCTAGAGCAGAATTACAAATCATACAATCATTTCTATCAGTCTTTGAGTTTTTAAATTATCATTATAAATGTTGCAGCAAACTTTGGAAGATAAGCAGTATTCATTACATTAATTAAGGGAGTAAATAGCCAATTTTTTTTACAGGTATTGTGGTCTAAACCTGGCCAACAGATGCAGACCCACACAGCCACTTGCTCACTCCTCTTCAGTGGGAGGGGGATAGAATGGGAAAGGTAAAAGTGTAAAAAATCATGTGTTGCTATAAAGAGAGTTTAACAGGGAAAGCAAAAGTTGAATGCTCAGGTGAATCAAAACAATATGTTCATTCACTGCTTGCCATCAGCAGGCAATTATTCAGCTCTCTGCAGGAAAGCAGCTCTCCATCATACATAACAGTTACTTGGGAAGACAAACACTGTAACTCCATATTTTACCCCTTCGTCCTGTCTTCCCTATCACCAGCTTTTATCACTGAGTACAACATATGGTTTGGAATATATCAGCAGTCAGCTGGGGTCAGCTATTCCTGCTCTGTGCCCTCCTAACCTCTGTGTATCCCTAGACTACTCACTGGAGGGAAGGGTGAGAAGCAGGAAAGGCCTTAATGCTGTGCAAGTGTTGCTCAGTAGTATCTAAAACATGTCCGTGCTATCAGTATTGTTATGGTCACAAATCCAAAACAGAACCATACAAGCTACTATGAATAAAATCAACTGACACACACAAAACCAGCAAAACAAGTAACACTTGGTTGGTTGGATGGTGGGGTTTTTTGGTTGGTTGTTTTTTTGTGATTTTTTGTTTGGTTTGCTGGGTTTTTTTAATTTTTTTAATTTTTATTCTGGTCAGGAGGGAGAGAGATGTTAAAAGGAAACATGAATTTCAAGTTTGATCCCTGAGAAACATATGTCTTACTGACGTCCTTAGCCAAGCTGGATAAAGGTCATCAGGAGCATGTCTTCTTGCACTTCAGATACAAAATATAATTCTTTGACCTTGCCTTGTATCAAATTAAAAATTTTGATGGACAAATACTTCTTTCATAAGGAGAGAAGGGGAAAATAAATATGATGCAACAGACTATTATGCATGTTGCTTAGGGTAGCTAGGGATCCTGTGGTGATAACCATGATGCAGTAACCTCTGTAGAAGATACAATCCTAGCAAGTTCTCCTTTCAATAATCACCTAGTAGAATGGAATTATCTTTTATGCATTTTTAGCATCAGCTTCCACTTTTATAGCTTCTTCAGACAACATGCATTCCTAGATGATCAAAACTAATCCACATAATGTTGGCAGTACAGAAAAGGTTACTCTCATTTTCAATCTTTGACATACAAAACACATTCCTACTCACTGTGTGTCTATTTCATGTAAAAAACCCCAAAGCATTGGTTTTTAGTACAAGGCATCATATCTTTGATTTCTCTGTGTTTAACTAAGCTATACAAAGGAAAGAGAAGGGTGTAGGTAGTTAAGTCAGTGTTTGCTACTGCATACACTGTATACAAAAACACTACTATACATAGGACATAAAATTCAGTGCAAATAATAAAATAATTCCAATGAATATAGTTTATTCATTTAAATCCTTTGTAGTTTGCTTATTTATATTTGTATTGGGCCTTATAATTAAAAAAAAAATCAAAGCCTGGCAGTTGTAATGAATTTAGTGGAAAAAAACAATACTTGATATTAACTGGGTTAAAAACCACAATAATCTGATTGCTTTTTACACAAGTAAGCACATTCAGACCAAACACTTTACAATGTTCATTCCCCTTACTGTATGGCTTATAGTCAAATATTCTACTAATAAAAAAAAATTACAAGAATTAATTTTTAGAAAATCAGTCAAGCCTTTGACATTTTTTGCTTTTCATTGCCTCAGAGAAGTATGAAAAATAAGAGCAGCAATTACTTTGCTGTTTCTTCAGTTCTTGAACTCTTGGCAGAAACCTTTTGTAGTATATCAAGGGAAGGAAGAGAGCACATGTGTTCTATCATCAACATGATAAACATAACAATTTAAACCAACATTTAAGGAAGCTGGAGCTGGTCTCATGGCTTAGGGAGGGGTCTTGTGGGCCATATATGAATTCATGGTAAAACCACAGAATATGATATTCTGTTCCTCCTTCCTTGACTTCACACTCACTCATTGTAAAACAAAACTTGGGAATGGGAATAAACAGAGCGATGCCAAAGTCTGAAATATGTTGAAAGGGTTAAGTTATCTAAACTTGTGTTAGCTGTCTCAATTTATCATAGCTTCTGGATATTTTCTGCCCTCATAAAGGCAGAGTTCTATGAGTCATGGGTTTACATGTGTGGTGAAGAGGTTATTAAATTTATGAATATGAAATATGAATTATGAAACTATTTTTATTAATTATCAAACTATTAATAACTGATGAATCACCAACTTATACACATGTTTTAGTGCACGTTCATGAAATACATTCCACAAGTGGCTTAGTGTTATGATTAGGACTTAATTGAACTATCAATAAACCCTTTCTATATTTATACAACAAAGGGTGCAGTTCCGCCGCTTGGCCACTAGATGGAGACGCGGCGGGACGCGGGCGGCTTCTGGCTATACACAGCAATATTACAATCTTTCTATGCGTCAGCGCTTACTCTGCTAGACACGGATACTTTGAACTGAGTGCTAGTGGATGGAAGGTACGTGGAAGATATTCGATTCCCTTCAGACAACAGGGATCGGTCCTGGTCGGGGTCGGCCCGTGGCTCGCACAGCAGAGCAGGACGACGGTGGCCGGTAGGTGGGCTTGGTCGGAGCGGCGGCAGGCAAAGCTACGGGGGTCGGCCCAACCACTGTGGGTCTCGGGGCTGATGCAAACAGCCTCAGGGAGAGAATGCGGCTGTGTTAGGCGACGGATTCTCTTTACTGAGCTTAAAGGAGCAACAGGACTCTCGTAGAGGTCCCGGGTTCGGTGCAGTATAGGCACGAACAATGCTTTAGTCTTCCCTGGAATTCACAGGGCTCAGAGCGGCACTTGGCAGCTCCTCAGAGCGGCACTCAGCGACTTCTCTCCCACTACGGCAGGGCTAGGCATACGTGGACTTGGTATCGACCAAGTCCCTTCTCCCCGGCAACTGGGCAGATCTTACCCTCGGGGGTTGGTCCAGTCCTCCGGTGGCACGGTGGGCTCTCCCGGTCTGTATGACTGGCTGCAACAACGCTGAGCTCAGAAACAGCAAAGGTCCTCCCTCCGGGCTTCTTCACTATGCAGACGCTTCCAGTATGCGTACATGTATAACAGAAGCTAATAACAATAAGCTCAATGGCAAAAGCTGCAGCTCAAGAGTTACTCTCTCGAGCAAGCACAGAGACAAAGTGAATGAGGGGGCAACTTGTTTACCAGCTGGGGTGATACTTATAGATTCCTCAAGGCTGGGCTTGACCAATGGGCACTCTCATAAACAACTGGCTTCAGCCTATAGAAAGCGTGAAGCTAGAATTATGCCCATACTTGGTGTCAGTACGAGCACTGCATGCGCTGGGTGCGTGCTGGCCTGGCTAATGCCTTGGCTTTTCTCTTCCTCCTAAAGGAGGGGGAATTTACCCACATGCTGGGACAAGACTTAGTATCTGGGCATAATGTGCCTTCACCACAACATGAAAATGTCCTTTAATACATTTTTAACGTTGCTTATAGCTGAGTAAGAAAATCTGAACAATTTAACAGATTAAAACAATAACAGTGGAATAAAAAGAAACAAGATACTTTAAAATAACCAGGAAAAAAATCAAACCTATTAGAAATTTAATATGTGAGCTGTTAATTTTTGCAACATATGTTCAGTGGAAGTTTGTTAAAACATCATGAAAACATGAGAGCAGTGAGGTTATGTCCAAGGCAAACTAAAGCTAGTAGCTGACCTCAGATAGATGAGCAAAATTTAAATGTTCTGTGCAACGAACCTTGACCGTTCATTAAAGAAAGCAGGAAAGTAAAGGATATGCTTAGAAAATATAGCGGTGATTCACTGCAGAAAAAGAGTCAAGAGATAGAATACTTTTAAGACAGGCATTCTTGAGAGGACACCAATGTTTGAAACATGAGATACATTATTTATTTACCTTGACAAAGATGCCAAAAGGAAAAGAACTTCTGTGCCTCAAAAGAATTCTGCTGATGCATTTAAGCTGTAATTTTCTAAACATAACAACATAAGTATATTTTATAGCCTTAGTTTTAGGATGCATGTTTAGTATTCACAAAACCAAAAGATGCAAAGATGAGATGCTATAGAGAAGTGATGATAAAAGAGGTACCATGATGGCAAGCCAAACAGTCTCAATCTGTAAGTAATTACTGTAAAACATTCTTACGGTGAGTCTAGTAAGAAGGCTAAGGTTCAGTTCATAGGACAGCCACCATGTGAGATCATTTGATGTTATTAGACCAATATCATAAGAGTATCATCTGTTCTGGAAAAAGACATATGATATAAGAATTTGTAATCAAAATTATAGTGGGCAGATAATATGTGTATTCTAGTTGTGTCTCATAGTAATCAACTGTTCAATATTCTGTCATTTGATTAAATATCCTTTCTGGTTCCTCCCTACATACTCCCCCAAGAATCTGAAAGAAATGACAGAATGATCAGGTCATATTTCATGAAGATAACTTTAAGAATGCAGTGCTCAATGTGTCTTTCAAAACCATGACACATAGACCAGGATTTTATTCCACGTGGTATCCTCTGGTTTCTAATGACAAATTCTGTTATTGCAGCTAAAGAGAAAAAAGGCATCTCTAACAGCAGAGCTACTAAGCATGATGAACAGGCTGAATAGATGTTCTGGATGTGGAAACACTTATCATCACTTTTGACTAGTGAGTGAAGGGAAAGCAGTGGATATGTTGGAGTTTATATTCATTTTAGAAAAGTTTTTGATACTGTCTCTCACAGTGTCCTTGTGGATAAAATGTCCAGTATACAGCTAGACATGCAGATAACATAATATGTGAACAACTGACTGAAGTGTCATGCTCTGAGTTAGGCTAGGATAACCCTATCCTTGCCAAATAAGGACAGTTCAGGCTCAGAGTTGTAGGAAATGGGGTAACACCTGGGTGGTGACCAATCACAAGTGAGGTTCCCCAGGGCTCAATTTTAGGACCAGTTCTCTTCAATATTTTTATTACTGACCTTAACACAGGATTTGAGTGTACACTAAGTTTGTGGATGATGCTAAATTAAGAGGAGCCATTGATTCTCTTGAGGGTAGAGAGGAGAGGTCTTGATAGAATAAAACGTTAAGTGGTTAACAACTGTATGAAATTTAAATAAAAATGCCAGATTCTCCACCTGAGATGGTGTGTTCCTGGATGGAGTTATAGATTCAGGTACAGGAGGCTGGAGAGCAGCCCTAAAGAAAGAGATCTAGTAATTTCAGTTGATGTTAGGCTCAGTATGAGTCCACAATGTGCCCTGGCATCCTAAAGGTAAACCATATCCCGGGGTGCATCAAGCACAGTATAGCTAGCTGATCTAAAAAAGTGATTGTGTTGCTCCAGAATATGAGTGAAATAAAAATATTGGGATTTGTCTAAAGGAGGGCAACAAAGACAGTGAAAGGACTAGAGGGCATGACTTCGGAAGAGCAACTGAGGATATGAGGATACTAGATTTGATCTGCTTAGAGGAGACTGATAAGTCACCACATTGCTATCTACAGCTTCCTCATAGAGGGGAGCAGAGGGAGGTGCTTATCCCTGTTCTGTAGTGTCCATCAACAGGATGAAAATATATAGTTTAAAAATGTATCAAAGGAAGTTTTGATGCAGTTCAATTAATTTCCTTATTGGATATTAGGAAAACACTCTTAACTGAGGGTTTTCAAGCACTGGAACAAGCTCCCAAGGGAAGTGGTCATGGTCTCAAGATTGTCAGTGTTCAAGCATTTGGACCATGCTCTCACATATATGGTTTAACTATTAGGTTGTCCTGTGTCAAGTCAGGAGTTGAACTTGATGACCTTCCTGGGTCTCTTCCAACTCAGGATATTTTATGATTCTATGACTGACTGGAAACCCCTTTCCCCTTTCTCAAACCCAACAGAGTTAAGGTGGCTCTGCTTGTAATCAGGCAGAAATATCGTAGAATCACAAAATCATACAATAGTTTGGGTTGGAAAGGACCCAAAGGTCATATAGTTCAACCACCCTGCAGTGAGTAGAATAGAATAGAATAGAATAGAATAGAATAGAATAGAATAGAATAGAATAGAATAGAATAGAATAGACCAGGTTGGAAGAGATCTTCAAGATCATCGCGTCCAACCTATCATCCAATACCACCTAATCAACTAACCCATGCAACCAAGCACCCTGTCAAGTCTCCTCCTGAACACCTCCAGTGACAGCAACTCCACCACCTCCTCAGGCAGACCATTCCAATGGGCAATCACTCACTCTGTGTAAAACTTCCTCCTAAGCTCCAGCCTGAACCTCCCCTGGCGCAGCCTGAGACTGTGTCCTCTTGTTCTGGTGCTGGCTGCCTGGGAGAAGAGACCAACCTCCACCTGTCTACAACCCCCCTTCAGGTAGTTGTAGAGAGCAATAAGGTCACCCCTGAGTCTCCTCTTCTCCAGGCTAAGCAGCCCCAGCTCCCTCAGTCTCTCCTCACAGGGCTTGTGTTCCAAGCCCCTCACCAATGAGTAGAGACATCCTCCACTAGATCAGGTTGCTCATAGACTTGTCGAGCCTGACCTTGAATATCTCCAGGTGTGGGGCCTCAACTTCCTCTCCGGGCAACCTGTTCCACCACCCTTATGGTAAAGAACTTGTTTCTACTTGAAATATTAGCTGAAAAACCAGCTTGACCTCAAGACATAAAGTCTATAAAATAAATGAAAAAAAAAAAAATCACTGATAATACATGACATGATTTTTCATTCCCCCCACCCCCATTTAATAGCAGAAAATCCTGCTCAGTTTAAATGTCAAGAATGCATTCTGGTTGTTCATTAGGTGACTCTCATATTTGACAGTGGATCCATGTCCTGCTGGAGAGCGTATGTGCATACACACTTTGAATACATTTGCTTGCTTTCTTATATAGGCACCACCCTATCTCTGAGGACAAATGATTAATTAATAAAGAGCTTGTTCAAAGGAAGTTCTTCTAAAGTGCTTCCTTCTATTGTATTTCTGTATGGATTATCCATTTGAGCTTTTGTCACCATCAATGGGACTCCATAGTAACCTTTCTCCTTCTTGTCCCCTGTCATCAGCAAGTAGCTGTCAAGAGGTAAAAGGTTCAAACTTTTCCTAAAATAAAATAAAGCATCTTTTTAGACAGGAAGTATTTTTTGGCTGTCCTGTTTCTCTATTGCCTGGGGAAAAGCTTACTTTCTAAAGGCTGTGATGGACTGCTCACTAAAAGTATTTTTTTAAGGGAAATAAAGAAAAGAACCATGACTCTGCAATAGACAGATGGTACCAAACCTCTGCGATTAACGGGATGTAGAAAAAAATGAAATAGTAACCTAAGGAGACTTTTTTTTTAAGTGATTTATACAGTATATTAAACGATGTGGAAATCCTTTCTAGAAAAGCCCTTTGGATAAAGAACATGAACACATATTGACTTTTTTAGTGTTGTAGCACATAAATATCCAAACTGGCAAGTACTGTACTAGGATTTCAGCTAATGAAATCATGTCCTAAAATAACTATTTCTTTTAATCCCCAATATATAGATGCTTTTATTTAGTTAGTTGTTTGTTGTTTTTTTTTTCTTTTTCTTCTGGTAAAAAAGAAAATCATTGCAGAATCTCATTCTCTTCCTAGCTTAAGATCCCATATTTTTAGGATGCTCCAAGTCACACCTGCTCAGGAGCAATCAGCTGTTGTACCTGGTAATATTCATACTCTGCTATCAGTTTTTGCTATTTGTCAGGGAGTGCTACAGTGGCATCTTCTGGCATACAGAAGAATTAATTACCTTCTGACTGTGAAGGAACATTGCTATTAAAAGGGTAAGTTAATAAACAAGCTTAAAGAACTGAAATAAAAAGCACCTTCTGGTTTTCAATTATTCTGTTTAGACCAATTGAAACAGTAGCGAATGATAAGAAATTAAAAACTAGTTCTTTGGTAAATGGCCATTTTAGCATGAGAGTTTACATGTGAGGCAAATGTTTCTAGGGCTATTAGCATTCTAAATAATGACTTATAATTGTTCCATTTGGCATAAGATGACAAATGGTAGTTAATTAGAAAAAGAGGAGAAGAACTAAGAAGGAGCAAAAAAAAAAAGCAATAGAGAGGACTGAGAAAAGAAAAAAAAATCTTATTTTTCTCTTTTTGAATACATCTCTCTAAACACTTCCAATTTTATGACAGATTTTTAAAAAATTGCTGCACAGTAAAATAAATTAATGTTTGCGGATCTAGGGAAAATGAGAGTTCTTAATGAACTGAATGTTATCTCTAACATTTTACTAGAAAATTACTTCATAATGTCATAAAAATGTTACTGAGTTCACAAATTTTACCACAATGTCTTCAATTATATATATGTATGTTTTCCATTTTTTATGAAATGTGCTATGACATTATGCATCACACATCTTGCTCAGTGCATTAAAAGAAGTCCACTGACAAGAACCTTAAAGTGCAATCACTGTTAGACAAGTGCTAAGCCATTGTCACTTGGCACAGGTAATGAGAAGTTGCTGTTTATTGCTAGCATCTATTGAATTTTTCTTTCTTCTGTGGAAGGTGTTAACAAAATTTTCAGTCATGGGACCATTTTTTCACTGTGTGAAGCTACTGGGATTTTGGTAGTTAGTGATTGTCTCAAAAGAATTAGTTCTGAATCTGTCAAAATGATGTGGTGTAGGAACAGGAGCACCTGAATTCCTAGCTATGCATAAGCAGATCTATGAGCAAAATGGTCCTGTTTGACTAACCTGATCTCCTTCTATGACAGGATGACCCAACTAATGGATGAGGGAAATGCTGTGGACATTGTCTACCTAGCTTTCTGAAAAGCCTTTGACACTCTTTCCTACAGAATTCTTGTGGACAAATTGCTCATGGCTTGGATGAACACACACTCTGCTGGATAAAGCACTGGCTGGGCAAACAGGCCCAGAGAGTGGTGGTCAATGGAGTTAAATCCAGCTGGTGGCTGGTCACAAATGGTGCTCCTCAGGGCTTAGTATTGGGACCACTTCTGTTTAGCATCTTTATTGATGACCTTGATGAAGACATAGAGTGTGTCATCAGCAAATGACACCAAGTTAGGTGGCAGTGTTGATCTGCATGAGGGTAGGGAGGCTCCACAGAGGGACTTTGATAGATTGTATCAGTGGGCCAACATTAATGAGATGAGCTTCAACAAGGCCAAATACCAGGTCTTGCACTTGGGTCACAACAACCTCAAGTAACGCTACAGGCTTGGGGAAGTGTGGCTGAAGAGCTGTCTGGCAGAAAGGGACCTGGTGGTTCTAATTGATGGGCAACTGAATATAAGTGTGCCTAGATGGCCATGAAAGCCAATGGCATCCTAGCCTGTATTAGAAATGCTGTGTCCAGGGAGGTGAATGTCCCCTTGTAGCTCTGGTGAGTACCTTGTGTGTCTTGTCCAGTTTTGGGCACCTCAATACAAGACAGATGTGGAGGTGCTGGAGCAAGTGCAGAAGAGGGCAATTAAGCTGGTGAAGGGCCTGAAGAATACATCTTATGAAGAGTGAGTGAAGGAGCTGGGCTGTCTAGTTTGGAAAAGCAAAGACTGAGAGGAGACCTCATTGCTCTCCACAACTACCTGAAAGGATGTTGTAGAGAACCTGGTGCTGGTCTCTTCTTGCAGGTAGAACAAAAGGGAAAGGCCTCAAACGGCAACAGGGTAGGTTTCGACTGGACATTAGGAAAGGTTTTTTCACAGAAAAAGTGGTCAGACATTGGAATGTGCTGCCCAGGGAGGTGGTTAAGTCACTAACCCTGGATGTGTTTAAAGGTCATTTGTACGTGGTGCTTGGGGATATGGTTTAGGGTTGAATCTTGTAGAGTAGGGTTATCAGTTGGACTTGGTGATCCTGAGGGTCTTTTCCAACCTGAATGTTTCTGTTATTCTGTGGTTTCCTAACTACTGGGCCACAGTGCAGCAAACTCTGTACTTTGTGAGATTGTTGGCATTCACAAGAATCACAATTTAGGAAAAAACAAAATCAAAATACATTAGACACTACACAAATATACTCCAAACCAAAAATACTTATTTGCAATGACAAACTGACTGGGACATTGTGATCTAAGTTTCTCCTGGGAGCATGCACTCTGGGGTATTCTACTTTCTTGGTGTTTCTTCCTGTGAAGAAAGACAGAACTGATATTGTTTAGTCTGGAGAAGAGAAGGCTTAGAGGGGAATTTGTTAATGTCTATAAATAGATGAGGGGTGGGTGTCAAGAGTGGGGATAGGCTCTTTGGCTCTGGGCAACCTGATCTAGTTGAGGATGACCATGCTTACTGCAGAAGGGGCTGGACTAGATGACTTTGAAGGTCCCTTCCATCCCAGACCATTCCATGATTCTATGATTCTTTTCAGTGGTACCTGGTAACAGGACAAGGAATAATGAATATAAGATGGAACACAGGAAGTTGCACCTCAACATGAAGAGAAACGAGAAGAGTGTCCAGAGAAGGGCAACAAGGTTGGTGAGGGGCTTGGAACACAAGCCCTATGAGGAGAGACTGAGGGAGCTGGGGTTGCTTAGCCTGGAGAAGAGGAGACTCAGGGGTGACCTTATTGCTCTCTACAACTACCTGAAGGGGGGTTGTAGACAGGTGGAGGTTGGTCTCTTCTCCCAGGCAACCAGTACCAGAACAAGAGGACACAGTCTCAAGCTGCACCAGGGGAGGTGTAGGCTGGAGGTTAGGAGGAAGTTTTACACAGAGAGAGTGATTGCCCATTGGAATGGGCTGCCTGGGGAGGTGGTGGAGTTGCCATCACTGGAGGTGTTCAGGAGGAGACTTGACAGGGTGCTTGGTTGCATGGGTTAGTTGATTGGGTTGTGTTGGGTGATAGGTTGGACGCGATGATCTTGAAGGTCTCTTCCAACCTGGTTTATTCTATTCTATTCTCTTTACTCTGAGAGTGACTGAACATGGAACAGGCTGCCCGGAGAGGCTGTGTAGTCTCCTTCCCTGGAAACTTTGAAGGCAAACTGGACATAGAATAGAATCGAATAAACCAGGTTGGAAGAGACCTTCAAGATCATCGCGTCCAACCTATCACCCAACACCACCTAATCAACTAACCCATCTAACCAAGCACCCTGTCAAGTCTTCTCCTGAACACCTCCAGTGACAGCAACTCCACCACCTCCCCAGGCAGTCCATTCCAATGGGCAATCACTCTCTCTGTGTAAAACTTCCTCCTGACCTCCAGCCTGAACTTCCCCTGGTGCAGCCTGAGACTGTGTCCTCTTGTTCTGGTGCTGGCTACCTGGGAGAAGAGACCAACCTCTGCCTGTTTACAACCCCCCTTCAGGTAGTTGTAGAGAGCAATAAGGTCACCCCTGAGTCTCCTCCTCTCCAGGCTAAGCAGCCCCAGCTCCCTCAGTCTCTCCTCATAGGGCTTGTGTTCCAAGCTCCTCACTAAGTTCATTGCCCTTCTCTGGACTCGTTCCAGCAAGTCAACCTCCTTCCTAAACTGACAGGCCCAGAACTGGACACAGTACTCGAGGTGTGGCCTAACCAGTGCAGTGTACAGGGGCAGAATGACCTCCCTGCTCCTGCTGGCCACACTGTTCCTAATGCAGGCCAGGATGCCATTGGCCCTCCTGGCCACCTGGGCACACTGCAGGCTCATGTTCAGCCTACCATCAACCAGCACCCCCAGGTCCCTCTCTGCCTGGCTGCTCTCCAGCCACTCTGACCCCAGCCTGTAGCACTGCATGGGGTTGTTGTGGCCGATGTGCAGAACTTGGCACTTGGATTTGTTAAATCTCATGCCGTTGGACTCTGCCCATCTGTCCAGCCTGTCGAGGTCTCTCTGCAAAGCCCCTTTTACCCTCTAGCAGATCACCTCCCGTCCCCAGCTTGGTGTCATCAGCAAATTTACTGATGATAGACTCAATGCCCTCATCCACATCATCAGTAAAGATGTTAAAGAGGATGGGGCCCAGCACTGATCCCTGGGGGACTCCACTACTGACTGGCCGCCAGCCGGATGTGACACCATTCACCACCACTCTCTGGGCTCAGCCATCCAGCCAGTTCCTAACCCAGCTCAGAGTGCTGCTGTCCAAGCCATGGGCTGACAGCTTGGCCAGCAGTTTGCTATAGGGGATGGTGTCAAAGGCCTTGCTGAAGTCCAGGTAAACTACATCCACAGACCTCCCTACATCCACCAGGCGGGTCACCTGATCATAGAAGGAGATCAGGTTGGTCAGGCAGGACCTGCCCTTCCTAAATCCATGTTGGCTGAGCCTGATCCCTTGGCCATCCCTAAGTGCTCTGTTATTGCACTCAGGATGACCTGTTCCATGATCTTGCCTGGCACTGAGGTCAGGCTGACAGGCCTGTAATTCCCTGGCTCATCCAACCGGCCCTTCTTGTGGATGGGCAGCACATTGGTCAGCTTCCAGTCCTCTGGGACCTGTCCAGTGAGCCAGGACTGCTGAAAAATGATGGAGAGCAGCTTGGCCAGCTCCTCTGACAGTTCCCTCAGCACCCTAGGATGGATCCCATCTGGACCCATGGACTTGTGGGGATCCAAGCGGCTGAGCAGATCACCAACTACCACATTTTGGAACAGTGGAAAACTATGCTGCTCCCTGGCTCCTTCTGCCAGCTCTGCAGGCCAGCTGTCTGGAAGACATTCTGTCCTACTAGTAAAAATTGAGGCAAAGAAGGTGTTAAGTATCTCTGCCTTTTCCTCATCCCTTGTCACAACATTCCACTCCGTGTCCACCAAGGAGTGGAGGTTGTCCTTGCCCTTCCTCTTGATATTAATGTATTTACAGAAGGACTTTTTGTTGTCCTTCACAGCAGAGGCCAGACTAAGCTCCAAATGCGCTTTTGCCTCCCTAATTTTCGTCCTACAAGACCTAGCAACATTCTTAAAGTTTTCACGGGTTGCCTCCCCTCTCTTCCAAAGGTGATACACCCTCTTTTTTTCCCTTAGCTCTATTAAAAGTCATGTTCCTGTGTGGCCTACCCTAGGTGATCCTGCTTTGGGAAGGGGGCTGGACCTGATGATCTCTGGAGGTCCTTTCCAATCCCAAATATTCTATGATTCTATATTATCTTTGTTTTTTACTTTTGAAGAAATCTAATCAAATTAAAAGTAAACTAAAATAAAAATTCATGGAGCAATACACTTGTTAATTTACAGCAGATAGAGTTGTAAAAAACCTAATGGTTTTTGACATCCCACAGGCCAAATCTCCACAATTTTGCCCTTTCTACAGGGAGTACAGCAGTAGATTCACAGCTGAGCCCACATGATTGTCCAGAGCACTGACTTATGACCATGGCTGGATTAAGCAGCAAGTGATTAAGCTGAGATGAGTATTTTCTCAACGTGTCCACTTGCTGTCACTTCCAAAAGTGATTGCCCCTTGATAAGAACTGATACCCTGTGGTATCTACGTGGCACTTGGTGCCATGGTCTAGTCATGGGGTCTGTGTTGATAGGTTGGACTCGATGATCCTCGAGGTCCTTTCCAACCTAAGTGATACTGTGATACTGTGATACTGTGATCTGACACACCAGTGTCCAGTGTGCTATTGTGCTGGGTTTATGTGGCTGGGTGCTGGCAATAGGCACCTGCAGAGGAGCCTGCTGCCTCATGCTGGGCAGTTAATTCCAGTTGGATTTAGGTGACCCACCACAGGACACAGCTGAATGCCATCAGTCAAGATGGTGGTACCTCAGAAAAAAATGTACTTAATAAAGAGTAAGATGTTGATGGAAAGAGTGAAGATTTTGGGCAGGCAGTGGGGTAAGTGTAAATAACCCTGTTAACACCAAAGTAAGAGAAGAGGAAGGAGGTGCTGCAGGTGCTGGAGCAGAAATTCCCCAGCTGCCCATGGAGAGGACTTCAATAGAGCAAGTTGTCCTACTGCAGCCCATGTAGAGCATTACAGTGGAGCTCATAGCCACATTGCAGCCTGTGGAGGACTCCATATTGGATGTGCCCTGAGTGAAGCTGCAGCCTCTGGACAGAAGCCTGTGCTGGAACAGTCTTATCCTAAAGGACTACACCCCAGGAGATGACCCACACTGGAGCAGGGAAGAAAATGTGAGGAGGAAGGAGCAGAGAAGAGCTCCAATCCCAAATCCCTGTCACCCCTATACTACTTGGTGACAGGACATAGCAAAGGATCTGGGAATGAACTAGTGAAGTTGAATGAAAAAAGTTGGGTGAAAGATGTTTGTTTCTTATCATCCTACTCTATTTTAATTCATAAGAAATTAAATTAATTTTTCATAAATCAAGATTCAATTTTACATGTGATGGTAGATGCTAAGTAATCTTCCTAGTTTTATCTCAACACACAATATTTTTCATTAAGTTCCATGGACATTGTCTACCCAGACTTTAGCAAAGCCTTTGACACTGTCTCCTACAGCATTCTCCTTCAGAAGCTCATGGCACAAGGTTTGGATGAGTGCACTCTGCAGTGGATAAAAAAAATAATGGCTGAATGGCCAGGCCTAAAGAGTGGTGGTGAATGGAGTTAAGTCTGGCTGGCATCCAGTTACTAGTGGCATCCCCCAAGGTTCAGTGCTGGGGTCTATACTGTTTTATATCTTTATCAATGATATGGATAAGGGGACTGAGTGGACCCTCAGCAAATTTGCAGATGACACCAAGCTGAAGGGCTGTGTCGATCTGCTAGAGGGTAGGGAGGATTTGCAGCCGGATCTGGACAGGTTAGACGGATGGCCCAAGGCTAATTGTA
Source organism: Melanerpes aurifrons (assembly GCA_011125475.1). Taxonomy (NCBI): domain Eukaryota; kingdom Metazoa; phylum Chordata; class Aves; order Piciformes; family Picidae; genus Melanerpes; species Melanerpes aurifrons. Next base: position 2,776,916 of record WWNC01000050.1, on the reverse strand, counting down.
TGATTTTTAACAAGGCCAAGTGCCAGATCCTCCACCTGCCTCACAACAACCCCATGGCAGGCTACAGACGTGGGGATGTGTAGTTGGAAAGCTTCTCTGACTGGGTTCAGCTGAGCTTTTGTTGATGTGCATGGGTTAAACCATCACGCACTTCTGAGTGCAGGGGAACAATCACTTTTCTATTCCTTGAGAAAGAACTTGAGAAAGAAAGACAAATGAGAGAAAAAAATCCATGTTTCCGAGACCTAATGGATTTGACATAAAAACTACTGACTAGATGGTGCCAAAAAGGATATCTTTGATTAAGTCTATATCTATTGAGCCATAGCATAACTTTCTGTTTCTGCAACTGGGTGCATCACAGTGAAGCAGAAGATTTTCCTTTCCTTAAGCACATTTATTGGCCTTCTGTTTAATGGGGCTTCAAGAAAAATTACTCAGGTTTAGCATGTCTAATCTCATTGCTGCTGGCCAACATCTGGTAGAGAGTTGTTCTTGTTAGCTAGCCTTTGAAGACAGAGTAGAATTTATCTCCAGATTCATATCTAAGTGGAGGTGTCTGCAATACATGGTCTACTGTGAGCTTGCTCTACTATAGTCACTGGAAACACAGGTCATACAGTCCAAAGAAACTAGTGAGTACATGCTGCAACAGGCTGCTGTCTGAGTTTCTAGGCAACTGATTCCCACCTCTACAATTAGGTGTTTAATATAAAGGCGAATCTTATCAAGGGGATCAGGGCACAAAGAATACTTTTTCTTTTGCATATTCTTTTTCGTATATTTCTTCCAAGGGGAAAAAAACACCAAAAAAACATACAAACAAACAAAACCAGCACCAAAAAACCCAAACAACTGTCATGTCTATTAGCTGACTAATTCCAGAAGAAAGGCATCAAATTCATAGGCCAGATTGGAAATATATAGAAGTCTAACCGCTTCCATTTAGAGGGACAGAAGAAAAAGGAACCTTGGTTGTGGCCTTGCAGACACACTGCATCAGAGAATACAGGTTGTAACTGAACATATTAAGATAGGTTCTCCCTTCTTTGGGAAACTTCTGCTAGTATTTTTGCCATATTTTTGTTTTGAAGATATTAAGAACAAAGCTTTTCTTAGTCATATCTCACAGATTATTTCTAGGGAAAAAAAACACCACCAACAACATAGGGCTATGCTTCTATAGCAAACAGACATTAATTACTACTGATTTATGTAAAACAAATTATCTGAACATAGAATTGCCAGGAAGAAGGTTTTCCAACTTATAATCATTACAGTGAAAAACTCAAATATGAAATTAATCTAATGTGAGTCTCTGCACATCCTGCAAAGGGAACTCTCAGGAGATCACACAGTTTGATTTTTAAAAAGAATATAATAAAGACTGAAGATGCATGACAGACAGAGGAGCTACCTTTGATTATAAACTGCATTTGAGTATACAGAAGTTTGACATTCATCATGGCTGCAATCTATTTAAAAACTAGATTGAAAGATAAAGGTCTGATGTGCTTCATAACTTTGAAAATTCCTTTTTAATATAATGGTGACAAGAGTTTGGGGTATTTTCGTTATTGTTTGGGGTTTTCTTTGTTTATTTATTTTTAGTTTCAATGTTTATTTTTCTGTTTTCCAAATATAAAAGTAGAAAGAGATAAAATGGGTATCAAGACAATTTGATAGCCAAACACAACATAGGATTCACAGCCATTTTCACTTTGCACTAGTAACCATTTTCTCCATCACAGATAATGGAAAAAAGAGTGATTTCTTTTCCTAGAAAATGAGGATTTGCAGACAACATGAATTTAATTTTACAAGCCTTATTAGCTACATTTGGAAGTAGGCCCTCTATTTGATGTTGTAACAAATCATTTCTGCTCCAGATAAGACTGTAAATACATTGAAAAATAATTAATCCTTACCTGAAAGTAAGCAAAATAAAATCAAAACCAGACCAATAGCAAAATAACCTTACTTTGGGAAGGACTTGTCTAACTGTAGGTACCTGTATTTGGCTGCTGAATCTCGAGTCCTTTTACAATTAGTCAACAGAAATAAGGAATGTGGGGCATGGTTCTCATGTTAACAACACTGCCTGATACAGGCATCATGTGTTTATTCATTTCCAGTGATACATGTTTATTGGTTTACAGCAGCTGTAAAAGAAGTCTAAATTTCTTAGTTTAAACCCAGATGTTTACATTATAATGTGAAGAAAAATCCTGTCCCAGTTCCTATTTCTATTGAAGTCAGAGTATGTATCTAGTTCCCTCAGCCCCTTCTGTCCAGTTCTGGGCCCCTCAGTTTAGGAAGGATGTTGACTTGCTGGAATGAGTCCAGAGAAGAGCAACAAAGTTGATGAGGAGCTTGGAACACAAGCCCTATGAGGAGAGGCTGAGGGAGCTGGGGTTGCTCAGCCTGGAGAAGAGGAGACTCAGGGGTGACCTTATCACTCTCTACAACTACCTGAAGGGAGGTTGTAGACAGGCGGATGATGGTCTCTTCTCCCAGGCACCCAGTACCAGAACGAGAGGACACAGTCTCAGGCTGCGCCAGGGGAGGTTCAGGTTGGATGTTAGGAAGAAGTTCTATACAGAGAGAGTGATTGCGCTATGGAATGGGTTGCCCGGGGAGGTGGTGGAGTCGCCGTCATTGAAGGTGTTCAGAAGGAGACTTGATGGGGTGCTTGGTGCCATGGGTTAGCTGTTTGGGTGGGTTGGATTGGTTGATGGGTTGGACACGATGATCTTGAAGGTCTCTTCCAACCTGGTTTGGTTTATTCTAATAAAGGTTTATTTTATTCTCATATAACTTCTTTTCTATCCCTTCGTCAGCTTCATTTCCCTTGCCTGAATATGCACCAGGAACAAATACAAAATAACTATATCAAAATATGGAATAAAAATGTAGAACAGACCAAAATTCCAAAGTAAATACTCAGACTTTTGCTGATTTTGTCTCTAAACCCAGTATTTCCAAAATGCAAACAAAAGTTTAAACATTATTCACTTGTGACAGACATAAAAACTCAAAATTATGAGTTAAAGAAAGATTTCTTAGAGATAATCAAATCACATGAGGCTGAAACGACAGTAACTCTTCAAAAGGTTTGATTTTAAAAAACACCTTGATTTTTGAATGCTTATTTAAAATAAAACCCTATATATTTTTGAGGATAATGATTTAAACACAATTGCTTGAATGTAACATACTTTTGTGGGAAAAACCCATGCTCATTTTTTGTTTTGTATAGAGGAAAATGACATGAATTCTCACCCACTGAATTAGTGAAAGGATTTGGTAAAACAGTAAAGGTGGTTTAAATACAATGATTACAGGAGTTATAAAAAGTATTTTCTTCACATCCTCAATAGATAAACCACATTTCAAAAACCACATGTGGTGGTGAGAAAAGTTCAGCTCCCCCCCCCTAGAAACCATGGCTAACTCAGTCAGAGGAGCAGATGGAAAAGCTATATTTTCACAAGCAGGATGAAATGCAATGAATATATACACAACATACAGTATTTACAGTATGTAAAAAAATATACAGCAAAGAACATGACACAGAAAACCTGCCCCTCCCCTCAATAGAGGAGGGTTCCCAAAAAATCCCTTTTCCCCCTCCCTCCTTTTTTTCCCAAAAAGTGTTAGAGAGAAAAAGGTAATTATTAGGAAAATTCTGTTAGTTTAAAGCATATGCTAAAGGAAGAAAAATAATTAGTTTCTTATCTTGTTAGTCAGCACCAAGCAAGGAAAGAGAAACAGCTGCCTGGACTCAGACTGAAATAGACTGAGCTAAAACTAAAAATCCTAAAGTTACCTTCCTACTGAGCTACCAATGAAATTCGTTTCCAGTAGCTGACCCTTTCCTTAAAGGCACAGCCTAAAACTGTCACACTGCATTAAAATAATAAAAATATTTATTGAATTATAATTAATTAATAAAAAATATTAAAAATACAGTTATTATACTAGACATTGGCTCAGTGAAATAATGCATAAAATAAATGGCTTCAATTTTCTACTAATTTCAGAATTAGCAATATTATTTAAGGTAATTATTTTTAAAATATAATTAGAATTTTGTAACCCCTACTAAAGCCACTATGAGATTTTTTTGGAAAACACAAGTTCCTGTGAAGTCAGAGAAATGATGCCTTCTGACCTCAGAAATAATTTGATTGGAACTCAATTATAATGCAATCTATATTAGTTTTAATTACTTTCTAATAAGCCAGCCTTTGCATAAACAACCAGCGAACTTTGACTTGGTTTTGTATATCTCAGATACATATGTGAAAATAAATTGTGCTTAACACCCTAGAGTAGGTATGGAAAATTAATGTTTTGTATGGAAAAAATGCATTAAGGTTCATTTAATTTGCTCATGAGATGGACATAATATTTTCTTTTCCTTTGATGAAACTTTCAAAGCTCTTCTCTGTTAACGGGGCGAAATATAAACTTTTAACAAGTTGTTTTAGGTTGACTTAGGTCAGGTCAGACACTAGAGAAGTGGTTATTCTGTTTCTTTTCCATATGCTATCTGAATGACATTAAGCACAACTTCAGAGACAGTCTGATTATTTTCTCCCTCTATTTTTTCCTACTTTATCCAAATAACTAGAGTCTTTGGAACAGAGAGATACAGGATTATAACAGGTAAAGACAGGAGACAATGCACCTGGGAATAATCTGCTGATTTTTGAAAGCCTAACCTTAATGAATTTTCCTCTGGCTCATTTGAGTGTATTGGATTAGTAAATTACACAGATTTGATGATATCATATAGAAGATCAATATTGTTCTCATATGTCAGTATTAATTGGGAGGCTAGGGGTATCTCATCCTTAATTCTCACACAAAGACTGTCATAATCTGCTCTTCTATAGCTTTCTCTTGTCTTGAAGAACTGAAAATCTTTTGAAGAGAAAGTTTTATTGTAATCAGTATATTCCTGTGGAAAATTTACATTTTAATAACTCAGTATTTTCTTTCTGCAAGAAGATACATACTGTCAACACATATGAAGTTTAAAGACTTTTCTGTATGCATGATCAAGTGTTGCCACAGAAATACACAATGATCTAAAATATCAAAGAATAAACAGTCACAGGAATGCACAAGTTCAAATAATTTCCATCAAAAAAGTGTTAAAAAAATACCTTATGAGTCCTGTGTACAGGCCTTCACCAGCCTATGAAATTTGCACAGGTAATGTCACTGGATGTATAATTACATGAAGCAGTGAGGCAAAACCCAAAGCAATTCTATTTTAAGTAAGTTATAAGACAATTTTCTTGTATCATATTTTGAAAAAAGGTATAATCCACATACTTACATTATGCATTATTAAACAATTATTTATAATATTTCAATTTTCAATTATTGCCAGGAGTCAACATTTGTACTTATTGAGTGATGAATTTGACCTAATAGATTGAAACTGTAATGTCAGGTTGGACAATTAATTCAAAACCAAATAAGGGGAAGGGGAAGGGGAAGGGAAAGGGGAAGGGGAAGGGGAAGGGGAAGGGGAAGGGGAAGGGGAAGGGGAAGGGGACGGGGAAGGGGAAGGGGAAGGGGAAGTGTTACATAAAATTTGCTGAGGGAATTCACACAGAGGCAGAAACAAAGTCAGCTAATACAAAATCTTTTACCTTTCATCAGTGCATTGCCTGCTATGACAGACCCTACCATAAACACAAAGATTTTCAGATTTAAAGTTATCAAAAAGCATTTAACATCATCATCGAGTCCAACCTATCAACACAGACCCCATGACTAGACCATGGCACCAAGTGCCACGTCCAATCTCCTCTTGAACACCTCCAGGGACGGTGACTCCACCAGTTCCCTGGGCAGCCCATTCCAATGATGAACGACTCGCTTGGTGAAGAACTTTCTCCTCACCTCGAGTCTAAACCTCTCCTGGCACACTCCCCTGGTGTGTCTTCCGGCATCAGGATCACCTCACCCTTGATCTCCAGTGCCCCATACCTGTTTTCCAAGAGCAGCGGGGAAGGTGAGGGTAGGCAAGGAGATTTTACTTTGTGTCTTTTGAGAGGAACCTGTGTCCATTTTCCTCTGCTTTTTGGAGAACCAGCCTCTGCTGGGGGAGCCTGCAGAGCCTGCTTACTCTGGTTCATCACTTTCCTTTTCTGGTTCATCTCTTTCCTCCTCTGGTTCATCTCTTTCCTCCTCTGGTTCATCTCTTTCCTCCTCTGGTTCATCTCTTTCCTACATTCCCTTACATCTCTAAGACTAGCAACCTCGTCCTTCAATCTGGCCACCACGTTAAGCAGACAGTCAATCTGCTCACACCTTATGCAAGAGTTGCCCCCACTACCCTGCATCTCAAGAGCCAGGCTCCAGCACTCTCTACAGCCAGATACCTGGACAGCTACCTGCTTGTGTTCTACCTCAGTCTGGGTCGACACTGATTTTTTCAAGGAGTTTTTGCTGCGAGTTACAACCATGGCTGCCCTGGCCACAGCACCTATTGGACAAAAAAAAAAAAATTGAAAAAGTGCGGCGGCGCGTGGGAGTACGAGAGAATACGAGAAAATACAAGAGAATACGGGATGTCTGCTGAACGGAAGGCCCACGAGCCATGGCTGTGCCTTTTAAAATTTGCCGCCGCCAAGATCACGAGCTGCAGGCACGTGAAAAGCCTCGCAGTGTTTGTAGGAATCTCCACGATCTCCTCAGAGAGGAGGAGACTCAGGAGTGACCTTATTGCTCTCTATAACTACCTGAAGGGAAGTTTTAGACAGGCAGATGTTGGTCTCTTCTCCCAGGCAGTCAGCACCAGCACAAGAGGACACAGTCTCAGGCTGTGCCAGGGGAGGTTTAGGCTGGATGTTAGGAAGAAGTTCTTCACAGATTGCCCATTGGAATGGGCTGCGCGTGGAGGTGGTGGAGTCACCATCATTGGAGGTCTTCAGGAGGAGACTTCATGGGGTGCTTGGTTGCATAATTTAGTTGTTTAGGTGGGTTGGATTGGTGGATGGGTTGGACGCAATGATCTTGAAGGTCTCTTCCAACCCGGTCTATTCTATTCTATTCTATTCTATTCTATTCTATTCTATTCTATTCTATTCTATTCTATTCTATTCTATTCTATGGTGCTTTCTCATTCATTCTTTTATATTTCCTGAGGAAAAGCAATAAGGTAATATATATTATAGCTATGTGGGTAGATAATGGCCTAAATGCTTTCTTATTTCCACAGCAACAGAAGGAAAGAAGCTATTGCCACTCTCACAAAAGTGTTAGAGTATACCACCTGCTCACTGTACAAACTCCAAATTATTATTTCTCAGATTTTAGCAGCTTCTTTAAAAAAAAAGGGGGAAGGCAACAACAAAAAACACCTTATACCTTGCAAACTTGAGCACAGAGGATATAATATGATATGCCCTTTTCTGATCTGGATTCTATTGTGAAGGTTATTGTTCTTTAGGAGCTTCTTTTTTTGAATGAGAAATACAGAATAGATGTCAAGGTATGATGCAGGCTGAGTATCACACAAACTATTTTTAGACTAATTTGCTATACTTAGGAATAAAGTTGGCATCCTGGAGGAGACAGTCTCTTTGTGTGTCAATGGGTAATAAATTATTAATATATTAATCATCTTGGAAAATACTGGGGTTCCAATCAACAGGGCATGAAGGAAAAGTCACTCCTTCCTGTGGATTCACTCTCTTCCAACTTTTCATTTTCACCCTCATAGACATCCTTCAAGCTGTTTCCTTTAATAAAGGGAAACAACCTCAAAATTCTTCTGATTCCTCTTCCAGAAATATAGATACTTTTGAGCTATTTGGGCTAACAATTTACATATTGAATGAAGAAATAATACACTATTTGCTTAAACACGGTCTTTGTTCAACCAGACCTTATAGTGAGTAATGTGTAGAGTCTCTCACTGTGAACTATACAATTCATTCTGAATGGTACTCTTACGAAACATGGCGGGGGGGAGTAGGGGAGGTGGGGTGGTAAAAACACCTTATTTGTAAAAGCATGTTTTTGCCTGGGTCTTGCATCTGGGAAAGAACAACCCATGTACCAGTGTAGGCTGGCAACTCACCTGTTGGAGGGCAGCAAAGGGGAAAGGCACCTGGTGGACAGAAGAATGACCATGAGCAAGCAATGTGCCCTTGTGGCCAAGAAAGCCAGTGGCATCCTGGGGTGTATTAGAAGGAGTGAGGTTAGTAGCTCTAGAGATCTTCTCACCCCTCTACTCTGCCCTGATGAGGCTGCAGCTGGAATAGCATGTCCAATTCTGTGCCCCTTGGTTCAAGAAGTACAGGGAACTGCTTGAAGGAGTCCAGCGCAGAGCCACAAATTTGATTAAGGGAGTGGAACATCTTCCTTACGAGGAAAGGCTGAGGTAGCTGGGTCTCTTTAGCTTGGAGGAGACTCAGGGATGACCTCAATGTTTATAAATATGTGAAGGGTGAATATCAGGAAGATGAGGCAGGCCTCAGTGGTGTCCAATGATAGGACAATGGGCAACAGGTGCAAGCTGGAGCACAGGAAGTTCCATGTAAGCATAAGGAAAAACTTTTTCACTGTGAGGGTGACAGAACACTGGAACAGGCTGCCCAAAAAGATTGTGGAGTCTCCTCCTCTGGAGACACTGAAAGCCCACCTGGATGCCTTCCTGTGTGATCCTGCTGCATCAGGGGGGTTGGACTAGACAATTTTGTGAGGTCCCTTCCAACCCCTAACATTCCATGATTCTGTGATTACTGTGGAATTCATAGAGGATGCTACACTGTGGCAAAGCTCTCTCTTTGCATTTCAAAACGGGGTGGATTGTTCTGAAAGATTTCCTGATGCTCCTTACCTTTCACACATGTTATCTCAAAGATAAACCAAAAAATATGGGCACAATTGTGAGATGTGTAACACACACAGCCTGTTTCTGTAGAATTTTGTAAGGTTAAAAAAAGTCTGTACTTGATTCCAATAAAATACTTCAAGCATCATCATTAAATGTTAGTTCTTCTATCTAAACAAGAAATGATTAATCATGTCCTTTCCACACAAACAGAATATTAAATCAGTATATTAAAGTGACTGCTAAAAATTAGTGAAATATTTAGGTCAAATTTAGGATTCACAACAAATTTTTTTTAAATTTATTGTTCATTTCTATTACAGTTGAGACATTTGAAATCAGTGAACATATCAACAGTGAAGTCCCGTAGTGGTTCCAAAGACACCTTAATAAGAACACTTCACATTAACAGTGGGGATTAGGAAGAGAAATGTTGTTTGTAAACAATATAAAATCTGTAACCCTACTCAGACATAAGGGACTTCTTCCTATACTGAGGTGACACAGAATGTAGATGAGAGTTTAAAACAATATAGCAGATGGCAAACACTGCAATGGGATTTTTATCACCAGTTTTAAGCAGCTTTGGTCACAGAAGATGCCATCAGAATCAAATTAAAAAAAAATTAAAAAAAAAAAAAAAAAAGAAAAACAAAGGGGAAAAACAAACCCAAACACCTACAGAGAAATAGGTGAAGGAGTAGAAAGAGAAGGAAGCAGGTTTGAGACTCAGGGTTGTAGTATAACATTAGGGGTTTGGAGCACCAGCCCTGTGAGGAGAGGCTGAGGGAGCTGGGGTTACTTAGCCTGGAGAAGAGGAGGCTCAGGGGAGACCTGATTGCTGTCTACAACTACCAGAAGGGAGGTTGTAGCCAGGTGGGGGTTGGTCTCTTCTCCCAGGCAACCAGCACCAGAATGAGGACACAGTCTCAAGCTGCACCAGGGGAGGTTTAGGCTGGATGTTAGGAAGAAATTCTTCATGGAAAGGGGGAAAGTGCCCAGGGAAGTGATGGAGTCACCATCACTGGAGGTGTTTAGAAGGAGACTTGATGTGGTGCTTGGTACCATAGTTTAATTGATTAGATAGTGTTAGATGATAGGTTGGACCCGATGATCTTGAAGGTCTCTTCCAACCTGGTTAATTCTATTCTATTCTATTCTATTCTATTCTATTCTATTCTATTCTATTCTATTCTATTCTATTCTAGACACACTAGTTTATTTGAATCATAGTACTCTCTTTTAATATAGAGATCACAACATAAAGCCTTTTCTGAGTAATTTTATCTATATTTTGTAGTCTGAACAAGAAAATAATAACCTACAGTTTAGCCCTAGAAACATAACATTTTTGAAACATTTTTCCTCTGACATAAAAAAATCAAGCAAGTAAGAAACAAGGCTTGCCTCTATATAGTTTAAATATTAATATGCCCCTGATATTTTTATATATATATATATATATTTTATTTTCTAATCTAGGAGATTGCTGGCTAAAGTAAAGGAACACCTGAGCTACATGTTGAAATGAGAGAAGAAAGACAAAGCAGTGGTAAAGTACTTTCTTAAAATTAGTGCTCTTGCTACAAGTCTTATGAGAATTTTGATAGATGATGTTGAGTGCCTCAGAGGAGTGATATCAGGATTAGCCCTTCCTTACGGAGCTATTTGGAAACAGAATCAAATCAATATATAGGTGATAAGAGTTTGCTGTTATTACCTCTTGCATTCTGCAGGGGTTTTTTTGAGGAGGTAATTCATTGTGGCACATAAAATAGTCCTGTGGGAGCTTCTGGGTTAGAGCAGAATAAAACTAGCAAATGAAGTGTCAAGACTTTATACTACTGTTTATTTTATACATTTAAAGTACGCTATCCTTTCCAGTGCTATTCCTTCAAATAACTGCACCAATTTGCTATATTTTAAAAGTACTTATGAAGAGCAAAGCAGTCAGCACAATTGCAGGGCTTTGAAACAGTGAATGTAACTTAAGGACTGACTGATATGAAAACCAGAATCTTTTAAAACGCAACGTATTTTAAGTGCTGGTGTAATGCTAGGGTTACGAATTCTGAATCATAAAAACCACAGAGCTTCTTTGGCTGCCTAAACCCTGTCCAACACTAATCTCCAACACTAAGTGAAAACAATTCACCTGTTATCCAACACAACCTAATCAACTAAACCATGCAACCAAGCACCCTATCAAGTCTCCTCCTAAACACCTCCCATGATGGTGACTCCACCACCTCCCCGGGCAGCACATTCCAATGGGCAATCACTCTGACTTCAGAGGAGGTTTGTCTTGGCAGAAACATACCTCCTCCATTCTCCTTAGTTTCTTTGAGATCTGAGTTTCATACACACGTTCAGAAGACAATAACAGGGTGTCATGGTTTGAACTGAAAACAGTTCTGGACTGAGAACAGAATGAATTTACCCCAAAGGAGTAAATAACCACATTCACACAGAAGTGGAGGTTAAACAGAAATACTATGTACAAAAGTAAACCAAAAGGTACAAAGGCAAAAGGAGATTAGAGGTCGAGGTAGAGATAGAGAGATAGAGATAGATAGGTAGAGATAGAGATGACAGAGACAGACATTGAGATATGCATATGCAGAACTGGCCCTGGCTTAGCTCTCCAGCAGGGCCCACCAGGCCAAAACCAGGCCAAGACCTTCCCCTGCAACTCTAGCCTCAATATGCCTGGAGTAGGCCCAACTGCCTCTGCCAAGACAGGCGTGCCAGAACTCAATACCGCCACCCGCCCCCAGGCTGGACACAGTAGGCCCCAGCTGCATTGCAAGGCTGACAAAACCACACTCCTTGGCAAAGCAGAGAGCGCGCCACTGCTGCACAGAGAAGCCAGGCAAGGGAGAAGGGCAGAACTGGTTCTGCTGTTTGCTTATATGGGAGATACAGGAATTATGGGATGGAATGACAGAATTACACTGTCCTGTCCCTCCCTCTGGGACTGTCTGGCCCCTTGGTACTCTCCGGTACTCTGGAGGACTTTTATCACTATGACAGGACGCTTAGTCCTCAACCTGTAACACATGGCATCAAAAACATGCCTTTAAATTATATTTTTGTAAAATATCAATGTCTTGAAAGGGTTAATTTTGTTATGATACTTTGTCAACTTCCCAAGATTATAAATTTGTGCAGACAATACTATTTCCTTGGTGAAAATGCCTGGAAAAAACTAATTAATAGGAATAGGAATAGGACTTTGGCTAAGACCTCCAGAATAAGACAATGTAAAGTTTCCCAGAAGAAAACAAGACAATGTTTAACTATGACAATAAACTAAGCATGTGGTTTCTAGAGTTTATTAACATTTCTTGAATGTTCTTTTTAATTAAAGTTTTTCTTAGACAAAATGCCTGCAACTTACCTTAAAAATACATTTAAGTGATATCTGAAGAAAAATATTTTCTTTATATTGTAGAAAGATTTCTTACTAAATGGAATGTTTTAATAGTTCTATTGGACAGAATGTCCACATCAGTAACTCTGACACTCCAAAACTAAATAGTGTTTTCTAGGACTCTTTCTGATGTACATTCAAGACACCATTTAAGGTGCATTCCAAATATAAGTGCATGCCAGGATAAATCTGTGAAACCACAACAACTCATCAAAGGTACTAGCAACTCAAGATATATGCAAAAGTCATAATATTGAACAGTATAGCCTCATATTTTTGTTCTAGAATATCCTAGAAAAGGCTAAAATGAAACACCATTGCATACAACCTTCAGTATGCCTAATACACAGTTTATAATTCTAGAGATGTATTATAAATGTAATATAAAGAGAATATGAAGGCTAATTATACTTTTGACATTTTGAAAAGATTGCACTAAATATAGAAATATGAAGAAAATTCTAATGCAGTAGAAGAGGGTGAGAGAAAATGTACTATTCTTGCAACTCTTTTGCCATTTAATACCTTTCTTAATAGCCCTAGTCATATTCTAAGTCTATTTTACAGTCTTTCAATACTGTAGACTGTCATAATCAAATAGATATAATATATCCAGTATTCCAAAGTACATCTGGCTTTAAATATTTGATCTCTAACTTCTTTTTTCCAAAGTTAAATCTTCAAAGACACTCTCAGGAACAAAGTGTCCAAAACTTCTTGTAAATCTCTCAGGATTTCATCTAGATCAGGACTTGAAAATGTACACACTATGAATCAGAGTAACAGCATCTTTGACTCCAAACAGATCTGATAAGACATGACTCAGAATGCTCAGTCTTATTTCCCCTGTTCAAATCAGAACTGGGCAAGCATATACAATAGCTTCTCTCAGGCACATTTCTAAATTATCTTTTCACTTGTTCAGTCAAAAAGGACCTCAGGTTCTCACCTAAACTTGGAAACATGGAGCACACTCAGATTTAGTAAAAACAATTAAATTCAGAGATTGACACCAACCTTGACTTCATACCAATTATTATTGAATTTTGCAACATAAAATGAAGAATACACACATACACATACACAAGGCAAAATGCATAAATGTTGTACAGTCCCATAGCTTCTGGCAATTTTTTGGTATTATTCAAGACTGTTATCAATGACCTAGACAGCAGATTAAAACAGAAAATGGTAATAATAAACCTTTCAATGGTAATGATAAACCTTCCACTGGTACAAGACCTGGAGAACTATTTCATTACAAAGAAAAGTGACAAGCTGTCTAGGAAAATACCTCATTTGGTAAATCAGGCAGTTGAATGAAATTTTAAACACACACTATAATAAAATACAGACAAAAGTAAATTTGCAAGTCTAAATACCATATTACATGCATATTAGAAGAGAAGGTACTCTTATCTATAAAATAATTGTGGGTGTCCTGGATAGCCACCAGACTATAAATTATCAAGAGTAGTATTCTGGCCAAAGATTTTAATGGGATATCTCTGACAGAAATAGGAACACTAAGTCAGAGTAGGGCTATTATATCACTTCTAAATCAAGTTTGTGGGTTTGAGAGGAAGGCTCAGTCTTCTCCCCCCCACAATGAGAAAGAGAAATAAATGAAACCACAGCTAGCCACAGCTGGAGGAGCAAAAATGAAATGCTGTATTTACAAGCAGTATTAGAGAATGCAGGGTATATACACACAATTTACAGTATTTACAATATATACACAGAAATATACAGCAAAGTAATACAGGAACGAAATTCCCTTCCTCTGCTGAGGAGGGTTCCCCCTCCCTCCCTTCCCCACACCCCCCCCCCCCTCCCCGGACCCCCTTCTCTCCCCTTTTTCCCCAAAGAGGGTTAGAAAGAGAAGAAAGGAGCAGTTGTTAATTAAAAGTAGTTATAAATTAGAGCAAAATGTTAGTAGGTTTGTAGGTCTCACGCTTATCAGTCCAAGGTCAGTCTGGCAGAGAGCCTAGAAGCGAAAAGGAGGAGGGCAGAATCAAAACTGAGGAAAGTCTCAGCTGGACTCAAAACTTAAATTTGCATTCTACCCATCCACCAATGAAATTCATTTAGACCTGTCTTTTTGTTTACAAAACATTCAGCCACAGTGTCCCTTTCTTAAAGGCACAGCCTCAAACGGTCATACCTGTCCAGAAAGGATGGCACAGAAGTGAGCTCTACTACAGAAGTTAAAATGGAACAAAAAAAAAAAAACTTTTCTTTTTAATCAAGGAGTAAAAGAGTTTCTTAAAAATATGTATTCTAAATTAGTCTATTTTATATTGGGGACTGGTATTTAGATAACATTACAACTCTGTCCTGAAGGGACAAGTCCCAAAACAGGCCCTAACCCAGACAATGGCTTAAGCACCTCTGAATGTGCAACCCTGGACACTTCCTGGGGTCCAGGGAAATGCGTAGCATATGTAATTAACCTTTTAACACGTCTGTGAACTATGCATTCCTGTGCCCCTGGCCATGTTTGGACATGCCCCATCCTATAGGTTCAGGTATCAGGTTTCTCTGGTACCAAGAGGCACTAATTGTCTTTAGACAGTATTTAAACCAGCTGAGACAGTAGGCTGTGCCAATGTGCCGGAAGATGAGCCGCCGGGGCAGACAGCCAGCCTGGATGGTTCATGAACTTTTAATGGGACTGAGGGAAAAAAAAAGGGTGTATCACCTTTGGAAGAGAGGGGAGGCGACCCACAGAATATTTAAGGATGTTGCTAGGTCTTGTAGGACGAAAATTAGGGAGGCAAAAGCACACTTGGAGCTTAAAGTGGCCTCTACTGTGAAGGACAACAAAAAGTCCTTCTATAAATACATTAATAGTAAGCGGAAGGGAAAGGACAACCTCCACTCCTTGGTGGACACGGAGGGGAACATTGTAACAAAGGATGAGGAAAAGGCAGAGATACTTAACACCTTCTTTGCCTCAATTTTTACTAGTAGGACAGAACGTCTTCCTGACAGCTGGCCTGCAGAGCTGGCAGAAGGAGCCAGGGAGCTGCACAGTTTCCCTATGTTCCATGAGGAGGTGGTTGGAACTCTCATTAGCAGCTTGGATCCCCACAAGTCCATGGGACCAGATGGGATCCATCCTAGGGTGCTGAGGGAACTGTCAGAGGAGCTGGCCAAGCCGCTCTCCATCATTTTTCAGCAGTCCTGGCTCACTGGACAGGTCCCAGAGGACTGGAAGCTGGCCAACGTGGTACCCATCCACAAGAAGGGCCGGTTGCATGAGCCAGGGAATTATAGGCCTGTCAGCCTGACCTCAGTGCCAGGCAAGATCATGGAACAGGTCATCCTGAGTGCATTAACACAGCACTTAGAGGATGGCCAAGGGATCAGGCTCAGCCAACATGGATTTAGGAAGGGCAGGTCCTGCCTGACCAACCTGATCTCCTTCTATGATCAGGTGACCCACCTGGTGGATGTGGGGAGGCCTGTGGATGTAGTTTACCTGGACCTCAGCAAGGCCTTTGACACCGTCCCCCATAGCAACCTCCAGCCCAAGCTGTCAGCCCATGGCTTGGACAGCAGCACTCTGAGCTGGGTTAGGAACTGGCTGGATGGCTGAGCCCAGAGAGTGGTGGTGAATGGTGTCACATCCGGGTGGCGGCCAGTGAGTAGTGGAGTCCCCCAGGGATCAGTGCTGGGCCCCATCCTCTTTAACATCTTTATTGATGATCTGGACGAGGGCATTGAGTCCATCATCAGTAAATTTGCTGATGACACCAAGCTGGGGACAGGAGTTGATCTGCTAGAGGGTTGAGAGGCTTTGCAGAGAGACCTCGACAGGCTGGACAGATGGGCAGAGTCCAACGGCATGAGATTTAACACATCCAAGTGCCGGGTTCTGCACATTGGCCACAACAACCCCATGCAGTGCTACAGGCTGGGGTCAGAGTGGCTGGAGAGCAGCCAGGCAGAGAGGGACCTGGGGTGCTGGTTGATGGTAGGCTGAACATGAGCCTGCAGTGTGCCCAGGTGGCCAGGAGGGCCAATGGCATCCTGGCCTGCATTAGGAACAGTGTGGCCAGCAGGAGCAGGGAGGTCATTCTGCCCCTGTACACTGCACTGGTTAGGCCACAGCTCAAGTACTGTGTCCAGTTCTGGGCCTGTCAGTTTAGGAAGGAGGTTGACTTGCTGGAACGAGTCCAGAGAAGGGCAATGAACTTAGTGAGGAGCTTGGAACACAAGCCCTATGAGGAGAGACTGAGGGAGCTGGGGCTGCTTAGCCTGGAGAGGAGGAGACTCAGGGGTGACCTTATTGCTCTCTACAACTACCTGAAGGGAGGTTGTAAACAGGCAGAGGTTGGTCTCTTCTCCCAGGTAGCCAGCACCAGAACAAGAGGACACAGTCTCAGGCTGCACCAGGGGAAGTTCAGGCTGGAGGTCAGGAGGAAGTTTTACACAGAGAGAGTGATTGCCCATTGGAATGGACTGCCTGGGGAGGTGGTGGAGTCGCCGTCACTGGAGGTGTTCAGGAGGAGACTTGACAGGGTGCTTGGTTAGATGGGTTAGTTGATTAGGTGGTGTTGGGTAATAGGTTGGACGTGATGATCTTGAAGGTCTCTTCCAACCTGGTTTATTCTATTCTAAGATGATGCAGAAAGTATAAACAATGCGTACACTACTATGTCAAACCCACCATTGTTTGCCCAAGATTCAGGGCTAAAACAGAGTTTCAAACCTGCCAACTTGTTCCACTCCATAAAAGCACCAATCAAACAGCAGCTTGAAAGTCTCATGAAGTAGCACAACATTTCTCTCCAATCTAAGCCAACTCATCTGACCCGAGAGACAAATAGGCTTTCATTTTGCTTATTATGAGCAAGAATCGGTAATGTGGCTGAGCCAGCACTACACCATATAGCTCCAAGCTACACTTTGTGCTTTCTTACTTCAGGAGTAAAACAGTTGTTGCTTGAATGGTAGAAATAGGAGTTATTCCATCTTATTATGATACTACTACTTCAAAATACAGATTTTTTTTTTCTCAGTAACATTTATCACAGTATCACAATATCATTAAGGTTGGAAGAGACCTCAAAGATCATTGAGTCCAACCTGTCACCACAGACCTCATGACTAGACCATGGCACCAAGTCCCACGTCCAATCTCCTCTTGAACACCTCCAGGGATGGTGACTCCACAACCTCCCTGGATTTATGTAGCATTAAAAATCATTTAGTAAGGAAACAAACTTTTCACAGATAGTTAACTGCTGAGTTATTTTAAAATTACTAATAATTTTTACTGAATGTACAAGGCCAACTTGTGGGCCCAAGCACGAGCATACACTGCCTATTTTGTTCCACCATTAGAGTGCTTCCCAGGCATCACAGATTGGATGTAACCCAACAGCACTCACCACAAAATGGTTGGCCTCAATTTGAGCCTTAGCATAATCTAGGGACTGTTCCCAATAGGTAATATGGATATGGTTATTCTGCTCTAGGAAGAAAGACACTTTCAGACCCTGACTAATTTTATTTAATACAAAGGCTACAACATTTTGAGACATCTACAGTGGCAAAGAAAAGAGAACAGAGCAATGAGCTAGAGCAATAGATAATTAATGTCAACATTTCTCAGTCTTTGTATGTTACCATTTTTTGATTATTCCAATCAGTTCTCCCTAAGGTAAATCTCTTATTAAAGAGGGCAATTGTAAGCACTGGGGACATGAAATGATGTATGCTCTTATCCTTGATCCTCTTTTTTTTTTTTCTTTTTTTGTTTTTTTTTAAGCAGTATAGATACAGCTACTAAATGTAATTTTACCTCAACAAATATGCTTTTCCTAATTTGTTGCATTATTAAATACCAGTTTTCTCTGACAGAAAAATTTTGCTTTATATCTAGGAATGCATTTTACAGCTAAAATCCCTCCACCCACATTCTTACGTGAGTTGTGTCATGAGAGATTAATTTCTTTCCAGTTACTACTGATTCCATGTGAATACAAGAGCAAAAGCTTGGCTTTTATCCTTTGATGTAATCCCTGTTAGCACAGTTATGGACAATATCAACTTGACTTGTTTAAAAAATATTTAGGTACTTTTTGGCCTTAAAAAATGTATGCCTTCCTAACAACTCACTGTAGATTTAAATCATCTTCAGAAAATTAAGTAAACAAGTCTGGCATTTCTGAGATAACAAATGAGAACAAAATTAAGTCCCACAATAATAGCTTCTACTCTTCTTTCTGTCCAGGTATTTGAAACTGAAGAACATGGTCACATTATATATGATTAATGTTTAGAGAGTAATGTTCTTTGCTCATTTCACTCATCCTTGAAAATAGCGTACAAACAGAAATAGATTAATCTAATGATAATGGAAGAGAAACATAAATTCCAGGGGAGGGAAAAAAAAAAAAGCCAACAAAAAAAACACCCACCAAACCAACCCAACACACTGCAGCAAAATTTCATTTAAAGTATTTCTAAAGTTATTGTATGAGCATCTTCAATATCTCTTCTCTAGAGTCATGGATATGCTCAGATTCCTCATTTTACTATTCCTTTCTGGTAATCTGTTTCATTGCACTCCTTTGAAAGCTATTGGCATAACCAATTATAAATTATGTTTCAGATAATTTGCACATAATTTTATCATTTACCTTATCTTAATCTAAATATTTTGAATTTTCTGCCTTTGCAACAGTGGATACTAATAGATATGGCATAGAAACTTAGAATCATAGAACGAATTGTGTTGGAGGAGATCCTCAAAGGTTATCTTGTCCTACCCCTTGCAGTGAGCAGAACCATCTTTAACTAGATCAAGGCCCTATCAAGTTTGACTTTGAATGTCTTCAAGGATGGGACCTCCACCACATCACTGGGCATCCTATTCCAGTATTTCTCTATGCTCAGCATGAAGAACTTCCTCCTAATATCCAACCCAAAACTAACCTGTTCTAGTTTAAAACCATTGCTTCTTGGATTTTTACTGCATCCCCTTCTAAGAAGTCTTTCCCCAGTCTTCTTCTAGGTCCCCTTCAGATATTGAACTGACACTATAAGGTCTCCCTGAAGCCTTCTCCTTTCCAGGATGACCAATCCTAACTCTAGCAGTCTGTCTTCATAGGAGAGGTGTTCCACCCCTTTAATCATATTTGTGGCCATCCTCTGGACCTGTTCCAGCAAGGTACATGATACAATATATTTTCCTGTCATAAAGGAAGACTGAAATAATATCCTGTGACCAGATAAACCCAATTGGACCAAGATTACCAAGGATTTTGGGTGACTTTTTGCTCCCAATTGTTATACTTCCATGTAGGTATCAAGATTTAAAAATATTTTTCTGCAAGTGAGATGACTAAGGTTCTCAGTAGCAATTTGCAAGTTAGAGATTTGATTGAATTTTTTTGACATGGTTGTCTATTTGGGATGTCCTAGATTACCTGAGGTGATACATGGACAGATTCATGTGACAGTATTTACAGAAGCACTTCTGAGGCAGTATCTGAAAGTCAAGGGACACTGTGAAGACAGAATGGCTCCATGCTCTCTGTACATGCAATTGAATCGTAATTCTAGTCAACAAACCAATAGAAAGCAGGGAGATTTTTCAAATGAGCAAAGTCAGATGACTAAGATCAAATTTATAGAAAAGAAACCATTTAAAAAAAAAAAGGGGTTTCCAAGTAAATTCCTAATTTTCTTAATTCTTTTATCCAGATACATCCTTTTTGTTTGCTTCTTTGGCAACAACCCAGCTCATAGCACAATAAGGCCAAGAGGACAAAAACACAAAGAGATCCCAACAATTAAGTAGACAATATAACTATAAAATTAAAAACTTAATTATTACTTTGTATGTGCTCTCAATATGTAAATATACTACCAGCAAGAGTAAAAGCAAGCAAAAAAGCAAACCACACACATTATTTGTGATAAAAAAACACTGATTATAACTTTAAAATTTTGTTTTCTGAAAAAGTTTTCAAACCAAACATTTTCAGTGCTAATAACTAGAACTTACAAAATCACAATTAATCACAACTGCATTTGTTTAGCTCATTCAGTTTCATCAATCCAAAAACTATTATTACACAGGACAGTTTTTCAAGTAACAGAAGAAAACAAAGCATACCAGGAAAGCACTGGAATGGAAAAGAATTAACCCGCAAGAATTCATGTATATGGCCATGAGTACATAAACATTATCTCATTATCATGCACTGATTTGGGCTGATAATACAATCAATTAGGTATTACTCTATCTGACCACTGCAAAATAATAAGTCTTATTTTTATTCTTTTAAAATTAAGATAAGCATTTAATTCTTCAACAGGCATGTGCATATATAGAATAGAATAGAATAGAATAGAATAGAATAGAATAGAATAGAATAGAATAGAATAGAATAGAATAGACCAGGTTGGAAGAGACCTTCAAGATCATCACGTCCAACCTATCACCCAACACCACCTAATCAACTAACCCATCTAACCAAGCACCCTGTCAAGTCTCCTCCTGAACACCTCCAGTGACGGCGACTCCACCACCTCCCCAGGCAGCCCATTCCAATGGGCAATCACTCTCTCTGTGTAAAACTTCCTCCTGACCTCCAGCCTGAACTTCCCCTGGTGCAGCCTGAGACTGTGTCCTCTTGTTCTGGTGCTGGCTGCCTGGGAGAAGAGACCAACCTCTGCCTGTTTACAACCCCCCTTCAGGTAGTTGTAGAGAGTAATAAGGTCACCCCTGAGTCTCCTCCCCTCCAGGCTAAGCAGCCTCAGCTCCCTCAGTCTCTCCTCATAGGGCTTGTGTTCCAAGCCCCTCACTAACTTCGTTGCCCTTCTCTGGACTCGTTCCAGCAAGTCAACATCCTTCCTAAACTGAGGAGCCCAGAACTGGACACAGTACTTGAGGTGTGGCCTAACCAGTGCAGTGTACAGGGGCAGAATGACCTCCCTGCTCCTGCTGGCCACACTGTTCCTAATGCAGGCCAGGATGCCATTGGCCCTCTTGGCTGCCTGGGCACACTGCAGGCTCATGTTCAGCCTACCATCAACCAGCACTCCCAGGTCCCTCTCTGCCTGGCTGCTCTCCAGCCACTCTGACCCCAGCCTGTAGCACTGCATGGGGTTGTTGTGGCCAATGTGCAGAACCCGGCACTTGGATGCATTAAATTTCATGCCGTTGGACTCTGCCCATCTATCCAGCCTGTCGAGGTCTCTCTGCAAAGCCTCTCAACCCTCTAGCAGATCAACTCCTGTCCCCAGCTTGGTGTCATCAGCAAATTTACTGATGATGGACTCAATGCCCCATCCAGATCATCAACAAAGATGTTAAAGAGGATGGGGCCCAGCACTGATCCCTGGGGGACTCCACTGCTGACTGGCCGCCACCCGGATGTGACAGCATTCACCACCACTCTCTGGGTTCGGCCATCCAGCCAGTTCCTAACCCAGCTCAGAGTGCTGCTGTCCAAGCCATGGGCTGACAGCTTGGCCAGGGGTTTGCTATGGGGGACGGTGTCAAAGGCCTTGCTGAGGTCCAGGTAAACTACATCCACAGGCCTCCCCACATCCACCAGGCGGGTCACCTGATCATAGAAGGAGATCAGGTTGGTCAGGCAGGACCTGCCCTTCCTATGATTGATACTGAAAAAATAAGCTATAATTGGATTCTACAGCAAATTATCTACATCACTCATCCATCTGTGTATTTCCAGTCTCTGACAATTCTGAGTTTTTATCCACAAAAGTAGAAGTTCTTTCACTTTTATGACATGGATTCTTACTTAAGAAGAGTTAATGATCTGTAAACCCTAGTTTCCTTTCAGTGTCAGTGAAAATATAAGATGAGTTACATCTGGAGTGAATTAAACATCATGACAGATAATGAAAATTGCAGACTATTTCAGGGTCTTATTTCTCCTTATAATTTACAGACCTTCAGGTGAAAGGGTATAATACTAAAACAGTTAAGGGAAGAATCTTTAAAATAGCAACATCTTCTGGAATGTTTATAGTTTTACTAGAATAACATCTTACATGATGCTTCATCTGGAGGGTTATTCAGAAGACATTAGAGAAAAAATGCTTTACAAGAATTAATGGTGTCATTACGAACAAAATTATTTCTAGACTGTTAGATGTACACTACATTTCTCATTACTATCTTATTGTGAGTGGATAAATTGAGGATTTATCTAGAGAATAGATTTTTGTCATTTTTTAAAGTATAAATCCTTTTTACAGTTTTATGGTATTTTCAGAGACACCATTGTTAAGGGTTAGGCTGGGTTGCCCAATAGATGAATGACAAATGCTCTCTATTAACCCCTCTTCCTTTCCAAAAAGGAAGAGAAGAATAACAAAGGAAAGAGGCTTACAGACTGGAAAACTTATCTGTCTTTCATGAAAATAATAACAATAAAATTAAATACATACAAATATATACAAACCAAATATTGAACCCAACCACTCTGCTGGCAATTGCATCACTGTCACCACTGACCCTGTGAGCAGGCACTGGGAAAGTCCCAGACTGGACTCAGCAGCACATGGGAACCACATTCACGAGCTGAATTCCAGAAGTGGATTCAGGAATGCACAGATTAGGATTGAAAGCAGAACCATGGAATTACAGAATCCTTCCAGTTGGAAAAGAACCTTTGGAACCATTCACCCTACTCTAAAAACGTTCACCCCCTAAACCATATCTTCAAACACCACATCTAAAGGACCTTTAAATGCATCCAAAGTTGGTGACTCAACCACCTCCCTGGCAGCCTATTCCAATGTCTGACTACTCTTTCTGTGCATTTTTTCCCCTAGTGTCCATTCTAAACCCATCCTGTTGCAGTTTAAGGCCATTCTCTCTTGTTCTACCTAATTATCTATGAGAAGAGACCAGTACCAACCTCTCTACAATGCACTTTTCTGGTAGTTGTTGAGAGTGAAGAGGTCTCCCCTTAGGGAACAGTCTATCTGGGCTGCGTCAAATGTGGTCAGGAGA
This sequence comes from Melanerpes aurifrons, assembly GCA_011125475.1. Lineage (NCBI taxonomy): Eukaryota > Metazoa > Chordata > Aves > Piciformes > Picidae > Melanerpes > Melanerpes aurifrons. The sequence goes on along the minus strand of WWNC01000050.1, from coordinate 2,753,612 downwards.
TCAAGGAAGGTGATCTTACCCTTCTACCCTGCTCTTTTGTAACTCCATGTGAATTACTGTGTCCAGCTCTGAGACCCTCAATTCAAGAAAAACATGGACCTGTTTAAGCAGGTCCAGAGGAGGGCCACAAAAGTGACCATTGCAAGATGTCTAGGTGTTCAAGAAGAACATAGACATGCACATAGTGATTGTGATAGTTGGGTTACAATTGGACTTGATGATCTTAAAGCTCTTTTCCAACCTTCATGATTCTCTGATTCTAAGATAAATGGTCACTAAAGGGAGATCAAGTATCACTTACAAAATCATACCACCAATCCATATCTGTGACTTTGTATGGCTTAGTCTTATAATTAGAGTTTGCCATATAATACACCACAGCCAAAACCTATATTCAGAGCCTTCTGCATTATTTTCTAAGTTGGGGGGTTTTGTGGTGTTTGGTTTTGGTTTGGGTTTTTTTTAAGATTCAGTGTATCCTCTTTTATTTTCCAGCATACATCCTTCACACAAAAAGCTAATACAAACTCTAGCACCTCATTTGTGCCCCACTTAAGCATTACATTGTAAGTTGTCTATCAATAAGGTTGTGTGCCGGCACTCTTCAGAAGACTGGTGAATATCCACAAGTTTAAAACAAGACCTTCCTGTCACACAATTTATCCCCTGTCACTGTTCTTCAGTTGTCATTTATTTTCATAACTTCTATATAACTATATTCCTCTGGCTATATTTGTTGTTCAATAAGGCTGTTTTGCATAAATTAAGATTTATGTATGAAGGGCTGTATTTCTTTGCCTCTGAACTCTTCTGCAAAGAGTTGCTATTGCCTAGGCTTGTCAAAAGATATCATGCCTGTTTTTCAAATTATTCCAGAGAATTAATGCATCATCGAAATATGGAAGCAGTGTAGGAAGGGACATTTATATTAGTTGAGAACAGCTTTCTTGATGCATAAAGAAGTGGATCATTTACAACCAAAGTCTTCTCAGAAAGGTCAGATAGAACTATTCTTTAGGTTCTGTTGGGGCTCTGTAAGTGTAGTAAGATTATAACTTTTCCCAGGAAATCTTACTTCAAGTTCAAGAACCTGTCTGTGCTATTTATTTGCAACATTACTTATTCAGATGAAATCAAATACCATGCAGAATATCATTAAATAGAAGAAGCCTTTTTTGAAATTCCTGAGAAAGCCTGGCTCACCCATCTTTCAGATGTAATATGTGCATGGTGTTCTAATATAGTAATCCTAATCTGTGCAGACTATGTTATTAAATGTGACATATACTTTAATTGTTGACAGATGGCTTTGAACCCTGCATAAATATTTATAAGGTCATATGTACTTCTATAGCTAGCACACAAAAATTTCAGGTATATTAGTGTGATTTTCTGCCTCCTTTTATATGCAAACTCAGTATTTTCATTATAATAACTATTTTATTGCTTAGGCTGTCTGAAAACTTAAAAGGGCTTTTTTCTTTTTAAAGTGAAATGAATAGAGCACAGATTATAGGTAGTTTTGATGATTTGGAAATCAAAGTTCTTTTTCAACAGCACATTATATTGTCTTAGCCCATGTGTTCACACATTAAATATTGCCGTTGTGCTGTTTGTCCATAGTCACCTATTTTCATCAATCACCTACACAAGTGATAGCAATAGAAACCTTCAAATCTCCAAGAGCAGCACAGAAAAACAGTATCAGTCCAGCAACACCCTTCAAAAATATGTGAATTTAGTGCACATGTTCCTTTTCTTTTAGAATTCAGAAATCCTCATTTAAATAACATATAATGCAAAAATTGGTTATTAATAAAATACCCAAAACACCTAGAAAATAGGCAAGGTACCATAGAGAAAACTGATTCAGTCACCTGAGCTTTTCAAGGATGTCCTAGGGTAGGCTTAAACTAATGAGTTATGTGAAGGCTAAGGGGTCACACAAGTTACAAAAACTATTTACATATATTTAAAGCTGTTAGGGTGCAGCTTCAGCATCTATCTCAGCAGAAAGACAGGCAAGCCCATGAGTAATTCACCTCAGCCTAGAGTTAACTGAAAAATGTTTATATAGCTGCTGTGTGAGTCTACCAGGGGTAAGGCTTTGCTTGACCATCTTTTTATAGATAGAGAAGGGCTGGTGGGAGATGTGGGGGTTGGAAGCTGTCTGGGGTCCAGTGACCCTGAGATAATTGAGTTTTCAATATGCAGTCAAGCTAAGAGGGGCAGCAACAAAACTTCCATTCTGGACTTCCATAGGGTGGACTTCAGGTTACTCAAGGGACTAACTCAGATGGTACCTTGAGAAACAACCCTTAGAAATAAAGGGGTCCAGGAGAGCTGGACCTACTTCAAGAAAATAATCTTGAAGGCACAGGTCCAATGTGCTGGAAGATGAGCTGCCCAGGTAGATGGCCAGCCTGAATAGACAATGAAGTTCTGAGCAAATTAAGGGAAAAAAAGAGAGTGCATCATCTTTGGAAGGTAGGAGAGGTTACCCATGAAATGTTTAAGGATGTTGCTAGGTCATGTAGGAAAACAATTAGAAAGGCAAAAGCCAATTTAGAGCTTTTAGAGCCCATTTAGAGCTGGCCACTGCTGTGAAGAACAACAAAAAAAGCTTTTACAAATATATTAATGGCAAAAGGAGGGACAAAGACAACCTCCACTCCTTAGTGGACTTGGGGTGGAATATTATAACTAAAGATGAGTAAAATACAGAGGTAGTCAATACCTTCTTTGCCTCAATTTTTAATAGCAAGATAAGTTGTCTTCCAGACAACTGGCCTCCTGAGCTGGCAGAAGAAGACAGGGAGCAGTATAGATTCCCTGTAACCCACGAGGAAGTAGTTGGAGATCTCCTTAGCTGCTTGGATCCTCACCAGTCCATGGGACCAGATGGGATCCATCCTAGGGTGCTGAGAGAACTGGCAGATGAGCTGGTGTCGTAGTTTGGGCTGGGTGTCCTCTGCTACAGGGGTGTTTCCTGTGTCCAGAAGTCCAGCCCAGTGGGTGGACACAGGAAATTAGGTTATTTCCTACCATGATCCCTTGCACCACTATAAGTTTCACGGCGGGGTCTGGCACTTTCCTCTTTCCTTCCTCCTCGCCGCCTGGTAACTGGGGAGAAAATCTCCCAGCCATGGGCCTGGTTAGGCCCAAGGCCACGGGGGGATGGGCAGTCTCAGATCTGGCCAGCTGAGACTAGCCTAGCAGTGGGGGGGAAGGAGGAGCCCTGGGGGTTTGGGTGCACCCTCAGGTGGGGGATGGGATTTCTCTGGGTCTGTTTTGGGTTTCTCTCTTGTCACTGTGTTTCTAGTTCTCTGCACGCACTCACTGTTCTATTTAAACTTTTCATCACTTTTTGCAATCCGTTTGTCTCAGTTGTTATTTCTGCGCGTGGTGGGGAGGGGGGTCTGCCCCAACCCATTACAGCTGGCCAAGCCACTCTCCATACTTTTTCAACAGTCCTGGCTCACTGGAGAGATCCCAGATGACTGGAAACTGGCCAATGTGATGCCCATCCACAAGAAGGGACAGTTGGATGAGCCAGCAAATTACACACCTGTCAGCCTGACCTCAGTGCCAGGCAAGATTATGGAACAGGTCATCCTGAGTGCATTAACACAGTACTTAGAGGATGGCCAAGGGATCAGGCTCAGTCAACATGGATTTAGGAAGGGCAGGTCCTGCCTGACCAACCTGATCTCCTTCTATGAGCAGGTGATACCTGGTGGATGTGGGGAGACCTGTGGATGTGGTCTACCTGGACTTCAGCAAGGCCTTTGAAATCATCCCCCACATCAAACTCCTGGCCAAGCTGTCAGCCCATGGCTTGGACAGCAGCACTCTGTGCTGGGTGGAGTGCTGGCTGGAGGGCTGATTCCCAAGAGTGGTGGTGAATGGTACCACATCCAGCTGGCAGCCAGTCACTAGTGGTGTGCCCCAGGGATCAGGGTTGGGCCCCATCCTGTTCAATATCTTTGATGAGCTGGATGAGGGTATTGAGTCGATCATCAGTAAATTTGCAGACGACACCAAGCTGGAGGCAGGTGTTGATCTGTCCAAGGATAGGAGGGATCTGCAGAGGGACCTTGACAGGCTGGACAGATGGGCAGAGTCCAACGGCATGAGATTTAACACATCTAAGTGCCAGGTTCTACACATTGGCCACGACAGTCCCATGCAGTACTAGAGGCTGGGGTCAGAGTGGCTGGAGAGAGGTCAGGCAGAAAGGGACTTGGGGGTACTGGTTAATAGTAGGCTGAATATGAGCCAGCAATGTTCTCAGGCTAATGGCATCCTGGCCTGTATCAGGAATAGTGTGGCCAGCAGGAACAGGGAGGTCATTTCTGTCCCTGTACTCAGCAGTGGTTAGGTCACACCTTGAGTCCTGTATCCAGTTCTGGGCCCCTCAGTTAAGAAAAGATGTTGAATTGTTGGAACATGTCCAGAGAAGGACAACAAAGCTGGTGCTGGGTTTGGAGCACAAGTCCTGTGAGGAGAGGCTGAGGGAGCTAGGGTTGCTTAGCCTGGAGGAGACTCAGGGGAGACCTGATTGCTGTGTACAGCTACCTGAAGGGTGGTTGTAGACAGGCAGAGGTTAGTCTCTTCTCCCAGGCAAGCAGAACCAGAACAAGAGGACACAGTCTCAAGCTGCACCAGGGGAGATTTAGGCTGGATGTTAGGAAGAAATTCTTCATAGAAAGAGTGATTGGCCATTGGAATGGGCTGCCCTGAGAGATGGTAGAGTCATTATCATTGGAAGTATTTAAGAAGAGACTGGATGAAGCACTTAGTGCCATGGTTTAGTGGGTGTTGGGTGATCAGTTGGACTTGATGATCTTGAAGCTGTTTTCCAGCCTGGTTAATTCTACTTTTTCTCTTCCATTCCATTCCAAACTTAGTTTCCCTGGACATGTTCTCAGTTTTGAGAAAAAAACTTCTTTTGTTTTAGGTTTTTTTTTGGTTGGTTGGATGTTTTGTTTGCTTATTTTCCACATAGTCTTTATCTACTAAATTTTGAAATCACTAGACCTTTTATAGAGAATGGAAAGAAACTAGAATATTCAGATGACTGACCACATCCTAAAATAAACTATGTGAGAATTCTTGGATGTACACATTCTTGATTTTGGATTGGTACTAGTTGGCACTACATATTCCAAAAAGTACTGATTTTTATTTCCCTGAATTCCTGAGCTATATGATCATTCTGGAAAAAAAAAATACTCTTCTCCAGAAAATTAAGAGAAAGAGTGATTATTTAAGATAATAATGTAAAAATGAGAAAGCAGCTTTTGAAAAATGTTCATAGAATTCATAGAATACCAGGTTAGAAAGGACCTCAAGGATCATCTAGTTCAACCTTTCAGGGTAAGAATATAGTTTAAATGAGATGCCCCAGGACCCTGTCAAGCTGGGCCTTGAAACTGTCTAATGTAGGGCAGTCTACCATCTTCCTTAGGAGTTTATTCCTATGTCTAAGAGTTTGAATGGTGAAAAAAAGTTTCTGGCATTTAACTAGAAAAACTGTAACCATGAAATAACAGAACAATGTCCTTGCAAGGGGTGGGTGTAATAATTTCTTCCTTGAAAATCTGGTGAAGGGATCAGTCACAACGGAAGGAAAATAAGTAAAATTCACCCATTTAACGACAGTCTTCCCATTGTCTCAAATATAGATAAAAATTATCTTAAAGATTCTATCTAAAATAATTTGTTTTATCCATTTTCCGTACAATTAATGTAGATTATTATGGCAAGTTTTATGCATTTCTTTAACACAGCAACAGTAAGCTTTGAAATTTTTTCCTCATATCAGAAATATTTCACATAAAGCATATCAATGACTAAACATCAGAAATAGATGAGTTGGCATTCTAAAGGGTTTATGAAACATAAGAGACCTTGAATTCCTTTGAGATGAGCCATGTTTATTGTGTCATACTTTCTCTCACATAGAACACCTAATTGGGGAAATACTAGAAGTACTTATTATTAAAATTATATTTTATTTCTATTTTATTGGAAGTGTGAGTTTCTAGCATGAAAAACTTTGATATAAATTAAAGAAATAATTGTTAAAGCCTATAACAAATATCATAAGACTTTTTGTGAGGCACTCTGAGTGTTTTTTAATTTATCATAGTATAAGTATATGCATGCATGTCCTGGCTGCTCTGGGGATAGTATGAGACAGATGGAGTCTGAATTTTGTTTCAAATGCCAGTGGAACTTATATATTCCACTTAATTTGACAGGGATTTTGTTATTGCTATGCATTTGCTTCTGCATCATTCTGTAATGTAAATTTATGTAGAAATAAGAATTAAGAGATCAAGTATTAATCCAGAAAAATACAGTATGGCTTTTGTAAAATATGAGACTAAAGATACAAAAATGTTAATTTTGGAGTTTATTTTTTTAGAGTTCAATATTCCCATCTCATTTTATATCTTTTAAAAACAGAATATTTAGTAAATTATAATCTTAGATGTTTAAGTCAGGAGTTTTGCATACAATCATTTTTTTAAAATACTACTAAATTTTAAAAAATACTACATTTTTTTAAAGAGATGGCAACAGTGCACTCTAAAGCTATAGCTGGGAGTGCTTCATATTGGTTTTAATGTTAGGCAATCCGGTAAGCTGTAGCTGATGGGGGAGCCTGGAGAAAGGCTGAGGAGGGGGCAGGGTCACTTCTCTCATGTGCTCTCAGTGATTCAGATGGGGGGGCGTTACCATGGAACCTTTAAAGCAGGAGGGAGCAGCACATGGCAGACATTTAAAGAGATGGCAACGGCTTTCTCTCAGCAATTGCAGCAAGCATGTGTGGGGTTGCAGACTGCAGGGACACAGATGTCCAGACCACTGGCTGCAGGGAATGTCTGAGCCTGCTGGTAGTGCCAGAGGACAGTAAAAAAAACTCATGCATGTGGTGTGAGCAGGTGAATGACCTCTGTATGGTGGCAGAGCTAAAGGAACAGGTAGAAAGACTAAGGAGCATTCTGAAAAGTGAAAGGGAAATAGATTGGTGCAGTTATACCCCTTCCATCTCTAAGAGACACTCATCAGGAGTCAGAGGAGCCCCATACTATTTACTGTCAGGCAGAATGAGGACATCATCAAGCAGAAGGATGTGGCCTAAGAAAAGGAGGGGAATGAATACAGGCCCCTGGTTGGGGAGTTAGGTGAACCCATTCCCAGCATTCCTCACTTTCCCAGTTACCCCAAGAACAACAGATATGGAGCACTGGAACCTGAGAGCCAGGGTGGTGAGCCAAGAAACAGAGATGAATAGATACTGGCGCCTGTTAGAAGGGAAATCCCTCAGCCCCCCCTCACCTTCCCAGTTACCCTTGCACAATAAGTATGTGGCACTGATGCTTGAGGGTGAGTTGAATGAGAAGGCAGGAGAAACACCATCTGGGGGGTTGTCGAACTGCCTAAACACCTCCAAGGACCATGGGCAGACCATTTCAATGTTTGATAACCCTCTCTGTGAAGAAGTATTTCCTAATATTCAGCCTAAACTTCCCTTGAGATTGAAACCATTTCCTCTAGTCTTGTCACTTGTTACCAAGGAGAAAAGGCTGCCCCCCTCCTTGCTCCAACCTCCCTTCAGGTTAGTTGCCTCCCATAGTATCTTCATAGTGTGGTAGTTTTAGGCTATGCATTTAAAATTTTGTTACAGATTTTGAGCAGAAAAGTAGAAAAATATAAGTAAGTCACTATTGGGTGTAAAAAGGAAAACTAAAAATAATTCTATCCAATTTCATTGGAGAAATATTTGCTATAAGATTGATTATACCAAAACAATCTGTCTTCTTCTGGGGGCTTCTCTTCTCTGTTTGCTTCACTCGGGAGAGATTAATCTGCTTTTGCTGACCTTGGCTGCATTATTTGTTTAAGTCTAACCATTACTTCCTCTCAGCTCCTTTCTCCCTATTGGACAAGGGAGGGGAGAGGGACAGTTTCCCCAGCCTTTTTGACCATTTTTTTTTTGTGTGGTTATTTAATTGTAAATATTGTAAATACTGTGTATTTTGTACACATTCATTGTATTTCATTGTAGATTGTAGTTTTGGTTGTGAATACAGCTTCCATTTGTTTCCTACTGAGTTAGTGTGGCAGTTAATGTTGGGGGGTGGAATTTCAACCCACCACACATATAGGCAAGCTCAGGAAGTGTGGGTTTGAAGAGGGGATGATAGGATGGATTGAGAAGTGGCTAAACACAGTCCAGAGGGTCATGATCAGCAGCACAGAGTCCAGTTGGAGATCCATAACTAGTGGTGCTTCCCAGTGGTCAGTACTATGTACAGTCTTATTCAGTCTTATTCAGTGTGACACACTGTGTCAACAGCGTGGATTAAGGGATAGAGGGTACCCTCAGCAAGTTTGCTGATGATATGAAACAGGGAGGAGTGGCTGACACACCAGAAGTTTGTGCTGATATTCATAATACCTGGACAGGCTGAAGAGCTTGGTAGATGGGAATCTCATGAAGTTCAACAAGGGCAAGTGTAGAGTCCTGCACCTAAGGAGAAGCAACACGATGCAACAATACAGATTAAGGGTTGACCTGATGGAAAACAGGCTCCATGGAGAAGGACTTTGGAGTCCTGGTGGACAATAAGTTATCTGTGGGACAGCAATGTGCTCTTGTGGCCGAGAAGGCCAGTGGTATTCTGGGTTGAATTAAGAAGAGTGCATTCAGCAGGTCAAGGATTAACTGCCAGGGTTCTAAAATCTTCTGTTTTCCTCTAGAATATAGTCCTACTATGGTAGGAGTTGGAAGGGACATGGAAAGATCATCTAGTTCAACCCCGCCCTACTAACAGAGGTACTCATAGATTAGTTGCATTGAACATGTCCAGGCAGGTTTTGAAAGTCCTTAGAGAAGGAGACTCACAACATAACTGAGTAGCCTGTTACAGTCCTCCATTACCCTCAAAGTAAAGAAGTTTCTCCTTATGTATAAGTGGAACTTCCTGTGTTGTAGGTTGTACCTATTGTCCCATCACAGGTTACCACCAAAAAAAGCCCAGCCCCATCTTCATGACCTCCACCCTCTAGTTATTAAAATGCATTGATAAGATTCCCTGTCAGTCTTCTCTTCTCCTGACTAAGGAGCCCCAGGGCTCTCAGACTATCCTCACAAGAGAGATGCTCTACTGCCCTAATCATCCTCATGGAGCCCTCTGTTGGACCCTTTCCACTAATTCCCCATCCCTCTTGAGCTGAAGTGCCCAGAACTGGACAAACTACTCCAGGTGCTGCCTCAACAGGGCAGAGCAGAGGGGAGGGAGAACATCCCTCAACCTGCTGGCCACACTGTTTTTTAATGCACCCCAGAATACCACTGGCCTTCTCCACCATGAAGGCACACTGATGGCTCATGGTGAACTTATTATCCACCAGCACTCCTAGATACTTCACAGAGCTGATTTCCATCAGGTCAACCCCTAACCTGTACTGATGCATGGGGTTATTCCTCTGCAGGTGCAGAACTCTACACCTTCCCTTGTTGAACTTCATGATGTTCCCATCTGCTAAGCTCTTCAGCCTGTCCAGGTCTCACTGAAAGGCAGCACAACCTTCTGAGGTGTCAGCCACTCCTCTCAGTGTTTTGTCATCAGCAAACTTGCTGAGAGTACACTCTGTTCCTTCATCAGGTCACTTATGAACATATTGAATAAGAACATTTATAGATGTTTATCAATATACAAATGAAATGGCATGGCATGTTTTCAGACTTAGGGACATTTAAAGAAAATCTATTCCACAAAGTATAACTGACAAAAATACAATTATAAATTTCATTCCTCTGGACATTTACTTCATTTTTAATGACCTAACATGTTTCATATTTTCTTTGAATGCTTCATTTATTGGGAAAATGTCATATAATAAATAAGTATAAACAAAATATGTAAAAGTGATCACAATAACCTTAAAAAAAAAAACCCAGAGCACATTATCATCACACTATGAATTTTAATAAATGTTTACAATACTTTATAAACTGTCACAAGCTCTGAAAGATACTACTTGTAAACCAGGACTCTAATCTCAGTAGCTGCTCCTAAGATGTCATGAAGGTATACTACTTGGTTGCCCTCAGTCCTGGTGGCCTGACTATCCCATGTCTAGTATAATCATGGAATCATAGAATCATTTCGGTTGGAAAAGACCTTTAAGATCATGAACTCCAGCCATTATCTAATCCTACCAAGTCTATTGCTAAACCATGTCCCTCAGCATCCCAGAGTGGCTCTACTTGTCCCAGGCTTTCAGCCCCTCCCCAGCTCAGTGATGGAACATTGTTCTTCCCCTTGCCACTCTCAAACACCCCCAAGCTCCCAATCACCTCAGGGTGATGCTTAGAGCACTGCCAAACAGCATAACACCGAGGTTACATCTATGATAGTACTCACCCATAGCATGTATCTTTATCAGCCCAGGAGACAAAGAAGTTAAGGCACTCAGAAACAAAATCCCAGATGTTATTTTAGGTGTACCTATTTGGGGGAGAGCAAGAGTATTTGCATGAAGGTTTTCTACAGCAGGTAGCCTCAGCACTGGAAAACAAACTCAAGCAGGTAAACTTTGTTAGACTACATACAGAGTGTATTTCCTATCAACTTTATATCCCCAGACATCTTCCTAAACATTTTTAGTTTTGAAAACTGCAGTCTACCTCTGCAGCTGTCAAAACTAACAGACCACTTTAATATACTGTGGCCATTTAGGCTGGGTGCCTCCAAAAAGAAGCCACAGATTTGACACCTCCAGTGTCCATAGTGTCCAGCCCAGTGCGTGGACACAGGAAATAGTGTATTTCTACCCATAAATCCTGCACCCTGTAAATCTGGCTGCAAAGTTGTTGTCTTTCTCTTTCTTCCCTCTCTGCTCCAGTGGGAGAGAGATGTTCTCTTACTGGTAATGATGGCCTGAGTAATGTTTTTTTTCCCTTGTACAATCTTGGCCTGTCTAGGCCTAATACCAGGGTAAAAAGGGATTGGGGGGGGGAGAGGGGCACAATTCAGGCCTGGCCAGCCTGAGACCAGTCTACCCATAGGGGGAAGAAAGAGCCCTGAACATTTTGGGTGAACCCCAGGTGGAGAGAAGGAGAGCATTGGGCTTTTGGTATGGTGTAAAGGAACTTCTGTGTTGAGTTTAGACTGGGGATTTCTTTGAACTGCTATGCTCACCACTATGCTTTGTAGTTTTTACAGCATCTATGAATTGCTTTTCCATTTAAACCTTCCATGACTATCCAATCCACTTGTGTGAGGATTATTCTTTTGCCCCTTTTGGGGCAATAGAGCAATCTGTCCTGTTCAAAACTAGGACACATACTCAGGAGCTTCTTTCAGCTCAAGTGCATCAAAACAGCAAAAATAGACAACAGTAAGTCCCTTTTTCCTTAGGTAATGTCAGCTCATTTCCTGATGAATGAAAACAAATAAATAAACCAGCTTCTTGATGTTTATCCTTACTATCACAGAGGTCATACTAGAGAGAAAAGAATAAAAGGGAAAAAAAAACCACAAACCAAACAAAAAACCCCACACTAAACAATAAAAGAAAAAAAAACACCAAACAACCCGAACAACAACTGTGAGCAACTATATTGAGATCAGCAGTAGCAAGACCATGAGGTGCATCAAATGAAGAGATTGCATTTGGTTTTACTAAAATGGGCAACAAACAAGAGGAGCTGGAAGCCTTGCTGCAGCAGGAAAGTTATGATGAAGTTGCCATCACAGAGACGTGGTGGGATGACTCACATGACTGGAGCATTGCAATTGATGGCTACAGGCTCTTCAGGAGAGACAGGCAAGGAAAAAGGGGTGGAGGGGTGGCCCTATACATCAGGGAGGCACTAGATGCCATTGAGACGGAGATTAGGGACGATCGGGTTGAGTGCCTGTGGGTGAGAATTAGAGGGAAGGCCAACAGGGCAGACATCCTGGTTGGAGCCTGTTATAGACCACCCAACCAGGAGGAGGATGTTGATGAGTCATTCTATAGGCAGCTTAAGGCTGTCTCAAGATCGCCTGACCTTGTTCTCATGGGTGACTTCAACTTGCCTGATATCTGCTGGGATCTTAACATAGCAGAGAAGTGGCAATCTAGGAGGTTCTTAGAATGCATGGAGGACAGCTTCTTATCCCAGGTGCTGCGTGAGCCTACCAGGGGCAAGGCTATGCCTGACCTCCTCGTCACCAACAGGGAAGGGTTTGTGGGTGATGTGGTGGTCGGAGGGTGCTTAGGGGCCAGTGACCACGAGATAATTGAATTCTCATTATTTGGTCAAGCTAAGAGGGGTAGCAAGAAGACCTCCACTCTGGATTTCCGGAGGGCGGACTTCAGGCTACTCAAGGAACTAATTCAGAGGGTTCCTTGGGATAAAGCCCTTAAAAACAAAGGGGTCCAGGAGAGCTGGTCTTACTTCAAGGAAGAACTGTTGAAGGCTCAGGGACGGGCTGTGCCAATGTGCTGGAAGATGAGCTGCCGGGGCAGACGGCCAGCCTGGATGGTTCATGAACTTTTAATGGAACTGAGTGAAAAAAAGAGGGTGTATCACCTTTGGAAGAGAGGGGAGGTAACCCGTGAAAAATTTAAGGATGTTGCTAGGTCTTGCAGGAAGAAAATTAGGGAGGCAAAAGCACATTTGGAGCTTAGTCTGGCCTCTGCTGTGAAGGACAACAAAAAGTCCTTCTATAAATACATTAATAGCAAGAGGAAGGGCAGAGACAACCTCCACTCCTTGGTGGACACGGAGGGGAACGTTGTGATAAGGGATGAGGAAAAGGCAGAGATACTTAACACCTTCTTTGCCTCAATTTTTACTAGCAGGACAGAATGTCTTCCAGACAGCTGGCCTCAGAGCTGGCAGAAGGAGCCAGGGAGCAGCATAGTTTTCCACTGTTCCAAAATGGGGTAGTTGGTGATCTGCTCAGCCACCTGGATCCCCACAAGTCCATGGGACCAGATGGGATCCATCCTAGGGTGCTGAGGGAACTGTCAGAGGAGCTGGCCAAGCCGCTCTCCATCATTTTTCAGCAGTCCTGGCTCACTGGCGAGGTCCCAGAGGACTGGAAGCTGGCCAACGTGGTGCCCATCCACAAGAAGGGCCGGTTGCATGAGCCAGGGAATTATAGGCCTGTCAGCCTGACCTCAGTACCAGGCAAGATCATGGAACAGGTCATCCTGAGTGCATTAACACAGCACTTAGAGGATGGCCAAGGGATCAGGCTCAGCCAACATGGATTTAGGAAGGGCAGGTCCTGCCTGACCAACCTGATCTCCTTCTACGAGCAGGTGACCCGTCTGGTGGATGTGGGGAGGCCTGTGGATGTAGTTTACCTGGACTTCAGCAAGGCCTTTGACACCGTCTCCCATAGCAAACTGCTGGCCAAGCTGTCAGCCCATGGCTTGGACAGCAGCACTCTGAGCTGGGTTAGGAACTGGCTGGATGGCCGAACCCAGAGAGTGGTGGTGAATGCTGTCACATCCAGCTGGTGGCCAGTCAGTAGTGGTGTCCCCCAGGGATCAGTGCTGGGCCCCATCCTCTTTAACATCTTTACTGATGATGTGGATGAGGGCATTGAGTCCATCATCAGTAAATTTGCTGATGACACTAAGCTGGGGACAGGAGTTGATCTGCTAGAGGGTAGAGAGGCTTTGCAGAGAGACTTCAACAGGCTGGACAGATGTGCAGAGTCCAACGGCATGAGATTTAACACATCCAAGTGCCGGGTTCTCAACATTGGCCACAACAACCCCATGCAGTGCTACAGGCTGGGGTCAGAGTGGCTGGAGAGCAGCCAGGCAGAGAGGGACCTGGGGGTGCTGGTTGATGGTAGGATGAACATGAGCCTGCAGTGTGCCCAGGTGGCCAGGAGGGCCAATGGCATCCTGGCCTGCATTAGGAACAGTGTGGCCAGCAGGAGCAGGGAGGTCATTCTGCCCCTGTACACTGCACTGGTTAGGCCACAGCTCAAGTACTGTGTCCAGTTCTGGGCCCCTCAGTTTAGGAAGGAGGTTGACTTGCTGGAACGAGTCCAGAGAAGGGCAACGAAGTTAGTGAGGAGCTTGGAACACAAGCCCTATGAGGAGAGACTGAGGGAGCTGGGGCTGCTTAGCCTGGAGAGGAGGAGACTCAGGGGTGACCTTATTGCTCTCTACAACTACCTGAAGGGAGGTTGTAAACAGGCAGAGGTTGGTCTCTGCTCCCAGGCAGTCAACACCAGAACAAGAGGACACAGTCTCAGGCTGCGCCAGGGGAAGTTCAGGCTGGAGGTCAGGAGGAAGTTTTACACAGAGAGAGTGATTGCCCATTGGAATGGACTTCCTGGGGAGGTGGTGGAGTCGCCGTCACTGGAGGTGTTCAGGAGGAGACTTGACAGGGTGCTTGGTTAGATGGGTTAATTGATTAGGTGGTGTTGGGTGATAGGTTGGACGCGATGATCTTGAAGGTCTCTTCCAACCTGGTCTATTCTATTCTATTCTATTCTATTCTATTCTATTCTATTCTATTCTATTCTATTCTATTCTATTCTAATCTATTCTATTCTATTCTATTCTATTCTATTCTATTCTATTTAACTGCTGCTGTAATTAAGGCCTCCATCTCACAACAATTGCAGTATGCTGAATGAAAAGAGTCCCATCCAACATATTAGAAAATCCATGACTTTAGGAGACTGTGGAAGTGGCTGATCTGATTTAATAGAGGTAAAACAGTGTCACTACAGAAAAATTGTCTACATCTTGCCTACATGATTCTCAGAACTCAATTACAATTCAGGAAGATTTTGAACACAATTTTGAAAATTTGCCAAATTGAAAAAGTCAGTAAAATTCTGATGATATTTCAAGTACCATCAGAAAGAGTCCGGAGACCAAAGTGCTATTTTGTTGACATATTCAATTTTGGCAGTTGGGTAGCTTGTTTTTATGTCAGCCTAACCTCCATGAAAAAATTAGAAGCAGAAGAAGGTTCAGGTAAGGGCAAATAAGGGATAAAAAGGAAGGAGGGACTGTACCATTAAGAGACAGCTTGAATTAGCTGGAGAGACACAATTTGCAAGCAGGACTAGGTTAACAGGGGTGTGACTGAGATGTGTTAAGGTGACAGAAGCACAAGAATGGTAGACATGATGAATTCAAACATGATATTTGCCAAATTCTGCAACATTGAATCTATGATAAAAGGTGTTCAGGAATGCAGTTAAAGGAAATAACAGATAATCTAAGACAGATAAGAAAAAGTATTTTGTGTAGAACAGGAAGTTAATTTTGGTACTTCTTGCCATAGGAGATTATGAAGGTGAACAATGTAAGTTTGCTAGAGGACTTCAACAAACTCATGGGTAACCTGAAATGGAAAACATGCCCATACCAAAAGGGATCAGCAGGATACATCTCCTAATGTCTCTAATACAATTAGACCAGGATCATGTTCTTCCTAAATAGCACCTCCTATGGCTAGTGTGAAGGATAAGAGTACTGGACTCACTGAATCCCTGGTCTGAATGGAAAGGACATTTCTACTGTTCTTAATCATTTGCCACTGAAGAGTCCTATACATGCTATTAGTATTATATTAGTTTGTGGTGAATGGGAAAAAAAAAAAAAAAAGATAGTAGAAACCATGAAAGATGGAGAAAAATGCTCTGTTTTAGGGCTAGAATAAATGTGATGCTATATTTCCATAAATGTTAATATTTTAAAGTTGCCAGTGTAACTAACATATTTCTGAGTAACATCACATTCTTGTTCCCAGTCTGGGGATATAATAAAATAGAATAGAATTAACCAGGTTGGAAAAAACCTTTGAGATCATCAAGTCCAACCCAGCACCAGTTAATCAACTAAACCATGGCACCAAGTGCCTCATCCAGACTCTTCTTAAACACCTCCAGTGATGGTGACTCCACCATCTCCCTGGGCAGTCCATTCCAATGCAGGGGAGGAAGAAATAAAAGACTGAAAAAAGAAAAGGCAGTAAAACTAAACATTTGCCTTTTTGTTAAACAATCCTAATTAATGATATTCTGTATTCCATAAAAAATATTCCATTGTCTTCAATGATGCATAACAGGGCCCTCAGTCATAGAAAAGCACCCACGTACCTGTGTAGTACCAAAAACTCCTTTACACTGAGAAAAGAAATAGCCACCTAAAACTGAAAGTTTTTGTACGCAACAGCCTTTTTATGAAAAAGACATATGACTCAATTTCATTTTGACAGAAGCCACATACCGAAATAGCCATCTGAGGTAAAATGTGTCTATTAAAATTCACCTGTGCTGTGAGCTTTAATTCTTAACTTAGGCCATACAGCATTTAGGTACAAAAGCAGTGCCTCATAGTTCATGCAGAATTTAGCACAGAAGTCATGCTTATAGCTAGAGTACTTACCTTAAAGAAAGAAATTGTCTGCTGTGATATTTTGCTGCAGTTACAACACAACTGAAAAGGGAAAAACCTACTCTCCTTCCAGGCAGAAAAGAGAACAAGTCCAGAATAAAATAGTCACCTGATAGTTGTTCTGAAAGGGCGTGATTTTAAACAGGCTGAATACTCACCCTACTACAGGAAAAGACCTACATGCTTAGCTTTATGAGTATTTACATCAAAGTCAGTGAAATAATTTAAATGTTTTCAGGATGAAATAAGAATGCTGAACATTTTATGCTACTGAACAATCAGTTAGAGCAATGAATAACCTACACATTTTGACCCTGATTCTCAGTAGCTGTAAGCTGCTGTTATCCCTGAATTTATTTTAGCTACACAGATTTACAGTCATTGAAGAAATAGAGGACTAAAAATTGTTTGAACACATTTTGGAAGAAATGTAACCATATAATCATTATTTTCTCTCTAAGAAATCAGAAAGATAAGTTAGAAAGTTATTAATAAGGCCATAGTTAGACACTACTTTGTGAGAATATTCCAGCAATTATTCCATTCATTTATAGCATATAAGGTAAATAACCTATTAAAAGAGAGCTAATAGATTCTGTAAATTTCATAATATAGTAAGATCAGAAAAAATAGTTAAGATTTTAACAAATAAAATTATCTTACAGTTTTCCTCAGAGATTCAAAAACATTAAATGACCTAACATCATATGAAAATCAAATAGAAGATATTTGAAAATTAGATTATTTAAATATTGAAAGACACTATCTGCAGAACTGCACTAGAGAATATAATCTACCCTGAATGTCTGTCTTTCTCATTTTCTGATTTAATATACGCACTGGCTTCTACTGACATTTTAAAATGTTACTTTTGGAGTCATGCCATGCTTTAAATTATTCCAGTTTGAAAGAATTGATTCATAAGAAGTTTATCTGATTTACTTCACTGCCAGATGGGTGCAAAGTAACAGAAATGCTCTGTGTCACCAGCTGTGCTACTGGGTCTGGGTAAAAGACTGAACTATTTTATGCATGGCACCTGTAATGGCTTTCAGTAACAAGAAGTCTATAAATTAACTTGATAAATGTATTAATGTTTAGCTTGCAATAATTGCTCATTTTTAGCCCCCAGGAAGAAAAATGTGTTTCTGGGAATTTTTTTTAACAGTTACCCTGTAACAGGTTCCTTCCTAGGTATTATGAACATTGTGCTGGTTTGAGCTTTACTCAGAGTCTAAAAGCCCAAAGGGTAACAGAGATTCCTCTCCCCTCCCTTTCCAGGTAAAATAAGGTAAAACAAAATCAGGTAGGGGAAAGGAGAGGTACCACAGTATCACAGTATCGCTAAGGTTGGAAGAGACCTCAAAGATCATCGAGTCCAACCTGTCACCACAGACCCCATGACTAGACCATGGCACCAAGTGCCATGTCCAATCCCCTCTTGAACACCTGCAGGGACGGTGACTCCACCACACCCCTGGGCAGCCTATTCCAATGACAAACAACCCTCAAACCTAAACTTCCCCTGGCGCAGCTTGAGACTGTGTCCCCTTGTTCTGGTGCTGGTTGAAATGGGAGAAGAGACCAACCCCTTCCTGGCTACAACCACCTTTCAGGTAGTTGCAGAGGACAATGAGGTCACCCCTGAGCCTCCTCTTCTCCAGGCTAAACAATCCCAGCTCCCTCAGCCTCTTCTCATAGGGCTTGTGTTCAAGGCCTTTCACCAGCCTTGTTGCCCTTCTCTGGACACGTTCAAGTGTCTCGATGTCCTTCTTAAAGTGAGGGGCCCAGAACTGGACACACCACTCAAGGTGTGGCCTAACCAATGCAGAGTACAGGGGCACAATGACTTCCCTGCTCCTGCTGGCCACACTATTCCTAATGCAGGCCAGGATGCCATTGGCCCTCTTGGCCACCTGGGCACACTGCTGTATCAAAATTAATAAAAATTAATTAATGTAAATTAATGAAACAATCTGAAATCAGTTTGGAAGTAAAAGAGGTAATTTTTTAACAAAATATGTATAGCAATAACAGGGAGGATTTACAAAGGTAAGGGATAAAGATAGATAGGAAAATATACAAAACTAAGCCTGGATGGCCTTGTATTTCCCTGGCTGTAAGTGGCATCAGTTCTTTAGAAAGCATGGATGCAGCTTGGAAAGTAAGCCCTGACCACATGGTCAATGCAGGAAGCAGCAGCAGATAACCTCTCTCAATCAGGAAAAACAGGAAAAGATAGAGAAGTAAAAGATGCCAGCCCTTTTTATAGGCTGCTGGACAGGAAGTGGGATCATAATAGACCACCTTCAACCCCACGAAACTTTCCTTGTCAAAATTAACTCCTTTTAAACAGTGTAATGCACTAAACCAGTAAATTCACCCCAAACTGTGAACATTAAATTAATTATTTAAATATAAATTCTGTATTTTTTCTCTTTTTTTCTTTTAATCACATAATCCTTCATAAGAATTTATAAGATGAATATAGGAAAAACTGAATCAAGAACTCAGATTAAAAAAAGAACACTTCAACATCTTCCTTCCATTGCTATGGATGGATGCATCAACTACATGTATGGCAGCATATCACTAGATCTTGATTTTTTTTTTGTCCCAGGAGAAAACTGAGTAGCCATCAGGAGTTGGATGTGAAGAAAGCAACAGATGGAAGTCAATGAAAGGAACCATCTTACCAAATCCACATTAGACATGAAGATTTCTTGCTACACCTCTGAGGTTTAGAAATATCAGTAGCTCTGACTCAAATCCTGGAAAAGAATTTTTAGTAAAGGGTTGTCCTCAGTGGTGGAACAGCTGGAGTTCAATGTAGGAAATGGACAGACACCATCATGTAACCTGACAATCTTGAAGTGACCTATGGGAGGCTGGATTGCATTTTGCCAGATTTCTTGCTTGGTCATTTGCTGTGGAGGAGCCCCATCTGGCTCCAGGGACCAAGACATCAGGTAGTACCATTTTGGACAGATTGTTAACTTTTTTTCTCAGGGTGATCAAGGAAATATGAGGGACTGCCACTCATCCCTAAACTATTGATGAAAAGCACATACTCCTGATATAAAGACAAAGAACTAATCTCTGTGAAATAGAAATGTTAAGTATTATTAAGTATTCAGGCATGTCCTCCTGTTGTAACTACTGAAGCAAAAACTAGAGAGACTAAATAGTAATAGAAATCACTGACAAAATTATGAGCATTGAAAGACAGTTACTTAAGAAGGTTGCATAGGTAGTCCAGCTGGGTGTTTCAGATGTTTGTTTATATGCATGTTTAAAGCACATCTACATGTTATGTGCACTCACCTTTAAGAAATGACACTATGCGCTTGTCTTGGAGTTTGACTACTGTATTTCTTCTTTTTTTAATTGCTTAGAGAATTTTGACCTATGCTTTATCAGATAAGTAAGAGGAAGAGCACAAAGCTTATGTTATCTCCTCCACACAGTAGAGAGACATTTAGGCTATATCAGGCGTATATAATAAGGGAGCATTTCTGATTTCCTGGATTTAGGCATTAACACTGGCCATTCTGCCTCCATCCTTGGGTATGAAAAGGGGTGATATCTGATTTTGAGATCATGCACAGATAAAGGAAAACCTTTTCATGGAAAAAAAATTTATTTGGAATCATCTAGTGACAGAGATCTGTCCTGCCTCTGCCAGCTCCAGCATATAAACACAGGCATAGCCTTAATTTAATTCTGCTTTTACATGCAAGACTGTCTTAACACCAGTGATATTGCTGCAGTTTATGTACAATAACAACATGCTTGCACTTTATTTCAGTGGAGTACACTTGCGCTTATAGCCTCCTACATGCCAATAATAAAAGCAAGGTATATTCAGAAATTACTTTGAACATATACTTACTTTAACAACCTAGTTACATCTCCCAGATGTCCTGCTTGAAACCACACACATAGTCAATTTCAGCAGAGAGTAGTTTCCCTATTTCATTGGCAGATTAGAAATTTAATCTTCCTTCTATGTGGATTTTGTTTAGGGGTCTGCTAAGCAACCATACATTGGGCTTTTATTTTCATATATTGCAGTTCATTTTAAAATTCAAATAATCCCTATGATTAAAAGACTGAACTTCTGATGATATGATTCTGATTGTACCTTTACTACCTGGGGTTCTTCAAGGCTGTAAAGTATAGCTCAATAAAAAGCTTAATATAATCATATGCTACTCACCATTTAGAGTACCACTAAATCTAACAACTTAAGAAAACTAAAAAGATCCACAGACCAGATCCATAATATTTTCTGTGTCAAACTAAGTAGATTTTTAATTATTTTTAAAAATATTATTTTACTATCATTATCTTAAAAAACGGAAAACTGCCTTGTGCAACAGATAGCACTCTTGTGATTTTTAATTGATTTAGACTGCTGTACTACCAGAAGACTAACACAATTATACAAATACTTTGAAGAGCAATCAGTCAGCCACTGTTCCAAGTGAGCAAGAGTTGAACCCCAGCAGGATGAAAAGAAGGGTTCTTCATGCCTCTCTTGATTATAAAAAAATCCAAACAAACAAACAAACAAAAACAAAAAAAAAGGAAAAAAATCCAAACCACAAAAACCCAAAGTGGAAGCCTAAATCTATTCCACTTGGAGGAGAGAGAGGAGTAAAGTCAAGAGATGATTCAGTGAGAATCCCCTCCTTACATCTTTTTGTCCTGAACAATGTCATCAATCTCTGCATTATCATATTCACTTTACATTTTCATGCTTGACTGATTTTCAGATGAAATCACTGTCACATAAGGACACTAGACAGAATTCCTATGCCTTTTCTGCTACCTGCTGCATTACATTTTTAATACAGTAGCTAATGTTATTTTTTTTTCCTCTTTGCACTCTTACTTTAGCTTGTCTCTGCCCACTGCCACCACCATTCCTAACTACACTGAATCCTTTGCATGCACTTCAGGATGGATTTTCATTATTTAACACGAATTTATCTCTAAAGTCCTTAAAATTTCCAAGGTAGTTGCACAGCACACTGTTTATAGGAATATTCATACAGAAGTATAACACTGCTCTTAGAAATCTCTTCTGCGTGTATTCCAAATCTTACTCCCTGTGACATCTTTGCTGATTTAGTCTTGATTCAGGACAAGAAATAGGCAGGTCTAGAATAACTATTTTTGAGAACTTCCTCATATCATTTCTCTTATGTTGCCTTGTTAGCAGAACTGAAACTTGCAAGAATTAAATGTCAGCACGTCAAAAATTCTGATGCCAAACCATGAAGTAATCAGAAAAGTTATAGAAACAAAGCTTGTTAGACTAAATCATTTTAATACATGTTTCCAAGTTTTCCTCTAAATTATAAACCCACAGGAAATAGTACAATTTTCCTAGGCAAGCTGCCTAAGTCTGACCAGGGATGAACTGGAGGCCCTGTTCCTGGAGACATTCAAGATCAGATCGAATGTGCCTCTGGACCGCCTGATCTGGTTGGAGGTGTCCCTGTTCACTGCAGGAAGGCTGGACAAGATGACCTTTGAGGCCTACATTTGCATGTTTCAACTTTTCTACAAACACAAGAGAGCTAGAAATTTGTTCTTCTAGAAGAAAAAAAAAAAAACACCAAAAAGAATATTGTGTTGTTTTATTGCCTGTTTGCCAGCACGTTCCTAATAAAATTTTAAAACATTAGAGAGTTACACATGAATTTCATAGAGAGATGGAGTCCAACATTTCTGTACATATCTTCAGAAGTAAATGGCTAGCAGGTGTATAACAGGACCACATTAAATTGTAGAAATAATCAGAAATTTCAGCTAGTCTAATGAATTCCATAACTCTAATTTAAAATTAGAAATTACAAGTGTTCACCCCAGTTGACTGTTTTCCTTCTTTCCATTACATTTAGTGTCCAATACCAGCACAACAACTTAGAAAAAAAAATATTAAGTGAAACAAGGAAGATCTGGTTTTAAAAAACTCAGTTGTTTTACAAGGTCCTAAAAAAAATTTAATTTTTTTATTCAGAAAACTGTCAGAGTCTAGTGGGAACAGAAATAAAAAAATATGCTGAGAAGTTGGAATTCAAGCAAAATATTTTAATTTTAAAATTATTAATGTAGGTTGATACCAGAATACCATTTTCTAGTGAATGAAATATAAAAGCACTCCGACTAGAAAAGGCTTACAGAGCTTTATTAGGCATGGATGCCACCTACTGGAAGTCAGTTCAGGCAGAAAAAGTAAATCTGAGCTGTGTCCAAACACCCAAAAGAAAATGAGTTAACTGCTGTTATATATAATCTCTAAACACCTAAGTCTGGGGTCAATATGTGGGCAAGCTCACTGACAAAATTAAAATGTGAGGCTGTCGAGGTCAGTCACTGAGGAGACTGCTAGCAATTGCACATTCCAAAGCAAAGAGATCTGTCAATTGCTAACTTTGAACTCTAAACTAAATGATAAAATGTATCATCTGTGCTTACAAAATTCTGTAATGTTGTGGGGTTTGTACAAGAGACACCCATATGAAAATAAAACAATTACCAGATAAGACATTTACTTCTAGACTTTAAGCCATGAGCAAAGATATTTTCTTCAGTGAGAGATGAAAAAAACTTCCAATCACATTTGGTCAACAATATATTAGAGCGCGTAGCAATGTCTTTCTATAATAATTTAAAAAAGCATGGAGCTGCAGACTGTGCAAAATGAAGTTTTACGTTAAGACCAGAATTAGTAGGGTCTCTAGCCTATCCCTAGCAGTTATTACACCAAAATACAAATTCCTTTAAATACTATTTACTGACTTGAATGGCCTCTAGCACAGCCACTTAATCAACAATTTATATTTTAAGATGTCAAGTTGCTTGAACAAGTCCAGAGAAGGGCAACAAAGCTGGGGAGGGGTTTGGAGCACAAGCCCTATGAGGAGAGGCTGAGGGAGCTAGGGTTGCTCAGCCTGAAGAAGAGGAGACTCAGGGGAGACCTTATTGCTGTCTACAACTACCTGAAGGGAGGTTGTAGCCAGGTGGGGGTTGGTCTCTTCTCCCAGGCAACCAGCACCAGAACAAGAGGACACAGTCTCAAGCTGCACCAGGGCAAGTTTAGGCTGGATGTTAGGAAGAAGTTGTTCATAGAAAGAATTATTGGAGTGGGCTGCCCAGGGAGGTGGTGGAGTCACCATCCCTGGCGGTGTTTAGGAAGAGACTGGATGGGGTGCTTGGTGCCATGGTTTAGTTGATTAGGTAGTCTTGGATGATAGGTTGGACTCGGTGATCTCAGAGGTCTTTTCCAACCTGGTTTATTCTATTCTATTCTATTCTATTCTATTCTATTCTATTCTATTCTATTCTATTCTATTCTATTCTATTCTATTCTAATGGAAAAACGACAATACTCCCACTCATGCAACTAGTGCCTTTTATTCCTTTTCCATCTCACAAAAATTTTTGTTCACAACCTCCTATAGACACATTCTAAACACATACATTTTGTGGCTGTTAAAAGTTTTCAGGAAGTCAAGACACTCCACACATCTTAATGTTATAGCCCAGACACTAATGCCATTCTCATCCCACCTGTCAAATGATGAGCAAAACTGTGAAAGTACAAGTTAAACATGAATAAAATTATCTTGGATAGTCAAAAAGGACACCTATTTGAAGCCATTGCTTCTTCCAAAGTAATGTTTTCTGGGTTTGTGTATTGCAGACTTTATAACAAAAATAAAATGTAAAGGTGTGGTGGTTTGGACCTGGCTGGAGGCTCTCCATCACTCCCTTTCTTAGGTGGACAGGAGAGAGGGAAAATAAAACCAAAGGCCTGTGGGTCAAGATAGAAGCAATTTAAAAGGATAAAAAGAAAAAGCAAAGGCCATAGGTGGAAGTAAGAGTAAACAAAAATGTTATTCTCTACTTCCCAGCAGCAGATGATGTTTGGTCGCTCCTGGGAAGCAGGGCTTAAATACACGTAGTGGTTGCTCCAGAAGAAAAACATCATCAACAAATGTCCCCATACTTTTTTCTTGCACTTTGTTTTTATATCTGAGCTGACATCATATGTTATGGAATACACCTTTGGTCAGTTCAGTTCAGCTGGCCCAGCTGTGTCCCCTCCCAAGATCTTGCCCATCTCTCAGCCTAATATTGGGGTGGGGGAAATGGTGGAAAAGCACAATCTTGGTGCTTGGCTCAGCAGTAGCCAAAATATTGCTGTGTTATCAACACTCAGCTAGATCACTGCAAAACAAAACACTAGAAAGATGCTGTGGGGAACATTAACTCCAGCTCAGTCAAACCAAATACAAAAGGTACAAAAGGGCTTTAAACTAGTTTCGAAGGGGGAAGGGGCTGAAAATAGTCCTCTCAGACAAGAGTCTGGGGGCGACAAGCTAGAGTCGGAGGTGAAACCAGCAGCCCAGCTGAAGTGCATGTACACTAATGCACGAAGCATGGGTAACAAACAGGAGGAGCTGGAAGCCTTGATGCAGCAGGAAAATTATGATGTAGTTGCCATCACAGAGACGTGGTGGGATGACTCACATGACTGGAGCGCTGCAATTGACGGTTACAAGCTCTTCAGGAGAGACAGGCAAGGAAGAAGGGGTGGAGGGGTGGCCCTGTACATCAGGAAGGCACTAGATGCCATTGAGATGGAGATTAGGGACGATCGGGTTGAATGCTTGTGGATAAGAATTAGAGGGAAGACCAGCAGGGCAGACACCCTGGTTGGAGTCTGTTATAGACCACCCAACCAGGAGGAAGATGTTGATGAAGCATTCTATAGGCAGCTTAAGGCTGTCTCAAGATCTCCGGACCTTGTTCTCATGGGCGACTTCAACCTGCCTGACATCTGCTGGGAACTCAACACAGCAGAGAGGAGACAGTCAAGAAGGTTCTTAGAATGTATGGAGGACAGCTTCTTATCCCAGGTGCTGCGAGAGCCTACCAGGGGCAAAGCTATGCTTGACCTCCTCTTCACCAACAGGGAAGGACTGGTGGGCAATGTGGTGGTCGGAGGGTGTTTGGGGTCCAGTGACCACGAGATAATTGAATTTTCGGTTTTTGGTCAAGCCAAGAGGTGCAGCAAGAAGACCTCCACTCTGGACTTCCGGAGGGCAGACTTCGGGTTACTCAAGGAACTAATTCAGAGAGTTCCTTGGGATAAAGCCCTTAAAAACAAAGGGGTCCAGGAGAGCTGGACCTACTTCAATGAAGAATTGCTGAAGGCTCAGGGACAGGCTGTGCCAATGTGCCGGAAGATGAGCCGCCGGGGCAGACGGCCAGCCTGGATGGTTCATGAACTTTTAATGGAACTGAGGGAAAAAAAAAGGGTGTATCACCAATGGAAGAGAGGGGAGGCAACCCACAGAATGTTTAAGGATGTTGCTAGGTCTTGTAGGAAGAAAATTAGGAGGCAAAAGCACACTTGGAGCTTAAACTGGCCTCTACTGTGAAGGACAACAAAAAGTCCTTCTATAAATACATTAATAGTAAGAGGAAGGGAAAGGACAACCTCCACTCCTTGGTGGACACGGAGGGGAACATTGTAACAAAGGATGAGGAAAAGGCAGAGATACTTAACACCTTCTTTGCCTCAATTTTTGCTAGAAGGACAGAATGTCTTCCTGACAGCTGGCCTCCAGAGCTGGCAGAAGGAACCAGGGAGCTGCACAGTTTCCCTATGTTCCATGAGGAGGTGGTTGGAACTCTCCTTAGCAGCTTGGATCCCCACAAGTCCATGGGACCAGATGGGATTCATCCTAGGGTGCTGAGAGAGCTGGCAGACGAGCTGGCCAAGCCACTCTCCATAATTTTCCAGCAGTCCTGGCTCACTGGACAGGTCCCAGAGGACTGGAAGCTGGCCAACGTGGTGCCCATCCATAAGAAGGGCCGGTTGGATGAGCCAGGGAATTACAGGCCTGTCAGTCTGACCTCAGTACCAGGCAAGATCATGGAACAGGTCATCCTGAGTGCAATAACACAGCACTTAGAGGATGGCCAAGGGATCAGGCTCAGCCAACATGGATTTAGGAAGGGCAGGTCCTGCCTGACCAACCTGATCTCCTTCTATGATCAGGTGACCCGCCTGGTGGATGTGGGGAGGCCTGTTGATGTAGTCTTCCTGGACCTCAGCAAGGCCTTTGACACTGTACCCCATAGCAAACTGCTGGCCAAGCTGTCAGCCCATGGCTTGGACGGGAGCACACTGCGATGGGTTAGGAACTGGCTGGATGGCCGAGCCCAGAGAGTGGTGGTGAATGGTGCCACATCCAGCTGGCGGCCAGTCAGTAGTGCTGTGCCCCAAGGATCAGTGTTGGGCCCTGTGCTCTTTAACATCTTTATTGATGATCTGGATGAGGGCATTGAGTCCATCATCAGTAAATTTGCTGACGACACCAAGCTGGGGGCAAGAGTTGATCTACTGGAGGGTAGAGAGGCTCTGCAGAGGGACCTTGACAGGCTGGACAGATGGGCAGAATCCAACAGCATGAGATTTAACACATCCAAGTGCCGGGTTCTGCACATTGGCCACAACAACCCCATGCAGTGCTACAGGCTGGGGTCAGAGTGGCTGGAGAGCAGCCAGGCAGAGAGGGACCTGGGGGTACTGGTCGATGGTAGGCTGAACATGAGCCTGCAGTGTGCCCAGGCAGCCAAGAGGGCCAATGGCATCCTGGCCTGCATCAGGAACAGTGTGGCCAGCAGGAGTAGGGAGGTCATACTGCTCCTGTATACTGCACTGGTTAGGCCGCACCTCGAGTACTGTGTCCAGTTCTGGGCCTGTCAGTTTAGGAAGGATGTTGACTTGCTGGAACGAGTCCAGAAAAGAGCAACAAAGTTGGTGAGGGGTTTGGAACACAAGCCCTATGAGGAAAGACTGAGGGAGCTGGGGTTGCTCAGCCTGGAGAAGAGGAGACTCAGGGGTGACCTTATCACTCTCTACAACTACCTGAATGGAGGTTGTAGACAGGTGGATGATGGTCTCTTCTCCCAGGCACCCAGTACCAGAACAAGAGGACACAGTCTCAGGCTGCGCCAGGGGAGGTTCAGGTTGGATGTTAGGAAAAAGTTCTATACAGAGAGAGTGATTGCCCATTGGAATGGGCTGCCCAGGGAGGTGGTGGAGTCGCCGTCATTGAAGGTGTTCAGGAGGAGACTTGATGGGTTGCTTAGTGCCATGGGTTAGCTGTTTGGGTGGGTTGGATTAGTTGATGGGTTGGACACGATGATCTTGAAGGTCTCTTCCAACCTGGTTTGGTTTATTCTAATAAAGGTTTATTTATTCTAATAAAGGTAATGTTTGACTCCTGGCGTCTCAACTGTTCTAGTCTCCCCAGACTGTTACAGGAAACATAAAAATGCAATACCCTAGACAGACATAGAAATGGCAAGAAGCAAGTAAGGACTTACATAATGTAAACTTTATATAATAGCTCAATTGAAGTACAGAATTATAAAAAACAGAGTGAAGTGAAACATGGTAAGAAGAAATGCTCTATCCAATGTTTAGTCAATTAAGAGTTAAATTTGGTTTAAGTATGCACTACAACTCAATATTTAATAACAGAGTATATTCACTGTATGTCCGTTCCTTATGAGCCTCATCTAGAGGTTTCTTGTCACCAAGATTTTATTAATTTGATACAAAACATTTTTCATTAAATAAAAACCTATTTGGAAGAGAAACCTTGCTCCCTCAGTTTCATAACATTTCAGCATTTTTGCAGTGCCATTGGCAAAGGTAGTAGTAAAATGAAGAGGAAAGATGTGAAAAGTGATGATATCCTGCTAAGCTCTAAGCACATTCTAGTGTTTATTGCACAGGAAAAAGCCTTGTGAAAGGCTGTGTAAGACAGATATATGCTGAACAGTAAGTGTGAAAAACAGTAAGTCTGACCATAAAACTATACAGAACACACTTTACAGTTACTAACTGATCTCATATATACCGTGACAGCACATTCTTGCCAGTGTAAGAGAACTTGTATTTATTTTTGACAATCTTAGCATGGTTACAACAACAGTAAACCTGCTTTAAAGTCCTCTTCTCTTCAAGGTTGCATTCTCTGTGCATTGGTTCTCATTGATCTCATTAAGAAATTGAGAAACAAGTACAGCAAAGTTAGGCCCCATGTCTCCTTATGCTGTTTTTTCAGGTACTGCAGGTGAGTAGAGCCAGTCTGACAAAGTGTAAGTGCCACTGAAGAAAGAGAATGCTCTAAGATATTAAGATCCATGTAGTTCAGGAGATCCAAGCAAGCAAGTAAGTAATTCGAAAGGAAAGAGGGAAAGAAACATTTCAAGAAAAGAAAAAAAGCAATTGTTCAACTGAAAGAAAACTTGACAACACCTCAACACATAGACTTCTCCTATTACCAAGTACTTTTCATATCCTTGAATTCCATAAACTGTATATAAAACTTTATCACAAAATTCATAACCAATTGTACCTACTGGGGAAAAAAAACAGCTAAAATAATGCAATCCGTACTAGTAAAGAACTTCACAGAAGTATACTGCTCCTTGTCACATTCTCCATTTTAATCATTATAAGTACAGCTTGTGACCCCACAGTTAAGCATCCAGTAGTTACTAAATCTTCATTTACTTGCAGAAGAAAAAATATGAGTCCATAAACTATTCTGACCTTGCTGCTTCCTCTTACTCTCCGTCTGCATGATATATAACTGCATCCAGGTAGACCTCAAAATGAATTAATTTTCTTTCTTTTACTTCCAGTTAGGAAGCTACAGTTGTCTCAGTTTGGTATATATTTCTAAATCTTCTGTATCTTCTTCTCTTCTTATCTTTCCCTATTTCTATTTTTGTATGTTAACATCAATTTTATCCTCCATGTGGATTTCCTTTCTTCCTCCCACTCTCCCTCCCTTTCCTTCTTCCTTCCTTCCTTCCTTCCTTCCTTCCTTCCTTCCTTCCTTCCTTCCTTCCTTCCTTCCTTCCTTCCTTCCTTCCTTCCTTCCAAATTCTTTCCTTCCAAATTCCAAACTCCTGCTTTCCTTCCTTCCTCAATGTTTTTCTTGCAGAAAGGGCCCCAAAATGGAATACAGTACAGTTTGGCCTCACCAGTTCTGGGTACAGGAGGACAATCATTACCATGGTCCTGCTGGTCCCACTATTCCTGATTTAGGTCAGGATGCTTCTGGCGCTCTTGGCCACCTGACCACACTGCTGGTTCATGTTCAGCTGGCATTACTTCTCTTTTCATATCAATGCCTGCATACCTGTAACTGTTACAATTCTTCCTAAAAATTTCAGAGAAATATTTTCTCAGGTGTTTTAGAGGGAAAGCCTATAGCCACAAATATAATTCACTGTAAAATATACATGTGTTTATTAAGATTTTGTAATATATATGTTACACACAAAAAACAATATAAGCTTTTGGTCAAAATATTTGGAAAAAAAACGTAAGTTAACAGTTGGTTTTCAGTGGTTGCATGTTTGCTTCAGGCCCTCATTGCACATATTCATCTGCATATGTAAACATGCGTAGCAGAGTTGGAGAACAGTAGAGTTTTTTTGTCAGACTTGTCATCAGATAACTATTATCACCTTGCTTTTAACATTTTTTCAGAAAGACAAATTTTTCAATTCTTACCAATGTCTAGAAATTAGAATACACAACATCAACAGCGCATCTATTTCTTAAGAGAAGTGCTGATGCTTTTGATCAGTGGGATTTGGGACTCAAAGATGCAGCAGAATCAGGACAAAAGTCCTTGAGCTGTTTTGAAAGTAGATAAGAAATTAATTCAGTATCAATTCTTTTGCTTCGAAGATATTTCTCATAACATTCTCTTATAAGATCCCACATGTGCATTCTTACATCCATACACATTTCAGCTAAAATATTATAATTTTGCAACAAAATAATCTAAAAATATGAAATTAATACACATTTCTCACATATATACACATACACACATTCAAGGATCTCTAAAACTATCACAAACATATATAAGATCTTAGGCCTGTGCTGTCTGCAGTGATCTCTACATAGAAAAGTATCCATTTCGAGTTATTTAATCCTTCCCCCATTCCCTTGTTACTTCATGTCTGATCCTGCTCCTGTTTCATAACTTCAGTTTCTTCCTTCAATACACATGTTAAAAGGAAATAGTATTTTTAATTAAAAAAATTTAAAAACACCAAACATATTTAGAAGACCAAGAATAGCAAGCAAATGAAGAATGTAAATATTAAAATTTCATTGCAGAGCAGCACTGATTTATCAAAATAGAGCTTGATTTCCTCACTATCCAACATAAACTTGATTTTCCAAAATGGAAAAAATTACCTCCACACCATACCCTGTTTCAACAACAACAATTGAGATAAAAACTAAAATTATAGCTATAATAGAACAAGAACAAGAGGACACAGTCTCAGGCTGCGCCAGGGGAAGTTCAGGCTGGAGGTCAGGAGGAAGTTTTACACGGAGAGAGTGATTGCCCATTGGAATGGGCTGCCTGGGGAGGTGGTGGAGTCGCCGTCACTGGAGGTGTTCAGGAGGAGACTTGACAGGGTGCTTGGTTACATGGGTTAGTTGATTGGGTGGTGTTGGGTGATAGGTTGGACGTGATGATCTTGAAGGTCTCTTCCAACCTGGTTTATTCTATTCTATTCTATTCTATAGGCAACAGAGCAAATAAAGAATGACAGTTTTGGTCACCAGACTGGCAACTACTTATTAATATTTGCAACAAAGTAAATTTTGAAAAATTGAAAAAAAATGTATAATTTAATGCAATTACATAATTCAATTTCCACTGAAATTTTCATTATACATTTTCATTTTAAAAATGTAAACTATGACAGTTCAAAAGTTAACAAATTGATGTTTAGACAGATTGTGGACTGAAGTTCCAGACTTCTCTGAGATGAGCAGAGCACAGACAGAAAGGTGAACAACCCACCTTGAATTGAATTATCTAACAATTAAGAAACCTATATGCAAGTCAAGCATACAATCTGATTAAAAGATTTGTTTTTATTTTAGTACAGATTAAAAAAAAAAAAAAAGACAAAAATTCACTTTTTTTTTTACTGAAGAGCAGATTAACTGGTAGAAACTTTCACTATCACCTTAGAAATTTTAAGTATTTCAGAATCAGTAGGCTATTAAAAAGTCTGCATTTACTATAGGACCAAAACACTCTGAAGAATGACTTCTCAGTTCCCCAAAACAGCTGCAGGGGCATTTGTCACACAATCCAGCTTTGATGTTACCTATACACTGTTTTCACTGTCAGCACTCAATTTCTAAGTCTACCCTGTCATCCTTCTTTAATGCTCCTGCTCCCAAAAACCAGACATATGTGCAGTTAAAGTTAAAGCATAACTGTATGTTATGCTTTAAAGCATAACATACAGCATAAATGTATGTTTAATTCTATTGCTATGAGTTGTGTTCTTAAATAACTTAGAAGATGTGGAGATTAAAGGATTTCTCAGGTTTTATACAGATAGTATTCTCCATCTTCTATATGAAATAGGTGGATCTTTTTAAACAAATTTATTTTTCAAATCTTGTTCTGTCAATTAGTACTGTTGAGAAGAAAGTGTGAGGAGTAAATTCTAGCTGATATACTGTTAAATCCCAGCCAAAAGCTGTTTTTGGTTTTTTTTTTAAATCTCAAATAAATCAACAGACAAACACTGAATCACAATTACCCATAAACAGAAGGGATGCAAAAATTATTGAAGATTAAGTCTGGACAAATGTTAATTGTATTTACACTTACACCTAAAGGCACCATGTTCCCACAGGAATTTCATCAGGATTCAGAGAACTATGATCACCATACATAACTTCACTCACAGCAAATTCTCTCAAGCACTAAATTCTCTCATCCATGGTGTCCCAGGGTTTAGGATTCCATGGAAGGTCATCTTGGGATGGGTATCTCATAAGAACTGCCAGTAAAAGGCATGTCCACAAAGAAACCTTACCAAGACTCCTGCCTATTGTCTCGGTCCAGAGAGGGAAAGAGACTCAATTCTTTTGAATATTCCTGTGTTGCGAAATTAGAGGCACAAACAAGGCCAAATTATCAACAGCTAGACTATTTATTACATAAATAAAGTGGATGGATCAGAAGGGGAGAGAGAGAAATTAGAGAGGGAGAGAGAGAAGAGAAAGAGAAGAGGAAAGGAATTATATTACTACACCTCTCACCACCACCCCAAGACAGTTTGAGTCTGTGGAGGAAAGGTGCTGCAGGAGATGTTGGGTCTGTAGAGGAAGGGTGCTGAGGATTTGGCTGTAGAAGAGATGTGGTCCTCTGAATAGCCTCTTCAGCTCCATGAGTTGCAGCAGGCGGAACTTAGGACACGGAGAGAGGGTTCGGTCTGCTTCTTCCAGGCTCCATGGCCTCTTTTCTTTGGAGCAGCATTGTCCCGGGCTTTTCCTTCTCTCATGCTTTTCTTCTCAGCGGCATTGTCCTCCTATGCTTTTCTTCATCTGTGTTTTCCTTCTGTGTTTTTGGGTCTCTGTTTTTCTTCTGTTAAGCCAGTAGTTGCTCAAGTCTTTTATACAGTTTTATAGTCCTTAGCTATGTGTCCAAGTATTTTCCCTCAGGAAATCAAGGGGCCAGGTGGTGAATCCATTTTCTCACCACCCTCCCTTTCTGGGGTACTTGATGGGTGGAGATTATCTGGGTTTATGCATATTCCTGAAGGTGGCCTCAGTCATTGATTTTATCTTTGTTGAGTCACATCAGGAGAGACAAGCTTTTAGTCTCTCACACCTGTCTATTCCACTATCCTTTGAGAGAGTTCTTAGCTGAGATGCTGACATGCCTGCCACTATCAGAGCTGGTGCACCTGTATCGAAATATCTGCCAAGCCGAGTTATAATTGGCTCATTCTCTACTCTGATGTAATCCTGCCTCACATGCCTCATCTCTTTTCTGGGTGCGTTCACTGTCTGAATATCATCTAAATCTTGCTCATCATCTGTCTCATCTTCCTGTAGTTACTGTCCCCATGCTTCTGATGCTACTCTCTTAAGGATCTCTTTAAGCTCAGAAGCACCTTCATTAGCTGCTGTCTAACCAGAACCTGTACCCTGTCCTGCATCTCCAGGATCCAGTGATGGTCTCAATAACTCAGCTATATCTGTAAGACAAACCTTCTCTTCCTCCTCAGCAGGATCTTTTTTAACAGAAGGTCCCTCACCAGCAGAGGAATCTTGCTGCTCTCTCCCATCATCTGCTGCATCAGCCTTTCTTCTATTTCTCTTATCTAAGGTCACTACTTGCTTAATTGGAGCTGCATTTGAATTTACAGCAAGCTTAACCAAAGCAGACAGGTTTTGAGACAAACCAGTTGCTGCAGAGGACACCTCTGGTCCTGCTGATGGAGAAGGAAATTATTTGGCCTCTCTAATGGACACTGAGGACATTGCGGCCACCATCTTAGGAGTTGCTGCTGCTCCTGGCTGATTACCAAAATCACCGATAGCCCTGTTCAGAGATGCCTTACCTATAACTTCTCCCTTTCTATTTTTAACTGATTCTGATTCTCCTATCTCTTCATCACTAGAAATCTCTGGATTCAAGTTAGAACTGCTTCTCCTGTGCCTAGGTCTGTGTTTAAAAATGAAACATGCCTTAGACACTCACTTCTCACAGAGCAGAGCCACTAACAAGAACACATTAATTATTACCAACAGCAGAACTACATATATCAAATAAATTACTTTTGGACCCCAGCCATCACTAAGAATGACCCTTTCACCTACTGGAATTTTGAACTCATGAATTTCAATAGGTAATGTTGTAGCAATCACATTTCCATATCTCTTAAGCCAAAAGAACCCCAAAAAGCAATCATAGAGAAGCTGAATTTTATGCTTAAACCACAGGTACAATTTATACATCAGATATCTCCCTAATTTATCAAACAAAAATCCAACAATATATTTGTAAACAACCACACTTACAGTAGAAAAGATCAGATGCCACAGAAACTAAAATAACTTCATGTTGCTTTCCTAATCTGAGCAGAAATGAATAGAATAGAATAGAATAGAATAGAATAGAATAGAATAGAATAGAATAGAATAGAATAGAATAGAATAGAATAGAATAGAATAGAATAAACCAGGTTGGAAAAGACCTCTGAGATCACCGAGTCCAACCTATCATCCAGCACTAATAAACTAAACCATGGCACCAAGCGCCCCATCCAGTCTCTTCCTAAACACCTCCAGTGATGGTAACTCCACCACCTCCCTGGGCAGCGCATTCCAAGGGCCAATCAAGCAAACCTTGCCCCATGTCTGGAAGCCAATTATTTTGTGTAATGTGATGGTTTAGCCCACCCACACCAACAAAAACTCAGCTGAACTCTGTCAGGGAAGCAAAACGGAAAAGCTGTATTTACAAGCCATAATGGAATGCAATTAATATGCACAAAATATACAGTATTTACAATATTATACAGGTATTTACAAAGAGAAAAAAACACAGAAATACTCCTTGTAAAGGAGGACGCCACCTCGCTTCCCCCCCCAACTTCCTTCTCCCTTTTTCCCCTCGTAAATTAGAAGAAAAGAGAAAAGGAGAGATGTTAGGAAAATTTCAGTTAGTTCAAAAAGTGTCAGTAATGCTTATCTCAAGGTCTTTAGATAAATCCTTCTTTGCGAAGCAGACATGCTAGCAGCCAGAAGGAAAGAAAGGAATTAAGTGGAATGTGAGATATTGCAAGAGGCACATCTCACATCTGGCCAATGAAATTCATTTAGAATAATCTCTTGTTTTCCTTTTTACACCCAACTGTGGATTTGCTTGGAAATTTGCAGCTATCTTTGTTAAAGGCACAGCCTGAAACTGTCACAGTGACACAGTGACTGATTAGTAAATTTGTGTCAGTGGCAGCATTAACTTTTTTATATTCATGTTTCTCATGGCACAGACAGTACAAATGGATTAAATCACAGTATTTTGATGCTTTGCTGCTGTGAAACTATCAACAGGTCAGCAGCTCTAGTCAACAAGTGGCTTAGAGGCTGGTGCAGTCGAAAGAAGTTTGGGGTTTTTGATCTTGAAAAACTTTCTACTGCACCAGGTCAGCTGGCAACAGATGGAGTACATCTGTCCCAGAGGAGGGGAAAGATCAGAGTGTATGAGAATGGCCTATCCCTCAAAGGGAAAAAGACTCTAGGAAGGGAATTGGCAGGTCTCACTGATACGGCTTTAAACTAGATTTGAAGGGGGAAGGGGCTGAAACCAGTCCCCCCAGGCAGAAGTCTGAGGGCAGTAAGCTGGATTCAGGGGTGAAACCAGCAGCCCGGCTGAAGTGCATGTACACTAATGCACGAAGTATGGGCAACAAACAAGAGGAGCTGGAAGCCTTGCTGCAGCAGGAAAATTATGATGTAGTTGCCATCACAGAGATGTGGCGGGACGATTCACATGACTGGAGCATTGCAATTGATGGCTACAGGCTCTTCAGGAGAGACAGGCAAGGAAGAAGGGGTGGAGGGGTGGCCCTGTACGTCAGGGAGGCACTAGATGCCATTGAGCTGGAGATCAGGGACAATCGGGTTGAGTGCTTGTGGGTGAGAATTAGCGGGAAGAACCAGCAGGGCTGACATCCTGGCTGGAGTCTGTTATAGACCACCCAACCAGAAGGAAGATGTTGATGAGTCATTCTATAAGCAGCTTAAGGCTGTCTCAAGATCTCCGGACCTTGTTCTCAAGGGCGACTTCACCTGCCTGATATCTGCTAGGATCTCAACACAGCAGAGAGGAGGCAATCTAGGAGATTCTTAGAGTGCATGGAGGACAGCTTCTTATCCCAGGTGCTGCATGAGCCTACCAAGGGTAAGGCTATGCTTGACCTCCTCTCCACCAATAGGGAAGGGTTGGTGGGTGATGTGGTGGTCGGAGGGTGTTTAGGGTCCAGTGACCACGAGATAATTGAATTTTCAGTATTCAAACAAGCTAAGAGGGGCAACAAGAAGACCTCCACTCTGATCTTCCATAGGGCAGACTTCAGGTTACTCAAGGAACTAACTCAGAAGGTTCCTTGGGAAACAGCTCTTAAAAACAAAGAGGTCCAGGAGAGCTGGACCTGCTTCAGTGAAGAACTGAAGGCACAGGAACAGGTTGTGCCAAAGTGCTGGAAGATGAGCCACCGGGGCAGATGGCCAGCCTGGATGGGTAATGAACTCTCAATAGAACTAAGGGAAAAAAAGAGGGTGTACCATCTTTGGAAGAAAGGTGAGGCAACCCATGGAATGTTTAAGGATGTTGCTAGGTCTTGTAGGAAGAAAATTAGGGAGGCAAAAGCACATTTGGAGCTTAGACTGTCCTCTGTTGTTAAGGACAACAAAAAGTCCTTCTATAAATACATTAATAGAAAGAGGAAGGGCAAGGACAACCTCCACTCCTTGGTGGACATGGAGGGGAACATTGTAACAAATGATGAGGAAAAAGCAGAGGTACTTAATATCTCCTTTGCCTCAATTTTTACTAGCAGGACAGAATGTCTTCCAGACAGCTGGCCTGCAGAGCTGGCAGAAGGAGCCAGGGAGCAGCATAGTTTTCCTCTGTTCCAGGATGGGGTAGTTAGAGATCTCCTCAGCAGCTTGGATCTCCACAAGTCCATGGGACCAGATGGGATCCATCCTAGGGTGCTGAGGGAGCTGGCAGAGGAGCTGGCCAAGCCACTATCCATCATTTTTCAGTAGTCCTGGTTCACTGGACAGGTCCCAGAAGACTGGAAGCTGATCAGCATGGTGCCCATCCACAAAATGAGCCGGTTGGATGAGCCAGGGAATTATAGGCCTGTCAGCCTGACCTCAGTGCCAGGCAAGATTATGGAACAGGTCTTCTTGAGTGCAATCACACAGCACTTAGAGGATGGCCAAGGGATAAGGTCCAGCCAGCATGGATTTAGCAAGGGCAGGTCCTGCCTGACCAACCTGATCTCCTTCTATGATCAGGTGACCCACCTGGTGGATGTGGGGAGGCCTGTGGATGTAGTCTACCTGGACTTCAGCAAGGCCTTTGACACCATCCCCCACAGCAAACTGCTGGCCAAGCTGTCAGCTCATGGCTTGGATGGGAGCACACTGCGATGGGTTAGGAACTGGCTGGAGTGCCGAGCCCAGAGAATGGTGGTGAATGGTGCCACAGGCATTGCAGAAGAACCTTGACAGGTTGGACAGATGGGTAGAATCCAACAGCATGAGATTTAACACATCCAAGTGCCGCGTTCTGCACATTGGCCACAACAACCCCATGCAGTGCTACAGGCTGGGGTCAGAGTGACTGGAGAGCAGCCAGGCAGAGAGGGACCTGTGGGGGCTGGTTGATGGTAAGCTGAACACAAGCCTGCAGTGTGCCCAGGCAACCAGGAGGGCCAATGGCATCCTGGCCTGCATCAGGAACAGTATGTCCAGCAGGAGCAAGGAGGTCATTCTGCCCCTGTATACTGCACTGGTTAGGCCACACACTGGTTAGTGCTGTGTCCAGTTCTGGGCCCCTCAGTTTAGGAAGGAGGTTGACTTGCTGGAACGAGTCCAGAGAAGGGCAACAAAGTTGGTGAGGGGTTTAGAACACAAGCCCTATGAGGAGAGGCTGAGGGAGCTGGGGTTGCTCAGCCTGGAGAAGAGGAGACTCAGGGGTGACCTTATCGCTCTCTCCAACTACCTGAAGGGAGGTTGTAGACAGGCAAAGGTTGGTCTCTTCTCCCAGGCAACCAGCACCAGAACAAGAGGACACAGTCTCAGGCTGCGCCAGGGGAGGTTTAGGCTGGTTTAATTGATTAGGTGGTGTTGGATGATAGGTTGGACACGATAATCTTGAAGGTCTCTTCCAACCTGGTTCATTCCATTCTATTTAACTAGATCAACAGTATCTGTACAGTAATAAGGAATTATTTTTTGTTTTAATTCTAGCATACGCAATCTCCATGCCTTAGGGATGTATTTAACATGCATACTGGTTTTAAAGCAGAAAAAAAATTAACAGATTGACTCCCTCTTGAATGCAAAATGAAACTTGGATGTTTTAATCCAGTTAGTAACACTGCCTGCTGTTCAGGTTTGTCTTGCAACATGTTTTTGTGGAACTTTAAAACAAATCTTTCTTTCATTTGAATAGACAATTTCCTCACCTGAAAATAAATTACTCTTGGAGATATATTGGTGAGAGGAAAAAAAGTTTCCAAGCATTTTTCATACATAAAATATATCAAGTCCATGCCTCAAACAAAACACTCAGTTTGTATCAGAGGCTTTCAATTTTACTTTTTATTCTCTGTAATAGTTACAAGCAGTTTTTCCCTTCTTTTCTGTATTTGAATGGCATATTTCATTTCACACATCCATTGCTTTCTGCCCAGCACTGTAATTCAGCTAAATAAAAAGCTTAGTATTTGAAAATGTCAGCTGCCCAAAAGATATTTGGAAGTCTGTGAATGTTAACCTTTCTAACATTTGCTTAAAGCTATCTGAAATTAATTTTCCTCTCTGCCTTTCCGTATCTAGATAAGGAGAAAGAGCTATTCTAAGATGCCTATTTAAGCAGAAATTGATACAAAGTGTATGATCTCTTTGGGGAAAACAGGCTTCCTAATACATGTAAATAACTCCCATTCACATTACCAGAACTGCAGAGAAACAGATTTTCTCCCAGGACTGTTATTCAGTAAAAGTCATTCTTAGCCCTCTCAGTTCCTCTTACTTATTCTCATTAAAAATATTATATATATTTACATATATATATGTGTGTATGTGTTCAGTGTACACCTTTCTCATCAGTTCACTGTACATCAAATTAAATTAATAGCTAGAGTAGCTTTAAATATTCTTTGAACTCAGGATATTTGTTTTAACCATTGATTATCAATTCATCAAGGCAAGATCACTGGCAAAGACATAAATCCTGACAAAAGCTTTCAAATTATTTTCATTTCAAGTAATCTTTATAGTTTAATCACAAAACACAACTGAACAACAAAGTAAAGTGCCTCAATTTACTGGATCATCATTAACATGAATCTCAGGCTGTGTATTATATGTTTGATTGCATCCTCTCAATGAGAAGCAAAAAGAAATTGCAAATCAGGTTGTGAAAATAACACTATGTAATAATTTCAAATAAACACAATAGAGCTACAATTGTTTCCGAAGAACTAACAATAATCTTAAAATTATTTATGCTTGAAATAAATAACTTTTTGTTTTTGATACAGTTTGTTTTCTTTATCACAAGAGGGATTTTGAAATTCTGCTCCCAAAAATAAATACTGTTTTCTTGACATAAATATATGCCATTCTTATAAACTGATATTGGTCTATGGAGGCAAATCTGATTTTTTTTTTTCCTAATTTTGTTTTCCCCTCTGTGGTCTAGAGGAAAGGGAAAGTTACACTGTCTCCTGCTGATATATAATCATAGGCTCCTGCAGAAAAACTACTCTGGACCAGAAAAATGGAAAATTTGCCATGGCAATCAGGACCAATATAGTAGATAATATGAGGTCACAACCAAGACTCACATAGAATTCTTTTTATTTTCTCTCTTTTTTATTTTTTTTCTGAAGCACTTAGTCTCCGCTTTCTTTCCAAAATCTCATCTGAACTCCATTTAGAACTCCATACCGTGCATCCCATTTTGACACATCATTATCTTCCCCAAATATGCTAGAACTTGATGTCTAACCTCCCAACTTCACTGTCCTGACACATACCCATCTCCTCAACTCAAGATGGGTGCATGCCAATTCTTCCCCAGGAGAAAACAGAGTTTCTGATTTGCACATCTGAGTAGTATCCTCGCTGTCAGGAATTCCCTCTGTATTTGGCCCAAGGGGTGTCTGTACCTACATGTATTATCTTATTCTGTACAATGCTTTAAATGAGGAATGGCTAAACTCAAGGTCCATTTCTAGGAGCCAGTACACACTCTTCAGCAATACCATCCACTTTCCAAGAATCCCTGCTACCCAGTTGCAATCTATCAGACTTAGTTTCTTAACAGGTAAGAAAAGCTTTCTGAGATGATTAAATTCAACATAGGCCTAGTGTTAGTCAAAGTCTAAGAACATTGCTTTTCATAAGGTCAGCCTTACATGCTTTACATCAATCATATCTGTAGCATCAGGCAGGATTTCATGAACTCATAAACCTAAGTAGGCATTAGGGCACTCACAGACACAATCTGCTACCATATTCGAGATGTATGGTTTTGTTCAGCTCCTAGGGCTTCCATCAGAGACATGTCAGCTTCCATTTCTCTCAAAAAACCATCAGCCTTCATGTTATCAGAGTGCCAGCATGCACTGTGAAATACTCTCCTGCTGTGCTGGGCCATACACTCATGTTTTCTTTCTGAAGACCAGAAATCCTTTCTGGACCTCAATAGGTGCTCTCTGCCATGGCACTGTTGAGTGAAGTTCTCCTGTGTGCCTGTGATATGGAAATTAAATAGCCAGTCCAGACTGAAGCCAGAGAAGAAAACTAAATTAGATGTAGGGTGAACAAGCTGACCCCACAACCAAAAGTAAAGAAGAAAGTGATCCAATTTGCGATAACTGTTCTCAAACCCTTAGCCACTTAACCTGAAAATCTACAGGAAAGATTGATAGGTAATTCCCATATACAGAACTTCATCCAAGTCTGACCCCACTACATCAGGAGTAGTCAGCATGGATTTACCAAGAGGAAATCATGATTGACTAATCTGATAGTCTTCTATGATGCTGTAATTGAATGGGTAGATGAAGGGAGACCAGTGGATGTAGTCTGCCTTGACCTTAGCAAGGCTTTTTACACTGTCTCCCATAACATCCTTGTGAGCAAGCTCAGGAAGTGTGGGATAGAAGAACAGACAGTGAGATGGATTAGGAACTGGTTACACAATAGAGTCCAAAGAGTGGTGGTAAATGGTGCCAAGTCCAGCTGGAGAGTTGTAACTAGTGGAGACCTGCAGGGATCAGTGCTGGGTCTAGTTCTGTTCAATATCATCAGTGACACTGATGAGGGCACAGACAGACAGACAGACAGTGTCTGCTCAGCAAGTTTGCTGATGATACGAAACTGGGGGCTAGGCTGATGCACCTGACGGCTGTGCAGCCATTCAGCAAGACCTGGGCAGACTGGAGAGCTGGGCAGAGAGGAACCTAAGGAGGTTCAACAAGGATGAGTGCCAAGTCCTGCACCTGGGAAGGAACAATAAACTGCACCAGTACAGGTTAGGAGGTGATCTGCTAGAAAGTAGCCCCATGGAGAAGGACTTGGGAGTCCTGGTGCACAAGAAGTTATCTATGGGACAGCAATGTGCCCTTGTGGCCAAGAAGGCCAATTGTATCCTGGGATGCTGTGACCGTTTGAGGCTGTCCCCTTAAGAAAGGGAATATGGTGGTTGGATGTTTGTAAATGAAAAGATGGATCTAAACTAATTTCATTGGTAGATTGGGAGGAAGCACCTTCTGAACTCGGAGTGCAGCAGAGTATCCTGGGCATTCCTGCACTTTTCTGGTCAGTCTGTCTTCCCCTCCTCCGGTGGCTTGCAGCTCGCAGTCTCCTGGGCTTTCGGCCAAGCCTGACCTTGAAACTGATAAACTGCAAGGCCTGTACTAACCGCTTTCCAATTAACACATAACTGCTTTTAATTTTTTTCTCTTTTCTCTCTTTCTAACCCTCTCTGGGGAAAGGGGGAGAGAGGGGGGAGCAGAGGTGGGAACTCTCATTTCTGTGCTGCTTTGTTGTATATTTCTGTATATATTGTAAATATTGTAAATTCTGTGTATTCCCCTGCATATCCTATATTGCTTTGTAAATATACAGCACCCACTGCTTTGCTAGTTCAGCTGCGAGTTTTTTTTTTCTTTCCCTTCAATTTTCTTCCCTCTACTCACAGTGTGGGGGGAAAGGCCCGGACTTTCCCCCAACCCTACGACAGATGCATTAAGAAAAGTGTGTCCAGCAGACTGAAGGAGTTTCTCCTTCTTCCCTACTCTGCCTTTGTGAAGCCCCACCTCAAATATTGCACCCAGTTCTGGGCTCCCCAAAGAGGGAAAGGGATCTACTTGAGAAAGTCCAACAGAGGACTGCAAGGATGATGAAGAGTCTCGAGCACTACCTTAATGAGGAAAAGTGGACGGACCTGGAGCTTTTCAGTCTGGAGAAGAAGGAGAGGGAATAAATGTATATAAATATAGGAGGGCTGGGTGTCAGGAAGGAAGGGACAGCCTCTTCTCACTTGCACCCTGTGATTAGACAAGGGGCAATGGATATAAACTGCAGCATGGGAAGTTCCACCTCCACATGAGGAAGAACTTTACTGTAAGGGTCACAGAGCACTGAAACAGGCTGCACAGAGAGGTTGTAGAGTCTCCTTCTTTGGAGACTTTCAAGACCCATCTGGATGTGTTCCTATGCAACCTATGCTAGATTCTATTGTCCTGCTCTGGCAGGGTGGTTGGACTCAGCAATCTCCAGAGGTCCCTTCTAACCCCTAACACCCTGTGATCCTGTGAAATGTCTGAGCTATGATGATTTATCAAAAAACCCCAACCCAAACCAACCAACCAAAAAAACCCAAAAATCCCACACCCAAAACAAAAAACAACAACAAGAAACATTCTTTGCAGCTTTATCTTTTCTTCTCTGTCAGTACTATTAGTCTCTCTCAATATAATCAACAATTCTGAACATATTGCTAGTTCTTTTTCCTTTTTATGGATTTTCAGGTGATTTTATCATGAATAAATATTGTAATTCTGTTTCTGGTCATTTACAAAGTAAATGTTGTTTAACCATTGACAGATGATTTGTCCTGTCATTAAAAAAAACAACCAAACCAAACCAAACAAACTGATTTATTGCACTTTTTACAATAAAACTGGACCAATTCTAATTTCAAATATGCAAAGATCCTTGATTTTTTCAGTAATTATGATCACAGAGTCTATATATTGCAGTCTACTCTACTATCTATGACTATGATTTATCGCCCATTTCTCAGAGAAATTGCATCCCCAAAGCAATATGTTCCCTTCATCAGGATCCTGTATGTATCCTGTATGTATGAATTCAATAAATATCTTACACAGTAGATAACAATTAAATCTGTCAATATCTCTGAAGCTGGAGATGGCAAGAAACTGATAAATATTTACTTTTTACTTAAAAGTTGACAAAACTTCTGTAGTGGAATTAAATCACTATTTTTTTATTATTTTTCTTTTTTTTTTTTTCATCTAATAAATATACATAATTAAAACCCGTATGGAAAGTCACAGTGTCACTACAGTGCTTACTAATATGCCTATCATCAGTCACACATTTGTATGAAACAAAAATACTGGTCATTCTATGAAATGAAACTCCATTTTAAGATATCTCTCTAGAAGACTGTTATCT
Organism: Melanerpes aurifrons; assembly: GCA_011125475.1. Taxonomy (NCBI): domain Eukaryota; kingdom Metazoa; phylum Chordata; class Aves; order Piciformes; family Picidae; genus Melanerpes; species Melanerpes aurifrons. The sequence goes on along the minus strand of WWNC01000050.1, from coordinate 2,709,748 downwards.
ATTCTTTATTCTTTATTAAAAAATTGTATTCATTCTTTATATTATGACAGTTTCAAAAGCTTAGCTTAGATAACAATCTTTTGTTTCACATTGAATACTTTCAAGGTGTACTGCTGTCTTTATTCTATGCAGAATAAAACCTGCAGGTTCAGTTCAAGAAATGACAGCAAGCATAGCTATTTTATAATTAGCATCAGAACAGTTTGATTTTTGACTCACTGTGTCTTGTTTTCAGTTACTTTTTGAACATATAAGGGAAATGAAAAACAATTTATTTTTGTACAACTGACAGAAACACAGAGTTCTCTGTTTGCTATGGTACAGTACCATATGACAAACCCAAAACTTCTTTCAGGTTATACTGAGACCAAGCAATAAAACTCTGTTTTAAATGCATCAAAATAACAAGACTTTGTTTCTAATCTAAAGGAAAATAGTCAAAAGTATAAGTATATACTGAAATAACTGTAAGATGCAAGATGACAACAAAACCAAAACCAACCAAACAAAACAAGTCAGGAGTCAATGACTATTCACCTCATTTTTCTCTTTTTTTTCTTTCCTGGGTTTTTAGACTTATGGCAACTTGTAAGTGGAAGCAGCTCCAGTGAGGTACTCCACACCTGGGGCTGGGACTTTCTCGTGCCCATAGATAGGGCAGCCTGTTCCTGTCTGGGGTGGTGGAACAGGCCCTGGCTGCCATCCCCTGCCCTGTCACTCTGTAGGAGACCCTGCATCTTCAGACAGCCCAGCCTGTGGGAGCAGCTGGCCCACAACGACAGAAACATTTTTTAGGGTGGTTGGGGATGAGGATATAACAAGTTGCATTTGCTCTCCACACAGCCCTGTGATTATTAGCTCCAGAGCCCAGGAAGCAGTCAGGCATGCAGGCAGGGTCATGGTGCTGCCCTACAGCCTTTCAGCTTCTCTTCCTCCAAGACTCAATATAGGAAATGTACAAGATACGCCTGGGCTAATAGTTTGCTCCTATGAAAGAAAGAAGATTTAGAAAGCCCTGCTCCCACCCCATCCCTTTTTCTCTGAGACAAGGGTTCTGTTTTATGAAGACTCATTTCAGAGCATTCAACATATTAGTATTCTATTTAGCAATAGATTCCGTTTCTTAACTTCTGATAATGATGACAAATGAAGAAAACCAGAACAAAAGATAGAAATTCCCAGCTGTTACCAACACTTCAAAGGAAAGTAATAAACATACAGCATATCCTAAATCATAAAAAAAAAAAAATTTACAATAAATTCATTTAATCACATGCTGAGAAACACTGGAAACTAGAAACCTCTGCTAAGCATTTATTAATTTCCTTACAGATGATGAAGGAAAAAACACAAATCTAACACTCAAAAGAGAAATAAAGCAGTGCCTGTGTTCATCCATATATTTGTGCACACGTTGCTTTCATATGCTTGAACATGACTGGATAAATACTAAAATAATTAAGATACTTCAGTTAAACTCTTTCTTTAGACTGTACAGAGCCTAGAGCCTGCAAAGCATACTGTAGAGTATAAGTTTACATTCACAATTCCAGTATAACATTCTGGCCCCTCTGTGAGAGACCAAAAGTTTGTCTCTCTTGGTGTGAGTCAACAAAGATAAAATCACTTGCTGCTTGTGCAGACAATAGCTGACAGAGCCACTGGACCGACTCTTGGAAGGTGCAAAGATAACATTGCTCACTGGGCCACAGCTGGCCTACAACAATGACCCAGCCATTCACACCTTCAGGACAAGATAATCTCCACCCATCAAATACCCTGGAAAGGGTAGACAATGATGTGTAATGAGTGTGGGAGGTTTGTCTGGATGGAGGGCCCCCCTCCACCCCCCATCCAGATCTCTTGCCCAAACACACAGAAATGCACAGAAAGATTTCCGGGGAAACAATACCTGGATATTTACCTAAGGATTATTTCCTGCCCCTGGAATTCCTGAGGGACAATACTTGGACACATACTAAAAACTTTATAAAAGACTGGAGCCACTACTGGCTAGTAGGAGAAGAAAAACACAGAAGGAAAATGTGGGGGACTGTGTCTCCCGGACTGGATGATTAAAGGAAGAAAAATGGAGATGAATGAAAACACAGGAGACAGACCATGCCGCCGAGAAGGGAAAGCCGGGACAATGCTGCTCCAGAGAAAAGAGGCTGCCCAGAGGACCACAGCTCTTCTCCAGCCAAAGCCTCAGCACCCTTTCTCTACAGACCCAGGCTGCCCAGATGACCACAGATATTCTCCAGCCAGACCCTCAGCACCGTTCCTGTACCAACCCAACATCTCCTGCAGCACCTTTCCTCCACAGACTCAAACTGTCTTGGGGGGGATGAGGGGTGTGGTAATGTAATTCCTTTCCTCTTCTCTCTCTCTTCTCTCTCTCCCTCTCTATTTTCTCCCTCTCCCCTTCTTATGTCCACTTTATTTATGTAATAAATAGTCTAGCTGTTGATATTTTGGCCTCGTTTGTGCCTCTAATTTCACAACATGGGAATGTTCTAAAAGAACTTGAGTCTCTTTCCCTCTCCGGACCGAGACACCCTCAGTTTAAGAAGGACAACGAGAAACTTGAACGTGTCCAGAGAAGGGCAACAAGGCTGGTGAGACGCCTTGAGCACAAGTCCTATGAGGAGAGGCTGAGGGAGCTGGGATTGTTTAGCCTGGAAAGGGGAGGCTCAGGGGTGACTTCATTGCCCTCTACAACTACCTGAAAGGTGGTTGTAGCCAGGAAGGGGTTGGTCTCTCCTCTCTAGCAACCAGCACCAGAACAAGAGGACACAGTCTCAAGCTGTGCCAGGGCAAGTTTAGGCCTGAGGTGAGGAGAAAGTTCTTCACAGATAGAGTTGTTAGCCATTGGAATGGGCTGCCCCAGGAGGTGGTGGAGTCCCCATCCCTGGAGGTGTTCAAGAGGGGATTGGACGTGGCACTTGGTGCCATGGCCTAGTCATGAGGTCTGTGGTGACAGGTTGGACTCAATGATCTTTGAGGTCTCTTCCAACCTTGGTGATACTGTGATACTGTGATAATTTAGATGATGATGATGATGATGATGATGATGATTATTATTATTATCATTATTTAGTTAACAATAAGGAAGACAAGCATAAGGTATAAGAAGTATGTTTCCTGAAATGACAGAAAATTTCAGTCAGTTCTAAGAAATTCAGTCCACTTCCATCTGTTTGGGGACTGATTTTTGGTTATAATGATCTAGGAGACTTATTTGTAATGAACAAAACAGCACACATAGTTCAGTATGAATGGACACAATAATTAAAATGTTATTGCAGTGTCATTGGGGAATAGTTCTACTGCTGAAGTAGTACAGTTTTACTTGGAGAACAATGTAATTTGATAGTGATATGTGAAAGTAGGTTACAAAGTTTAACTGAAACATTTGCTTACGATGCGCTTAATTAAATCCTGCTAACTTAATAGGCAGATTTTCCTGATTTCATTGAGTCTATGTGGGGGGAACTAAAGTGATGTAATTGACATTTACAGATGTGATCACACATGTACACTTAAAATAGGAAAAATAAGTGAAACTGCTAAATGGTATATAGCACTTATTTTATTGCTAGTCATTAATGATTTTTAAAGTTATTTTTAAGTAAGTTATATTTTTTGTAATGCCAAACTTCAGACTAATATTACAACTCTCTTCAAATAGCAGAAAAAATAGGAAAACCTAGGGAAGTACCTAGTAATTGAGGATGTGACTTTTCAGGATGAAAGCTAGTTACTTATAGCATAATTTAAACTGACCTCCTACAACCCATACCTTTCAAAACTGTTCTACAATGTCAGCCTACACATATGAAAAATTTAGAATTCCTTAATCACAAAGAAGCTAAAAGCAGGATGACATTATAGAGCAGCAACTGGGTTTGCTGGGGGCCAGAAAGAAATGTCAAAGTTAAGCTTCTGAATCCTTATTCTTGTCTCCTTCATAATTATTTTCTATCTTCACTGCAGTTCTGTGCTTTACTTTTACAAGTTTCCTAGTGGCTTAAAGTTCAGTTTAGATTAATACATGCTGGTACTCATAATTGCAGTGGGCTTCACATGTTTTAAGAGGGAAAATAGTCGGAGGCTGTGGTGGGTGGGATGAACTGGATGTGTTCTGGAGCACCGCCTTTCTCCAGAGCATCGTGGATCACTGCATGACAGATGCTTGAGCTGTGGATCCAGCCCATTGGCAGTCTGTTGAAGGTGTACTGGATTCCTCTCCATGTGAAAGCGAACTGAGGCCTGCATTCCTCTGCTATGGGAATAGAGAAAAATGCATTAGCAATGTCTATGGTAGCATACCATTTGGCCTCTTTGGATTCCAGCTCATGCTGTAGCTCCATCATGTCTGGTACTGCTGCACTCATAGGTGGTGTCACTTCATTTAGGGCTCGGTAGTCTACCGTCAGACACCAGTCTCCATTCTGCTTCCGCACAGGCCACACTGGACTGTTGAAAGGTGAATGAGTTTTGCTGATGACTTTCTGACTCTCCAACTGACGAATCAGATTCTGAATGGGCAACAAAGAGTCACGGTTGGTTCTGTATTGTCTGTGATGCACAGTCTGAGAAGCAACCGGCAATTTAATGTCCTGTATCTTATGTTGTCCCACAACTGCAGATTCATCAGAAAGCTCAGGTCTGGCAGACAGCTTCAGTTTTTGTCCATCAATTTCTATAGAAGCTACTCCAAAAGCCCATTTGTAACCTCTAGGGTCTTTGAAATGCCCTTCTCTCAGAAAATCAATTCCCAAAATACAAGGTGCATCAGGTCCGGTCACAACTGTATGCTTCCTCCATTGTTTACCAGTTAAACTTATATTAACCTCTACCTTACTTAACTCTTGAGATCCACCAGTGACTCCCAGAATAGTTATAGACTCTGATCCCTGATAATTTGATGGCATTATGGTGCACTGAGCTCCTATGTCAACCAAGGCCCTGTACTTCCAAAATTGTGAAGTGCCAGGCCACTGGATGTACACATCCCAATAGATTCTATTATCTCTGTTATCCCTCTCCTCCCCCTGGCGAGAGGCAGGGCACCCCTAGTTATGGGGAACATGCGCACATGTGCATTGCACATAGTTTGCAGGGTTATAGCTTTGCATGTTATAACTGGAGCCACTGTTGGAGCCATAAGAGTCGTTCTGGGGAACTGTGGAAGTAACAGCTACCCTTCTGGTATTGCTACCTCGGGTTCTGCCACTTTGCAATTCCCTCAGTCTCCTGAAAAGATTAGAAGTTGGTTGGCCATCCCAGCGGTTCATGTTCTCACCAAACTGATCACGCAGAGTTATCCAAATAGTTCTACGTGATTGCCTTGGCGGTCTGTTTTGGAACGACCTGTTTTGGAATGACCTGTTCTGGAATGACCTCCTTGGAGGACGTGTGTTCCTCACAGATGAAACTTGTATCCACCTGGAGGAAGAATGGAAATTATCCCTTTGTGCCAATTGGGATATGGAATTTCTAAATTCATCTTTTGACTCTCTTATGCAATTCTGTATATCACCAGACATCGTTTTAATGGCTGAAACCAAAGAACCACGTGTCATGCTATCCTCCAATTGTCTCATTTGATCACTGAATTGGCCAACCGTGGGAGAAGCTCCACCACAACTTCTTGACACAATTCTGCTTGCCAGAATGTTTGCATAATTAGAAGGAGCAAGCTTGATGATCTTTTTAGCAAGACCAATACCCACAGGAATGTCATCAGGATTTAGAGTTTCATGTTCACCATAGAGTAGCTCTCTAATAGCAAATTCTCTCAAGCGCTTAATTCCCTCATCTATGGTAGTCCAGGGTTTAGGATTCCATGGAAGATCATCTCAGGAAGGGTATCTCAGGGCAACCGCCATTAAAAGGCGTATCCACAGATTAACCTTACCGAGAGCTCTGCCTAGATGTCTATCTATTCCATTATCCCTTGAGAGAGTTCCTAACTGAGCTGCTGACTTGTCTCCAACTGTTAGAGCCAGAGCACCTGTATCATAACACCTACTAAGCCAAGCTAGAACTGGCTCCTTATCTGCCCTGGTGAAATCTTTACGGACATCACGCAATTCCTCCCATGGAGAAGAACACTCTGAGATATCATCTTTGTCTTCATCTCCCTGAATTCTTTGCCCATATAATCCTGCTGTCATTCTCCTAAGGATCTCTTTAAGCTGAGAACTACCTTTGCCAGCTGCTTTCCTAGCTTCATCTCCATCCTGCTTTGATCTCACTAGGTTAGCTAGATCTTTAAAACAAACCTTCTCTTCCCCCTGAGCAGGATCTCTTAGAGTAGAGGGCCCCTCACCAGGATCAGTCTCCAGCTCCTCTTCTTCTCCATCTTTGGCCTTTCCACCTCTAGTCTTTAAAGGAGCCACCTTAACTGGAGCTGTGTTTGAATTGACAGCCACCTTAATGGAAGCTGACAGGTCCTGAGATAAATCAGCTGCTGGGGCAGTGACTTCCGGTCCCACCGAGGGAGTGGGTGGAAGTGACATTGCTCCGTTAATGGCCGGTGGAGAAGAAGAAGAAGGAGTAGGAGAAGGAGTAGGCGCCATGTTGATACCAGCTGCCGCCTTTGGCAGCTTGCTAGAATCAGCAAAGTCATTTAGAGCTGCTTTACCAATTGACTTTTTAGCCTTCTTTTTAACTGACACAGATTCTGCACATTCCTCGTCACTAGATGACTCTGGGACTGATCCAGAGCCACGGCGTTTTCTTTTTGATCTAGTTTTAATAACAAAACAAGCTCTGGACACCTTTTTCTCTCACTGCCAGGAATATAGAGAATACACATTAGTTATCACCAGCAGCAGATTTATACACATCACATAAATCACCTTTGGATCCCAGGCATCACTTAAAGTTACTCTCTCCTCAGGCGGAATCTTAAAACCCTTTATCTCAATTGGGAGAGTGGTGGAGGTAACATTCCTGTATCTCACTGGCCATAATAAATTAATACATTTTCCATACCATAATTTAACTCTATACATAACCCACATATAAATTGTCTGCACCAAATATTTGCCCAGGTAATCCAAGATCAAACCCAAACAATATCTGTAAACCAGAGCCCCAAAAATTGAAAAGAATAATCGCTCCACAAACCACAACACCTTCATGTTTGCTAATTCAGCTAGAAAACACTAAATCAATCAAGTAATAAATTAAACTAATTATATGCCCCACGTTGGGCGCCAATAAAAAAAATGTGGTGGGTTGGAAGGGGTAAGGCCAAGAAGCCTCTTCCCTCCCCCCTGTAAGTAAAGGGAAAGAAAAATTGAAGGGAAAGGAAAAAAAACTCACCAGCTGAATTAGCAAAGCAGTGGAGCTATATTTACAAAGCAGTGTAGGATTTTGCAGGGGAATATTTACAAATTTACAATATCTACAATATATACAAAGATATACAACAGAGTAACACAGAAATGAGAGTAACCCCCCTCTGCCGAGGGGTTCCCCACCTCCGCTCTCCCCTCTCTCCCCCTCCCTTTCCCCAGAGTAGTTCAGAAAAGAGGGAGAAAGAGAAAGAAAGACGTTAAAAGCAGTTTGTGTTAATTGGAAGCAGTTAATACAGGTCTGGTTATCTTATCTTCAAGGCCGAAGTCTTGGCAGAAAGCCCAGCACAGAAAAGAGTTGCTGCCCAAAGGAAAGGCGGAAGCAAGACTGACTGAGAAGTTCCCGGAGTGCCCAGGATATCTCCCAGTTCAGAAGGTGCTTCCTCCCACTCATCCAATGAAATTAGTTTAGACTATTCCTTCTGTTTACCAACTTCCGTCCACCATATTCCCTTTCTTAAGGGGGCAACGTCAACAGGTCACAGAGGCCATCAGATAGAAAGCAGTCGAGGTAAAAGCTAGACTGTAGAATACTTCACAGGCCAAATAGACCTTGCATTTGAGCTGTGTGTTGGAGAAAAAAATGGCACTTATTTCTACTGCAGAATTCTCCTGTCTGTGTCTTGAACAGAAAACTCACCATCGAAATATGAGTTTGCTCATTAGGTCACAAAATGCTTTTGCCTTTCATTAAATGATCATTCATAACTAACAAATCATAGCAAAATTTTTCCCTTCAAAAAAAAATTGTGCAGTGAAGCAGTTAGCTACATCAGTCCCTTAGGTAAAGACAGCTGGTACTCAGGCCCCACAGCTTTAATTAATAAATTAGGATATGTCATGTAAAATGTATTTTAAAGATATTTTATAATTAAAAGACATTTCATTTATTCCTATGCAAAAGAGTGATGAGTATACCGAAGAGCTTATAAAAAAATCTAACAGTGTTCAATAATATGAAAAATAATGTGTCCCATTCACTTTCAGGAGCTTTTCACACAAATGTAAATAAGGAAGAAATACATGTAGCATATAGGATCACTTATAATGATATAAGAAGAAATTCCCAAGTACTCCTAGCAAATTTTCAAGTGTAAGTCTCTCCAGAAGAAATACTCTTGAAGGTATTTAGTACTGTGTATACTGAAGAAATAAGTAGCCTTCAAAACCACTGTGTTCCTTTGGACCGGGGTTGGGGGGGGGAGTGGGGGGAAATTATTCACATATTGAACAAAAAACCAGATCATCTCTCTTTTAGTAATAAAGAATATTTAGCTCTGGTGTTTTGCATCAAGATATTGAGAGCCACTTATTGCCACTTTATTCTGGAATTAATATTTTTTACAAATTTACAAAAATAGGTACTACATGAAGTTTTCAAAATCAGACTGTAGGAGTTGATGGGGCCTGTGGTTTTCAGCCACCTAGGGTTTAGTGAAAATATTCCCTTAGTAAAAGTATATATCTCTCACCATATCTGTACTTTTAAGTAATTACAGGAAATTTGTAGATTAAAGAAACAAGAATCTGTAGAAAATAACTTGAAGAATTAAAAATAGCCCAAGGTACAGGTTTTGGAGGTGATATTTATGTCTCCGTACTAACATGGTGTATGCAGTCCAGACTACAGTGAAATTCAGTCATGAGCAGTGCTTTTAACCAGGTCCATTCATACTACATGCATATCAAATCCCAAATGCCACAGTTGCTAAAAATGAGACTTCATCTATTACTTAATTTCTGAATCACTCTAACCTAAAAAAGAAAATATATTCATATTATATTCAACATTATCACTCCAAAGACAGCCAACTCAATCTAATTCAACTTTCCTCTTACAAAAGGTCTGTGCATTAAAAAATGGCCGTCCTTTAGAATTTTAAATTACATCTACAAGAAAGAGCAGAATCTGACAAATTATCTTTGTTTATCAAGTCACATATTTTTAGTTATAGAATTGGAAATTCAGTGATGAAAGATATTTCCAGCAATTGCCATCAAAAACAGTGTTCTTGTGATAGTAAAATGACAGAAATGCAGTTTATGTCTTGAGAGAAATAAAGAAAGGTTTCTTCAACACAATATTTGATTTTGTGGTCAGAAATGAAGGTGTTAAATTTCATGAATGGATAATATATTTTCACAAAACGTGTGTTGCTTCCCTAGATGCAGCTAACCTATAAGTAGCCTTTAACAAGAGGGCTTTTTTTCACTGCTGTGTTGTGTATTAAAAAAAAATGGGCTCTTGTTCCTGGACAATACATATAATGTGCATATTTTGCTTTCACCAAGGGCTCGTGAAATTAAACATTTAAAGCAGTTTATGCCATTACTCCCACAATTTAACATGCTGCAGATGTAGAACTACAGAAAAACTGCACTTGTCTGCATTATCCTGAAGCAAAATTAAACTTTGAGTTTATCAGTAAAAGGCTGATTTCTAGTTTAATTTTAGATTTTAATATTTTAATCTGTGTGACCGGTTGACGTTGTCCCCTTAAGAAAGGGAATATGGTGGACGGAAGTTGGTAAACGGAAAGAATAATCTAAACTAATTTCATTGGTGAAGTGGGAGGAAGCACCTTCTGAACTGGGAGTGCAGAAGAAAGTATCTTGGGCATTCCAGCACTTCTCTATCAGTCTTGCTTCCGCTCCTCCACAGTGCAGCAGCTCTCTCTGTGCTGGGCTTTCTGCCAAGGCTTCGGCCTTCAAACTGACAAACCTGATAAGGCCTGTATTAACTGCTTTCCAATTAACACAAAACTGCTTTTAACTTCTTTCTTTCTCTCTCTCTCTCTTTTCTGACCTACTCTGGGGAAAGGGGGGGAGAGAGGGGAGAGCGGAGGTGGGGAACCCCCTCGGCTGAGGAGGGAACTCTCATTTCTGTATTACTTTATTGTATATCTTTGTATATATTGTAAATTTGTATATATTCCCCTGCATGTCCTACGTTGCTTTGTAAACATATAGCTCCACTGCTTTGCTAATTCAGTTTGTGAGGTTTTTTTTCCTTTCCCTTCAATTTTTTTTTTCCCTTTACCTTACAAGGGGGAAGGGAGGAGGCTTCTTGGCCTTACCCTTCCAACCCCATGACAAATCTGAAAGGAAACTGGGAGGGGAAAGTGGGAAATGCACAAGTGTCATAAGCGTAACATACGTATTTTAAGGATCTGGGTGGTGGTTTCTGCAGATTATCTCAAGGTATTTTTCTATAAAAAGAGTTGAAATCACCATTATCAATTTCTGAAGTTAAACAAGGCTGGAGAAGGAAGTATAACTCTCTTTTTCATGACCAGAGAGAAAAAAAACTCTGTTAAAGAAAAAAAAAAAAAAAAGAAAAAAAGAAAGAAAAAGGTATTTATTCAATGTGCAAGGTCTCATGTTTGCTCTTATGCTTTTAGGTGTGTTGGATTTTATTTTTCTCTATCAATTGTAGTAGTCCTTGAAAACTCAAAGACAGAAAGATACACCTATAAATCTATCTCATAGATATGTCAGTGAATCATGCCATATCTTAATGATGCAAGTTTTGTCCTCAGGATATTTCAGTTTTCTATAGAGACCTCTTCTGCACAGCATACTTCTTTTAGAGGCCTTAGCATACAAGGAGAATTTATAGCAGAAGTTTTGTTGTTGGGTTTTGAGTTTGGGTGTTTTTGGTGATACTGTGAAAGAAAAAATATACTAAGTTAAACACATTTCAGACTTGTACATAACCGAGTGCTGTGTTTCCGTGTCTTTAAAGTCCAGTGTAACAAAAGCAAACAAAAAACCCCAACTTATTTTAAATTATAATTTGTATATTAGATTACAAAGAAACAAGATTAGACTTGTGACTTAAGACTTATTCAAGAATCATAACAGTGTATAGGTTAAAGGTCATTATTACAATTCTTGGTTGCCAGATGAGACACAAGTCAGTGACTTTCAACATTCAGTTAGTAATTAATAACAACAAAAAACAAACCCTGGAGCATCTTGCAATTATAATAATCTGCTTTAATAAGAAAAATAAATAAAACTTCTCATATTAAAACCACACAAAATAATCAGGTTCTTTCTAAAGTATACTCTGAAATCCTATGAATCTTATTAAAATTAATAGAAGTTTGATGAGAAGAAAAACATATTCCAGTACAGAAAGTGACCTAGCTACCTATGAAGCATTATAGGAAATGGTACAAACTGGCCTAGTAGGAAGCACTGTGCAACAGTTTTATTTTCACCTCTGGAGTGCATGGTGTTTGGTGCTGTGATGTTCTAATTGTATTTATGCCCATTCCAAGTGGTGATATTAAGAAAGCTTACTCTACAACATCCCACAGAGTATATCACAGTATCACAGTATCACAGTATCACTTAGGTTGGAAAGGACCTCAGGGATCATCGAGTCCAACCTATCAATGCAGACCATGGCACCAAGTGCCACGTCCAATCTCCCCTTGAATGCCTCCAGGGTTGATGACTCAACCACCTCCCTGGGCAACCCGTTCCAATGACGAATTACTCGCTCGGTGAAGAACTTCCTCCTCACCTCGAGTCTAAACCTCCCCTGGAGCAGATTGAGACTGTGTCCTCTAGTTCTGGTGCTGGTTGCCTGGGAGAAGAGGCCAACCCCTTCCTGGCTACAACCACCCTTCGGGTAGTTGTAGAGGGCAATGAGGTCACCCCTGAGCCTCCTCTTCTCCAGGCTAAACAATCCCAGCCCCCTCAGCCTCTCCTCATAGGGCTTGTGCTCAAGGCCTCTCACCAGCCTTGTTGCCCTTCTCTGGACACGCTCAAGTGTTTCGATGTCCTTCTTAAACTGAGGGGCCCAGAACTGGACATAGTACTCAAGGTGCGGCCTAACCAAAGCAGAGTACAGGGGCACTATGACCTCCCTGCTCCTGCTGGCCACACCATTCCTAATGCAGACCAGGATGCCATTGGCCCTCCTGGCCACCTGGGCACACTGCTGGCTCATATTCAGGTGGCTGTCAATCAGCACACCCAGGTCCCTCTCTGTTTGAGAGCTCTCCAACCACTCTGACACAACTTTACAGTCTGCATGACAAGTCTGATGATATTTCAAACTTCCTTTAATCACAAATTCAGCTACAAGTATAATGAAGAAATTGCAACCAACCGCTTTGGAAATATAGTCACTGCAATAAATACTTAATGTTTAAAGTACTGAAACAAAGTCAGACTTTTTTTCACAAAGATAGATATCACATGACAAACTTGAAACTCTATGATGTTACAGTGGTGGGTTGAAGTTTCCAGCCAGCATTAACTTTGCCAGACCAACTCAGTTAGAAGCAAATGAAGCTGTATTTTCAAGCAAATCTACAATGGAATGCAAGGAATATGTACAAAATATACAGTATTTACAATATTATACAGGTATTTACAATTAGCAAACAACATGAAAACCCCTCTGGTCAGAACCAGGGAATCCATTTCACTGCCCCCTGCCCCTACCACCCTGTCCCAAGGGAGAAAAGGAGCAGAGAGAGAAGCAGTGGGTTAGACTTAGCCAAGCCCAGCCAAAGCAGTTTATCTCTCCCAAGCAAAGCAAAACAGCTGAGTTCAGAAGAGAAGAGAGGGAATTGTTATGGTACAGTTTGTCTTATTCTAGATATTTATCCAAAGAATTTGTTTAGAATAATGTTTGGTTTTTCTTTTTACACCCAATAGTGATTTATTTATATTTTCTACTTTTCTGCTCAAAATCTGTAACTACATTTTAAAGGCATAGCCTAAAACTACCACAATAGTATGTTGCAGAAATCATCCACAGAGAAATGGTGAAGAAAGGTCTATCTGAAGTGATACTTTTTCTGTGGGGTTTAGGGACATAGACATGCATGTTTTAAGCATTGTTATAAGAATAGCATACAGTAGCAATTGCCATGATAATCCAGGGAATTTAAAATATATACAGTTCTAGAGTACACAGAAAAAACATTACATTAAGGCATGGATTTTAAAAGAAAATGTCTGGGTTTAGGTGACTAAACTCTAGCTAAGTTACATTTATTGTCTTCAGGCCTTTGCCAATTTGAATTTTAACATTGGTAACTTATGTTTCCTGAATCCCAAACAAGTAATTCAACCATTAAGTTCTCACATTTTCATATAAATCCTTAATGTTGCAGATAATGAATTTACCTGATGTTAAAGTCTTTGATGTTCATGATTCCTTCCTTAAAAGCTGTATAATTTTATTTGCTATATATAAGTTTATATTATCTATCAATCCCCTCTCTAGCAGGGAAGGAATTGTTTGAGTGTTTTTTTTTTCAAGTATAATCAGTATGGCTTGTCCTTAGAAAAATAATCACCCTTATATCTTGCCAAGATGTCTCATCAGTACAGTAATTGAATTGGGTAACGGAAGACAGAGAACAGTAAAAGGTCCACCATAAATTGCTACATGAGTATTTGTAGCTTGGCTATTAACAGTTCTTTTACAAGAATAATGTGTTCCTCCTCTCAGATCCATTTACAAAAAATAAGTCAGAACCATGTTACACATTTGCAGGATCACTGAATCAATTCAATATAGTGTATAGGCCTACTATATAAAACTTACAGTCAGCCATAGAATACACCAAAAAAGCCACAACATCCCAAAGCCCAGTACACAATGGAGGTGGCAGCTTGATTTGATTTGGGTTAAATTAACAAGGCAGGAATTATAAGAATATCGTTATCTTTATTTTTCCCAAAAGCCCTACCCCCAGATTATGTACTGATTAAATTATTTACAGGTTCTATTTGGTCGTGAATACTACCAGGATGCTTATGGGCAACTTTAGTGCAATTTAGGTAGTTCAAAAAATGGGAAAGTCTAAGCCACAAAATAGCTTTACCCCACTTATAAAATCAGAAGCAAGCCAGGATCTTAGGGAAAGTATGAGAATGCCAGTTTTACTCCTAAGGACAAAGAAGAAATTTGGTGATGGTCTCTCCGGGTCTTTCTTCAGTGGCAGGCTCCAGAACTGCAGGTTTTAGAATCCAATTTGTGTATAAAGTGGCACAAATCCGAAAGAATGGGACCCTCCAGAATCAAAGTGACACAGCTGCCACAAAGGGGAAATTTGTGCAGTAGCACTGTCTGAGCAGTGCAAGGAACCCACAGTTTCATGGCAGGCAGGGTCACTGCAGCAGTAGGTAGGGAGCGGGACCCCAGGGCAGGCAGGTCTGTGGAGAAGCCAGGTCCAAGTACTGGTTTCCCCAATTTTGCCACAAATGCAGAGTGGGTCCAAGATGAGCTGAAATGAGAGCAGAAAATGAGAGCGGAAAAATGGGAGCAAGCCCTGACCACTTTCTGGTCACTCCGTTTGAGGCTTTCCTAGGCAATGTGTCCATGGGACTGGATGGGATCCATCCTAGGGTGCTGAAAGAGCTGGAAGATGAGCTGGCCAAGCCTCCCTCCATCATTTTCCACCAGTCCTGGCTCACCAGAGAGGTCCCAGATGATTGTAAACTGGGTAATGTGATCCCCATCCACAAGAAGGGTCAGATGGAGGAACCTGGGATCAGTGCTGGGCCCCATCCTCTTTAATATCTTCATTGATGATCTGGATGAGGCGATTGAGACAGTCATCAGCAACTTTGCAGATGACACCAAGTTGGGAACAGATGTTGATCTGTTACAGGGCAGAAGGGCTCTGCAGAGGGACCTCGACTGACTGGACAGATGGGCAGAGTCCAACAGGATGGCATTCAACAAATCCAAGTGCCGGGTGTTGCACTTTGGCCACAACAACCCCATGCAGAGCTACAGGCTGGGGTCAGAGTGGCTGGAGAGCTGCCAAACAGAAAGTGATCTGGGGTTGCTGATTGACAGCTGCCTAAACATGAGCCAGCAGTGTGCCCAGGTGGCCAATAAGGCAAATGGCACCCTGGCATGCATCAAGAATAGTGCGGCCAGCAGGAGCAGGGAAGTCATTGTACCCCTGTACTCTACACTGGTGTGGTGGGTTGAGAGAGAAGGCCTAGCTTTCTCTCCCCCACAAAGGGAAAAAAAAACCCACAGCTAACTCAGCCGGAGAAGCGGAAGGAATGCTATATTTTACAAGCAATGTGGAAAATGCAAGATATGTACATAATATACAGTATTTACAATATATATACACAAAAATATACAGGAAAGTGAAAAAAACAAGAATACAGGAATGAAATTCCCTCCTCCAGACAGAGGAGGGTTCCCCCCCTGTACCCCGTTCTCTTCCCCTACCTCCCTTTTTTCCCAAAAGAGGTTAGAAAGAGAGAAAAAGGCAGTTATTAAGAAAGCAGAATCTTAGTAGGCCTCACGCAAATTAGTTGCTTATCTGTGCAAGGTCGCTCTGGCAAGGAGCCCAGAAGTAGACAAGCTGGAAGGAAGAAGGAAAGGAGTGAACTGAGAAAAAAACTCCAGCTACTCTAAAACTTAAAACTGCATTCTACCAATCTACCAATGAAATTCATTTAGAACATTGATGTTTTCATTGTCTTCACCCAAACATTCAGCCAGAGTGTCACAGCACTGTCCCATTCTTAAAGGCACAGCCTCAAACAGCCACAACTGGTTAGGCCACACCTTGAGTGGGGTGTCCAGTTCTGGGCCCCTCACTTTAAGGACATTGAGACACTTGAATGTGTCCAGAGAAGGGCAACAAGGCTGGTGAGAGGCCTTGAGCACAAGCCCTATGATGAGAGGCTGAGGGAGCTGGGATTGTTTAGCCTGGAGAAGAGGAGGCTCAAGGGAGACCTTATTGCCCTCTACAACTACCTTAAGGGTGGTTGTAGCCAGGAGGGAGTTGGTCTCTTCTCTCAAGCAACCAGCACCAGAACAAGAGGACACAGTCTCAAGCTGTGCCAGGGCAAGTTTAGGCTCGAGGTGAGGAGAAAGTTCTTCACGGAGAGAGTTGTTAGCCATTGGAATGGGCTGCCCCAGGAGGTGGTGGAGTCCCCATCCCTGGAGGTGTTCAAGAGGGGATTGGACGTGGCACTTGGTGCCATGGTCTTGTCATGAGGTCTGTGGTGACAGATTGGACTTGATGATCTTTGAGGTCTCTTCCAACCTTGGTGATTCTGTGATTCTGTGATTCTACATCCATGACCAATGTATACTGGGTGCAAAGCACCCTGCTAATCACAGTTCCCAATCCCAGCAGACATTCCCCACTGGTAGATACCTGTGAGGGACCTCTATCCCAGTGGGAAGAATGGGCACCTCTTATCTGTCCCCAGGGGAAGTGGAAGGCAATTTTGCAACTTGGAAGGCAATTTTGTGCTTTTGTCCCTCCCCATTCAAACCTCTACTGATGGAGGTGGGGGAAGAGGGGTTTGGAGCACCCCATAACACAGTTTCAGGTAGTGATTTATATTTTGTAAAAATTTATCAGAAAATTATAATTTTAACAGCTTCACTGGAGTTAATACATTCCTTCATCAATATTTTTTTGTCTAATGACTGTACATTTTCTTGATGCCCAGAAAAAAAAAAAATCTGTAAACTCCACAAGAGAAAGTGATCAGCCAAATTTTAGACATTGGAAGAATCTCCCAAGAGAAGTACTGTTTTCCCCTACATTGGCCCATTTTAAAATTCAGCTTGACAGGGTGTTGGATGATCTCATTTAAACTACACTATCACCCAGAACAGTTGGACCAGATGATCCTTGGAGTCCCTTCCAACCTGGCATTCTATAATTCTATGAATTACTCTAATAGTGTGCTGATTCCCTTATGTGAAAGACTAAATCTTGTCTCTCTTGATGTGACTCAACAAAGATAAAATCACCTTTGCTGCTTTCCCAAACAATAGCTGATGTGTATTGGGCAGATGCCACTGGATAACAACTCTGGAATGTGCATAGACAAGATCATCTCTACCCATTGTCTACCCCAGAAAGGGAAGATTGTGAAAAGGATTCACCACCTGGACACATCCCTAAAAAAATGTATAAAAGATCTGAGCAATTACTGGCTCAGAAGAAATAAAAGACTGGTGCAATGCTGCTCTGAAGAAAAATGAAGAGACTACCAGGACAGAAAAGGACAGACACAGAAGAAAAGACATCACCTTATAGTCTGGAGGCAGTAGACTAGGAGGAACCCTCTCTCTGTGTCCTAGGTTCCACCTGCTGCAGCTCCTGGAGATGAAGAGGCTGTTCAGAGAAGGACTTGGACTTGGACTTCGGGATGTCTCCCTCCCCTCCTCTGGTGGAGGACAGCACAGCCAACAAGGATGACCTCTCCTCCATGCCAAAGCTGCAGCACCCTTCCTCCACAGACCCAAACTGTCTTGGGGGTGAGGGGTGTGGTAATATAATTCCTTTCCTCTTCTCTCTCCCTCTTCTCCCTCCCTCTCCTCTCTCTCTCTATTTTGTCTCTCTCTCCTTCTGATCCATCCACTTTATTCTGTTAATAAATAGCCTCACCATTAATATTTTGCCCTTGTTTGTGCCTCTAATTTCATAATGCAGGAATATTCAGAAGAACTAAGTCTCTTACCCTCTCTGGACCAAGACACCTCATGAGTTTGTATTCTCTTTCCATATTATATTTATGCAACAACTAGATCTAAAAAATAAAAGCGAACACATACAAAGAACTAATCCATAGAATTACTTGGTTAAATGTAATTGTTGGAAGGGCAGGCCTACAAGAAGGATGGAGAGTGACTTTACAAAGACCTGTGGTGATAGGACAAGGGGCAATCGCTTCAAACTAAAGAACAGATTTAAATTAGATGTTAGCTACAAGTTCTTTACTATGAGGGTGGTGGAGCACTGGATCAGGTTGCCCAAGGAGGTGGTTTGGGCCCCATTCAAAATGAGGCTTGACAGGGCTCTGGGCAGCCTGATCTAGTTGAAGATGTCCCTGCTTACTGCAAAGGGTGTTGAACTAGATGACCTTTGGAGGTTCCTTCCAACCCAGATCATTCTATGATTTTATGATTCCAAATAAATTTTCTGTGTACTCAGGAACAAACAAACAAACAAAAAAAACCCAACAAAAGCTCAACTGTGATTGTTTCTTAATATTAAAAAGTAGAACAAGTGTGTTTTGCCTAGGCATCCAAGATTCAGTTGATTCTGCTTTTGCAGCTGGGACAAAAACTTGTTTTCCCTTCTTTGAGATACAAGGATATCTGGGCTTTTTAAAATTCTGTGTTTAATCAGTAGGATAAGGAAAAGAATAATCTTTGAGCAGTTTATTTGTATGTGTGTGTTATTGTTGCAGACACTGCTCTGAGGGCTCCTGCTGAACACATGAAGAGTGCGTAATTCCTTAGCTGATCAATTCCTTAGCACACTGCATAGAACAAAACAATAACATTCCATGTATGCCAAGAACATCCTCAAACTGACACTCTTTGATTGGAACATGTGGCAGGAGCCACCTTCTTGACATGCTGGCCCCTCTCACTGGGAAAAGATTTTAGCTTATATATGTTGTTGGATTTTACTGGTTAAGTGATTGATAACAAAGAATATACAAATAACCACTCTGAGCGTTAGGCCATACCACCCTGAGAACGCTCAATCTCGTCTGATCTCGGAAGCTAAGCAGGGTTGGGCCCAGCTAGTATTTGGATGGGAGACTGCCTGGGAATACCGTGTGCTGTAGGCTTTAAAAAAATGTGGCATTGGTAGTTCAGTGGTAGAATTCTCACCTGCCACCTAGGATTCCCAGGTTTGATTCCCAGCCAATGCAACTCCTGCACATTCAGGGAAGTTTAGGCTTGAGGTGAGAAGGAAGCTCTTCACAAAGACTTATTAGCCATTGGAATGGGCTGCCCAGGGAGGTGGTAGAGTCACTGTCCCTGGGGGTGTTCGAAAAGGGATTGGATGTGGCACTAGGTGCCATGATTTAGTTAGTCATGAGGTCTTGGGTGACAGGTTGGACTTTGATGATCTTTGAGATCTTTTCCAACCTTATTGGTTCTATGATTCTGTGAACTTGTGTTAGGGACTTAGGTTAGGAACAGCATGGGCAGGTTAGGGCTTTGCTAGGGACTTCTGTTTCCATTAGTTAGCTATTTCTGGCTAGGGCTTCAGTTTAGGGATACTGCTAGTTATATGCTTGGGACTTCTGTCAGCTGCTTTGTCTGTTAAGGGCTTCCAGGACTTCTGCTGTTAAGGACACTCTGAGACTCTGTAATGCAAGGGATTCTACAATGAAGCAATAAAGGACTTCTGAGAAGACTTCTGAGATTATCTTCTCTCTGCATTTCTGGAATCTCATTGTTATATAGCAATGGGGTTCATGCCTTCATTCATTACCCAATGGCACCTCATATAAGGGATCTACAACTATATTCCGCTCCCCCAGACCAGGGGAGGATAGTTATGGTTAAAATATGAAACTAATTGTGAAGAGACAGATGACATTCATTATTATTTTAGTATGATTCTTAATGGTCAAAAGCTGTCTTTCTATGTGCAAGTACTTTTATGATATAAAACTCATTATAACCAAATAGTCAGAAGAACAATTCTTTGGAAATAGTTGAAATTTTCATTGAAAAACTCAAGGAATATCATTATTGTTTGAAAAACACATTGGAAATTTGAATCAGTTAATTCGATTCATGTAGGAAGAATACAACTTTTTTAAATGTCTCCCTCTCTGGAGATATTAAAACCCTACCTGGGTGCATTCCTGTGTGATCTGGTATAGGTGATCCTGCTCTGGCAGGAGGGTTGGACTAGGTGACCTTTTGAGCTCCCTTCCAGCCCCAGCATTTTGTGATTCTGTGAAATTAGTATGTGTCTGAGTGTAAAACTATTGAAATAAGGAATGGCAAAATAATTAGTATTAAAATATTTAGTAGTTGCATATTTCTTCAACTTTCCATCATCTAGTCAAGCCAAAACCTCTGACTGTGAAGAACTAGGGAAAATGCTGAAGATGGTGAATGAACAGGGGACCTAAACAGCTAATGAACATGTTGAAAATGCATTAAAAAAAACTGTGCTGCTAAGTCATGCTGAGATCTATATTAGCTATTATTACATAGAAAACTGACTGCAATGTAATTATCATTAGATTGATTCTTATAATCAAGACGATAAATAGGATACTAGGATATTACAAAATGAATAGGGAAAAAATTAACCACTAAATAATCACACAATGGTTGGCATTGGAAGGGACCTCTGGAGGTCAGACATTCCGTTCTCACCTACAGGTTTCCCAGGATCGTGCCCAGACAAATTTTCAATATATCTAAGAATGGGGACTCCAAAACATCTCCAAACAACTGATTCTAGCGCTTGATCGATCTCACAGTACAAAAATGTTTCCAGGTGTTCAGAGGGAAATTTCTGTGGTTTACTTTGTACCCATTGCCTCTTGTCCTGTCACTGGACACCCCTGAAAAGAACCTAGCATGCTTAAAATATTTTTATACCTTGCTGAGTTTCCCCTGGGTGCCTGTTCTTTTTCAGACTAAACAGTGCCAGCTCTATCAGTCTTTCCTCACAGAAGACATAATCCACTCCCTTCAGCCAGCCCTTTGCTGGACTACTAGCCATATGTATTCTTTTTTTTAATATTTATTTCTTTTACTGGGGTCCTGAACTGGGCACAGCACTCCAAATGTACTCATCACTGCTGAGGCCAGAAGGGAAGGATCACCTTCCTCAATGTACTAACAACACTCCTTTTAATGAAGTCTCAGGATACCATTAGTCCCCCTTCCTGCAAGTAGATGTTGCTGGATCACATTCAGCTTAGACAAATTAGTCAAAACAGAAATATATTTTTCCTTTTTTTATAGTTATTCACAAAATTTAAGCAAGACAGTCTATGCTACAAGGCAAATAGGTTCTCTGCTCCATCATGATGTTGGGAGTTTTGTTCCCAAAGGCAATGCTTTGGAGGACACTAGACTACACATCTTTCTCCTACACACCTGGGTTTCCTTTCAAAGGACGACTAGGTGATGTTCAAAATGCCATGACTCTAAGGAGGACCAACAAATCTAAAGGTCAATCAAGTTCAAGATATAGCTCCAGAAAGAGGAAGAAATGCAGGGAAGAACAGCAAAATGTGGAGACAGTGTGAGGTGATCACCATGAGAACAACAAGCCAGTAAATATATTTGTTACATATTACAATTTATTTTTTCAACATGCTTTACAGCTATGTTTTGCAGACTGCATAGCTCAAGAATATAAGTTCTATTCTATTCTATTCTATTCTATTCTATTCTATTCTATTCTATTCTATTTTTAGTATAAAATAATATGACAGTATTAAATAATGCAAATATAAATTCCACAATTCCAGATAGTTTTATTTTTAGGCATTTTCTTCTGGAAATCATAATCTCTTCTAAAAACCATGACATTTTTCATATAAAATGTAGATATATATGGAAGGAGACTTGAAAGATGAAGTCGCATTGACAGCAATAAAGTCTTTCCAGTTATAAACATTTGTTGAGACACCTTTCATTACTGATTTAAATCTTGGTAAATAAATAATACTGTACATTATGCAAAAGCCACCCATGAAAACCAATTTTCTAAATGCATTACAGAATAATTTTCCTAAAAGTGTATATTAAAAGCATAAAGATTTTCTGGGTTTTGTTTTGCCCAGACTGAGGAAGGCAGAAAATTTTTCATTATGTCATGACTCATGTTGTTGAGATTTTATTATGTATTCTGTTATGTCACAAATAAGGACAAGATGAATTATGTTTTGACAAGTTGTACACATACAAAAAATTAGTTTACATGGTTTAATGAAAAATGATTAGGGTTACTTAATGTAGGTATATAAACTCTCACTTAAAACTCACTCGTATTCAAATAAGAGCCAAGAAAGTTCAGGGAATTCTTCACTCATAAAAACTCTGGAGAATCAGCAAATCAGTGATCCTGTCAACTTTGGTCATGCTGCAATTGCCATAAAAATTCTGCCCCAGACCCAAGCATTTACAAAAAGACAAGTCGTAATGAAAAGGTTCTTCAAGGAAATGGGAAAATGGTGAATAGCATTTAATTTCTTTAATAAATACAATTTATATAATTTTGTAAACACAGACTTTATATAGCTTTATGTAAATTATTATATTCTTAATAAATAATATACGAATAATAACATTTTGTTCACTTATTAATAAATAATAATGTTAAGTAAATTTAACAACTTAGTCTTTAAAGGAGAATTTTATTTAATGTCATGTTAGATACTAAGAAGTGTTTAATTTTGGCTGCTTGAAGACGCTTCACAAAATCATAAAATCACTGAGAAAGAGGTCTCTGGAAATTCTACCCATTCTGCCAAAAGTAAAGTAGAGTGGGAAGGGGAGAGAAGGGGAGAGAAGGGGAGAGAAGGAGAGAGAAGGAGAGAGAAGGGGAGAGAAGGGGAGAGAAGGGGAGAGAAGGGGAGAGAAGGGGAGGGAAGGGGAGAGAAGGGGAGGGGAGAGAAGGGGAGGGAAGAGAAGGGGAGGGAAGAGAAGGGCAGGGGAGATTCAGAGAGGTTTGGAGAGAAGAGAAGTGAAGAGAAGTGAAGAGAAGTGAAGAGAAGTGAAGAGAAGTGAAGAGAAGTGAAGAGAAGTGAAGAGAAGTGAAGAGAAGTGAAGAGAAGTGAAGAAGAGAAGTGAAGAGAAGTGAAGAGAAGTGAAGAGAAGTGAAGAGAAGTGAAGTGAAGAGAAGTGAAGTGAAGAGAAGTGAAGAGAAGAGAAGAGAAGAGAAGAGAAGAGAAGAGAAGAGAAGAGAAGAGAAGAGAAGAGAAGAGAAGAGAAGAGAAGAGAAGAGAGAAGAGAAGAGAAGAGAAGAGAAGAGAAGAGAAGAGAAGAGAAGAGAAGAGAAGAGAAGAGAAGAGAAGAGAAGAGAAGAGAAGAGAAGAGAAGAGAAGAGAAGAGAAGAGAAGAGAAGAGAAGAGAAGAGAAGAGAAGAGGAGAGGAGAGAAGAGGAGAAGAGGTATTAACCAGACCTTCGAGATCATTGAGTCCAACCTATCATCCAACACTATCTAGTCAACTAAACTATAGCCTTTCTGAACAACCAGTTAAACTGTTCAACAATTCTCAGAGCCACAATTTATATGTTTAAATAAAACTTTACATTTTTAACTATGTGTACATTGTCTATCATTTGGTCACAAAGTATCACTAGGAGACTGACTCTTTATTATGTCCACATCAGGTATCTGTATATAGTGAAAAGATTCCCCATACCTTATCTTCTCCAAGCTGAACAGTCCCACCTCTCTCATCTTCTATTGATATGACAGATTTTAAAGTCAGCACCTTCATGGTCCTCCACTCTGGACTTGCTCTGATATGTCCTTATTTCTGTTGTACAGGAGAGGGCAAAAATGGAAATGGACACAACATTGTGTCCTCCTCTGTGCTGCATAGGTGGGAAAGACCACCTTCCTTCACTTGCTGACCAATGAAGTCCAGGTAGCTTTCTGATCTTTGTTGCAAGGGTACAATTTTAAATTACATTCCCTTTGTGCCTCTGTTTCTGCCTATCTGCTCTTCAGGTGGTCTTTCCCCAGCATGCACTGGTGTATGTAGCTTCTCTTCTGTGGTAGTTTTAGGCTGTACCTTTAATATTTTCCACAGATCTTGAACAGAAATTGGTGGAATGTAAATAAATCACTACTGGGTATAAAAAGGGAAATAATGATAGCTCTAAACAATCCCATTGGAGATATATCTACCATAAGAATTAGTTTGGTAAACTTTCTGTCTCTTTTGTCTTCTTCACTCTGGGAGAAACTAACAACTTGCTTTTACTAGCTTCTGCTGATCTTGGCTGCATTGTTTTGGCGAAGTCTAACAAAATAACTCTCTGCTCTTTTCTCTCGTCCCTTTGTACAAAGGGGTGGGGAGGGGACAGGGAGGAAGAAGCCATTAGCTCCCCTGGGTTTTGGCCAGAGAGGTTCTTGTGCTGTTCATAAATTGCAAATACCTGTAAATATAGTATATTTAGTATGTACTGCATTTCATTGTAGATTGTAGTTTTGCTTGTAAATACCACTTCATTTGCTTCCAACTGGGCTGGTCTGGCAAATTTAATGTTGGGAGGAATTTTCAACCCACCACATCTTCACAAGGTGAAGGATTTTGCCTTTCACTTCACTGAACTTCATAGAGGTGCTATCAGTCCATTTCTCCAGCCTGTTAAAGCCCTCCTGAATAGTTACACAAACACCCAGCATATAAGCCTGTGACCGTTTGAGGCTGTACCTTTAAGAAAGAGACAGTGCTGGGACACTATGGCTGAATGTTTTGGAATATTAACGAAAACAATCAGATATTCTAAACTAATTTCATTGGTAGATTGGTAGAATGCAACTTTAAGTTTTGAGTTCAGTTGGAACTTTCCTCAGTTTGCTCCTTTCTTTCTCCCTTTCCTGCTCATCTGCTTCTGGGCTCCCTGCCAGAACAGATAAGGCCTACTAACACTTTGCTTTTATTAATAACTGCTCTTTTTCTCTCTTTCTAAACCTCTTTGGGGAAAAAGGGGGGAGAAGAGGGTACAGGGGGGGAACCCTCCTCCAGAGGATGGAATTTCATTCCTGTATTATTGGTTTTTTTTACTTTGCTGCACATTTCTGTATATATGTTGTAAATACTGTAAATTGTGTACATATCCTGCATTTTCCAAAATTGCTTGTAAAATATAGCATTTTTCCTTTGCTTCTCCAGCTGGCTAGCTGTGGTTTTTCTTCCTCTTTGTAGGGGAGAGAAGGCTAGGCCCGTCTCTCAAAATCACCACAAAGCCACATCCCCTAATATTTCATCATCACGTCTGTACTAGAAGAAAAGGAGTGGTCTCCTGAGGATATTTCTTTGCACTTTTTTTCAGACTTTCTCTTTTAGGTAGTAGAAGTCTTGGGTTCTATTCTAATGCTGCATATGTCACATATAACATATTTACATTTCATATACCGGAAAACAATAATAAAAATCCACCCATAATTATTTACTTGGTGTAACATTTGTATATCAGTTCAATAATTCAATTTAGCTCCTTGCAAATATCATTAACCTGCTGGCAAACAAATACTTATTTACTGAAATTTTGCTTCTTCAAGGATGTCCAACAGAGGATAAGCATATGTGTCCACAGTGTAAAACTTATGTTTGTCATTTAATTGGACAGCATGAATGATCTTCAAGACATGAAGAAAATACATATGCTATGGGCATAGGCGGTATTCATTACAGCCTGCACATTCCCACAAGTAAACAAATTTTTCTGTTTAGGTATCAGTATTACACCTATTCAAATATAATCAAAATGAGTTTTGGCTTTATCACCTCTAACACACTTGGATTTTATATGATGTTTTTCTAGTGCTCATAACTTCAGTAAATGTTAATTCTAGGCTATAAATTTGCAGGCTAGAACCTATATTGTCAAAGTAAATCTTAAATAAGTTCTTGTTCAATTGTAAGCCATCACAAGTTTTACAAATCATCCGGTATTTTAAAATTTAAATCATTGATGCCTAATTTTCAATTAGCTATACTTGTAGCCTATCAGAATGAAAAATGTAGTATTTTCTTCTGCACTTACCTATCTATTTATTTTGCAGCTTCTTAAATTATATATAAAATGCTACATATTGTACAATGTCAATCCTTCTCCTGGCCTTTCATTATACTTCTACAAGTGAGGATGTCCTCATTCACCCATAGTATAAATGACAGCTTTGTATGTAAGGAAAGAAAAAGGTAATTGGCAAGGGAAGAACAGAAAGTATCTGAATCATTTCTCAGAAGATGGAAAAGAAAAGGAATCATGCTATTCCATTGGGAGTGCGCTGCTGCTTCTCTTTTGGGGTGGGGGGTGGGGATGTAGCAGTAGGGAAGGTTAAGGTTTTCAGTCACTTGGTCTCCACATTTCTTTGTCAAAGAACTGCATGGTTTCCAAAAGGATGAGTTACACTCTACAGGATGCCTGTTCTTTTCTGTGAAGTACATAAAAGAAAGACAATTCAAAGACTGTTCACCTATTCACAGTCTAAAGACCATGCTCAGATTTCTAATATCTGCTATAATCTGACCACTAGAATAATTTCTAGGGACACACTGCCCAGCGAAAAAAGGGAGGTGGAACACCTGTAGCCATTGTTGCAGTCATCACCTGATACAATGCATTTGCTCTCAGAGGAACAAAAAAGAAGTTTCTTAATAATTGTAATTTTCTGCTATATTACTGTGGCAGTTTAGGCTAAGTGCCTCCTGCTGCTGCCACACAAGATACACCTCCAGTACCCCAAGTGTCCAGCCCAGTGGGTGGACACAGGAAGCTGCATATTTGATTGCCATAATGTCCTGCTCCCTATAAATCTATCAGCAAGGTCTCACGCTTCCTCTTTCTTCCCTTGCTGTTCCCATGGGAGATTCTCCCTATCTGGTAATGGAAGGGGAGTTATCGCAAGGCCTTTTGGGCCTGGCTAGGCCTAATGCCAGGAGGAGAAGGGGTAAGGGCAACCTCAGATCTGGCCATCTGAGATTAGCCTAACAGTGGAGGGGGGGAAGAAAGAGCGCTCCACCCACAGTTTTGGGTATACCCTCAGGTAAGGAGAAGGGGAGTGCTGGGAGGCTTCTGGGTATGCTATAAGGGACTCTGTATGCTTTGGGTTTCTTTTGTCACTGCGCTTTTAGCTCTCTGTAAAACACTCACTGCTTTTCCATTTAAACTTTCCATCACTTCTTCACTCCATTTGTGTGAGTCTTATTTTTCTTCCCCGGTGGGAGGCAAGAGAGGATCTGCCTGGCCTCCAAACTGGAACAATTACAAAGCTCTCTAAGATTACATGTATCTTTTCTCATTCAATTTTCATCATAATTTTTGACATTTAATAGATCTCTGGTTTCATGATACATATTTTTAAACTTTTTTTTTTATTTGTGACAACAACTCTCAGCTGGCTCAAAATATGAGAACGCAAAAAAAAGCTAATCTCTGAAAAGGTTGTACTTACATGCTGAAAATGTTTTTCTGTTTTTCTGTTGATGAAGAAGGCATATAACAAATGCAAAAGAAAAAAAAAAATAAATGGCAATGATCTTCCAGCACCCAAAGGAGAATGAGATAGGTGTTGTAATAAACATAAAAGTGCTAGTTTGCATGATGCAATGAGCAAAATTAAATAGAACAGATTTATTTTCAGTGAATGCAAGGGTGAGAAATGACAGCTTAGCTACTTACTTATATATACATCCACTTAACCAACATGCACCTGTCTCACTCAAATGCAGGCCCCCTTTCTGTTAGTACATTTGCTTTGATTTTGCAGGTGAAGGAAACCAAAGAAAAGATGCTTAATTGAACTCTGGTGTGAAGGACAAAACAGAGAAAGCAGAATGGCTTTCAGCTTTCACTTACAAATTATACAAAATCCTCAGGGATCTTTAACTGGTAGACATTTGGAGGAAATTAAATGCTAATGTGTGTGGCTGTACTTTCTACACCCCCAGACATCAAATATATAAAGACATTAACTTCTCTTCTGCTGCAGCAAATTTATATATGTACAAGGTATAAAGTTAAATCTTATGAAGCAAGGTAAGAATCCAATAACAATTCATGCTCTTGCACTATAACATAAGCCCAGACATTTTCAGCCTTATACTGCTTAAAGAAAAGACTAACAGTTTATGTTAAAAAATATGGAACTGCTGCAGAATTAGAGAAGGTCCTTGTTGAATACTACAATGTGAATTATGCCCAGGAGAACACATTAAATGAGGTTCTGGAATGGCATGAAAGCTCTTACGCAAAAGCTTTCAATAGCTCTATCCAGAGAAAGAAAACATTTTAAAATATTTCCCACTTAAGAGCTTTCAGAAAGACCTCAGCAACTCAGAAGAAAGAATATCAACTATTTACATATATATAATGGCACAGGGTGAGTGCTGGTCACAATGATCAGAAAACTCATGTGCTTTATCATACTTTGTTATAGGTCATGACAAATGTACCCATTTCTATAAAACACAGATTGCATTATTATTATGTGTTTTGCTACAATCTTAAACTGCCAGAAGGTTAGTATCTTTAGGAGGGAGCAGCATTGACTAATTTCAGAAATCAGTCAACAGCTGAATACCTAAAAAGGTGCTGGGTTATATAAAATATGTTCTTTAAAATAGAAGGGAAACAATGCAACGGGAAATGAAAAAAAAATCTTTTATTTTTATGCAAAGTTAAAAAAATAATAGCTGTCTCCTTAGAAATCACATATTGAATACAGCATGAAAACCTCACCAAATTCTACCTCAAGCCTAAAGGATGCCTGAAAGTGGGATTTGTGTGACCTAAATATTATCTGTAGAGGAACAAAGCTCATTGGGCGGAGTCCAATGGGATGGCATTCAACAAGTCCAAGTGCTGGGTGCTGCACTTTGGCCAAGGCAACCCCAGGCAGAGCTACAGGCTGGGGTCGGAGTGTCTGGAGAGCTCCCAAACGAAGAGCTCACCTGGGGGTGTTGATTGGCAGCCACCTTAACATAAGCCAGCAGTGTGCCCAGGTGGCCAAGAAGAACTGTGTCCAGTTCTGTGCCCCTCAGTTTAGGAAGGACAACGAGGAACTTGAACGTGTCCAGAGAAGGGCAACAAGGCTGGTGAGAGGCCTTGAGCACAAGCCCTATGATGAGAGGCTGAGGGAGCTGGGATTGTTTCGCCTGGAGAAGAGGAGGCTCAGGGGTGACCTCATTGCTCTCTACAACTACCAAAAGGTGATCGTAGTCAGGAAGGGGTCGCTCTCTTCTCTCTAGCAACCAGCACCAGAACAAGAGGACACAGTCTCAAGCTGCACTAGGGGAAGTTTAGGCCTGAGGTGAGGAGAAAGTTCTTCACGGAGAGAGTTGTTAGCCATTGGAATGGGCTGCCCCAGGAGGTGGTGGAGTCCCCATCCCTGGAGGTGTTCAAGAGGGGATTGGACGTGCCACTTGGTGCCATGGTCTAGTCATGAGGTCTGTGGTTACAGGTTGGACTCAATGATGTTTGAGGTCTCTTCCAACCTTAGTGATACTGTGATACTTTGAATAGCTTGGTATGGGAACTTTAGTTAGTTCAGTTTAGTTGGGACTAGTTGAAAGAATGTGTTGAGATCTTTTGAGTCAGGAAGACTAAATGCCAGCACTGGTCATTTTGTTGCGCATCCAGTGAATCTGAATAGGTCAGTCAAGATTCATGTATTCTCTGCCCCATAGCAGCACTGACAGTGTTCAGAGCCGTTCAGGGATAAAACGTCAATGACCTTACAGCCCTACAAGAGTGTCAGACCCATGTCCTCCAGAGATGCCTGGAAGAAGAGCAGTTTAAGTTAAAGAAGGACTGGGATCCCTGTGCTGACCCACCAGTCTCTCCCAAATTTCACACTCTCTCACAGGGAGTAAGAAAGTGATGCAATATGTAAAATTTTCTATGTCTCTCCAAGTAGCCAAAATTAAACACTATCATATGCTCTGAAACTGCAAAACCAACTCAGCTTGTATCTTAAAAGCATATTTCTTCTACATAACTGCCATATTGAATATAGACATGTTGCAAGTTTGAGCATTGTAGAAAAGACAGACTAAATTAAATTATGATCTGATTCAGCATCTCCCATTGTTAGGCATATATTGTTCCCACTTAAATTTTCTACTTGTGTTGCCTATATTTTGCAGGCTTTCAATCACAGACTTTAATTTCTATCAGCATGATAGATAATGGTTAGATGCCTTTTTTGATCCTTTTTTGATCCTAAACTTTCACAGGCACAGAAGATGAAAAAAAAATCTTATGGTAAAGGCCTCCCCAGAATGCTAAAACAGTCTGATAAAGTAATAATTAGGGGGAAACAAAAAAAGTTACTGAAAATGCCATGGTGAAAGGTAAGATATAATTCAAAGAAGATCTATCTAGACACAGAAACTTCCAAGGTAAGTACATCAGTGATTCTGTACAACGTTGTTGTATTTCTCCCTCAGCTTGGTCCTCTCTCTGCAATACTGTGTAATACAAGAGTCTTCTGATCACTGTTCCTTGCATGAAGTCTCTTTCCTTTAGCCTCAAATATCTGCATCACTCTTCAGTCCACCACTCTCTTCATATCCACTGAGGATGGTTTTGACACTTTTATTAGAACTGTAGAAGTCAAACCAGTTAATTTTCTCTTTTCCTTCTGATTTCCAGGAACATGATGATCACTGTACTATTTACTTATAATAAAGCAAGGAAGGATTCCTATTTTAATACATTTTGTATTTTTTTTTACCTGATATGGAGTGGAGAGAGTGTACTAACTGAATGTCTGTATGTTCAGAATTCTGAAAACTGTAAAGGAAAAAAATACTTCAGGACAAAGTTCATTTCTAAAACTTAAAAAGGACCAATTTTGCTTTAAAAAAATCTGAAATTAATGTGTTTAGTTTTGAAAATATTGTTAAAAATAATTTTATCTTGTTGTATCACCTATATTTTAAACAATTTTTGGTTACAGATGTTACAGTTTGAGCTGGGTGCCCCCTGCTGTGTTTACTTCCTGTGTCCAGAGGTCCAGCCCAGAGGGGTGGACACAGGAAATTATGTAGTATTTCATACCACAATCCTTTGCACCACTATAAGATCCAGTGCGGAGTCTAGCACTATCTCTTTTCTTCCTCCTCCGTCAGCCGGTAACTGGAGAGATGTCTCCTGGCTTTGGGCCTGGCTAGGCCCAAGGCCACGGGGGGATGGGCAGTCTCAGATCTGGCCAGCTGAGACTAGCCTAGCAGTGGGAGGGGGAAGAAGGAGCCCTGGGGGTCTTGGGTGTACCTTCAGGTAGGGATGGGATCTCTCTGGGTGTGTTTTGGGATCTTTCTTTGTCACTGTGCTTTTTGCTTTTCTGTAAAAGTTCACTGCTTTCTATTTAAACTTTCCATCACTTTTGCAATCCGTTTGTCTGAGTGTTTATTGTTGCCAGGGGTGGGGAAGGGGGCTGCCTCAACCCAGCACAACAGATTTGAAAAAAAAAAAAAAATTAAAAATAACATGTTGCCCAGATGACCTTGTAACACTGTTTTTATGGCAGCAATCCTTATAGCCTAGAAATCACAGAAATGCTTAGTACACTCAAAGCATACTGTTTGCAGTCTCAGGGGTAACTTATCTATGCGTATAAATACATGATGGGGGTGGATAAAGAATATGGTGCCAGACATTTCTTGGTATCACCCAGTGGCAGATGAGAGGCAGAAAGCAGAAACAGAAATTCAGTAAAATGTTTAACAGGATAATGATCAAAGGCTGGAACAGGTTGCCCAGAAAGGTTTGGATTCTCCATCTTGTAAGCATTCTAAGCCCAACTGGACAAAATTACAAGCAATTATTCTAGCTGTCTCTGCCTTGAGCAGGAACATTAGAATAGATGGTTCTAGTATCTCAGCTACTTGCCATTCTTTGAATAAAAATGCAGTAAAGCAGCTGTGCTGATCCAGATATTTAAATGAAACACACACCTAAACAAGAGATTTCTATCAAGACATATCTTTCTCCTGAAAGGGTTTCTTAACAGAGAGGATCAGACTAACAACTCAGTGAGGCACTTTTCACTGTAACAGCAAAACCAAACAAGGTCCCAGTTTTCCATTTCTGCACTTAATTTGCTATTCAAAATGAGGGTTCAATATCCATTGGAGTAAATTAATTGACATCTGAAAACCAGACCTACAATCCTTGCACTGCATGAAAGCTGTGGTGAAATAGTGGGCCAGAATGAGAGACATTATAACAGAGGCATGAAGAGAGAGAGAGAGAGAGAATTACAACTGATTACTTGACTGGCCAAAAATTTTTGCCTTACTAGTAGCATATCTGTTATTCTGGCCTCCTACCCCTGCTGCCAGCAGGCTCAGTTTCTTTCAAAGTCTGGAAAGAGAACCCTCTAGGCAGTCATTGTTCCTTCAGTTCTTGTTTAACAATAAAGCATTCAGTTGCTGGAAGTGGGGTATTTTTTAGGGCAAATTCAGAGTTTTAAGTTGAAATACCCTAGGAACACATTTCTTAGTGCTTGAAACATGTTTCCTTCTAAAAAAAAAGCTTTTTTAAATGCATGATACACAGAAAATAGTATGCAAAACATAGCACATCAATTGAGGAAGCAAACTTCAGAGTGTATTTTTTCCTTTACAACATCAAGGATCTCTTTCCCTGGAAATCGAGATAATAAGTGGCACTACTCATTCGCTATCTTTCAGGATAATAATTCTGAAAATGGTTTAATCAAAGTTAGCAGCAAGCCTGAATGCATTTTAAGAACACTTTTGAATGTCTCTGCAAATTAAACCTCCCACCATAATACCCTGAACTCTAGTCCACTCCCATGAGGTATTTTTTAAAATGCTAGGCCAGTTTAATAAAATTGGAGGACTCCTATTACTTTAGAATTTAATCATAGTAGGCAATGAGAATATAGTAGAGCATCTTAAATACACTAAATGCAATTAGCTCTCCAGATTTAGGAATTTGAAAAAAAGGAATTTGAAAAAAAACTAAAAATCAGTGGGATTACAAATAGGAAAACAGATAGGCTCGACACATTTCTTTGATGCCAAAATATCTTCTTGTTCACAGAAAGATACTTGCTTTACTAAATTTTTCCAAACTCTCCTAGTATTCAAAATATTTAATAGTATACTTCTTGATTTGCTATTTTCCCACAATCATGTTGAATTGTGCCTTCATTTAAGATAAGATGCTAGGCAAGTGGCTGGAAGCTATCCAATAGCTGCTTAGCAGAACCCAGTCAAGATTGATGAAATATTATTGCTCATAATACAATGTTAATTCTTGTGAAATGTCACTGAGTTAACTGGCTTATAAGAGAAAAGTGAAATTCATATTGCAAGTCATAACATATTTCTGATATAGTTACAGCTGTATGCTGACATCCATCATCATTCATTTTCAGGTCAGGCACATATGCATTGACTTTACATTTATTTCCCATAGCACATAGGATTACAGAACATACACAAAAACTGCCGAGGAAGTTTTGTGAATTTTTGGAAGTTCAGGTAGATTTTAACTACTTTTCAGAAACTTACAATACCAGCTTGGTGCTGTTGTGAATCACCTAGCTCTCCATGGGACAGGAAGGCAAGTTGATATACCATGGTTCAACACCAAAGTCATTCACAATCAGCAGTGAAGCTGTCCTGCCAAAATTCTGAAGAATTTTCTGAAGAAGGGAGCCTTATGAAAATAAAACAACCCTGTTCTTGCTGAAACTGATCAAACAGGACTCAAATAACAGAAATATTCAACTTCAAAGCAGCTTTTGAGGGCTAGGGTGCCCAAACAATTACCTTTACCTGACTAATGATAATTTTAATTTAGAAGTTGATGCCCACAATATGTTAATGAGGATAATCAAGTACATGCTAAACATATTTGATTACATTACTCAACACTCCTCCCAGATCATGCTAAAATCACCTAGAAAGCGGGGACAACCTGGACTGAACGTAAAAGCGATGAGAGGGATTTTCCAGTCTGCTGCCTCTGGCATTGGAGAATGCACACCACTGACACTGGTACCAGAGCCAAAGAGAGGGTGGGGCGGGTGCAGCATGGCCCAATACAAGCACTGCCACCAGCTGGAGCAGCTGATACCAGGGCAGAAGACAGAGAAGATGGTTGAAGGGCAGTACTACTTTTCCTCCACCCAAGATGGGGACACCTTCCTCAGTGACAATTGAGCCTTCAATATACAGCTGAACTTTTTCTGGATACAGTTAGAGCTACTACAAAAGTTTGCATCTCTGACTGTCTTGGATGTTACTCACAAATCATTAAGCACAAGATCCTCTTGCAGTCAGTGCATTTATCATTGGTAATTCCAAATCTATTATATCTGTCACTTTAAAATAATTAAAACATTTGATTACTTTTATTTCTGAGCTATGTCAGAGGAATTCCTTATCATGGCACTGAAAAGTTGACTTTGCCAAATAATTTCAGCAAGAGTGGGGGCTCTGAGACAGGCAAACATTGGGACCTTTTATTTGAAAGTGACAGTTGCAAAGATCGTCATGCAGGATATAAAGAATACTTCTCAGGAACAGCTTTCCATTTCAGGAATTCCTTTTCATAAAATTCCATAAAAAGTCTAGAACTCAAGATAAAGAAGTGTTGAGAATTATTTACTAACCACTAGCTCTTAAAAGAATACACATTTCTCTGGACAAAAGAATTAATATTCATGACGGCAGAAGCACAGTCACACATCAGAGTCCGCATGTCAGAGCACGCCAAGATGAGTAACTGCTGAAATGCACATACTTAAAATGCTGATAGGATGAATGTACCTTTTATCTTTGCAAATTGAAATGTATTTTGTGATCTAGAGAATTCAGTAACAACTTTGCCTACAGAAACCCACAGGACATCTCCACAGAGGTAGAGGTGTCTTTTAAAAGAAAGGAAAGACCATTTTTTCTTTCTTGACATGAAAGACAATGTAAGCATTATCTTCAGGGCAGACTTTTAATCCATAAATATGGTTCCCCAGGCAGTGAGAAAAAGCAGACAAAGAGCAAGTGGCACCCCACATATTCTGCTCTAGGTAGTTCAAGGCCTTCTGTCTCTGTGCTGTGCCTCCCTCTGTTCTGTATCTAATGGCACCTATTCTGTGGCACCTGAATATCCACCAGCCTTATGTTTTGCTTAAAGCCAATGATGTAAAATTTAGGAGTTTTTGTCATCAGCTCAGGATTCCCCTCCCAAATCAAAAGACAACAAAACTTTTCTTTCAGAATCTCTATGGTTGATATAGCCTGATTTATCTGAATCAAGAACTAGCATTTTCCATCAGCAGAAAAATATCCCCAAGCTAAAGTCTCTGAGCTCTCTTTCTTTCTGGTCCATGCTCAGCTGGAAAAAAGTAGTTGAGTTCCAGACTGGCTAGGTATCTGATCTATCTTCTGTGTGGTAGAACATTTTTATTCCTCTGATCAAATGCATATATTCATGATGGAGATACATACATGTATTCACATGATTCCTAGCTATTCCTTGCTTTTAAAATTTCTATCAGAAAAAGACCCACTGAAAATGAATCTAAATATATTTATAGATTGAAAATGCCATTCTGGATTTAGTTGGAGTTTTTTTGTTGCGGTTTTGGGGTGGTTTTTATTTGTTTGTTTGTTTTTGTTGTTGTTTGGTTGTTTGTTTTTTTTTTTTTTTTGTTTTTTAATATGAGGCTTAATGATTGAAGTTAATTTGCATGGTATTAGCTATCATCATTAGTAGTTGGAAGGAGGCTATTGCTTACTCTGATTTGGGGATATTATTATTTCTCTGGGACTTTATACAGATGTGCTATACATATTTACTACTTAGAGATCACAGAACAACACTGCAAAGATGTTATGGTTCACCTCAAAAAAATATCTCAGTGGTTAGAACTGTGAGGAGAACTGGCCTTGACACAAGGAATTGAGCTAGGGCTGAAGAAGTGATACAACTGGATTTGGGACGTTCAGGGATAAGAGCAGAATCTACCTGTAGTACTGGCTGGGCACAAGTATCACAAAAGCTTTACCTCTGGAACAGCTCTGTATAGTGGTTGGGCTGTTGTGACCGGGGGTTAATGATTGGGCTTTACTGATATTGTTGACATGGCCAAAAAATAAAATTAAAAAAAAATTGAAAAATCAAATCTACGTTTGTATATTAAAAACCATTCCTCACTCCTCACAGGAGAGATGTTCCAGGTCCTTCATCATCATCTTTTTCATCCTTTGTTGGATTCTTTCCAGTGTGTCCATGTCTCTCTTGCACCAGGAAGCCCAGAACTGGAGCCAGCACTCCAGATGTGGCCTTAGCAGTGCTGAATACACAGGAAAGTATCACCTCTCTGGACCTACCAGCACCACTTTTCCTAATCAGCCTCAGGACATCATTAGCTTTCTTTGCTACAAGGACACATTACTGGCTCATATTCAACTTGTTGTCCACCCAGACCCCGAAGTCTTTTTCTTCCAAATTGTTTTCCAGAATGTACTGCTTCCTGTGTTTATCCCTTCTCAGCTGCACAACTTAACAGCTCTTGAACTTAATGAGGTTCCACTCAGTCCATTTCTCCAACCTACTCACATTCCCTTGATGACAGCAAAACCCTTCAGTGTTATCACCCATGCTTCCCAGGTTTGTATCATCAGCAAGCTTATTGAGGGTACATTCTAACTTGTCATCTAGATGACTGATGAAGATGTTGGTTGGATTGGATTCAGTATTGACCCCTAGCATACACTACCAGCTATTTGCCTTCAAGCAGACATTACACCACTGATCGCAAACTTCTGGTAGTGGCTGTTTTGCTCTTCTAGCCCACATTTCATCAACTTTATCTCAAAAGAACAAATAACAACCATGAATGGACTGTGGGAGATACTTGCAAGCATGGAATTAAATAGTTTAAAATTTAAAAAAAAAAAAAAAAAAAAAAAAAAAATGGATGGGACTTTGAGCAACCTGATCTAGTGGAAGGCGTCCCTGCCCACGGCAGAAGGGGTTGGAGGCATTAGTGTTGTTGTCTGTTTGGGGCTCAGCTATCCAAACTAAGTGTCCAGCACTGTTTGAGAAGTCCCGGGATATCCAAAGGATACTCTTTGAGCTGGAAGGTATGACACAGGAGAAAAATGAGATCTGCAATCTATTGTAGAATGCACTCAAAGCTAGCAGAAATCCGAGTTGATATTGAATGCTTGTAACAGTTTAGCTCAAGGGCTAACCTGCCTGCTCTCCCAACACAAAAGTAAGGCGAAGAGTAACACACAAAACTCAGGGTTGAGGTAAAGCGATAAGAGTTTAATATTACATGAGATATCATGAGCACAATGCATAATTATCTTAGCTAATAATAAAATTAATCTAATACTACATTGCAGGTCTAATAATCTAATAATAATACAATGCATGATTACCTTAGGTTAGCCTATTTGCAGAAGCAGCAGGGTGAAATAGAGGAAAAAAAGAGCATAAAGCAGAAAGCCAAAGCCAAATCCAGCAGCTACTCAACTTCCACTTGTTTGGCTGCCATGCCTGCAGAAAAGACACCATACCCAAGAAACCAGAACCAAGAAGCAAGAACTGGAACAGGAAGCCACCCTTGTTGAAATCTGAACTTCAAGCCCCAGTGCCTGAAAGTGCTTGAAACATTGCTCCAGTTCACACTTTCATTTTTGAAACTGGCATGACTGTGGTATGGTATGAATAACAGCAACAGGTTCAACACAATCCATGACAATGCTTTATGCTAAGGCATCAAGATCAATCCCAATAGAAGATATCACCATGCAGAGCATTAAACTGCATTTTCTAGAAAATATATTAAAGTCGATTACATCTTTGTTTTCTACCCATTGCTATTTCTTGATACAATTTTTTCTTCTTCTTCTGATAGTGTGGTTCACATTGTCTAAAATGCATTTGGTAATATTCCAGAATTACTTTAAATTCTTGTTCTGTCCATTTCCCATTCTGTTTGCTACTTTAAACGGCATCGTTCTCCATCACATATGGGACATCTACAATTCAAACCCAAAAACAAACAAACAAACCTGAACAAACCAAAACAACACAAGATAATCCTAATTTTGTACAATATAATGCTCTCAATTGAAATAATAATATAACAAATATGTCTAGTCCTTTCACTTGCTAGAAATAATTCAGTCAGCCAAACTGTAGAAATTCATCACCAATAAATAGCATGAAGATTCAAATAAAGAAGTAATAACAGTGTATGATGTTCTTAACAGCTAGAGGGTCTGGAAATTTTTCAGACTCTCACACTAGACTTCAATGCACAAAAGACTAACATAACAGGACCTAGAAATTTTTGGTTATTTTTCCTAATCATAAATACTAGACATTCCATTAAATCATAACTTAAATAACCATGATTCATGTCTACCTGTCACATTTATTTTCTTATATTTGCTAGTGTATGTATATGCAATAACCTCATGACATTATACGATACTTAAATCCCCAAAATTTCTTTCACTGTGTTTATAGATATTGTAACATAGTATTTATTTCTTTCATAAGAAATTAGTAAACTAAAACAGACAACAAAACTGTAACGTGTTTTCATAGCTGAATAGCTCCTGCATATTTTTGTCCCTCTCTGTCAGTGGAAAATTCTCCAGGGTCAATCACTATCTGCAGTAAGTATCTAAATTTATCTTCTCTCATTAAAACTATGTAGGCTGCTACTGTTACAAGATGATGATCAATTTCCGTTTATAGTTTACCATTGATTGCATACACTTTCCACAACTAAAACAATTTTAAATGTAATAAATAATAACTACGTTCAATTTTATCTTACCTGTTTCTACAAAACTAATCAAGGCATCATAAGCAAACAAACTATGGAAATGTTGTATAGTGATAGTTTAGTAGACTAGGAAAGATGTATTACTACAATACTCTTCAAACACTCAATTTTAAACACTGATCCTACATCTGCAGGCTCCTTTGGCATGCAAGTTTCTTATGCATCCCAATACTCTGCTTTTGTAGAAGCCTGGTAATAGTTATAAAAATACTGATAGAAATAAATATTTGTTCTCCAGGACTTCTGTAGTGAAAACATGACCAGAGAAATATGTGATAAACACTTTACCAGAAGCTACATTCAGTTTTTGATTTAATGACAAAAAAATACCCTGAATATATATCACCAACAAAAAAATAGAGAGGCCAACCACCACATTCATATATTGACAACCGAGAAATACAAAAAATTACTAAAGGAAGCTAAATGTATTCATGAAACTTGTAAGGCAAATATTAAGGCTAATAAGTAATGCCGTACATTGGAAACAAAATATTCTAGCACTGATATATGACCCAAAGTTGATAAAAATGGCCATTTCATCAATCAGTCCTAATACAGCATGTCAAAACAGTGTAAGAATACTTCTGTTATTGGAACAAAGCCAGGTGAAATATCCCACTGTAAGTGATAAGAAAATACTTTCTATCCCATTACTAAACAAAATTATGTTAAATGGCAGCTGCTAAATATTTAAAATTCAATTTAGAGCCTCTTTTTAAATGATGAAATATGGGCATTGAATTTTACCACAGTGGAAATTGAAAGCCTGCACTAGATAAGTCAGAATATACATGCAAGCTATCCAGACTAACTTTCAGTGAAAAACATTAAAATTATGGATCAAGAAGCAGTCTGGATGATTGATGTTGATTCTTTAATAAACTTCAAACTATAGTGCAGGGCCTAGGGAATTTGGACAAGCTAATGTTCTCAACATTTTAAAAGGGAAATTGGTTGACCAAGGCAACTATGGGTGTGTTATCTTTACATTAATCTCAAAAAAAGGCCAAAACCAAACCAAGAAGAACAAAGAAAGAAACAATAACAAACAAGAAAAGACTGGCATGTGATATAGTCTGCAAATTCTTAACAAATGGCATTGGAACCTTTGCAGATTTAATACAGCTTCTATAGGTCTTCTCAGACAAGACATAATGTATATGTACTCTGATAGGCACTCATGTCTATGTCCACATATGATCATTTATATGAGTACATATATTCAGATGTAAAATTATAATTCAAGAAAAACAAAACTACTAATTAAATAAGATTTCTGTAGAATAAACCACTGAGGTTTTAAAGGTATTTAGTAACCAACCTACCACTCATTTTAGCTTTACATGATATAAACGGAAAAAAAAAATTAAGAAATTGTGAATCATCTATTCAAACAGAGCAATATGACATGAAATGTTCTTATGCTGATATCTTAAGGAGGAAAGCATTGTAGTCATCAGGAAAAATAAATCCTGTGAGATAGATGCATAGAGTGCTTTGGGGGGTTGTGGGGTTTTTTTGTTTTGTGTTTAGTGGGGTTTGGGGTTTTTTTTGTTTGGTTGGTTTGTTTGTTTTAACTTCCTAGGACAGAAAGATATAAAAGGTTTCTGTTTCCTCCCTTTTCCCATGTGCTTTCCTAAAGAAATAGAGTATAAACATAATTTATCTGATTTATACTTTAGCCATTTGCTGCTAGAATAGCAAAGCTTTAAAACAGTTTTGTAGAGGAAAGACGTGATTTGCTGGCTAAAGAGTCACTACTGCAGTGGTTTGGGGAATTTCCTGCCCCAGAGCAGGTGGAGCATGAACACAAAATAAAGGTGGGGCATGCAAGTGAAAATCTTTCTGATTATAATGAAGCATCCATCTAATTTTGAGTTTGGCCAGAATAAAGGGGAACACAGACAATAAGCTGTGCAGAACATAGCATGAGGAGAAAGATTGTCAGCTCAGGATAGATATATGCTGACTCATCAAGCCACACTTCTCTGCATCAGTCAGTGCAAGAGGAAGGTCCTAATTTCCATCTCTTTAGGGTTCACTCTGGTTTCTAAATTAGATATGAATCTTCATTTAAGGTTGATCTTAGCTGTTTTTCGCCTTTACTAAGTGCATCACATAGATCCAAAACTGGTCTCATTAAATTATATACCAAATTTGCTTCCTTTAGAACAAGATTTCGCAGTATCACAGTATCACTAAGGTTGGAAGAGACCTCAAAGATCATTGAGTCCAACCTGTCACCACAGACCTCATGACTAGACCATGGCACCAAGTGCCACATCCAATCCCCTCTTGAACAGCTCCAAAGATGGTGACTCCACCACCTCCCTGAGCAGCCCATTCCAATGACGAATCACTCTCTTGGTGAAGAACTTTCTCCAATAAATCTTGGAGGGGGACGGGACGGGGGACAGGACACGACAACAAAATGAAGCCTGAGTAAGAAACTTAATCATCTAAGTGATCTTTGTTACTATATGCTTGCTTTCTTAAGGTTTTGGTTCTGTTCAGTTTTATTTTTTTCTCAAGTGAGTATTGAAAAATAATAAAGCATTTTTTCATATCTAAATATCTGTGAATTATGTGAGCA
This sequence comes from Melanerpes aurifrons, assembly GCA_011125475.1. NCBI lineage: Eukaryota > Metazoa > Chordata > Aves > Piciformes > Picidae > Melanerpes > Melanerpes aurifrons. The sequence continues at coordinate 2,668,441 of WWNC01000050.1, read as the reverse complement.
CAAACATACTAATATGACCTAAACCTGCAAAAACATGTAGTCAACTACATGGTAAGACCGATGACCATTAGAATGTTAATGAAATAACAGAAATGCATCTTCTCACCAATTATCAGCATTGCCTAAGATACATTTGTTCTACATGAAGAATGCAGGGTAAATGTTAAATAACATAGCTTGCTTCTCTACACCTGGCTGGATCAGTGTGGGCCAGTAGAAATGAAAGATTCAAGAAACATATTGCTCCAGATTAAAGCATGTATACCTAACCTAAAGTCCTCAAATATAGCATTCTTGTTTACAGAATGAGTTGCTAAACTTAGCTGCGGAGAACCCTGCTCTGCTTTGGTTTACTTAAAAGTGTGTGGTTGTATAGGCTGGGTGTCTCCCATTACCGCCACATAAGTTACACCTCCTGTGTCCTGAGTGTCCAGCCCAGCAGGTGGACGCAGGAAACAGCCTATTTTTACTCATAAATCCTGCACCCTATAAATCCATCTGCAAACTCATTCTCTTCCTCTTTCTTCCCTTCCTGTAGGAGATGCTCCCTATCGGGTGACAGTGGGGAAGTATCTCAAGGACTCTTAGGCCTGGCTAGGCCTAATGCCAGGAGGAGAAGGCTTGTAGAGGGGGGAGCTTATTCCTTCTCCCCACACTTCTAGCATGATACATTTTGTTCTGTTGTAGCCCTTATGGCCTGGATTCTACCGTGCTATGATGTAGAGAGTTATAAGGGGATGACCAGAGAAACAAGAGTAACTCATTCACTTGGCATGGCTGAGGGAATAAATGGGTATCATGTAGTTTATGTGTCCATAAACTCTCAGGCTACCTGAAGGGAGCTTATCCCACTATGAGCTTGAGCAGATAGTGTTGTGGCATCCAGGGATTCCTGAAGCACAACCACCTGCTACCTATGTAACTTCCTTTTGCAAAAAAATAAATTAAATACAGAAAAAAGACAGACTGATATGAAAAAGCATATCCAAATAACTATCCTGGCCCTAAACCACAACAAACATTGTCATTTCAGCAGTGTCTTCAAGTCACTGTGTTATTGTGGTGCTCTAAAAGAATTCTACATTAAAAAGTTTCATCAACCCGTTTTTATGCAATACATTGCTAGTCTACTACTTGAACAGCTCTAGTAGTGCCAGCACAGAAATATATTCAGTGTCATATGTCAAAAAAATAGAATGAAGCACAAGTGTGTTGTGCACATAGAAGCACCTATGGTGCATGATTAGCATAAGTTTGTGACAGACTGAACAATGAGGTAATTACAGCAACCACCCTGCATTTCACAACCACCACTTCAGAAAACATTTTGTATACACAGACAATCATGCTCTTTGGAATAAACTTACTCTCAGGAGAGATAAGAGCCAAACCTATGCTGAAAGTATTTTAACCAAGCATGCTTTATTACAGTTTACAGCACCTCAGTTTGTGTTTATGAACATGCAATGCTGAATATTCCTTGGTAGATGATGTCTTTGACATATTATAAGCCCACAACTTAATTAGCACATAAGCATTTATTGTATTCAATTCTGATGCAAATGCAATGGTAACCAAGGTGACAAAATAGTGTTCTGCAGTCTAGTGTGACATTGTGGTTTAAGGGTTAACAGGTGGGAAGGTGGAACCCGACCCTGGTGGGAATCACTGCGTCAGGTTATTTCCTCCCCTTTTCCTGCTCATCCTTTATTTAAGGGGGAAAGAAGTTCCAGGGAGCTCTTTTCCCTTTCACCTTCCTGCCTGGTGGGGAGCTGTTGCCACACAGTTCACAGAACCACAGAATGGTGGGGGTTGGAAGGGACCTCCAGATATCATCTAGTCCTCTCTTAGAGCATGTTCTCCTAGATCAGTTTTCACAAGAACACACCCAAGAGAGTTTTGAAAGTCTCTAGAGAAGAGACTTGATAATCTCTCTAGCAGCCTAGTCCAGTGCTCCTGTAAAGAAATTTCTCCTTATCAAATAAAGATTCTAGTTGGAGAAGACGCTCAGGATCACCAAGTCCAACTGATAACTCTACTCTACAAGGTTCACCCCTAAACCATACCCCCAAGCACCACATCCAAATGACCTTTAAACACCTCCAGGTTTGTCAACTCAACCACCTCCCTGGGCAACACATTCCAATGCCTGACCACTCTTTCTCTGATTTTTTTTTTCCTAATGTCCAGTCTAAACTTAATCAGTTGTAACTTGAGGCCATTTCCTGTTGTTCTATCACTAATTACCTGTGAGAAGAGACCAGCACCAGCCTGCTCCCCCAGGCTGGGCCTGCTTCCACGTGTTGTGGGGGGAATCCATTGCCATCTGTGATAGGGTTTTTAATATGTCACTATATATTCCTTCCCTCAATTTCTCTGTATATCCCTTTACCCATAATACTTTTTATTATATGATAAAATTACTTTCTTAACTTCCAATTCTGTGTAAGTCCTTTTGTTTACCCCTTACTTCCCCTGCCTATCTTTTCCCTGAGCGGGGAGAGGGAAAAGGGGGGTAATCTAAATTGTGTCCTGTGGAGTTTTTGCCCTGAAACCCTTAAACAGTGACATGTGATTAGCCCAAACCTAAAAGCCCTTGAAAATGGGATGCATTCTACTGCTGAAATCAAGGGTGGCAAATAATGCTATTTGTAAAATAAAATTTTAATTCAAAGTTTTTTAAATTATATAATTCACTTCAAGTTAAATATACTTCAAATCCACTTAATACTCTCTAATAAATTACATACTCATAACATATAGGTTCAGCCCATTAAAACAATATTTTTTATGTGTAAGACAAATAAACCAATTTAAAATAAAATTGTGAGTAGAATAATGACTGAATTCTAATAATCTAGTATTTGAGACAATACTCACTTGCCAAGAGTATTTCCAACATATAATTCTGCAGTACATAATATACTGAGTTGGAGAACCTTTTTATTCCATGGCCCCCAAACACTGAATTTGGTTTTCTGTAGAATAAAAACTATTTTACATGAAGTGATATTTTAGCATTAAAAACCAGAAGGCAACCCAAAAAATCTCAAATCAGAAACCGTCATATTGGAAACAGTTATTTTGAATTTCAAAACACTACAGTGAAAAATAAAGGCCAGTTCAGGGCCTTCATGGAATTCATGTCAACACTTTCAAGGGAAGACTGAATTTTCTAACAGAGACGCAGAGCACAGTGTACCAGTTGCAATATACATATGAAAAGACTATTGAGCTATTTTTTTTAAATATAGGAATTAATACTTAGGTTTTTTCCTGGCAAATTTCCAGACTCCTTAAGAAAATGCTGAAAGAAGTCAATGCATCATTCTTGCCAGCTTATGGGTTCTTTGGGGACCAGATCCATTGGAGAGTTTAACAAATATTTCACATTCGCAAATTAACTTTTTTATTACATATCTCTTCTCCAGAGTTATGAATAGAATAGAATAGAATAGAATAAAATAGAATAGAATAGTATAGACCAGGTTGGAAGAGACCTTCAAGATCATCACATCCAACCCACCAAGCAATCCAACCCACCTAAACAACTAAACCATGCAACCAAGCACCCCATCAAGTCTCCTCCTGAAAACCTCCAATGATGATAACTCCACCACCTCCCCGGGCAGCCCATTCCAATGGGCAATCACTCTTTCTGTATAGAACTTCTTCCTAACATCCAACCTGAACCTCCCTGGCACAGCCTGAGACTGTGTCTTCTTGTTCTGGTACTGGCTGCCTGGGAGAAGAGACCATCATCCGCCTGTCTACAACCTCCATTCAGGTAGTTGTAGAGAGCAATAAGGTCACCCCTGAGTCTCCTCTTCTCCAGGCTAAGCAATCCCAGCTCCCTCAGTCTTTCCTCATAGGACTTGTGTTCCAAACCCCTCACCAACTTCGTTGCCCTTCTCTGGACTTGTTCTAGCAAGTCAACATCCTTCCTAAACTGAGGGGACCAGAACTGGACACAGTACTTGAGGTGTAGCCTAACCAGTGCAGTGTACAGGGGCAGAATGACCTCCCTGTTCCTGCTGGCCACACTGTTCTTGATGCAGGCCAGGATGCCATTGGCCCTCTTGGCTGCCTGGGCACACTGCAGACTCATGTTCAGCCTACCACTGACCAGTACCCTCAGGTCCCTCTCTACCTGGCTGCTCTCCAGCCACTCTGACCCCAGCCTGCAGCACTGCATGGGGTTGTTGTGGCCGATGTGCAGAACCCGGCACTTGGATGTGTTAAATCTCATGCCGTTGGACTCTGCCCATCTGTCCAGGCTGTCGAGGTCCCTCTGCATAGCCTCTCTACCCTGCCCCAAGCTTGGTGTCATCAGCAAATTTACTGATGATGGACTCAATGCCCTCATCCAGATCATCAATAAAGATGTTAAAGAGCACAGGGCCCAGCACTGATCCTTGGGGCACACCACTAGTGACTGGCCGCCAGCTGGATGTGGCACCATTTACCACCACTCTCTGGGCTCGGCCATCCAGCCAGTTCCTAACCCAATGCAGTCTGCAGTGGTATTTCACCTGCTCATATAGCCAGTATCGCATATAGCATTATATATTAGAAACCTTATTTAAGTGTTGCTATGTAAAACAGAATTAAGGCTGCCACATTGATTTAATACAGTTTCTTACTGCTTGTGCTTTTATAATCATCTTGCAAAAAAAATTAGAGTCCTGACATAGAATCACAGAATGATTTGGGATGGGAGGGGCCTTAAAGATCATCTGGTTCCAACTCCCCTGCTGAAGGTCTGGACAACTTCCACTAGACCAGGTTATTCAAAACCCCCTCCAACCTGACCTTGAGTGTATCCAGGGATATAGCATCCACAAGTTATTTGGACAACTTATTCCAGTACCTTACAATCTTCTCAGTGAAGAACCTCTTCCTTACATCTAATCTAAATCTACTTCTTCCAGTTTATGACCATTACAACTTGTTTCATCGCTACGCACTAGGAAGGAAGGAAGGAAGGAAGGAAGGAAGGAAGGAAGGAAGGAAGGAAGGAAGGAAGGAAGGAAGGAAGGAAGGAAGGAAGGAAGGAAGGAAGGAAGGAAGGAAGGAAGGAAGGAAGGAAGGAAGGAAGGAAGGAAGGAAGTGATGCCGAATTTTTGCCCCAAAAGGCGAGAATAACTGCCTAAGAGACTCAGTTTAAGTCAGATAGACAGGAGGTATTTTATTGGCAACGCGTTGGAGAAATCACTAAATGGATTTCTGCCTTTCCCGTAACAAAAGCATGCCTTTTATACAGTTTTGGATGTAGTATTGCATCAGATCTTATACATAATCATATCTTTGCATACATATTCATGTTGGTGTAGGCTGAGTGTGGGCAGGGGCATCTCTTTTGACGATCTTCTTGGTGGTCATTCCGGTGGCCTTCATCATGGGCAGGGGTTTCCTGATGAGTCTTCTGCTGATGTTGTTCTAAGTGTTAGTTTGGCCTTGTTGACTCTGAATCATGCTTATCCTAACAGTTCTTGTCAGTCTCTATTCCTTATCTTCTTTTCCTGTCACAGTGACCCATGCCTTAGCTAATTTACTGCTTTATCTGCTTCATGCTTTCGAAAGCTCTCTGTTCTGGGGCTTCATTCCCCCCTTTTCTTATAACTGACGAATTCTTTCGTCAAATTCTAATATTCCCATCTCTATTTACTCAGCGGCATATTTCCACCTCTGGGGCAAGCCAGTCAGAACAATCAGGCTCTAGCTGCTTCTCCACCCCTCCAGGAAAACAGCACGCTGAGCCTTTCACAACCCTGCACGGACCTATCCCAAGCCCAGTGCTGACCGCTTCCAGCCGCTGCCCGAGGCTCTACAGATGCATGTCACGGTACACCGCCTTCCTGCTAGGCGTTCGCGTACCAAAACGTGACGGCATCCAACAACTTTACCTCCCCTGGCGGAGGGAGGAGCCAGGTGCTCGGCGCCATTTTCGAACTCGTCCGAAAAAGTTGGGAAGAGACTAGGGCCGCCCGCAGCCCGAGCGTCGGCCGGTCCCGCCGCCACTGCAGCTCAAGTGGACGGCCGGGGACCGCCGTCGCCGCTCCGAGCGCACGGCCGGGCTCCGCCCACCTCTGCCGCCGCGGCACAGAATCAAAATCACCTCCACCCCTCGGAGCCTCAAACGGCTTCTCCAGCTGGAGTCCCCCTCGCCCCCGGGGCTTCAGGAGCTGGCTCGCCCGCTCGCAGCGGCTGGCCCTACCCCGCAGCGAGAACGGACCTGACTTTGACCTGCCCGCCGCTGCCTCTCCCCCACTTCACTCCCTGCCGCTTTACAAGATGTCGCTGGTACACAGCTGTGAACCAAGGTGGGTTTGAACACAAAATACCAAGTCCTTATCCCAAATTCAAACTTGAGTCTTACTAAATTGCGAGATTCTTGCAGACAACATAACAATGTTAGACAAAGTGTGACACAAATGTATCTTTTCAGAAACAAAGCAACAACATTAAGATGAAAGAGAATAAACAAAGCAACAACATTAAGATGAAAGAGAATCATACACCCGATTAACAAACACTCCAGTTGGGGGACTCGAACCCCCTTATACACCAGTTCCAATGGGCCTCGAACCCTATTTGTGGGACTCTGCCAGGGCGTCCCCAGGCTTTCCCGGCAGGTGACCACGTCTGGTCCCTGTTTCCCAGTCAAAGCGCTTTATCCCAAAATCAATAAACAATTAAAAAATACCTCTTGATTGGAGCAGGAGATGCAGGTAACCCTTCGTCCACCAACGAGCACTGGTCCGGGGGGGTCTCTTCTGACAAAAAGTCGTCAGGGGCGCCCAGAGGGTCCCGGCCCCGGACCCGTGCTCGGGAGGATTCCTTAGGACCTGGGTCTCCTGTCTGGCCCCATCTGGGGTCGCCAGAAAATGATGCCGAATTTTTGCCCCAAAAGGCGAGAATAACTGCCTAAGAGACTCAGTTTAAGTCAGATAGACAGGAGGTATTTTATTGGCAACGCGTTGGAGAAATCACTAAATGGATTTCTGCCTTTCCCGTAACAAAAGCATGCCTTTTATACAGTTTTGGATGTAGTATTGCATCAGATCTTATACATAATCATATCTTTGCATACATATTCATGTTGGTGTAGGCTGAGCGTGGGCAGGGCATCTCTTTTGACGATCTTCTTGGTGGTCATTCCGGTGGCCTTCATCATGGGCAGGGGTTTCCTGATGAGTCTTCTGCTGATGTTGTTCTAAGTGTTAGTTTGGCCTTGTTGACTCTGAATCATGCTTATCCTAACAGTTCTTGTCAGTCTCTATTCCTTATCTTCTTTTCCTGTCACAGTGACCCATGCCTTAGCTAATTTACTGCTTTATCTGCTTCGTGCTTTCGAAAGCTCTCTGTTCTGGGGGAAGGAAGGAAGGAAGGAAGGAAGGAAGGAAGGAAGGAAGGAAGGAAGGAAGGAAGGAAGGAAGGAAGGAAGGAAGGAAGGAAGGAAGGAAGGAAGGAAGGAAGGAAGGAAGGAAGGAAGGAAGGAAGGAAGGAAGGAAGGAAGGAAGGAAGGAAGGAAGGAAGGAAGGAAGGAAGGAAGGAAGGAAGGAAGGAAGGAAGGAAGGAAGGAAGGAAGGAAGGAAGGAAGGAAGGAAGGAAGGAAGGAAGGAAGGAAGGAAGGAAGGAAGGAAGGAAGGAAGGAAGGAAGGAAGGAAGGAAGGAAGGAAGGAAGGAAGGAAGGAAGGAAGGAAGGAAGGAAGGAAGGAAGGAAGGAAGGAAGGAAGGAAGGAAGGAAGGAAGGAAGGAAGGAAGGAAGGAAGGAAGGAAGGAAGGAAGGAAGGAAGGAAGGAAGGAAGGAAGGAAGGAAGGAAGGAAGGAAGGAAGGAAGGAAGGAAGGAAGGAAGGAAGGAAGGAAGGAAGGAAGGAAGGAAGGAAGGAAGGAAGGAAGGAAGGAAGGAAGGAAGGAAGGAAGGAAGGAAGGAAGGAAGGAAGGAAGGAAGGAAGGAAGGAAGGAAGGAAGGAAGGAAGGAAGGAAGGAAGGAAGGAAGGAAGGAAGGAAGGAAGGAAGGAAGGAAGGAAGGAAGGAAGGAAGGAAGGAAGGAAGGAAGGAAGGAAGGAAGGAAGGAAGGAAGGAAGGAAGGAAGGAAGGAAGGAAGGAAGGAAGGAAGGAAGGAAGGAAGGAAGGAAGGAAGGAAGGAAGGAAGGAAGGAAGGAAGGAAGGAAGGAAGGAAGGAAGGAAGGAAGGAAGGAAGGAAGGAAGGAAGGAAGGAAGGAAGGAAGGAAGGAAGGAAGGAAGGAAGGAAGGAAGGAAGGAAGGAAGGAAGGAAGGAAGGAAGGAAGGAAGGAAGGAAGGAAGGAAGGAAGGAAGGAAGGAAGGAAGGAAGGAAGGAAGGAAGGAAGGAAGGAAGGAAGGAAGGAAGGAAGGAAGGAAGGAAGGAAGGAAGGAAGGAAGGAAGGAAGGAAGGAAGGAAGGAAGGAAGGAAGGAAGGAAGGAAGGAAGGAAGGAAGGAAGGAAGGAAGGAAGGAAGGAAGGAAGGAAGGAAGGAAGGAAGGAAGGAAGGAAGGAAGGAAGGAAGGAAGGAAGGTCCAACCACAAAACACAACCAAACAAAAAAAATCCCCCTTTAGCTTTCTTGCAAGTCTACTTTGGATACCAGAAGGCTGAAGCAGGGTTTCCCTGCAGCCTTTTCATCAGGCTAAGCAATCCCAGCCCTCTTAGCCTATTCTTGTAGAGAGGTGCTGCAGCTCTCTAATCATCTTCCAGACTTCCTCTGGACTCACATGAGCAGGTCCATGCCCTTCTTACACTGGGAGCCCCATGAAGGGGCCACCATCCGGTGGGGGTGTCTCAAGAGAGTGGAGTAGAGGGGGAGAGTCACCTCCCTCAGACCTGTTGGCCTTGCTTTTGATACAGCCCAGGATTCAGTTACTTTTCTGGTCTGCAAGGCCACATTGTTGGCTCAAGTCCAGTTTTTCACTCCCTAGTACTCCCAAGTCCTCCTTTTCAGGGGTGCTCTCAATTCACTCATCTTGGCCACATGGCCAAGAAGATATCTCTATAATGGAAGATTCTTGCTCAATGTCCAAGAACATACATTCTGATCTTTAAAGTCTCTACTTCTCTCACCCTGACCTCTTGCTCATGTTAAGTGATATCCATGAATAAAGATGTGTTCCCTGAGGCTCCCAGAAGGGATTCTTTTCCTACTTGAAAATTTCAACACAAAGCCCTCAGCTGGATTTTATTTTACAAAAGGAAACATGACTTTCGTTCAGAACAAATTGCTAGCACAGGATGAGGGCTTGTATGAAATGCCATGGTCTATTTATCCTGAATCTGGAAATTAAGTGATTGAAGAATTCTTCTTAACTTTGGAAAATAGAGTAACTTTTTTGTGTGTGTGTGTTAATCTTATGGCTTTAAACATACATTTCTCCTAACGATGTAATGATCAGGTGTAAGGTTTTGTGGTGGTAGGGAAGGTACCTTGTACTACTACAGTTGAAGCTTGTCCTCCACACACAAATATTTATTATGCTAGAGCAAGCATGACTCATTTCTTACTGATTAACATACTCAAGGGAAGAATTATACAGCAGTCATTTCCAAATTTGCCGTTTAAATGAGTTAAAACTAATCACAATATTCTTGTTCCAAGTGCTAAGTTAATTAATGGTAAAGACTATATTATGGCTTATTATTATATGCACATAAAATTCTGAGCAATTCCCTTCTAGTCATTCTTTTTCAATTTCATTTTTTATCTCATTCACAGCTAAGGACATTATGGCAGTATACATAATTCCAGGTATTTACTCATAAATAGAAAGACGTATCATGCATCTCGATTCACACACAAGTACACAGTAGATGAATTAAAGACACACTTTGAGTTCTCCTCTCATACATATAGCCAGTAATAAAACAACAATTATTAGAGTAATGTTCTACCTGTAGTGTTCATCAGTGAGGTTTCTGCCACTTTTATGACTTACTTTCCTTCATTACAGTCCTTATAATATCAACAACAGCCACCTTTGCTTTCTATGCCAGAATCAACCGCTCTGCATTAAATAGAAAGCATTACCTGGATAGCTGTCTATATTTAACCCATATCTAAGCCTAAACTCTATAAATCACTCTATCACCTGTTGATCCCCTCCTCAGCAGAGAAGGGGAATCAAGAAGACAAAATCCACAGGTTAAAAGTAAAACATTTAATTAAATAGTAAAATTGATACCAACATCCATACAAGATATATAAAGATATACTCAGCTTAATAAAAGTGCAGCAGTTACAATATCCCAGAAGGCAGTCCTCAAAAAGAGCCCAAGAAGGAAGCTCTTCTCTCTACAGGGAACATCCTCTTTACAGTGAGTATGATGACCATGGTACACAATACACATGTGAGCCAACTCAAGTCAGCTGTCCTAGCTGACTCACACTGGCTAATAAGCTGCAGCCCATGGCTTGCCTGGGATTCTGGCCCAGCAAAACCAGAACAGTGGCAAAAATAGAGCTGTAATGTTTTTTCTCGATAATTCAGTTCAAACATGCTTCTTTATGATAGCTTATCAAGTATTCTTTTCTTTATTTGGTGTATTTATGCTATGCTTTACCTAATAAAAAAAAATCATACTTTTTGTCATTTCAACCCTTTTATCTGCCTACATACATACTTTTGGTGTGCTTTTAGATGTCTATTTTTTAATTGCAATATTTTTACTATACATTGTGCACATATTAGTGCTAAAATATGTCATTGCTCTCTAAGTTCCATTTATTAAATTGTACAACTGTATTAATTACCAGGACCATTTCTTGACAGCTTTGAATGCATGTTGGAGTATTTCATATTTACATTAGATAGGAAAATGTGTTAAAAATACTAAGATGGCTCATTTGTTCATATCTCAGATAGTTGGCTTTGGAGGAAAAGAGGTATTTTCAGGGCACAGTTAAAAACTGTCAGCACCAGATAGTATTTATTAGTATTTATACAGGAGACGTAAAAAAAAAAAAATATATGGTTGAAAAATCAGAAATTACATGCAATATACAACAGCCTTGATACCTAATTCACTCATCAAAGGCTTTTAAGGAATTCGGCAGTAATGGAATTCAGCAACAGTAGTGGTTGTCCCTGATGGGTTTCACTGGTGACAGACTTTGAGTACCACTGCCCGCCCTCACTGTGTGCAGCTTCCCCATACAGCTCTAAAACCCTCTGGGGATAGTGCTGAGGCAAGGTGTCTGCCTCAGCCTAGTTGGAGCTCCAGGGGCATCTGGCTACTGCCCATGTCTGGGATGGTATGGAAGCCCTGGAAATTCTTCCAGGGGCAGCAGTTGTCTCTCTGATGAGAGCTACTCTCCAGTAGAAATGTTAAGCAGTTCAATGAAGGGGCTAAAGTAGAGATGAGCAGGCCATGTACTATGAAGAAAAATGAAAAGATTTACAAGGTCCTTGCAGAAAGTTTGCAGAGGCAAGAATCTGAGCCACACAAATTAAGCAAGCAAGCAAAGAAAGGAGAGAAGATAGTTGGAGACCTTGGCCATACAACTTGTAGAAGGTAGCAGTCAAGATGGGGAAGGATGGAAGCTTGTGACTTCTGGTAAGAGGAGGGAGGTAAATCACCTACACAATAGGTTAAGTGCCCTGACCACTAGTCAGGACAAACAAAACCTCTCAGAGGATGCATCAGAGCCAGCAAATGCTGATAAATCTCGTGTCTGGTTTTCTCATAGCGGTTTTCTTCTGCAGGGAAGTTCAAGGCACCAAATTGCTAAACAGATCAGATCTCTTGGGAGATTTGTTGGTTTGGCCAAGACGTGTGAAGTCCCTTGCAGTTCCTGTACAAAGCTTGTCAGCCTTTTGGATAGTTTCCTCTTGCTTGTCATAGACACTGATTCTGTTGCAAGAAGTAGCCTGGAGTTTATCAAGAGCATCTACAAAGCTCTAGGCTGAAAAGATGTCAGCCCAGGTGGTATTGTCCTTAAATCTCCCACTGAAGAAAGCAGAGATGGACTAACCCAAATGACCAGCATCTGACCATTGGTATTGTAGGCTGGTATTGTACGTATGACTTTGGCTTTTGCAACTCTGGAATCTACTTTGAGGTAGGAGGCCTACTGAGCAGGGATGGGTTAGATTGGAAAGAATTAACAGCAAAGTGAGAAAATCACATCCTGGGGTGCATCAAACACAGTATAACCAAATGGTCAAAAGAAGTGACCATTTGACCAAATCGTAACCAAGAATACTGTTGTATTCAGTGTTGATGCAGCCTCACTTCAAGTACTGTGTGCAGTTCTGGGACCCATAATTTAGGAGGGATATTGAGTTACTTGAATGCATCCTGAGGGCAACAAAGCTCTTCCATCCCATCCTATCCTAAATAAACTAGGTTCAGCAACCTAGTGAGGAAGATGGCACCAGGGGTGGGTTACCATAACCTGAAGATAAGTGAGAGCATAAAGTACAGTGCAGATATGAGTGGGAAACAGTGTGGCAATTATCCAGCAAAAGCAGCAGTTTGACCCTTCTTAATTGCCTATACAACAATCCAGATAACATGGGAAATATACATAAAGAATTAGAAGTTCATAGACAGCTGCAGAGGTATCACTTCAGTGGGATTACAGAGACATTGTAGGAGAACTCCTGACTACAGTATGGAAATGGTGGGATACCCATTCCTTATGAACGACAGGGCAGATGAGGGTTTGTGCTTTGTATAAAAGAATGACCTAAAGACATATTGCTTTACTTTGCAATGGAATATTTGATAAAGGGTGGGTGCCACTTTGAGAACAGACCAGCATAGCTGATGTAGTATCTGCAACAGCCATCCTGATAGAGGAGACATATGAAACCTGCTTTGGATAGCTGGAGAAATCTTTAGTACTCATAGGTAGGGCTGTTCAGTCTGGAGAAGAAAAGGCTCCGAGGTGACCTAATTATGGCCTTCCAGTATCTGAAGGGGGCCTACAGGAAGGCTGGGGAGGGACTTCTCAGGATCTCAGGTAGTGATAGGACTAGGGATGATGGAATGAAGCTGGAGATGGGGAGATTCAGGCTGGATGTGAGGAGGAAGTTCTTTATCATGAGAGTGGTGAAGCCCTGGAATGGGTTGTCCAGGGAGGTGGTTGAGGCCCCATCCCTGGGGGTGCTTAAGACCAGGCTGGATGACGCTCTGTCCAGCCTGATCTAGTGTGGGGTGTCCCTGCCCATAGCAGAGAGTTGGAACTAGATGATCCTTGTGGTCCCTTCCAACCCTGACTGATTCTATGATACTATGATACTATGACTTTTGACTGGGATGTTATCTGCTGAAAGGTCAATATGATCAGGTACAAGCAATCCTGGAAGCTTTTGAAATGTATTAAAGACCATTTATTGATGCAGGAAGTCAATGAACTTATCAGGTAAGATAACCTGGAGTTCCCCCTCTCTTTTATTTTCCTTTTTTCTTAGTTTATTTCAAACAAACAGGAAATTTAGAAAAATTAAATGGTTCAATGTCACAAGGTTAGCCAAATGAAACTTTTAGATAGATGTTAGAGCTCAGTTACTGGTTTTGCTGTAGTGTGCAGTTAGCTATGGAAGTGTTAGCTTTAACAAAAACCCTTTTGTCTTAGAGCCAAATAGAGTGAATCCCCAAAGGCATCCCCCATACATTATCCTCATTGTGCTTTTTGATCTCATTAGATTGAATCTTTCATGCCTGCTGAATAAACAGGTGGCATCTTGTAAAGTTGTCTGCTCCTTAGATTTTCCATAGATGTTTCTAACATTTGTAGTTTTGTATATTTTCAGTCCCCCCTGGGGCAAAGACAACCCTACCTACTCTAAATTATTATCTCAAATTTATGTAATTTTATTAGTGTAGTCTTGTCACTTTCAAGAAACTGAAGCCAGTAGTTTTGAAAGATACTTATTCTGGCCAACCTCTCTGAGCATTAAGTGCAAGGTTGTATATTTCACTGAAGACAAACTGTGAATATATGACAAAACTGTCAGGCCAGAGAGAAATTAATGTTAGAAGGGTGGGATTTGTCAATAGTGTTGTTTGAGAAAAGTACTATTTTATGAAAATCTGTAAACAAAATATGTGAACCATTGAAAAAATAAGTAGTCTTGATAAGTTTTCGAATGATTACTTGATGGTGGAAAAGGCAGACCATGAAAAACTTCCATGATATGGTAATTATAGGCAAAAGAATACTTGATTTTGAAATATACAGAGAATTGCTAAAGATTTTCCAGAGTTACTACCAGTGCTAAATCCATTTTGTAAAGTGCTATGATCTGACTTCCGGGGGAGAGCAAGGAGTGGGAGTGGTTTCTATTTTTAATTAATTAAAATAAATGGCTTTTAAAACAAGAAAAGGCCTGCAAAAATATTTTGGGGTAAAAAAATAACATTGACTTAGAGCACAGATCTCTCTCTTACTGATACCCGCTGCCTAGGCTTTCAGATTAGCCTTTCACACTCTGCATCTTTGGTTCCTAACTAAATGTAGAAAGTTACAGGTTTGAGCTCCAAGGATCACTGACCTCAAGAAAGAAGAGTGGTGGAAGGGAAGTTGAATATCTTTCATCTGTGACCATAATTAGTGAGCAAGCTCTCTTTGTCTTTTGTCTCAATCATTGAGCCTTTTATTGTCTTTTCTCCCCATCCCACTAGAGAGGTAGAAGTAAGCAAGTGACTGTATAGCACTTTGTTCACATACATTTGCTGAACGTATGTGAACCATGACAATTATTGCTTAGGTCACTGCATCATTGAAAACAAAATCAAAACAAAACAAAAAATCAAACAAACAAAAAAACCTGCTTGGCTGCAAATTATTATACAACTGTTTTCTGTTTGTTTCCTAGGCAAAGTGAGAAGAAGGAGGTGATAGGAACTATCTACTTGCATCTCACAGTTCCTTGTCCTAGAACCACACACATTACCAGGTCAGAAATGAGAATTTTTCAAGATGCTCAACTTGATCTAAAAGACTTCAAGTGGCACTAAGAATTTCTAAAATTCTATTTTAAAAAGAAGCCCTGCTTGTGGTGCAGTGTGGAACAAAAGATTAAGACTGGCATGAGAAGCCAGTACCTTCCCTTGCTAGAACAATATTCATCTTCACTCCATTATCCACATGAGGAAATTCAGTTATGTATGATTTTGGATGTAGCTGAATATGTCTGTGTCACAGGTATGCTTTTATCTCTAAGACAGGAATCTAAACTATCATTACAGGCAACGAAGGTCCAGTAAATACAATCAATAGAGTCTACAGAGCTATTTATGTCACTGTAAAACCAGACACTGACATCTGGTCATCTGGTTCCCTAGACACTATTGGTGTACTGACAAGAAGAGCAATTCACTTGACTGCAGGTATAGATTTAGTATCATCTGAGATGGCAAAGTCTATCCTGCATGGCCTCCAGCTGCTGCTCCTTTATGACACATGTAAGTCCCATGTCATATCTGCCAGTTACATGCAGGCGTCTGAGATATTCTATCATTTCAAAAGTCTGTCTGTGAAAAGCAGAACTGAATTTCAAAGGAAGTGAATGCCATGAAAAAAAGAAATATTTCCTCTCACACTTCTCCTTCTCCATCCCCATTTAGGCCAATAGATCTGGGGACAAAACCAAGCTCATTCATTATCAAGTACTGTCATCAAATCAGGGTTTGGAAGGCAAGGAAAAAAACTTATGTTCAGGTTACAATACTAGACATACTCTATTATATGGAATGAAGAAAACGTTTAACTACCACTATTAAGAGACAGCCTTAGAAAAAAGGTCAGCCATACTACTCATACTTGGTCTAAGAATTCTTTTGACACAATAAAAATGTGTCTGGGATACAGAAATACTCACTATATATAATTAAGTAGTCATTAGCATTGACAAAACTAACAAAGTCACTAGAAGAAAACAGATATTTTTATGCCATTAAGTAAATCAGTTATTTATTCTCATTTTACTCTCATTATTTGCATATGATTTAGAACATATGAAAGTGGGAGATTAGTTATTTATATTTGTAAACACTACATGAGACGGCCATTAATCCTTTAGAACAGAGAAGCCTCAGTAAGCTAAGAACAAAATTCTTATATGTGACAAGTGTGACATATGTGACATGATGACAAATTTTATTTGGAGGATTTAAAAAATGCAGCCAACAATTGTAAATATCTAGCCTTTATATGTACTTTGAGTATTTATTTGAAAACAGCAAAATAAGATTAAGCTAATATTTCCCCAAATATTCATTGAAAACCTCCCTTATTATTAGATTTTACAAAAATCTAACACAAAAAAAGGTAGTATAATAAGTACTTTGAATTATTAAAATGTAATTACATAAGCTTTTAAAATTTTTTCTGCATTAATAAAATTTGCAATTCACTTTTTTATGACAATGAAAATAAAATAAATATTTAAATTTATTTTTGTTTATGTATTTTTGAGTCTTTTAATTGCTAGCTCTGTGTCTCACTTTCACCTGCAAAATGGAATTTGAATAATTGAAGTATTTTGGCTGAAGGTCCAAAATCATACTTTTTTTTTTCATACAAGGGCTAGATTTATCTATAAATTGCACTATCAATTAAAATTTAATATGCATTTTCAAATTCAGTATTTGATCACATAAAAGTAGGAGAATTTACAAAGGACTTGGAAACTCCTTTTATTATTTTTGTTAATTTAAACAAATGTCTTTCTATTGATACGAACAAAATGACCTACACATTGTTCTATTCATCCTAAAAGACTGATGGGTCTGTATTTGGATTAGAAAAGATACTCAGCGTTACCAATATCACAGTATCATAAAGCAGCCCAGTACGTTAGAGATTGGAAGGGACCTCAAGAGATCATCAGGTCCAAACCCCCTGCCAAAGCAGAATCACTTAGTGTAGTCTGCACAGGAATGCATCCAGGTGGGTTTTGAAAGACTTCAGAAAAAGAGACTCCACAACCTACCTGGGCAGCCTGTTCTAGCACTCTGTCACCCTCACTGTAAAGAAGTTTCTCCTCGTGTTGAAGTTTGAACCTGTTGTTTCTTGTCTTATTACTGTGCATCACTGAAAAGAGCTTGGCCCTATCCACTTGACACCCATCCACAGATAATTACACACTGTGAGAAATTGGTTTTAATATTAGGCTTTCACAAGGGGAATAGCTGGGGACCATGAGGTTCGATCTTTGGGCTAATTGGTTGATTGTGGTTTTTATTGTATGGGGAGAAAGGTGAGGCGCTGACATGTCTGAAGACTGGCCAGGTCAAAAGTGCAGGTTTTGTCCCAGCCCTGATGGAGAAGGGTGGGAACATACTGGGGAAAGGTATGAATATGTATGTTTGACGTCTATATAAGCTCAACCCATGTTGTTATGGTGCGCCTCTAGCAAACCTGCTATGCGTCCAGCGCTGTCTTGCCTTTATTTTATGATAAACTGGTTGTATTTAAAATTTAGCAGTGAGCTTGTTTCTCATACACACATTGATGAGATCTCCTCTCAGTCTTCTCAAGACTAAAGAGCCTCAGGCATCTCAGTCTCTCTTCATAGGGCAGATGCTCAAGTCTCCTAATTATCCTCATGGTTCTCCATTGGATTCTCTCTAGCAGTTCTCTGTCTTTCTTCAACCGGGGAGCCCAAAACTGGACACAGTATTCCATGTGTGGTCTCACCAGGGCAGAGCAGAGCAATAGAACTTCCCTAGACCTGCTGGGCACACCCTTCTTGACGCAGCCCAGGATATCATTGGCTGTCTTGCCCAAAAGGACGCATTTCTGTTCCATGGGTAACTTGCCATTCACCAGCACTGCAAGGCCTTTCTCCATGGAGCTACTTTCCAGCAGGGCAGCCACTAACCAAAATATGTCTAAGAATATGTTGGGAGTTTAATATAAAGTCCTTTCTTAAGCTAGCTTCAGAGAAAAGAAGGTAAGATATAATAAATTGTGTGATTATTTATTTATTGCTAATGTGTATACTGTGCACTATTGCAATGGAATTTACTGAAAAAACATTTGAGGCTTTTAGATGTCTTGGGATATCGAAGGATGCCCTAGGATATTGAAAACACTGTTGTGGTTTAAACCCACTCAGCTGGATGGGAAGGAAAACATGCAGCAAAAGACAGAAGGTCTGAGAAAAAGATCAGAGAAGGCTCATTCACAAGCTATGGCCACAGGTAGAAGAATTGATTCAGCTGGTTCAGATGCTGAAAGAAGGTTGTAGTGACAGGCATTAGGAAGCCAGCTAAACCTGTTTGTCCACTGCCCTTTCTCCTACCTCCCCCATCCAGGTTTGAGGCAAGGAGCCAATAGGCAGGTGCCATTAAGGCTGTCTGGAGGGGGTGGAAGCTGGACCCTGAGCCTCACGTTTCAGAGAGGCAACTGCATGTGTCAGACGCTGTATGAGAAGGTGTGTGCAGTTTTGCCCACCATACAACATTCTGAACTGATCGTCAGGATTTGAATAGCTAATGTGTCATTAGGCCGTTCAGCTTTCAAAAAGGGAACTTATAGGGAAAGATTTCAGAGCCCACATCTTTCTTTCTCTCTCTCATCTCTCGTCTTCTCCCCGCCTCCCATTCATTAATGGGATTCAAGGTGTCAAGAAGCACCTACTTCATGTTCCTATCTTTAGGGCAATTAGCTTCTTTTGTCCTAGCTGCACAGTGTTTAGATCTCCATGACAGCGGCATGTCTCCCTCTCTCTCACTTCCTCTAATTTTGGATACTATCTTTTGGATTATTCCTGCCCTTTGGATTACAAATATGAACTCAGAACATTGCTGTATTCAGCAAAGGTTTTAGTAGTCAACGTCTTGGCGGTTTGTGAGTAACTTATGATAATTTACCTGGTTATTCCTAAGATTTATAGCTTGTTTACCTGTTGGTTAGCTCTGTTGCAAACCCGAGGCGGTCTGTCTTGCCACCTGGGGTGGATTTGTTGATTCATTCATATAAGAAGTTTCCAGTTTGTTCCTCTGTATTCCAAGTTCTGATTTTCCTAGACTGTTATTCCACTGTTTATTAGCATCCTATTGTGTGTAATTAACCTATCATCCACCGGGCAAACAAACCTGAATAAAATTGGCTCTGATTTTTTTAATATATATCTAATAAATCATATTAATATTTTATCATATTTCTGGTTTATCAATTTGATCATAACTATATCAAGGTTGTAGTGAGGTGAGCTCAGTCCCCTCTCCCTGGTAACAAGTGATCGGATAACAGGAAATGGCTCAGATTGTGCCAGGGGAGGTTTAGATTGTGTATTAGAAAGAAGTTCACTGAATGGGTTGCCCAACACTGGAATAGGCTTCTCAGCAAGATGGTTGAATCCACATCCCTGGAGGTGGTTAAAAGATGCATAGATCTGGTACTAAGGGACATGGTATTTAGATTGTGGTTTTATCCAATGATTTTAAAGATCTTTTCTGATTAAAATGATTCTATGGTTCTGTGATGTAATGTACTTTCAGCCACTCTTTCCTCCTGAGGTGGAAAACTCCTCATAGTCATTCCCTGCTGCAATGTGGCATTTCCTACCATGGGAATTAGTATTAGATTATATGGGAAATTAAGGCTTCCTACTTTGGGAATTCTTTTTTTTTCTGCCCTTTTTTTTTTTGTGGGGGGTTTTTGTTTGTTTGTTTGGGTTTTTCACTGGTCATCAGTGGTTTAGGCAACTTAGACTGATGTGTTAGCTCTAGATCATATATTATGCACCTGCATATGGACAAAATATCTTAGTCTGTTTTCTCAAGGTAAGGTCCAACACCAAAAAGTTGCTTCATGGAACACAAAATCCTCATTTTATCCATTTTGATCTTTATAAATATAACTTAATTCAAACATTTTATGTTCTTTGTCTCAGAAGTTTAGTCAAGTTCTTCTTTTTCATACTACTAGGAGAACAAGTTTTGAACAGTATATCTTAACATGTATTTGATCTGATGCAGATTCTCATCTTCAACCTGACTTCTGTGTTGACCTTTGCCTCTAATAATTCTTCTCCCAGTCATTTCACAGTTCTGTATGCCCCTGCTATAGATGCCCTTGTATTATCTGTGACATTGTTGCAGCTACAGTGTCCTTAATTGACCAGGATTTTATAAATGCTGCCTTCACAAAGATCTCATTTCTTACTGTAAGTTACCTGTTAGGATGCTCTCAGGCAAGCTTTGATTTGACTGATTGGAAGAACTTTTCCCCCAGGCTTTCGCTGTTATTGTGCAAGAGATTAACATTCCAGGCTTACTCACAATCCAAAAGTGTGCGTTGATTGCTGAGACATTCAAATTCAAAGCATGGCGTATTCATTTCCTATGCCCCTGCTTTTATTGTACATACATACAGCACGCCATGAACTGGAAGCAGGTGGTGCATGCTTGCTTCTGGCAACTCATTTAATATGGACAACTTCTGGAGAAATATACAGAAGAGATGAGGGAAATTACTTTTTTAATTGTATGACAAGTAAGTTTGGAGTTATTGAGACCTTCTTAGAAATAGTCAGACCTTGTTTTAATTTCTTTTGTGAGTCCTTCAGTTAATATTAAGTCTTATTTAAAATTTTCTGAGATGTATTTGAATTATCCCTCCTCCATTTTCTATTTCATTTTGGTTCAGCAATGTACAGTCTCATTCATTGTCTCTAGGTTCTTTTTGGCTAACTTGGTAATTCAAACTTTGGCACTGTGTGGTGTCAAACAGTTCCTATGTAAATTTGTTTCTTTACATAGAACATGCTACTCTCTTCTCCTTGGACACCATAGAAATCAAAGGAGACACTTTCTGTATTTAGTGTCAAATCTCCTTCAGACAGCACTTGGTCCAATATCTTTTTTTCTTAGCTTTTTCTATACTGCAGTCTTACTGATTTTTTTTCTTCTTTTCTTCAGTCCTCCTTTTCTTTCCTGGGACATAAAATAGTCAAGTAAAATTGTAAAATTTTATTTATTGGGTTCCAGTACATGCCTGTATTCTGGGAGGTGACAGCATCCAAAGTCTGAGGGAAACCCCACTATTGTTTCAGCCAAATAGCTATATGAAAGGTGTTCTTACAGCTTTTGACAAATTAAGGGAAAGCTTTATATTTAGCAAGACTGAATCTGGCCCATAATAATTCACAGAATCACAGAATCACAAAATGGCTTAGGTTGGAAGGGACCTTAGAGATCATCCACTCCAACCTTACTGGCATGGGCAGGGACACTTCTCAACTAGACTTGGCTGCTCAAGGCCTCATCCACAACCTCCCTGGGCAGCCAGTTCCAGATTATTACCTCACTTGTACTGAAGAACTTCTTCCTAAGATCCAGTCTAAACTTACTCTCCCTCAGCTTAAAACCATCACCCCTTGTCCTATCTTTAGACACCCTTATGAAGGGCCACTCTTCAGTCTTTGTGTAGAATCCCTTCAGGTGTTGGAAGGCATCTCTAAGGTCCCCCCAGAGTCTTCTCTTCTCCAGGCTGAACATGCAGAACACCCTCAGCCTATCCTCATAGCAAAAGTGTTCCAGCCCTTGGATCTTTATGGCCCTGTTTTGACTTGCTCCAACAGCTCTCTGTCCTTCTTATGATGGAGACACTACGACTGGATTCAATATTTGAGATGGGGCCTCAAGAGCAAAGGGGAAGAATCACCTCCCTTGACCTTGGTTAAAGGGAACACTGAGAATTTCTACAGGTATATTAATGGCAAGAAGATTACTAGGGAAAGTGTGGGCTCCCTCAGAAAGGAAACTGGTGAAATGGTCACAAGTGATGTGGAAAAGGCTGAGGTACTTCATAACTTCTTTACCTCAGTCTTCACTGCAACGGCCTCTAGCCAGGCTCCTGGAGTCATGGAAGACAATGGCAGGGACCGGGACGAAGAACTGCTCATCATAAGTGAAGATCAGGTTTGTGATCACCTGAAGAACCTGAAAGTGTTCAAGTCCATGGGACCCAATGGGATACACCCACAGGTACTGAGAGAACTGACAGATGAGGTTGCTAAACTCCTCTTTATTATATTTCAAAAGTCATGGCAATCTGGGGAAGTCCCAACAGACTGGAAAAGGGGAAACATTACTCCCATTTTCAAAAAGGGTGAGAAGGAGGAACCAGGGAACTACAGGCCAGTCAGTCTCACCTCTGTGCCTGGAAAGATCATGGAGTAGATTCTCCTGGAGGTGCTACTGACTCAGAAGAATAGTGAAGAGGTGATTGGGAACAGTCAGCATGGCTTCACCAAGGGCAAATCCTGCCTGACAAACCTGGTTGCCTTCTATGAGCAGGTGACAAAATTAATAGATGAGAGGTCAGCAACTGATGTCATTTACCTGGACCTGAGCAAAGCCTTCGACACTGTCCCACACCACATCCTGGTCTCCAAACTGGTGACACATGGGTTTGATGGGTGGACCACTAGATGGATAAGGAACTGGCTTGATGGCTGCACCCAAAGAGTGGCTGTCAATGGGTCCATGTCCCAGTGGAGGCCAGTGACAAGTGGAGTCCCTCAGGGATCAGTCCTGGGACCAGTTTTGTTCAACATCTTTGTTGGTGACATGGACAGTAGCATTGAGTGCACCCTCAGCAGGTTTGCTGATGACACCAAGCTGTGTGGTGCAGCAGACATGCTGGAGGGAAGGGAGGCCATCCAGAGGGACCTTGACAGGCTGGAGAGATGGGCACAAGACAACCTCATGAGGTTCAACCAGACCAAGTGCAGGGTCCTGCATCTGGGTGGAGGCAATCCCAAGCACAAATCCAGGCTGGGCAGTGACTGGCTGGAAAGCAGCCCTGAGGAGAGAGACTTGGGGGTGCTGGTGGACAAAAAGCTCAACATGAGTTCTCAATGTGCACTTGCAGCCCACAAAGCCAATCAGAGCTGGGCTGCATCAGGAGAAGTGTGGCCAGCAGGTCAAGAGAGGTGATTCTCCCCCTCTACTCAGCTCTGGTCAGACCCCACCTAGAGTACTGTGTCCAGTTCTGGAGTCCCTATTACAAGAGGGATGTGGAGGTGCTGGAACGTGTCCAGAGAAGGGCCACAAGGATGATCAGGGGCTGGAGCACCTCTCCTATGAGGACAGACTGAAGGAGTTGGGGCTGTTCAGTCTGCAGAGGAGAAGGCTCCGAGGTGACCTTATTGTAGCCTTCCAGTATCTGAATGGGGCCTACAAGAAGGCTGGGGAGGGACTTTTCAGGATCTCAGGTAGTGATAGGACTAGGGGGAATGGAATGAAGCTAGAGGTGGGGAGATTCAGGCTGGATGTGAGGAGGAAGTTCTTCACCATGAGAGTGGTGAAGCCCTGGAATGTGTTGTCCAGGGAGGTGGTTGAGGCTCCATCCCTGAAGGTATTTAAGATCAGGGAGCAGCATAGTTTTCCACTGTTCCAAAATGTGGTAGTTGGTGATCTGCTCAGCCGCCTGGATCCCCACAAGTCCATGGGACCAGATGGGATCCATCCTAGGGTGCTGAGGGAACTGTCAGAGGAGCTGGCCAAGCCGCTCTCCATCATTTTTCAGCAGTCCTGGCTCACTGGACAGGTCCCAGAGGACTGGAAGCTGGCCAACATGGTGCACATCCACAAGAAGGGCCGGTTGGATGAGCCAGGGAATTATAGGCCTGTCAGCCTGACCTTAGTGCCAGGCAAGATCATGGAACAGGTCATCCTGAGTGCATTAACACAGCACTTAGAGGATGGCCAAGGGATCAGGCTCAGCCAACATGGATTTAGGAAGGGCAGGTCCTGCCTGACCAACCTGATCTCCTTCTATGATCAGGTGACCCGCCTGGTGGATGTGGGGAGGTCTGTGGATGTAGTTTACCTGGACTTCAGCAAGGCCTTTGACACCATCCCCCATAGCAAACTGCTGGCCAAGCTGTCAGCCCATGGCTTGAACAGCAGCACTCTGAGTTGGGTTAGGAACTGGCTGGATGGCCGAACCCAGAGAGTGGTGGTGAATGCTGTCACATCCAGCTGGCAGCCAGCCAGTAGTGGAGTCCCCCAGGGATCAGTGCTGGGCCCCATCCTCTTTAACATCTTTATTGATGATCTGGATGAGGGCATTGAGTCTGTCATCAGTAAATTTGCTGATGACACCAAGCTGGGGACAGGAGTTGATCTGCTAGAGGGTAGAGAGGCTTTGCAGAGAGACCTCGACAGGCTGGACAGATGGGCAGAGTCCAACGGCATGAGATTTAACACATCCAAGTGCCGGGTTCTGCACATTGGCCACAACAACCCCAGGCAGTGCTACAGGCTGGGGTCAGAGTGGCTGGAGAGCAGCCAGGCAAAGAGGGACCTGGGGGTGCTGGTTGATGGTAGGATGAACATGAGCCTGCAGTGTGCCCAGGTGGCCAGGAGGGCCAATGGCATCCTGGCCTGCATCAGGAACAGTGTGGCCAGCAGGAGCAGGGAGGTCATTCTGCCCCTGTACACTGCACTGGTTAGGCCACACCTCGAGTACTGTGTCCAGTTCTGGGCCCCTCAGTTTAGGAAGGAGGTTGACTTGCTGGAACGAGTCCAGAGAAGGGCAACGAAGTTAGTGAGGAGCTTGGAACACAAGCCCTATGAGGAGAGACTGAGGGAGCTGGGGCTGCTTAGCCTGGAGAGGAGGAGACTCAGGGGTGACCTTATTGCTCTCTACAACTACCTGAAGGGGGGGTGTAAACAGGCAGAGGTTGGTCTCTTCTCCCAGGCAGCCAGCACCAGAACAAGAGGACACAGTCTCAGGCTGCGCCAGGGGAAGTTCAGGCTGGAGGTCAGGAGGAAGTTTTACACGGAGAGAGTGATTGCCCATTGGAATGGACTGCCCGGGGAGGTGGTGGAGTTGCCGTCACTGGAGGTGTTCAGGAGGACACTTGACAGGGTGCTTGGTTAGATGGGTTAGTTGATTAGGTGGTGTTGGGTGATAGGTTGGATGAGATGATCTTGAAGGTCTCTTCCAACCTGGTTTATTCTATTCTATTCTATCAGGCTGGATGCGGCTCTGGCCAGCCTGATCTAGTGTGGGGTACCCCTGGCCACGGCAGGGGGGTTGGAACTAGATGATCCTTGTGGTCCCTTCCAACCCTGACTGATACTATGATACTGCTATGACCTGCTGACCACGCTCCTCTTGATGCAGTCTAGGATAGAATTCCTTATCAAGAAACAATTTACACCAAGCTTATGACTTTGATTTACCATTCAGACTCCAGTAAGAATTTAATCAGAGGTGCTTATATGATACTTCTACATGTATTATATGAAATAAAAACTGATGTTCCCAGAAATCGCTGTAAAATACATTAAATTCTTATTACATTACAGTTATTCTTTCATTATGTACAGGAGAGTTGGACATTGGAATCATCTCCCAAGAGATGTAGTGGATTTCCCTACAATGGACAGTTTTAAGACTCAGCTTCCAGCAGTCATGGAGTCTGTCACAGGTTGAGTTGTCTCTATGATGGATATATTCATACTACTGTTATTCCAGCTTCAAAATGAAAGTGAGGGCTGAAATGAAGTGTCACGGGGCTTGAAGTTCAGACTGCTGAACATGAGACGCTTCCTGTTCTAGTTGCTGCTTCCACTTTCTCATCTGTTGGGGTGGCTGCTGCATCCTTAGAGGCTGCTGGATGGTTGGGTGGCAGGAACCATTTTATCACTGGCTTCTGCTGCTGCTTTCACTAAGGTAATTGTACAGAGCAAGATCTCATTAAAACTCCTTTTCTCAAGCCAGATTTTATGTGCTGTTTTTGTTACTTTCCCTCCTACCTGAATGGGTAGAGAACTGGCTGTGTTCACCCAAGACAATCCATATTTGGCATCCAACATGGGGTTTAGAATGCAGGATCTCTTAACTAAGTCTATTTTGGCAGGAGACTAAAGGGCTAAGAAAACAAGAAACAACATAGTAAGAGGATTCAATTAAGGCTTGAGGCTTGTTAAGAATTTTATATAAGGTTTTTTTTCCCTGTGTTATGTTCACTATATTGATGCATTTTATTTCTGGGTATGGCTGGGGCCAATGTGCACTTGCAATCCATGTGTTCTGTGTCATCTCAGGGGAATGGTTTAAAGCTATGCTGTTGCTGCTGTCTTGGTTACTGGTATGTTATGATATGGTTATTCCACTAGCCACTTGCTTTAGATGTAATCTCACAAAATTGATGGGCCAGGTTTTGCCCAGAGCAATACATATCTTTCCCAAGAATACCACATGGAGATCTGCCACAAATGCCTAGAATGGGAGTCACCTCCAGTGGTTTAGAATTTCACCCCTTGACAAGCTGGTGAAATGTTTGAAAACACTGTGTTGTCAGCCTGGAAGTTCCTGAGAGACAGAAATCAATTCAATGTGTTGAGGCCTGGCCCATAGCTACAGAGGCTTTCCATCACTGTTTAGCATGCTCAGGGGCAAGAGGTCTCTACACCTATAGGCAGACTAGTAAGCGCTATGGCTACTCAGACCTGAAAAGCAGGCATGTCAACTGTACCAGAGAATGAGCCAGTGCCAGTATCAGCTGCCCCTGTACAGAAGAAGAAATATAAAAGAAAAGCAGCTCATCTGGAAAAGGATGAGGATGAATCAAGGTCATCACAGAAACAAGAGGAAGAGCCAGGGGTGGTCATTCAGTCTTTATCTCTGCGCAAGGAGAAACGGTGTATGAAATGACTAGCGGGCTATGGCAATGCGAGGGAAGTGTCTCTTCCTCTGTACAGGCCTGAGTTTCAACCATGAAGGAAGTCCCAGAAGGCTGACTAAATCCAAGAGAACCTGTCCTGTTCCCCGTCTGTACAGTTCTGTGTTTTGGCCACGAGGAGAAGGCACTTTCCTGTCTAAGAGACAGAATCTGGGAGGTATACCCCCGTGTATATGCTGTGGCTCTGCTTACGTGACCATGGGGAGGACATGAGGAAGTGGGACAGAAAACCCACTTCAGTCCTAGCTTTGTGATTATGTGAATTACAAGGAAATTCTCCCCAGAAAAAGCTGCCTGAGTTTCCATTGGAAAATCATCCAAAAAGAGCAGACAAACTGCTACTACTTCTGATCCTCCTGAATGGGCTTCCAAAGCATCTTCACGAGACACAAATTATTCCAGTCAGAATTAGTAGGGCCCTGCCTCCAACCAGGTGGAAGATGGGGACAGCTGGGTTCATTGGACTGTATGGATTCAATGGCTTGGCAAGCTGAACCCACAAGAGTATGAAGCTTTAGTAGATACAGGTACACAGAGTACTCTGATGCCATCGAACTATGATGCCATCTATATTTCTGGTGTGACAGGGGGTGTGTTGGAGGCAGAGCATTGGAATGCAAACCCCAGTTTGCTTTCCCTTGAAGGAGTGGAAGGAGTCACTGGAATCAACTGACCCAGGGGTGGAAACACAGCCCCACCCTTTGGACTGATCATGGGCTGAACCAGGATGTACTGAAACAGGGTAGAACTCCAGAGCATCTGCAGTGAGAAGTCTTCTGTGTATCTGAAGGCGATATAATTGTGAGTGAGAATGGACAGTGAATTATGTTACTTTCCTTCCTATCTGTATGAGGAGAGGTGGGGAGTACTTGAGAGAGTGGGATGTGTTAACCCAGGCTGAAATTATATTGATTTCTAATCTGGTTTACAGGGTGACATTGCAAATGTTAAATAAAACAAGTTTACTTTTATCTACTGTCAGTTCTCTACCTTTCTTCTGACACATCTGCTATTACAATATTTATGACTTCAGGGTGGAGTAATAAAAACTCCAATGAATGTAAACTCACAAAATAGTTTTACTCCTGCATAGCTAAGCAACTTACTCTCTTTTCAGTTAAGTATTTAAAGGTGTGTGCAAGTTGCAAGGTATTGCCTCATCTTTTCTCTAGAGATGGTTAGAGCTAAAACGATCATTCTGGTGTATTTCCTTCTTTTGGTGGTTTGTTTTCTGTTACTGAAACTTGTAATATCTTATAAAAATTCTCTTCCGGTGTACAGAGATGTTTCAAGGAGTTTATTTCTTCACACTAATGTCTAGCTGCCTGATTACCAGTTCATTTATGACTTCCAAGGAATGAATCATTTATGTAATTTTTGTGCAAGACTGAATGTTATCTCATTTCCTTGCAAAGTGACAATTCCTGATACATAGTCTCCAGTGCACAGCTCCTGTCAGTTACACAATGAAATATTCAGTCACTGAACTTGAAGTCTGTAGGAAAATATACTAAAACTTCTGAAGGGCTTGGTGGTTTGTTACTTTTGGTGGTTTTTTGTTTGTTTGTTTTGTTTAGTTTTTGTTGTTGGGGGGTGTTGGTTTGTTTTTTGTTTGTTTTGTTGTTTGGTTGTTCTGTTTGTTTTGTTGTGGGGTTATTGTTATGTTTTAGGGTATTTTTACACAAAATTAATTTTCACACATAGATCTGAATATTATTTGCTCTAAGGCAGTTACTATGGAGTACATTCAGAGCTATGATTACTCTTCATCTGATTCTGCTGTTATTTTTCTTTTGAAATTTTCCAGAAGAATCATATTTCAGACAGAAAGTTCCTCTGTGCACTTCTCTAAGATGCTTGCTATAGAAATGAGCTGTCTAGCACAGCCAGTTGTGCAGCCATTTGAGAGCTATTTGAGGAAGCAACTTACTTTCAACCAGGAAATTATATTAAAAATATTTAAAAATGTATAGGAAACCTTAAAAAAAATTAATTACTTATTAACATAATTATTTAGAAAAAAGCGTTCTATGACTGAGGTTAACAGGAGTTTTGCCTTCAACATCAGTGAAGACCTTTTTCAGAGAAATCTAGGAGCTAATCAGCTAACATAGCAGGTTATCTTTAAGCAGATTGCAAGACTGATAAACTTTTATGAACTGGAACCATGTGACTGTCATTTTTTACTGGGGAAGAATTACCTCAGAAAATATATTGAGGCAGGGAGGCAGATAGAAGCAGACTGAAGAAACTTCATGATAGCATGTAGGGAAAAAATGTAGAAAGGATGGGAATACACTGTCAGGGTCCGGAGACACAGTTCTTTTAAATATTCCCGTGTTTGTGAAATTAAAGGCACAAACGAGGCCAAAGTATCAACAGCTAGACTATTTATTAGATAAAGTGGACATAAGAAGGGAGAGGGAGAAAAGAGAGAGAGAGAGAGACGAGAGAGAGAGAGAGAGAGAGAGAGAAGAGGGAAGGAATTAGAAGGAGAAAGTCAGAAAGAGATTATATTACCAACGGTCAGGGGTGGTGAGAGTCCAAGATGCGTTGCGTTGCCCCGTGATGTTATGGTGCCGTCTTCTCTCTTCTTCTTTGACAGTGTCACTCAAGTCTTTTATACAGTTTTTTAGTCCTCAGGCAGGTCAGGTATTTCAGAGGCAAGGCAATAATCCAGGTATCTGTTCCCCCGGAAATCTGTGTATGTGGGCAAGACTTCTGGATGGGGGTGAGGGGGGGCCTCCGTCCCCCCCCCCTCCATTCAGACAAGTCCTGCCACATTCCTTTACACAGGTGGTGGAAACCATAGTATCACCCTGCCCAGAAAGCCTGATGGCTGGGTCCTTGGGTCCATTGTTGTAGTCCGGTGTTACCACGATGCAATCACAAGCTGATTTGCATCCAGGATTGGTCGTGATGGCTGGGTCCTTAGGTCCATTGTTGTAGTCCGGGTGTTATCACGATGCAATCACAAGCTGATTTGCATCCAAGATTGGTCACTTTGTCTTTGTTGATTTACATTAAGAGAGACAAACTTGTCGTCTTCCACATACACGTTTCATGAAACGTACACATCTGCATCAGTAAGACTAGTCCAGATTTGAAAAGACAGGAAAAAGAAAAATGAAAGGACTTAATACTGTTCTGAGACACTGAACTGAACTTGGTTCCCATCCCCATATCTGCCTAAGCTTTTCTTTTAAAATTTACACTGAAGAACTAGTTTCTTCTGCCTCTAAGTTAGAACAAGGCAACCTGCTAAGTATATGTATTTTAAAAAATATTTTCTATTATGATAAACAAAGTATTCATGGGAATATTATGAGGGTCCCATTCTACTCCTGTTGAAAGTAGAGGTAAAATTTAAAATGTTCTTAATTCATGTTGTCAGCATTAATGTATGTTTAACCAATGTAATACATCTACTCCCTTATAATGGATTCTAGTTGTAAAAATCAAGAAAAATTATATAGTATTAAAAGATATGACAAGAATAAATCCAGAGCTAACATATATTATTTATGAATACAAAGCCTAGATGAATAAACAGGCAACTTTAGATTGATATTGTTGAACTTAAAATGACTAACATGATGACTTCACTAATCTACAACTGCAAAGAATTTCTTTCCATGTTATCCTCCACTTAAACTTTGTTTGGGTTTTTTATATTAAAGCTGCTAATCAAACTCATTCTTTACAAAGGTAGGCTATTACTGAACACATGTCAACTTGGAACTATACTTGAAGATTGCTAAAATAAAAATACCAGCCTGAGAAAATAACTTGATCTATCAAAACATTTGTCAGAACAGATTTATCCCTGCGCTCTATCAGGGAATTGCATGAGGGCATTAAAAACTTAAACTACATCAACATTGAGAGAGGGAATGCTTCTCTGGTGAGACCTCACCTGGAATACTGCAGCCAGCTCTGGAGCCCTCAGCACAAGGACACAACCAATCAAAGTGGATCCGCGGGAGGGTCACAAAAGCGATCCAAGGGCTGGTGTACCTCTTGTATGAGGGCAGTCTGAGAGAATTAGGGTTGCTCCGCCTAAAGAAGAGAAGGCTGTGAGGGGACCTAATTATGGCATTTCAGTACTTAAAGGGGCCTATCAGAAAGACGAGGACATACTTTTTAGCAAGGGCTGTTGTGACAGGACAAAGATGAATGTTTTTAAAATAAAAGAGAGTTGATTTAGGATACATACAAGGAAGATTTTTTTTTTCCTACAGCGAGGGTGGTAAAACACTAGAACAGGTAGCCCAAAAAGGCCCCATCCCCAGAAATTATCAAGGTGAAGTTGAACAGGGCTCTGATCAACCTGATCTCATCAAAAAAGTCCAGATCTACAACAAGGTGACCCACTTACTGAATGAGGGAAAGGCTGTCGATATTGTTTACCTGGACTTAGTGAAGCCTTTGTTACCATTTCCCACAGCATCTTCCTGGAGACACTGGCTTTTCATGGTTTGGATGGGTAGGCAATTTGCTGGATTAAGAACACTTTAGAGGTCTGCAGCTGCAACTGTGATCTCAGCCCTTCCCTGCTCACCCAGGCAGGACAGGCACAGCAGCACAAAGTGTGGAGCAGCACGTCCCCTGAACCAGCCTCTTTTTCATGAGAGGCAGGCACAGCGTGGGCACAGTCTCTGCAGCAGGAGGCCAGGGGTTTTCACCAGAGGGAAGTGCTGAGTCACGTGGGTTTTCTGTCAAAATCTTCTCCATTTAGGTCACACAGGCAGATTGATGCAACTCAGTGTAAAACTGTTTCCCAGAGATCTGTGTCAACTCAGACAGAGGTCCCACATAAACATGCAAGTGTCCAGGCTCCTGGCTGTAAGGACTGCCAGAGTCTCTCGCTTCTCATGGCCGGCTGCAGGGCCTACACCTCTATTGGCTGTGAGCAAATGGGTGACCTTCTCTGTCTAGTGGCTGAGCTGAAGGAGGAAGTTGAAAGACTGTGAACTACTAGGGAGTGCCAGAGGGAGCTGGACTGGTGGAATCAGACTCTGCCATCCTTCAAAAAGTTCCATCAGCCATGTAGTAGTCAGAACACTCAGTGCTCGCTACTCTCTTGCCAGCCTCCCAAACAAAATGAATCAAAAGATGGAGATCAATGGAGACTAATTCCTCCCAAGTACACCAGGCATGGCACCTCAAAAGCCATTAAACTCTCTCAGGTGCCCCTGTATAATGGATTTGTTGTTATTAGTGAACCTAAAAACAATGTACAGCAAGTGAAATCAACAAAAAGCAGCTATGAAAGCTTGACTGGTTTACATCATTCAGAAAGGCTAGGAGTGAGCAAACCTACTGTCAAAACATTTGCAGCTAAGAAGAAACAATGGATGTATGTCATTGGGGACTCACTTCTGAAGGGTGTTGAGGGTCCTACATGCAGACCTGATCCACTCTTTAGGGAAGTCTGTTGCCTACTTGGAGCCAGGGTCAAGGACGTAGTAAGAAAATCTCTTACCCTGGTCTGCCAAACTGACTACTACCTGTTGTTGGTTTTCCAAGGAGGCAATGATGAAATTTCAAAATGAAGTTTAAGGTCAATGAAGAAGGACTTCAGAGCCCTGGGACAAATGATTAAGGACTCAGGAGCACAAGTAGTATTTCCTTTTGTCCCCCCACTAGCTATGCCTGAGGATGAAATAAATATAAAAGTCCAGCAGATTAATGCCTGGCTGCGGGACTAGTGTCAATGGCAGGATTTTGGGTTATTTGATCATGGACTACTCTACAACAGACTCCAGGCATGTTGACTGTAGATAGGAAATGCTTGTCTCTAAGAGGAAAAAGAATCCTGGAACAAGAACTAGCAGGGCTGATTAATAGGTCTTTAAACTAATTTCAAAGGGGGAAGAGGGAAAAATGAGCCTCACTGAGGAGAATCCTGGGACAATTGTGATGCAGGGTACCAGCTCCATTGCTATCACAGGGGCTGCAGGGGATAGTGCATTATGCAACACGCACAATGGTAACAGATACTCCTCTGCTAAGTTTCTGAAGTGTCTGTACACCAATGCAAGAAGCATAGGAAATAAGTAGGATGAACTAGAAATCTGGGTGCAGTCACAGGGCTATGGTCTTGTCTCAATTGCAGAGCCATGGTAGGACAGCTCCCATGACTGGAACGTGGTTATGGACAATTATGTACTTTTCAGGAAGGGCAGACTGACAAGGCAAGATGGTGGAGTTGCCCTCTATGTGAATAAGAAACTAGAATGTATTGAACTTAACCCAGAGGGAGATGATAAAAGTGTTGAAAGCTTAAGGGCAAGAGTGAAGGAACATACAAACATGGATGATAGGGTTGTGGGTGTTTACTACAGACTACCAAACCAGGAAGAAGCTACTGACAAGTCCTTCTACAGGCACCTGGAAGTAGCCTCAAGATCAAGTGCCTTGGTGCTCATGAGTGACTTCAACTACTTGGATATTACTTTGAAAGATCACACAGCCAAGCACAAACAGTCCAAATGGTTCCCTCAGTGCATTGATGACAGCTTCCTCCTGCAAGTAGTTGAAGAACCAACAAGGAGGAGTACAATGCTGGACCTGGTATTAACAAACAAAGAAGGACTGGTTTTAGATGTTCAGGTTGGTGGTAATCTTGGTTGCAGTGACCATGACATGTTAGAGTTTAATATCAACAGATAAAGAAGCAGAGTGATAAGTAAAATTTCAGCCCTGGACTTTAAGAGGGCCAACTTTCCCCTCTTCAAGACTCTACTTAGAAATATTTAGTGGACTGGGGCTCTGAAAGGAAGGGGGATCCAAGAGAGCTGGTTAATATTCAAGCATTATCTCCTCCAAGCTCAGAAGAAATGTACTCTCTTGAAAAAAAATCAAGTAAGGCAGGCAGAACATCTTCATGGATAAGCAAGGAACTCTTAGTACAATTAAAAAATAAAAAAGTTTACAATATATGGAAAAAAGGACTAGTCAGTTGGGAGGATTATAGAGATATAACCAGAGAATGTAGAGATGCAACAAGGAAGGCCAAGGCTCTCTTGCAACTAAGTCTTGACAGTGAGGTGAAAGCGAACAAGAAGAGTTTTTTCAAATACATCAATGATAAAAGGAAGAACAGACAAAAGGTGTGCCCTCTGCTGAATGATATGGGAGATATGGTAACTGATCATGCAGAGATGGCAGAATGGTAACTGATGATGCAGAGAGGGCAGAGTTGCTGAATGCCTTCTTTCATAGTTTCATAGTTTCATTCAGGGTTGGAAGGGACCACAAGGATCATCTAGTTCCAACCCCCCTGCCGTGGGCAGGGACACCCCACACTAGATCAGGTTGGACAGAGCCTCATCCAGCCTGGTCTTAAACACCCCCAGGGACGGGGCCTCGACCACCTCCCTGGACAACACATTCCAGGGCTTCACCACTCTCATGGTGAAGAACTTCCTCCTCACCTCCAGCCTGAATCTCCCCACCTCCAGCTTCATTCCATCATCCCTAGTCCTATCACTACCTGACATCCTGAGAAGTCCTTCCCCAGCCTTCCTGTAGGCCCCATTCAGATACTGGAAGGCCACAATTAGGTCACCTCAGAGCCTTCTCTTCTCCAGACTGAACAGCCCCAACTCCTTCAGTCTGTCCTCATAGGAGAGGTGCTCCAGCCCTTTGATCATCCTTGTGGCCCTTCTCTGGACACGTTCCAGCACCTCCACATCCCTCTTGTAATAGGGACTCCAGAACTGGACACAGTACTCTAGGTGGGGTCTCACCAGGGCTGAGTAGAGGGGAAGAATCACTTCCCTCGACCTGCTAGCCACACTTCTCCTGATGCAGCCCAGCATCTGATTGGCTTTCCAGGCTGCAAGTGCACGTTGAGAGCTCATGTTGAGCTTTTTGTCCACCAGCACCCCCAAGTCTCTCTCCTCAGGGCTACTTTCCAGCCAGTCACTGCCCAGTCTGGATTTGTGCCTGGGATTGCCTCCACTCAGATGCAGGACCCTGCACTTGCTCTTATTGAACTTCATGAGGTTGCTTGCGCCCATCTCTCCAGCCTGTCAAGGTCCCTCTGGATGGCCTCCCTTCCCTCCAGCGTGTCTGCTGCACCACACAGCTTTGTGTCATCAGCAAACCTGCTGAGGGTGCACTCAATGCCACTGTCCATGTCACCCACAAAGATGTTGAACAAGACAGGTCCCAGGACTGATCCCTGAGGGACTCCGCTTGTCACTGGCCTCCACTGGGACATGGACCCATTGACAGCCACTCTTTGGGTGCAGCCATCAAGCCAGTTCCTTATCCATCTAGTGGTCCACCCATCAAACCCGTGTGTCACCAGTTTGGAGACCAGGATGTGTTGTGGGACAGTGTCGAAGGCTTTGCTCAGGTCCAGGTAAATGACATCAGTTGCTCGCCCCTCATCTATTAATTTTGTCACCTGCTCATAGAAGGCCACCAGGTTGGTCAGTCAGGATTTGCCCTTGGCAAAGCCGTGCTGACTGTTCCAAATCACCTCTTCACTATTCTTTTGAGCAAGTAGTGACTCCAGGAGGATCTGCTCCATGATCTTTCCAGGCACAGAGGTGAGACTGACTGGCCTGTAGTTCCCTGGTTCCTCCTTCTTACCCTTTTTCAAGATGGGGGCAATGTTTCCCCTTTTCCAGTCTGTGGGGACTTCACCAGATTGCCATGACTTTTGAACTATAATAGAGAGGGGTTTAGCAACCTCATCTGCCAATTCTCTCAGTACCCGTGAGTGTAACCCGTCGGGTCCCATGGACTTGAACACTTTCACGTTCTTCAGGTGATCACGAACCTGATCTGCACTTACAATGGGCAGTTCTTCCTCCCCGTCCCTGGCATTGTCTTCCATAACATCAGGAGTGTGGCTGGAGGGCCTTGCAGTGAAGACTGAGGTAAAGAAGTTATGAAGTACCTCAGCCTTTTCCTCATCACTTGTGACCATGTCACCATTTTCCTTTCTGAGAGGGCCCACACCTTCCCTAGTCTTCTTCTTCCCATTAATATACCTGTAGAAGTTCTTAGTGTTCCCTTTAATCTCCCTGGCTAGATTCAATTCAAACTCTGCTTTGGCTTTCCTAACCAGGACTCTTGCTGCTCGGGCAGCTTCCTTATATTCCCCCTGTTCTACCTGTCCTTCTCTCCACTTGCTGTAGAGTTTCCTTGTGGTGGGTTGGAAGGGGTAAGGCTAAGAAGCCTCTTCCCTTCCCCCTTGTAAGGTAAAAGGAAAGAAAAATTGAAGGGAAAAGAAAAAAAAACTCACCAGCTGGATTAGCAAAGCAGTGGAGCTATATTTACAAAGCAATGTAGGGTTTGCAGGGGGATATTTACAAATATACAATATCTACAATATATACAAAGATATACAACAGAGTAACACAGAAATGAGAGTAACTCCCCTCGGCCGAGGGGGATTCCCCACCTCCGCTCTCCCCTCTCTTCCCCCCTTTCCCCAGAATGGGATAGAAAGAGGAAGAAAAGAGAGAAAAAAAAATGTTAGAGGCAGTTTGTGTTAGTTGGAAGCAGTTAATATAGACCTGGTTATCTTATCCTCAAGGCCGAGGCCTTGGCAGAAAGCCCAGCACAGAGAAGAGTTGCTGCACCGTGGAGAAGCGGAAGCAAGAGTGACAGAGAAGTGCTGGGAATGCCCACTTCACTCTCAGGCCAGATAGTGCTTCCTCCCACTCGCCCAATGAAAATTAGTTTAGAATATTCCTTCTGTTTACCAACTTCCGTCCACCATATTCCCTTTCTTAAGGGGACAGCGTCAACCGGGCACAATCCACCCCTTCTAAACAATTTTCATTGGCTGTTTATACTGTCCATCCAATCCAAGATGATATTTACAGTTCATGAATAGAGTTCATAGTCCATTCCGGCTATGCTCAGATGTGGATGATTCAAAAGTCCAAGAAAATCAGAAAATGAGAAAAATGGAAAACAGTTCATTTCTTCGCCGACGAAGCGAAGAAAAAGGGAAACAGGGATTCTCAGGGTCTCTTAGTTGACTCAGGGCTCTCAGGGACCTCAGGGTTCGTGCACCGTAGATTCCTCGTTGATTCTTCTTTTGGGCGCGATGTAGCTGTACAACAGTTCGAAGTTAACCTCTTTCAGCTAAAGTTAAATTTCTTTGTGGTATACACTGAATTTCACCATTCTCTTGCATTACCCAATAAGTGTGACCCGGACCTTCAGCTGAAACCACCCCTCGGACAGGTTTAGCCTCTCCTGAGGGTGAAAATACCCATACAGTTTTACCTAACAGATTCTTTTCTCTAACAACAGGAACTCTATCACCTTCCACTTTCCGTAGCAAATCTGAATGTGCAGGTCCAGCTCGGTTCACTGAACCTCTACTATTTACCAGCCAGGTTGCTTGTGCTAAATGTTTCTCCCAGTTTTTCAAAGATCCACCCCCCATGGCTTTAAGAGTGGTCTTCAACAAACCGTTGTAACGTTCAATCTTCCCTGAAGCTGGTGCATAGTAGGGAATGTGGAATATCCACTCAATACCGTGCTCTTTTGCCCAGTTCTTGACAAGGTTGTTCTTGAAATGAGTTCCGTTGTCTGACTCAATCCTCTCTGGAGTTCCGTGTCTCCACAGGATCTGTCTCTCCAGACCGAGAATGGTGTTGCGGGCAGTTGCATGTGGAACTGGATAAGTTTCCAACCATCCAGTGTTTGCCTCTACCATAGTAAGCACGTATTGCTTACCAGAACGAGAACGTGGTAGAGTGATGTAGTCAATCTGCCAAGCTTCACCATACTTGTACTTGGACCATCGGTCACCATACCACAAGGGCTTAAGTCGTTTTGCCTGCTTAATAGCAGCACAAATGTCACAGTCATGGATGACTTGTGTGATAGCATCCATGGAAATGTCTATGGATCTGTCATGAGCCCATTGGTATGTTGCATCTCTGCCTTGATGTCCTGACGAATCGTGAGCCCACCGAGCTAAGAATATCTCACCTCGGTGTTTCCAGTCGAGATCAAGATTAGAGTCCATGTCTACTTGAGAAACTCTTGCGGCTAGATCTGCCTGATGGTTGTGTTGCTGTTCCTCAGTAGCTTTGCTCTTAGGAATGTGAGCATCGATGTGTCTCACTTTCACTGGAATTCTCTCGATTCGATCAGCAATGTCCTGCCATAGGTTGGCTGCCCAAATGGGTTTTCCTTTTCTCTGCCAACCACTCTTCTTCCAGTTCTTTAGCCAACCCCATAGAGCATTGGCTACCATCCATGAGTCGGTGTAGAGATAAAGCTTTGGCCATCTCTCACATTCAGCTACGTCGAGAGCTAGCTGGACAGCTTTTACCTCTGCGAACTGACTGGATTCTCCTTCTCCATCTTTCGCCTCTGCGACTCGGCGTGTTGGACTCCACACTGCAGACTTCCACCTTTGCTTGTTTCCAACAAGACGACAGGAACCGTCTGTGAACAAAGCATATTTCTTTTCATCATCAGAAAGGTCATTGTAAGGAGGAGCTTCCTCAGCACGAGTTACTTTCTCCTCTGGAGGTTTAGCACAGTTGATACCTTCAGGCCAACTTGAGATCACCTCCACTAGACCAGGTCTTTCAAGATTTCCCATTCGAGCTCTCTGTGTTATCAGAGCCATCCACTTAGACCATGTTGAGTCTGTGGCATGATGTGGTGTGGAACCTTTGCCTTTGAACATCCAATTCAAAACTGGTAATCTGGGAGCTAGAAGAAGTTGTGATTCAGTTCCAATCACTTCAGAGGATGCTTTTACTCCTTCATAGGCAGCTAAGATTTCTTTCTCTGTTGGAGTGTAGTTAGCCTCTGAACCTCTGTAACCTCGACTCCAGAAACCAAGAGGTCGTCCACGTGTTTCATCTGGAGCTTTTTGCCACAAGCACCAGGTTGGACCATTGTCACTTGCAGCCGTGTACAAAATGTTCTTAATGTCTGGACCATCTCGGACAGGTCCCAGACCCATTGCTTGAATCACCTCTTGCTTTATTTGGTCAAAGGCCGCTTGTTGTTCAGGTCCCCAGTGGAAATGGTTTCTCTTTCGAGTCACATCATACAGAGGTTTCACAATTTGACTGTATCCAGGAATGTGCAGTCTCCAAAATCCCACTATCCCCAAGAAACGTAGGGTCTCTTGCTTGTTTGTGGGACTTGCCATGGTAGAGACTCTATTTACCACATCCACTGGAATGTGTCGGCGTCCATCCTGCCACCGCACTCCCAGAAACTGAATTTCTGTGGTAGGTCCTTTCACCTTGTCTCGTTTGATGGCAAAACCTGCATTCAGAAGAATGTCAATGATTTTGTTACCTTTCTCGAAGACTTCCTCAGCAGTTTTACCCCAGACGATGATATCATCGATGAACTGGATGTGTTCTGGAGCGCTGCCTTTCTCCAGAGCATCGTGGATTACTGCATGACAGATGCTTGAGCTGTGGATCCAGCCCATTGGCAGCCTGTTGAAAGTGTACTGGATTCCTCTCCAGGTGAAAGCAAACTGAGGCCTGCATTCCTCTGCTATGGGAATAGAGAAAAATGCATTAGCAATGTCTATGGTAGCATACCATTTGGCCTCTTTGGATTCCAGCTCATACTGCAGCTCCATCATGTCTGGCACTGCTGCACTCATAGGTGGTGTCACTTCATTTAGGGCTCGGTAGTCTACTGTCAGACGCCAGTCTCCATTCTGCTTCCGCACAGGCCACACTGGACTGTTGAAAGGTGAATGAGTTTTGCTGACGACTTTCTGACTCTCCAACTGACGAATCAGATTCTGAATGGGCAACAAAGAGTCACGGTTGGTTCTGTATTGTCTGTGATGTACAGTCTGAGAAGCAACCGGCAATTTAATGTCCTGTATCTTATGTTGTCCCACAACTGCAGATTCATCAGAAAGTTCAGGTCTAGCAGACAGCTTCAATTTTTGTCCATCAATTTCTATTGAAGCTACTCCAAAATCCCATTTGTAACCTATAGGGTCTTTGAAATGCCCTTCTCTCAGAAAATCAATTCCCAAAATACAAGGTGCATCAGGTCCGGTCACAACTGTATGTTTCCTCCATTGTTTACCAGTTAAACTTATATTAACCTCTACCTTACTTAACTCTTGAGATCCACCAGTGACTCCCAGAATAGTTATAGACTCTGATCCCTGATAATTTGATGGCATTATGGTGCACTGAACTCCTGTGTCAACCAAGGCCCTGTACTTCCAAAATTGTGAAGTGCCAGGCCACTGGATGTACACATCCCAATAGATTCTATTATCTCTGTTATCCCTCTCCTCCCCCTGGCGGGAGGCAGGGCACCCCTAGTTATATAAATATAGCAGTGGAGCTATATTTACAAAGCAATGTAGGGTTTGCAGGGGGATATTTACAAATATACAATATCTACAATATATACAAAGATATACAACAGAGTAACACAGAAATGAGAGTAACCCCCCTCGGCCGAGGGGGATTCCCCACCTCCGCTCTCCCCTCTCTTCCCCCCTTTCCCCAGAATGGGATAGAAAGAGGAAGAAAAGAGAGAAAAAAAAATGTTAGAGGCAGTTTGTGTTAGTTGGAAGCAGTTAATATAGACCTGGTTATCTTATCCTCAAGGCCGAGGCCTTGGCAGAAAGCCCAGCACAGAGAAGAGTTGCTGCACCGTGGAGAAGCGGAAGCAAGAGTGACAGAGAAGTGCTGGGAATGCCCACTTCACTCTCAGGCCAGATAGTGCTTCCTCCCACTCGCCCAATGAAAATTAGTTTAGAATATTCCTTCTGTTTACCAACTTCCGTCCACCATATTCCCTTTCTTAAGGGGACAGCGTCAACCGGGCACATTCCTTTTAAGTAATAGTGTGTTCAGTAGCTCCTTGCCCATCCAGGCAGGCCTCCTAGCATTCTTACCTGCTTTTCTCTTTGTTGGTATACAGAGCTCCTGGACACAGAGGTGGTGGTCCTTGAATACTGACCAGCTGTCCTGTGTCCCTCTTCCCTCCAGGGCTTTGTCCCACGACACTTTGGTTAGCAGATCCCTGAAGCGATCAAAATCTGCACGCCTAAAGTCTGGGGTCGTGAGCTTGGAATACTTCCTCCTGATTGCCCTGAGGATATTAAATTCAACTGCTTCATGGTCACTGCAGCCAAGGCTGTCTCTGAGCCTCACATTGGTTACCAGCCCTTCCCAGTTGGTGAGAACAAGGTCCAGCATAGCACCATTTCTTGTTGGTTCCTCTACCATTTGGAGGAGGAAGTTGTCTTCTATGCAGTCCAGGAACATCCTGGATTGCTGGTGCCTTTCTGTTTTGTCCCTCCAGCAGATGTCTGGGTGGTTGAAATCACCCATGAGGACCAGGGCTTGTGACCTGGAAGCCGCTTCTATTTGCCTATGGAGGGCCTCATCTGCTTGGATCTGCTGGTCAGGTGGCCTGTAGGTGACCCCCACAGTAATATCTCCTTCCCCTGTCCTGCCTTTAATTTTAACCCCTACACTCTCAACTAGCTCATCATCCCTCCCCAGTTGGAGCTCCACTGATTCCAACTGGCTATTGACATAGAGGGCAACATCTCCTCCTCTCCTTCCCTGCCTATCCTTCCTAAAGAGTTTATACCCATCTATCCCTACATTCCAATCATGGGATTCATCCCACCAAGTTTCAGTAACAGCCACTATGTCGTGGCACCCCAGCAGCACAGTGGCCCTTAACTCATCCTGTTTGTTGCCCAAGCTGCACGCATTCGCATAGAAGCACTTCAGCTGGGCTGGCCCTGTCCTCCTCTTGTGCCAATTCCCCTCGGTTTCCACAGAATGTCCTGGTGGATCATTCGTCGTTTGCCTCAGGGCAGCAAGTTGAGAACCCTTACCAGCTCTCCTTCTCTCCACTGCTGGTGAGTTGCCCCTCTGTTTGTCACCAGCCAGCAGGAGACTATTAACCCCTTCCCCCTTCTTTGCCTCAGTCTTGATGCCTAAGACCAACCCTCAGGAACCCTAGTCTCTAGAAGCAAGGGAGAAGAACTGGAGAGATGTGGACACTTCACTGGTCAGTCAGGACCCAGTTAGAGATCTCTTACACCAACTAAAGACAAACAAGTCCATAGGCCCTGATGGGATGCATCCATGAGTGCTAAGAGAGCTGGCTGATACTGTTGCTGAACCTCTCTCCATCATCTTTGAAAAGTCATGGAGAAAAGGAGAGGTGCCTGACAACTGGAAGAAAGCAAGTATCACTCCAGTCTTCAAAAAAGACAAGGAGGACCCAGGCAACCACAGATCAGTCAGCCTCACCTCCATCCCTGGAAAGACGATGGAGCAGCTCCTTCTAGAGGTCATCTCTAACCACATGGAAGACAAGAAATTTATCTGGAGTAGCCAACATGGATCCACCAAGGGGAGATCCTCCTTGACTTAATCTGATGGCCTTCTATGAAACCATGACCAAATGGGTAGATGAGGGAAGAGCAGTAGACATCTTATATCTTGACTTCAGTAAATCTTTTGATACTGTCTCCCATAACTTAGAATAACTTAGAATAAACCAGGTTGGAAGAGACCTTCAAGATCATCGCGTCCAACCCATCAACCAATCCAACCCACCTAAACAACTAAACCATGGCACCAAGCACCCCATCAAGTCTCCTCCTGAAAACCTCCAATGATGATGACTCCACCACCTCCCCGGGTAGCCCATTCCAATGGGCAATCACTCTCTCTGTATAGAACTTCTTCCTAACATCCAACCTGAACCTCCCCTGGCACAGCCTGAGACTGTGTCTTCTTGTTCTGATACTGTCTGCCTGGGAGAAGAGACTATCATCCGCCTGTCTACAACCTCCCTTCAGGTAGTTGTAGAGAGTAATACAGTCACCCTGAGTCTCCTCTTCTCCAGGCTAAGCAATCCCAGCTCCCTCAGTCTTTTCTCATAGGGCTTGTGTTCCAAACCCCTCACCAATTTTGTTGCCCTTCTCTGGACTCATTCCAGCAAGTCAACATCCTTCCTAAACTGAGGGGCCCAGAACTGGACACAGGACTCAAGGTGTGGCCTAACCAGTACAGTGTACAGGGGCAGAATCACCTCCTTGCTCCTGCTGACCACACTGTTCCTGATGCAGGTCAGGATGCCATTGGCCCTCTTGGCTGCCTGGGCACACTGCAGGCTCATGTTCAGCCTACCATCGACCAGCACCCCCAGGTCCCTCTCCACCTGGCCGCTCTCCAGCCACTCTGACCCCAGCCTGTATCTCTGCATGGGGTTGTTGTGGTCAATGTGCAGAACCCGGCATGTGGATGTGTTAAATCTCATGCCGTTGCATTCTGACCACCTGTCCAGCCTGTTGATGTCCCTCTGCAGAGCCTCTCTACCATCCAACAGATCAACTCCTGCCCCAAGCTTGGTGTCGTCAGCAAATTTACTGATGATGGATTCAATGCCCTCATCCAGATCATCAATAAAGATGTTAAAGAGCATAGTGCCCAGCACTGACCCTTGGGGCACACCACTAGTGACTGGCCGCCAGCTGGATATGGCACCATTCACCACCACTCTCTGGGCTCAGCCCTCCAGCCAGTTCCTAACCCAATGCAGTGTGCTCCCGTCCAAGCCATGGGCTGACAGCTTGGCCAGGAGTTTGCTATGGGGGATGGTGTCAAAGGCCTAACAACCTCATAGAAAAGTTTGGGGAATGTGGCATATATGGCTGGTCAGTGAGGTGGGTGCAGGCAAAACTCATGATGTTTATTAAGAAGAAGTAAAGGGTCCTACATCTGGGAAGGAATAACAGCAGGCACCAGTACAGGTTAAGGGCAGTCCGGATGGAAAACAACTCCACAGAGAAAGACTAGGAGGCCTGCCTGGATGAGCAAGGAGCTACTGGGCACACTATTACTTAAAAAGAAACTCTACAGCAAGTGGAGAGAAGGACAGGTAGAACAGGGGGTATATAAGGAAGCTGCCCGAGCAGCAAGAGACCTGGTTAGGGAAGCCAAAACATAGTTCGAATTGAATCTAGCCAGGGAGGTTAAAGGGAACACTAAGAACTTCTACAGGTGTATTAATGGGAAGAAGACTAGGGAAGGTGTGGGCCCCCTCAGAAAGGAAAATGGTGACATGGTCACAAGTGATGAGGAAAAGGCTGAGGTACTTCATAACTTCTTTACCTCAGTCTTCACTGCAAGGCCCTCCAGCCACACTCCTGATGTTATGGAAGACAATGCCAGGAACGGGGAGGAAGAACTGCCCATTGTAAGTGAAGATCAGGTTCATGATCACCTGAAGAACGTGAAAGTGTTCAAGTCCATGGGACCCGACAGGTTACACTCACGGGTACTGAGAGAACTGGCAGATGAGGTTGCTAAACCCCTCTCTATTATAGTTCAAAAGTCATGGCAGTCTGGTGAAGTCCCCACAGACTGGAAAAGGGGAAACATCACCCCCATTTTCAAACAGGGTAAGAAGGAGGAACCAGGGAACTACAGGCCTGTCAGTCTCACCTCTGTGCCTGGAAAGATCATGGAGCAGATCCTCCTGGAGTCACTACTTGCTCAAAAGAATAGTGAAGAGGTGATTGGGAGCAGTCAGCATGGCTTTGCCAAGGGCAAATCCTGCCTGACCAACCTGGTGGCCTTCTATGAGCAGGTGACAAAATTAATAGATGAGGGGCGAGCAACTGATGTCGTTTACCTGGACCTGAGCAAAGCCTTCGACACTGTCCCACACCACATCCTGGTCTCCAAACTGGTGACACATGGGTTTGATGGGTGGACCACTAGATGGATAAGGAACTGGCTTGATGGCTGCACCCAAAGAGTGGCTGTCAATGGGTCCATGTCCCAGTGGAGGCCAGTGACAAGCGAAGTCCCTCAGGGATCAGTCCTGGGACCTGTCTTGTTCAACATCTTTGTCAGTGACATGGACAGTGGCATTGAGTGCACCCTCAGCAGGTTTGCTGATGACACCAAGCTGTGTGGTGCAGCAGACACGCTGGAGGGAAGGGAGGACATCCAGAGGGACCTTGACAGGCTGGAGAGATGGGCGCAAGCAACCTCATGAGGTTCAATAAGACCAAGTGCAGGGTCCTGCATCTGGGTGGAGGCAATCCCAGGCACAAATCCAGACTGGGCAGTGACTGGCTGGAAAGCAGCCCTGAGGAGAGAGACTTGGGGGTGCTGGTGGACAAAAAGCTCAACATGAGTTCTCAATGTGCACTTGCAGCCCACAAAGCCAATCAGATGCTGGGCTGCATCAGGAGAAATGTGGCCAGCAGGTCGAGGGAGGTGATTCTCCCCCGCTACTCAGCTCTGGTCAGACCCCACCTGGAGT
Source organism: Melanerpes aurifrons (assembly GCA_011125475.1). Classification (NCBI taxonomy): domain Eukaryota; kingdom Metazoa; phylum Chordata; class Aves; order Piciformes; family Picidae; genus Melanerpes; species Melanerpes aurifrons. The sequence continues at coordinate 2,623,462 of WWNC01000050.1, read as the reverse complement.
ACTGTGTCCAGTTCTGGAGCCCCTATTACAGGAGGGATGTGGAGGTGCTGGAACGTGTCCAGAGAAGGGCCACGAGGATGATCAGAGGGCTGGAGCACCTCTCCTATGAGGACAGACTGAAGGAGTTGGGGCTGTTCAGTCTGCAGAAGAGAAGGCTCTGAGGTGACCTAATTGTGGCCTTCCAGTATCTGAATGGGGCCTACAGGAAGGCTGGGGAAGGACTTCTCAGGATGTCAGGTAGTGATAGGACTAGGGATGATGGAATGAAGCTGGAGGTGGGGAGATTCAGGCTGGAGGTGAGGAGGAAGTTCTTCACCATGAGAGTGGTGAAGCCCTGGAATGTGTTGTCCAGGGAGGTGGTTGAGGCTCCATCCCTGAAGGTGTTTAAGCCCAGGCTGGATGAGGCTCTGTCCAGCCTGATCTAGTGTGGGGTGTCCCTGCCCACGGCAGGGGGGTTGGAACTAGATGATCCTTGTGGTCCCTTCCAACCCTCATAGATACTATGATACTATGATACCTTGGAGTGCTGGTGGGCAGCAAGTTCTCCATAGAACAACAATATGCCTTTATGGCCAAGAGAACCAATGGTATCCTGGGGTGCATCAAGAAAAGTGTGTCCAGCAGGTCTAGGGAACTTCTTCTGTTGCTCTACTCTGCGCTGGTGAGACCACACATGGAATACTGTGTCCAGTTTTGGGCTCCCTAGTTCAAGAAAGACAGAGAACTGTTGGAGAGAATCCAATGGAGAGCCATGAGGATGATTAGGGGACTTGAGCATCTGCCCTATGAAGAGAGACTGAGATGCCTGAGACTATTTAGTCTTGGGAAGAGAAGAATGAGAGGAGATCTCATCAATGTGTGTAAATATCTGAGGGGTGGGTGTCAAGTGGAGGGGGCCAAGCTTTTTTTGGTGGTACACAGTAATAAGACAAAAAACAGCAGGTTGAAACCTCAAGATAGAAGATTTCACCTCAACATGAGAAGAAACTTCTTTACAGTGAGGGTGACAGAGCACTGGAACAGGCTACCCAGGAAGGTTGTGGAGTCTCCTTTTCTGGAGACTTTCAAAACCCACCTGGATGCATTCCTGTACAAACTAATCTAAATGATCCTGCTTTGGCAGGGGGGTTGGAACTGATGATCTCCTGAGGTCCCTTCTAACCTCTATTATACTGTGATAGATGGCTAGGCTCTAAGAGTAGTGGATTTAAATCCAGTTGACTACCAGTCACTAGTGGTGTTCTCCAGGGCTCCGTATTGGAGCCAGTTTTCTGTAATATGTCGATCAATGATCTGGACAAGGGATTTCAGTACACTCTCAGTAAGTATGCAGGTGACAGTAAATCAGATAGGAGTGTTGATCTGCTGAGGGTAGGAAGGCTCTTGAAGGGATCTAGACAGGCTGAGGTCAGTTGCATGTGGTTTAACAAAGCCAAGTGCTGGTCATGCACTTAGGTCATAGCAACCCCCTTCACTACAAGAAGGATTTTGAGTTGCTGGAGCTTGTCCAGAGAAGGGCAACAAAGCTGGTGAAGGCTTTAGAGAAGAAGTCTTACAAAGAGCAGCTGAGGGAACTGGGATTGTTCAGTCAGAAGAGGAGGCTGAGGGGAGACATCACTGCTCTCAACAAGTGTCTCACAGGAGGTTGTAATGTGGGGGCTGGTCTCCTCCCTTGTATCAGGTGATAGAATATGACCTAAAATTGTGCTAGAGGAGGTCTAGATTAGATATTAGGGAAAATTTCTTCATGGAAAGAGTTGTCAGGCATTGGAGTAGCTTGCCCACAGAGGTGGTGTAGTTACTGTCCTCAGAGGTGTTCAAGAAACGTGTAGATGTGGTAATCAGGACATGGTCTTAGGTTAAGAGTTGGATTTGATGATTTTAGAGGTCTTTTCCAACCAAACCAATTCTAAGATTCTATGTCCCTGTTTATTGTGGGGTTGACTACATGACCTGCTTTCAGCCTAAGTCATTCTGTTACTCTTTATACAGTAGTAGCTGATGTCATGTAGCAACATATACGTGTTTATATGCACAGTCTGAATGCTACTAGGAAATTTCACATCTCTGTAGGCATATGAACACATATTATTTAGTTTTTTCACTTCCTCTCTTGTGAGTTTCTCTTCTCAATCCCATTTCTTTCCTTCCATAAACAAACATTGTCTTCCATTTTCCCCAGTGTTTTCTTCTTGTTTGTCTAGCCTTTACTAATATTTACATCATATTTCCCTTTTTTCCATTTGATCTTCTGTTGAGTCTTGCCACAATTTTTATGTAACTCTCAGTGATTCACTTTTAACTTATTTTTTTATACTTTTCCAGATTCCCTGTTCCCATTTGCTTCTTCTCCAATTACTTATTTAGTTATTGCTATTCAGGTTTCAATTTGAAAAACTTGTCTTTACATCTGACTTTTCTGGGATGTCATGTGGTTGTAAAATGTATGCAGCATACACATACAGGCATCACTTAGTTTTATGACAGGTTTCTCTGGAAAGCATAAGATACACTTTAATTCATTTAAATATGACAGCAATAGATGAGCCTAAGCAGAAATTGTTTGCTTCAGCATATTTGGAAGTTCTAGTGAAGGGAGGTATTAGTTTAATAAATTATTTATTTCTGTTTTAAGCTTGTTTTGAAACATGCACCACTGTAATTCTGTTCATACTCTTCCCAGTGTAACACTTCTTGTTGATCTCAAAGGCTAAGAACTTTTACAGCATTCCAAAGACTTTCTCTGCCTTTTTTTTTCCTGAACAGATATGAATTTGGTAAGGAACCTGAATCTTTGACAACTTAAACAACAGCTAATGGTCCACGCTTTAATGCATCCTATCAACTGCAAACATCTGCCCAAAATGGCTATGCTTTTATGACTGTCAAGCTCCAGGGGAAATGTGAAGTTACATGTCAATTTGTCGATCAGGTTTAAAACAAGGACTGAAGGATAAAAGATTCCTGGCTCCAAGTAGCAACTCCATGTAATATTTATAGCCCAAAAATAATGTGCTACTCAACACTCAGAGGAAGGAGTCTTCTTTCTGTGGCTGTTTTACAACTATTCCTTTAGAATGATTCCAATTAATATTAAAAGATTACTAGCTTCCTATCTATAAATGAGTTTCTTATTAATATTACATAAGCTGTGCTCCTTTCTTCTGATGAGGCAGAGCATGACATGTTGTAAACAGTATTGACAGGAAAATACATGGTTTGGAACTGCAGTGAAGGTATTTATCATTCATAAAGTAACTTACTAATAGTAGTTGTCTGCTTACAAAATTCTCAGTTTTAGCAGGGCACTGAGATCTAAAAAGAATAATAGTAGATGGTCTGGAACTGAATTATTTAATGTAGAGCTGCATAGGTTAAAACATACATTTTGAGTTGCATGTGCACATGTAAGTCATGTACTTTTAGTTCTTTGGAAAATTCAGCAGAGTAATATAACTTTATGACAAGTGAGTGCAACGTTCATAAAGAAAACAGTTGTAAATATATTACGTGCTGGCTACAGCTATCAGTAAATAACAAAAGGGTATCTTTCCATCAGGGTATCTTTGGGGAAATAAGGGAATTATTCAAATGGAACATATTTAAAACAAGTAACAATACCTTAGCGCAATGAACAAAAGCTAAGCAGAGCTGGTCTTCCATAGTGATTGTATAAGTACAGAATTAGAAAACAACAACAAAATCAAACAAAGCCACACCACATCAATCTGTCTAAAGCATGTAAAAATCAAACACAATGGCAATAACTGTAGAGCAGTTGCATACTGAATGCAACTTCACAACTACATGCTGATTATTTTGACAAGTTCAGCTGTTTAATATCATGCTTGACTGCTCCTTTATGGATGATGATTTTCTTTTGTTCAATATGACAAACCTAAATGAATTTGAGCCCGACTGAATTAAAACTGATTCATTTATTTTGGCTAAAATCCTGCATGCACAAAGCAAATATGTGGATTAGCTTCTGATAACTTATTGGTAGGGGATTTTCTCTTTAAAGTACAATAAGTATTTGGAACATCTGCACTAACCCAGCATGTGAGATATTTTATTGTTTACATATACATCAAATAACATGTTGCAGGACACTTCAGTAATCTGGAGCATTGTGGTGGGTTGAAATTTCCCTCCCAACATTAACTTTGCCAGACCAACCCAGCTGGAAGCAAATGAAAGCTGTATTTACAGGCAAAACTACAGTCTATAATGGAATGCAATAAATATGTACAAAATATAGAGTATTTACAATATTTATAGATATTTACACTTAACAAACAGCACAATGATCCTCTAGTCAATGACCAAGGGAAGTTACTAGCTCCTCCTTTCCTGCTACCCTTCAACCCTCTGTATAAAAGGGAGAAAGGAGCAGAAAAAGCTGCTGTTAGACTTAATCAAAACAATGTATCCAAGGTCAAGCAGAAGTAAGTTAGTATCTCTCCAGAGTGAAGTGAGAAGAGATGACAAAAGTTGTTTTGGTACAACCCATTTAAGTTCCTTATTTTTCCAATGGAATTGTTTAGAATTATATTTATTTTCCTTTCTTACACCCAATAGTGATTTATTTACATTTTTTACTACTTTCTGTTCAAGATCTGTGAAAAATTTTAAAAGAATAGCCTAAAACTGCCGCAAGCATATGGAGGCTATGCATCACAAATCTTACTGAGATAAATCATTTAAAATACAAAGGAAAAAAACTTCAAATATTTCCATTTTTGGTAAGTGAGTGGTAAAGTATTTCCTGCTTGGCTTTCTTATAGTTAAAGGAGTAATATTTTTTCTTCTTCTTTCTTTTCACCCCTTGTTTCTTAGGGACTGAATAGGACTTTGAAATATTTAAAATGCTAGTACTGATTCAAATACTGAATTTTGGGGCCATGCATCACACCTTCTTTCCAGTATCCCATAAGTATTCTGCTGTCACATTCTCTCTTAAAGCCCCTTGCAGATGACTACCCCCTGAATGTCCATCAGTAATTACTCCATGATTACCAGCATCATGCCAGAAAACATTAGTCATTTTTTCATAAAGTGAAAAATGTGACAAATTATCTCCTTTTCTTGTTTACTTCCTTTTTTTTTTTTCATTCTAATGTGCAAAATTGCAGAAGGTATAACAACACTGCTGGTAACTTTACAAATATACAAGACCACTGCAGAAAAGGAGATATTCAGTAAAAAATATATGGGTGCCTGAGAAAAGCTAAGTAAAAAAATCTGTCTCCTGAGCTGCCTGGACTCTGGAAATGTTTTCACTCAGCAGAAAGAATAGATAGTTTTGTTTACCTGAACAGCAGTTTCCTAAAGTGCTTCAAAACCCTAAAAGTTATGTCCTTGCTCATCAATTGTTTTCAGGGCTGCAGCTAGATGACAGAGTAATTGCTGCAACACGGGATTCATTTGTGCCCTTATAGAGCAAAGGAACATCTGTTGTATATTTCTGTCACTTTTTCTTTTAACACCACAATGAGCTGTGTCATCAGTATCATGTATGCTTGTTCCTATGTTACAGCTTTTCTTCCCCCTTACATAGTTTCTATATCCCATTAGCTGTATGAAGTAATTTGGATACATAAGACAGCCGCTTATGTATAATACTGTTTTGGCTCCTGGGATTCATCTAGATTTGAACATAACATATTGACTCTTAAAAATAGAAGCATTTTCTTTTTAATTACAATTACAGCTGAGAATACAAAATGAAAGTGAAATTGAAATACTTAAGAAGAAAAAGCAAAGTATTCTGTCATGCATATCTTCATTTCACTAGCTAATGAATAAGGAACTAACTTTGCATCTATGTGCACAAAACTCTGATCATGCAAATACCCCACGTAGGTCAAAACATTCTTAGTTTCTTATCAGTCTGTACTTGGCAGACCCCTACTGAAATGAAAGTTACTGAAAGTTTAATGGAAGTTTTATTGACTGAGAATTAAGTTAGGCCTTCTCATTTCAGCTTTATCGGTTTACACTTCTGGAAAAGGCTGGTTTTAGAATCAGGTCTAAAGGATATTTATGATGTTGATTATGCTGTAAGTTCTGTGGTTTACTGCTTTAAGTAACAGAGATATAAATCACTGCTATTTAAACTAATGGGAACGAGCTATGATAAAGTAGTTAGGGATGCAAGTATATGTGTGTATATATATACTTCTATGAATACTTATATTATATATGTCTATATATGCGTAAAAGTCTATAAAAAAATTATTATAGTGTTAAAGAAAATAGAAGGAAAGTGTAATAAGCCTGAGTTTGAAATTACAGAATTGTTCATAAGCCTTAAATCAAGACCTAGTCTGTGGAAATGCTTTGAGGTAATTTGGTTTGAGAATGTGTCCATCCTCAAGAAATATATACTCTTTATTTCTCCTCTTCCACAAAATTTTTGTTTATAAGATTGTAAACCTCACCTGTTAAGAACCCGTTTGTCATAGTGTATCTTTTTCAGTCACTCCAGATAAACACGCAGGACAATTCAAGAATTGTGTGTCTGGCATACTAGAAAGCAGCTATCTTTTTTCAAGAACTCTAAGATTCTGTTAGGTAGAGATAGGAGAAACACAATCCAGTTCCCAAAAAAGGACAAATGGCGATAGTAATAACTACACTTTCATGGTATACATTTTGCTCATTTCTATACAGAGAAAGTAAAACAGAAAGTAAAACAGAAAGCCACAAAGTCCACACAATTACACAAAGTGATTCCTGAAGATTTGGTAATGCCATACATTTCAGAATTCCAATTAAAAGAAGCTATTAACAATAACTACAAAAGAATTAATACTGTCATTGAATGACATTTCATCTAAACATTTTATTTTATAAAATCTGGTCTTTTATAACTGATACCGAATTTAATTTTTTTTTCAGGATTTTTAATGTGAGTCCTTGTAGACTCTCACTGGCTCCATTAATGTATAAGAAGCAGAAACCATTAATGAATTCTTTGCTATTCCTCTCTGCTTGAGACCCAAGAAATTTAGCACACGCTTAAAGTTTTCCATATGTTTTCAAATTATGTTTGAGATTTAGTAAGACGGATAAAAGTTTTATCCTCCTTCTCAAATACATCTTCAGTTCCTCACTTCAGGATTTACAGTTTTAAACCAAAACAAATTAAAATCCTACACTTCCCATTATTTTAGGGTTTTGATTTTAAAACATACACTGAAATTGCTCACCACAGTCACAAAGTCTTTTTTTCAAAACATGTAAGATATATCAATTGTACTTTCTTTTTGTACCACACTACAGGGGAACCAATTTTGGACGCTTCATTATATTTCTCATTCCTCACACTGGAAAGGCCTAAGAGCACAGTAGAAATGATCTATTTACATCCCAGGGAGCAGAATTTCATTTGATTTGAAACTGACATTTTGTGGCCATTTGTAAGCTGTATAACTAAAGATCTTCAGTGCTCACAGCAGGAAAAAAAAAAAAGCATATGCATTCCCTGAAACAGCTAAGAGATTATCTTTACTCTAAAAATAAATTATTGCAACACTGTAATGAAGAAAATGATTTACCTAAATGGTATCATATGAGGCCACTGTAGTCTAGAGTATTCTGACTTCAGGTGCAATCTAGACTTGTGAGGACAGTAATTGCCCATATGTGTTTGGTAGAATAGGAGAAACTAGTCTATAGCACCTTGTATAAACCCAACAGAAAGAAAACATGAAGCCAGCAATAAGAATATTCTCCTCATTTCTCTTCTGGGATCCTGTGGTGGGTTGAAAATTCCCCCAACATAAAATTGCCAGACCAACTCAGTTGGAAGCAAATGAAGCTGTATTTACAAGCAAAACTGCAATCTAAAATGAAATGCAATGCATATGTACAAAATATTTACATATATGTACAATTTATAAACAACACAAGAACCCCCCTGGCAAAAAAAAAAAAAAAAAAAAAACCCAAACCCCAAACAGGGCACTACCAATAGCTTGCTCTTCCCTGCTCCCTTCCCTGTGTGCCCCTGTACATGCAGGACAAAAGAAAGAGCAGAAGGTTGGTTGTTAATATTCAGCCGCAACAAAGCAATGCAGCCAAGGTCAGCAAAGCCAGCAGAAGTCAGAGCTAGTATCAATTTTCAACAATAAGGCAGGAGGACTTCAGGATAACTGGCCTCCTGAACTGGTTGATGGGGTCAAGGAGTAGTGTAGCACCCCAGAAATCCATGAGGAATTAGTTCAGGACTTGCTGAGCCATTTGGATACTCACAAGTCCATGGGACTGGATGGGATCCATCCTAGGGTGCTGAGAGAGCTGGCAGATGAGCTGGCCAAGCCTCTCTCCATCATTTTTCACCACACCTGTCTCACTGGAGAGGTACCAGATGATGAAGAGCTGGATGGAGGAACCTGGAAATTACAGTGCCAGGGAAAATTATGGAGCAGACCATCTTGGGGGTAATCACTGTGCACCTGAAGGAAGGTCAAGGGATCAGGTCCAGCCAACATGGATTTAGGAAGGGCAGGTCCTGCCTGACCAACCTGATCACCTTTTATGATCAGGTGACCCACCTGGTGGAGGTGGGGAAGGCTGTGGATGTAGTCTATCTGGACTTCAGCAAGGCCTTTGATACCATTCCCCATAGCAAATTCCCAGACAAGCTGTCAGCTCATGGCTTGGACAGCAGCACTCTGCGCTGGGTTAGGAGCTGGCTGGAGGGCTGTGCCCAGAGAGTGGTGGTGAATGGTGCCACATCCAGCTGGCAGCCAGTCACTAGTTGTGTCCCCCAGGGATCAGTTTGGGGCCCCATCCTGTTCAATATCTTTATTGATGATCTGGATGAGGGGATTGAGTTGGTCATCAGTGAATTTGCAGATGAAACCAAATTGGGAGTAGATGTTGATCGTTAGAGGGTAGAAGGGCTCTCCAGAGGGACCTTGACCGGCTGGACAGATGGGCGGCATGGCGTCTGATGGCATTTAACAAGTCTAAGTGCTGGGTGCTGCATTTTGGCTGCAATAACCCCATGCAGTGCCACAGGCAGGGGTCAGAGTGGCTGGAGAGCAGCCATGCTGAAAGGGACCTGGGGGTGCTGATTGACAGCCAGCTGAACATGAGCCAGCAGTGTGCCCAGGTGGCCAAGAAGGCCAATGGCCTGCATCAAGAATTGTGTGGCCAGTAGGAGCAGGGAAGTCATTGTGCCCCTGTACTCAGCACTGGTTAGGCCACACCTTGAGTCCTGTGTCCAGTTCTGGGCCCCCCAGTTTAAGAAGGACATTGAGGCAATTGAACATGTCCAGAGAAGGGCAATGGGGCTGGTGAGAGCCCTCAAGCACAAGCCCTATGAGGAGAGGCTGAGGGAGCTGGGATTGTTTAGCCTGGAGAAGAGGAGGCTCAGGGGAGACCTTACTGCTTTCTACAACGACCTGAAAGGAGGCTGTAGCCAGGAAGGGGTTGGTATCTTCTCCCTAGCAACCAGCACCAGAACAAGAGGACACAGTCTCAAGCTGTGCCAGGGTAAGTTTAAGCTCAAGGTGAGGAGAAAGTTTTTCACACAGAGAGTTGTTAGCTGTTGGAATGGGCTGCCCAGGGAGGTGGTGGAGTCACCATCCCTGGAGGTGTCCAAGAGGGGATTGGACATGGCACTTGATGAGGTCATGAGGTCTTGAGGTCATGAGGTCTGTGGTGACAGGTTGGACTTGATGATCTTTGAAGTCTCTTCCAACCTTATTGATTCTATGATTCTACAATTCTGGAGCTAAGGAAGCAAAGAGAGAAAGTTATTTTACAGAATCTAAGTTTTATGTTTATTATCTGTCCAATGGGATTATTTAGAGCTTGTCATAATTTTCCTTTTCACATCCAGTGGTGAATTATTTACATTCTACTATTTTTTGTTCAAGATCCATGGAAAATTTTCCAGGCACAGTCTGAAACTACTGCAGATGCTTGCCCACACATACTTTTATATGGGACTGAATAATATGATTTTATTTTGAAGATACATTTTCTCTAAAAAACTGCAAGTAAGTCCAGAATAATACAGAATATCCTCACTTTTATTTTTAAATTTTAGCTTTTTTTTTCTTTTATAGAAGTAAGATATATTGTTGCTAAAGCAACAATAAGGTTAGAGAATATAAAGTTTAAATTATGCATACAATTTTTAAACACCATAATAAATCATGCATGTCAGATCATGTAATGTGCTGCAACACATGTATACAGATAGACTGAGACATCTCTAAAACTGTCAATCAAACCCTTGACTTATAGCAGTTCTATCGTTGTTTAGTTATCAAATTATTTTTTTCTTCTGATATTCTCAGTGGAGAAAATGCCAATGGCTAGAATAGAACCAGAATGTTTTCAGTTGCAAGGGCTCCTTAAAGGTCATTTAGTCCAACCTCTTTCTAGTAAGCAGCAATCTTTAACTAGATAGGTTTCTCAGAGCTCCATCCAACCTCACTTTGAACACTTCTGGGGATGGGGCATCTATCACCTATCTGGGCATCCTGTTCCAGTGTTACACCACCCTCATCATAAAACTATGCTTCCTTACATGTAGTCTGAATCTACCCTTTTTCAGTTTAAAGCCTTTACTCTTCTAAAAAGATTGTCCCCCTCTATCTCATAGTCTCCCTTTAATGTACTGAAAGGCTTTAATAAAGTCTCAGCACAATTTCATGCTCACCGAGTTCTGCTCTAATTCCAGATTACCACAAACTCTCAACTAGCCTGTCATCTGCTGTGTGCATATCTTCAGGCTGCTCCTTAATGTGAAGGGCAACCTCTTCTCCCTTTTACTCTGCAAGTCTTTCTTGAAGAGCCTGTATCAATGCATCATAACACTCAAGTTATTCAAGCTGTCCCAGCACAACACAGTTATTACAGTATCAATAATGTCACAGTTTAGCATCTGCACATGAAGCTTTCATTTTTCCTGCTTGATTCCAAGACTACATGCATTTGCATATACTTGGGGAGGGCTTTCTTTTGCCCTTTTCTATTGTTTCAGAAGCATCTCTTGTTCTTGACCTCTTGTACTATCTGCTCTCCAGTCCTGTCCTTTACTTCCACATTTAACTGCCCTGTAATGTCCCTCCATCACTGGGTGCAGTTTAAAGCTCCTCTCATCAGGTTTAAGAGCCTGTTGGAAAAGATGCTTTTGCTCTCTTTTGCCATGTGAGTCCTGTCTTTACTCATCAGCCCTCAAATTGGGATCACTTCTACTATGGCCTTTTTTAAAAAAACAGTCTGAAAACATGGTATGAAAGAATTCTTGTGAAATCATCAGGAAAACTCTTTCATATACAGAAGCAGAGAAAACATATCCACAAAAGTAACAGTAATGCAGCTACTGAGGTAAATTAAACTGAAAAAAAGAATGGACAAAGTTGAAAATTACAAAACACTCGAAAACGTACAGGGCCAACAAACAAGATTTTACTAACTACAATAATTTTTGATAAATCTCAACCCCAAGCAAATAGGAACTCTTATTTTGGTAATATATTGTATCTTAAAAATTAACTCAGTTACTATTGATTTTGAAAATAACACTTGAATGAAAGGAATAGATTTTTGATTGATTCAGTCAGGATGAGTAAGACTTTGTGAATAAAAAGGGACTTCATCAGTAAGAGTTGATTTAGGACCTCTTTCACAATATGGATTTCCATTTTTCTGTTGTTAAAGATATGATACACAGTTTGTACTATATGGAATGGTTAAACGACAGTAACATGGATTAGCTGAAAAGTGAGACCATCTCACAAGAACGAAAGCCTTCCTGAAATTATATACAACAAATTTGATCTAAGAATGTCTGCAAGAACCTATATATTAGACAAGCAGAAATTGAAACATCTTCCATTACAAGCAACGCAGAAGTATTTCAGATATGAACATTCAGAGAAAGAATATTTTAGAAGGCAATACATAAAGACATGTATTGAGCTATTTGTGACAGGCATTCTAGCAAACAACACACTTCCAGTGTAAACAGTACTGGTTTGACAAAGATTAGCATATGATGTTGTTAACTACTGGCCTTCAAATTTCTTTTATTTTTCCCTCAATAGAGATAAATGCTATCTTGGCAAGGTGCAAAATATTATTAGGTGAACTAAGTAGAGCTTTGGTTAAAACAGATGTAATTGCATACTGAACTGAATAATTAGATAATGAGGTTTTTCACCATCCTCTCTGATTCAAAATGATTATACAGGAGAAACTGAATTACAGAAAGTGTATACCAGAATACAGAATTAACCAGGTTGGAAAAGACCTTTAATATCATCAATTCAACTTACCATCCAACAGCATCTCATCAACTAAACCATGGCAGCAAGTGCCTCATCCAGTCTCTTTTTAAACACCTCCAGTGATGGTGACTCCACCAAATATCTGAAAATAGATTTTCCTTTTTATGCTATTGGACTGGCAATATTACAGGAGAGCAACACCTATAAAACTCAAAATAATGTTGATTTTCTTTAGAGAAGAGATATAAGAGAGCCCTTTTATCTGTTGCCTTTAAGTAGATGTCTTAGGTTGAGAGGACAGAAAACTATTTTTTACCCTTCCCCAAAGGAGTAAAATAAAAATGCTCCACAAACAGAATTGAAAAGTTAAATGCAAATAATATTCACAACAATATACAACAATACAAAATACACAAATTCATATTCAACCTTGGCCGAGTTCTCCAACCTGGGCTTACCAAAACTTCACTAGGCCAACACCTTCCAAAAACCTTCCTCACATCAATGCTCTCAAGCAGACCAACAACTGCTTCCCCCCTACTAAATGCAGCAGGCCCAAATGCCCTTTCCCACCCCACACTGCCCCACCCCACACTGCCACCTGCATTGTGTAGCAAGAAATTACCTTGCCAGATGTGATGGTTTAAGCCACACCAGTAACTTTATGTCCTCTGTCTCATGTTGTCCCACAACTGTAGATTCATCAGAAAGCTCATGTCTAATAGCTTCAATTTTTCTCCATCAGTTTCTACAGATGCTTCTCCAAAAGTCCATTTGTAACCCTTAGGGTCTTTGAAATGTCCTTGTCTCAGAAAATCGATTCCCAAAATACAAGGTGCATCAGGTCCTGTCACAACCAGTATGGTTCTTCCACTGTTTACCAGTTAAACTTATATCAACTTCTATCTTAGTTAACTCTTGTGATCTACCAGTGACTCCTAGAATCGTTGTAGGCCCTGATCCCTGATAATTTGATGGCATTATGGTGCACTGAGCTCCAGCATCAATCAAGTCCCTGTACTTCTGAAATTTTGAAGTGCCAGGCCACTGGATGTACACATCCATTATCCCTCTCCATTGTTATCCCTCTCCAATGTTATCTCTATTATCCCTCTCCTACCCATGGCGGGAGGCAGGGCACCCCTAATTATGGGGAATATGCCTACATATGCAATTAACACAGTGTCCTGTATTAGAATTGGAATCACTGTTGAAGCTATTATAGTTTCATAGTTTCATAGTTTCATTCAGGGTTGGAAGGGACCACAAGGATCATCTAGTTCCAACCCCCCTGCCATGGGCAGGGAAACCCCACACTAGATCAGGCTGGACAGAGCCTCATCCAGCCTGCTCTTAAACACCCCCAGGGACGGGGCCTCGACCACCTCCCTGGACAACCCATTCCAGGGTCTCACCACTCTCATGGTGAAGAACCTCCTCCTCACATCTAGCCTGAATCTCCCCACCTCCAGCTTCATTCCATTCCCCCTAGTCCTATCACTACCCGACATCCTGAGAAGTCCCTCCCCAGCCTTCCTGTAGGCCCCCTTCAGATACTGGAAGGCCACAATTAGGTCACCTCGGAGCCTTCTCTTCTGCAGACTGAACAGCCCCAACTCCTTCAGTTTGTCCTCATAGGAGAGGTGCTCCAGCCCTCTGATCATCCTTGTGGCCCTTCTCTGGACACGTTCCAGCACCTCCACATCCCTCTTGTAATAGGGGCTCCAGAACTGGACACAGTACTCCAGGTGGGGTCTCACCAGGGCTGAGTAGAGGGGGAGGATCACCTCCCTCGACCTGCTAGCCACACTTCTCCTGATGCAGCCCAGGATCTGATTGGCCTTGTGGGCTGCAAGTGCACATTGGGAGCTCATGTTGAGCTTTTTGTCCACCAGCACCCCCAAGTCTCTCTCCTCAGGGCTACTTTCCAGCCAGTCACTGCCCAGCCTGTATTTGTGCCTGGGATTGCCTCGACCCAGATGCAGGACCCTGCACTTGCTCTTATTGAACTTCATGAGGTTGGCTTGTGCCCACCTCTCCAGCCTGTCAAGGTCCCTCTGGATGGCCTCCTTCCTCCAGCGTGTCTGCTGCACCACACAGCTTGGTGTCATCAGCAAACTTGCTGAGGGTGCACTCAATGCCACTGTCCATGTCACCCACAAAGATGTTGAACAAGACAGGTCCCAGGACTGATCCCTGAGGGACTCCGCTTGTCACTGACCTCCACTGGGACATGGACCCATTGACAGCCACTCTTTGGGTGCGGCCATCAAGCCAGTTCCTTATCCATCTAGTGGTCCACCCATCAAACCCATGTGTCACCAGTTTGGAGACCAGGATGTGGTGCGGGACAGTGTCAAAGGCTTTGCTCAGGTCCAGGTAAATGACATCAGTTGCTCGCCCCTCATCGATTAATGTTGTCACCTGCTCATAGAAGGCCACCAGGTTGGTCAGGCAGGATTTGCCCTTGGCAAAGCCATGCTGGCTGTTCCCAATTACCTCTTCACTATTCTTTTGAGCAAGTAGTGACCCCAGCTGCGTCACTGCCCTCCGGCAGGTAGGCAGTCTGAGCCCCCTGCCCCTCCTCCTCCCTTCGGGGAAGTCCCGAGCCACCAGCCCCTTACCGCCTGAAAAGCAAGGGAATCAAAGCCAAAAAGCCAAACTCCCAGAGCTGCGCTGCTCAAGCTCAAGCTGCCTCCTCTCTCCTCAGCCACGCGCTGGGTTCTGGGAGTTGTTCTGGGAAACTGAGGAAGTAACAGACACACTTCTGCTATTGCTACTTCAAGTTCTGCCACTCTGCAGTTGCCTTAGTCTCCTGAAAAGATTAGAAGTTGGTTGATCATCCCACCTGTTCATGTTCTCACCAAACTGATCATGGAGAGTTATCCAAATACTCCCATGCGATTGCCTCTGTTGTCTGTTTTGGTTTGATTGGTTTTGGAATGACCTCCTGGAAGGACGTCTGTTTCTAACAGCTGACACTTGTATCCATGTAGAGGAAGAACTGGAATTATCTCCTTGTGTCAGTTTGGATATGGAATGTTTAAATTCATGTTTCGGCTCTTTCATGCAATTCTTTATCTCACCAGACAGAGTTTCAATGGCTGAAACCAAAGAAATACATGTGAAACTATCCTCCGGTTGTCTCATTTGGTCAGTGAAATGGCCAGCTGCAGAAGGATCTTCACCATAATTTCTTGCCACAATTCTGCTTGCCAGATGTAGTGGTTTCAGCCTTAACTGAGAGTTAAAAGCTCAAATGGGGAAAAGGCTGAGAATCTCTTCCCCACTCCCCCCCCCACCTCCTCCCTCCAAACAGGGAGAGGAGGAAAAAAAAAAGGTAAGGAGCAAATCCACTAAGCAACAATCTGGAGTCAGCTTGGAAGTAGAGAGGCAAATAATTTTTTTCTTTAAATTATAAATATATAACAATAACAGGGAAAAAAAAGGTTCACAAGGGCAAGGAACAAGAATGAATGGGAGGAGACAGAAAAGAATAATACAAAAGCAGTCTTTCTCTAAGGAGGTGCAGAGGTAGCAGGGAAAAGGATCAGGTCTGGCCACGTGGCTGAGGAGCAGGAGGGCAGCTGCAGTAGCTCTCATCCAGCAGAGGCAGGAGCCAAAAAGGAGATCCAACAGCTATGATGTCCTGCTTTTTATACACTAGCTGGGCAGGGAGGGGGGAGTGGAACAGACTCAGCTTTCCCAGGGGGGAAACGCCCTTCAGGGAGTGTAAAGTACCCACAAGCCCTCCACCCTGCTTCCTTCTTTCGTTTTCAGAAAGAGGCGTTAACCCACCACACCAGAATAGTTGCATAATTAGGAGGAGCAAGCTTCATGAGCTTTTTAGGAAGACCAGTTCCCACAGGAATTTGATCAGGATTCAGAGTGCCATGATCGCCATATATAACTTTTCTCACTGCAAACTCTCTCAGACACTTGATTCCCTCATCCATGGTATTCCAGGGTTTAGGATTCTATGGGAGGTCATCTCAGGATGGGTATCTCATAAGAGCTACCATTAAAAGGCGTGTCCACAGAGAAACCTTACCAAGACACCTGCCTAGATGTCTATCTATTCCACTGTCCTTGGAGAGAGTTCCGAGCTAAGATGCTGACTTGTCTCCTACTACTAGAACTGGTGTGCCTTTATCGAAATATCTGCCAAGCCAAGTTAGAATTGGTTCATTCTCTGCTCTGATGTAATCATTCCTCACATGCCTTATTTCTTGCCTGGGTGCACTAGCATGATGAATGTCATCTTCCATTTCCTCCTCTGTCTCATCTTCCTGAAGATGATGTCCCCATGTTTCTGCTGCTACTCTCTTAAGGATCTCTTTAAGCTCAGAAGCATCTCCATTAGCTGCTGTCATACCAGAACCTGTACCCTGTCCTGCATCTCCAAGATCCAGTGATGGTCTCAATAACTCAGCTATATCTTTAAGACAAACCTTCTCTTCTCAGCAGGATCTTTTTTAACAGAAGGTCCCTCACCAACAGAGGAATCTTACTGCTCTCCCCCATCATCTGCTGCGTCAGCCTTTCTTCTATCTCTTTTATCTAATGCCACTACTTGCTTAATTGGAGCTGCATTTGAATTTACAGCAGGCTTAACCAAAGCAGACAGGTTTTGAGACAAATCAGCTGCTGCAGAGGACACCTCTGGTCCTTCCAGTGAAGAAGGAAATTATTTTACCTGTCTAATGGCCACCAAGAACATTGTGGCCACCATCTTAGGAGCTGCTGCTGCTGGCTGATTGTCAGAATCACCAATAGCCCTGTTCAAAGATGCCTTACTGATAGCCTATTTAGGTCTAACTGTTTCCCCTGTCTCCTCATTACTAGAAATCTCTGGATTCAAGTTAGAACTGTTCCTCCTACACCTAGGTCTACATTTAAAAATTAAACAGGTCTTAGATATCCTTCTTTCACATAGCAGAGCTACTAACAAGAACACATTAGTTATTAACAGCAGCAGGATTACACACACCAAATAAATCACTTTTGGATCCCAGACATTACTCAGAATTACTCTTTCACCTGCTGGGATTTTGAACTCCTAGATTTTGATAGGCGGTGTTGTGGCAGTTGCATTCCTGTATCTCTTAAGCCAAAAGAACCCCAAAAATCAATCATAGAGAAGATGAATTTTATACTTAAACCACAGGTACAATTTATACATCAGATATCTCCCTAATTTATCACACAGGAACCCAACAACATACTTGTACACTACAACAGTTAAAGCAGGAAAGATCAGATACCTAATAATCCAAAAGACCTTCATATCACTTCCCTAAACTGAGCAGAAATAAATCAAGCAAATTGAGCCCCATGTTGGGGGCCAATTATTTTGTGCAATGTGATGGTTTAAACCACACCCATTAAAAAAAGCTCAGCTGAACCCAGTCAGGGAAGCAAATGGAGTTGTATTTTACAAGCAATAATGGAATGCAATGAATATATGCAAAATATGCAATATTTACAATATTATACAAGTATTTATAAAAAGAAAACAACACGGAAATCCTCCTTGGGCAGGAGGATTCCACCTTGCCTCCCTGCAACCTCTATTCCTCCCTTTTCCCTCTAGTTAATAAGAAGAAAAAATAAAAGGAGAAAATGTTAGAAGAATTTCAGTTGGCTCAAAAGTGTTGTTAGTAAGTCAGCAATGCTTATCTCAAGTTCTGCTGATAAGGGGCCTCTCTCAGTATGCATGCCAGCAGGAAGAGACAGAATGAGATTGAGAGAAAAGAATGTGAGAGATATTGTTATGGCACATCTGACCAGTAAAATTAGTTTTGAATTATCTTTGTTTTCCTTTTTACACCCTAATGTAGATTTGCTCAGAATTTTTTTAAAGGCACAGCCAAAACTGTCACACCAGCTTGGAGCCCCACTCACCCACAAACCAGAGACAGAAGCCACCACAATGCCTGGAGGCAAAGGGCTGAAAAAGGTGAGAACAAACTATCACATAGAAGTTGCAGAATTATGGGATTGGGATAACAAAGTTACAGTATCCTGTACACCTTCCGGACTGTCTAGCCCCTTGGGTGACTATCTGTATGATTAAGACACGTAAACATATAAGCCCATAACAGCAGAGAACAGTTTCACCACAGCTACATATCTTTAGTCACAGAAGCAGAGAGACTGTATAGTATTTATGAATATCTACAGACATATTTTTATGTATGCATATGTGTGTGCACATTTATAGAGAGGGTATCTTGGTAAAAAAAATATTACCTTGGTAAGAAGACAACCTTTACAGAAATGTTATATTACCACATTTTCCCCATAAGTATCTGTGAGACAACTAGTTTAAATAGAAGAGAATGTAAGAATGATTTAATAGATTTGTATCACAAGACTGCTAATAGTAGTATATATTGTAATAATTTGTGGCTTTCGAATTGATATGTCATCTGTTTCCTGGAGGTGACTTAACTGCCGATAACAGCTAGTCCCTTTTAGATATTAGTCTTCTTTAGAACAAAGTTTAAGAAAAGCAGTGATATACGGCTTCAAGATCTTGAGCTGTGACACTGTAACATCAGAGCACCTGAACAGAAAACTCAATCTTGGCAAGCAGCCTACATCACAAGCAGAAAACAACCAATGTGTCTGTATTGTAATGGAGATCAGACACAAAGTAAAACAAGAGAGAAGGAAGAGAATAATTATTCAGCTATTGTATTGAATGAAGCAAATATCTGCTTGGGGAAGGATAGCATTTTGTTTTGCTTTTCCAGATTGCTCTATAGTTACTATAAAGTTCTGTTTACCACACGCTTGTTTGTGCTGGCTGATGCCTTCCAGATCAGCTGGATGTGTAATAGAAAAATGTGATGAAACAAGGTAGATATACAGTCATTCATAAACAAGTATGAAGAAACCTTGGTATAAGACTTGTCTGGAAGACTTGTCACTGTTCCCTGTGTTCCAAGGAGAAAAACTACTCATGAATAGCTCTCTTACAAGTATACCCAAAAAAACTTATAGGAAGAGACAGAAAGAATGTTGTACAGTCTTTTGCACCCAAAGTGCACTGAAATCACAGAATCACGGAATATTAGGGGTTGGAAAGGACATCTGGAGATCATTGAGTCCAGCCCTTGTTCCAAAGAAAGTTCACCTGGGGCAAGCCACACAGAAACACATCCAGGCAGGATCTGAAAGTCACCAGAGAAGGAGAGTCCACAACCTCTCTTGGCAGTCTCTTCCAGTGCTCCATCACCCTCACCATAAACAAATGTCTCCTCATGTTGAGGTGGAACCTCCTGTGTATCCATTGTTCCTTGTCATATCACTGAGCACCATCAAAATGAGACTGACACCTTCATCTTGACACTCACCCCTCAGATATTTATAGACATTGATAAGGTGCCTTCTCTTAGTCTCAAGACTAAGCACCCCCAAATCTCTCAGTCTTTCTCCATAGGAAAGATGTTTAAGTCCTTATAGCTTGCCGTTGGACTCTTTCCAGCAGATTCCTGTCTCCTCTTGAACTGGGGAGCCCAAAACCAGATACAGTATTCCAGGTGTGGTCTCACCAGGGCAGAGTAGAGGGGTAGAAGAACTTCCCTAGACCTACTGGACACGCTTTTCTTGATGCACCTCAGGATACCATTGGCTGTCTTGGCCACAGGGGGACATCGCTTTTCCATGGAGAACTTGCCATACAACCAGCACCCCAAGGTCTTTCTCCATGGAGTTGTTTTGCAGCTGCTTTCCAGTCCCTTCATCTGGGACTGCTCTGCCTTCATTTATCCATTTGGTCATGCCTTTGTACACGCAACAATATTTGTAACTGCTTTTCCCCAAAACATAATATAAAGAACATGGTGTGCTTTTTCTCCACTCTATTGTTGTGCCTTACAAATCTGCTTTCACTCAGCTAAGCTACTTAGAAAAATTTTTCCATAGACTGTACTATGAATGGCATAATGGAGGGTGAGGCAGAGGAATCAAAGACTTCTGCTGTTCTGTCATCAGGACAGCTGAAAAAAACACAGTCTGAAGTATCTTCCCAAGTCTAGATCAAAGAGTATCAAGTGTAAAACTGCCAAGCACACTGTTTAGACATTCTGTCAGCTGCTCTCTCCATGACTTTATGAGGTGCAGCACTCTAGAAAAGGCAGGCTGTACTGTCATGACCTTACGCATGTAGATTACTCTGCAAGCTTCCACTGATGACAATATCTTGATTATTCAAAGAAGAGATAATCTAGACTAAGCCCCCTGTTAATGCTGGCTTGTCTAGGTGATCTTCCTTAACTTGGATACCATCCCTATATTTACTATAGCTTGCTTTCTCATTAACAATATATGTATTATTTCAGAAGTATTATCAAAAAAAGGAACAAACCTAGCGATAAATATAATAGAAATGGCACTACAAGAATTAAACTCCCTTCTTTTGCTGAAGCATGTGTACATTTCATGAAAATTTGAGTGTGGCAATCACAGCAATAAGTAGTCTGGGCAATCTGATAATATAAGATTAGAGCTTGATGTAGTGTCAGCAAAACAGTGCTGTCTAGCAGCATGTAACTAAAACAAAGTACTGGTAGCTGTAAACACAAAGAATTATATTGGAATAACAGGATACATACATCGATCAACAACTTCACGTGATACTAGTAGTTTAACCAATAATGTATAACAGTAGGGCGTGTGGACAATTGTGGGGAACCAATGAAGTTATGCTAACCATGCTCTGTGAGTCTGTGTATCTATATGAGCTGTAGAGGTTCCCTAATTAAACTGAACAATACTTAGATCATATTGGTCGTCTGTATTGATTCCGAGCTCCATCGTCAAAAGTGGCACCCAAAATCGTGGACGGGACCCTTAGACTATGACGCTGCTTAACTCAGCATAAGAGGTATGCTCTGAGAGGGACGGAAAGCTGGTCAAAGCAGCACTGCCCCGCTGCTGGAAAAATAAGTAACACGTGCTCAAAGAAGGAAGGGAATCTTGACAGGATCTGGTGAGCAGCCGGGGAGGAAAAGGGGATAGTACTCATTAAAGAAGAGGTTATGCTTAAAGTCCTCCAAAGTATCCTTTCTATGAGAGGTATTTCTTACTATTCTGGGACTTTTAAAGGGCTATTAGCCTGGCCCCAGGATCAAGGTTTTATTGCCACAGTAAATGAAGCTTTTGCTTGTGAAACTTGGGAGAAAATTGGTGTCTGGCTGTGGGATGAGGTGTCTAAAGGCTCAAAAGGAGCTTCTCGCTATAGCACCTTGTGGCGACTTATCACAGACACACTGAAATCTATGAAAGAAGAAAAGTCTGCTCTCAATTCAGTTGCTGCAGCATTTGTTGTAACCAAGACAGAAAAGGGAGATTCGAAAGAATCGGCACTGTCTGTGCCCCTCTCCCCCACATCGTCTGCCACTTCATCAGTATTGTCACAATTTCTATTTCAATTACCTGCTATCCCCCTTCCTACACAAATTGCAGCTCCTTTATTACCACCCTATTTCAAGAAAAAATCTCCTGCTGCTACATTAGTAGTGACAGAAGTAAATTCTGATGTAATTGAAGAGATGCGCACAAACAAAATGGAGGATGAAAAAGATAACCACCAAAAGAAGCAGCATCGGCCATTTTGGTGAAGACGTTGCCACCACAAAAGACCACTGCTACCATTTGCCCTAAGCAGAGAAATGGAAATAGAAAGGTAGCGAAAGCTGTGGTTCAGCGTATTCAATCCTCTTCATTGACATCTTCCTCTAATAATGACAATGATGGCTTGGATTTGGAAGACAATATTGATGTTATGAAATCAAGCAGTGACAACTCTGTTTTGGAGCTCATCTTAGAAAAAATGGAGTGCTTAGGCTTGTGATTACAGGATTTTTACAACCAGACCCCTTTTGCGAGCCCCGGCAGCCCCAACACTGGTAGCCCCAACAATGGCAGCCCTGACGGCTATGCCACCCTCTTTGCCCTTTAGATCCCAGACATTTTCAGCAGACAATACCATTGCAACAGACAACAAAATTGAATTAAGAAGGGACGATAGTATAAGGGATCGGGGGGGAAGTGATCTGGTGCGTCGGTAGAAAGGTATTGTGAGAGAGGTAGTAATAGATGGGGAATTTGTAAATTTTCCTGTGCATGCATTTCCTGTGGTATTACAAGGTGGATGAAGAATGTGGTGATCTCTAGATTGGAAAATGTTAAAAGAAACTAAACAAGCCATGATTACCTATGTGTTAAAGTCAGGATACACAACTGCTGTAATTGACAATTTGTTTTCAATGACCTTGTTAACCCTATATGACATACATACAATGGTAAATACTCTGTTAACATCACATCAGCAACTGCAATTTTTCAATAGATGGCAAGCAGCTTGTAATGCCGCTGAGGTAATGCCTCTACAACAGGGGATCCTCTATATGGTATTACTGTTCAGCAACTAACAGGACTAGGACCTTTTCCTAGATCAGATTGGGAAACACAATTTCCAGATAAGGTTTTACAATTAAGTCAGGCTTTAGTGATCAAAGCATGATCGATAATTCAGGACAATAAATCTGGTCCTGTGTTTGTTACTACTCAGCAAGGCCCCACAGAGCCATTTGGTTTCTTTTGTGGATAGGCTACACACGGCATTAAATACCAATCCAAATTTGACTCACGATATGAAGGTAAAAATGCTGGATTTTCTGGCATTTGACAATGCTAACAAAAAACTAAACAGGTTCTGAGCATTTTACCAAGAGGGGTCACTTCTGCACAAATATTGGATGCGACAGAATGAGTGACCGAACAACAAAAGGCATCCTATGTAGCCACTGCTGTAGAAGCAGCTGTGAGACCACTAATACAACAAACAAAATAAGAGAAATCAATACTGGGACACAGTACCGAGTTTGGGGCAGTGATGAAAGTAAGCCAAATTGCTACATCTTCCTTTAAAACGTGGAGATTAGTTAAAGATTCTTTAAAGCAACAAGAAGAAGATCGTAAGGCAGCTTCAGTAGTAATTAACAGTACTTTGCTAAGCCCGCCTGCAACCTTGGAGCTGCGGACACTATGCCTAAGAGCAACAGCAGCTCACTGCCCCCCCACCTGCCTTTCCCCCCACCTTCTTATTGCTCTCTACAACTACCTGAAGGGAGGTTGTAGACAGGCAGGGGCTGGTCTCTTCTCCCAGGCAACCAGCACCAGAACAAGAGGACACAGTCTCAAGCTGTGCCAGGGGAGGTTCAGACTGGATGCTAGGAAGAAATTCTTCACAAAGACAGAGAGTGATTGACCATTGAAATGTGCTGCCTGGGGAGGTGGTGAGTCACCATCATTGGAGGTGTTCAGGAGGAGATTTGATAGGGTGCTTGGTTTAGTTGATTAGATGGTGTTGGATAATGGGTTGGACACGATGATCCCGAAGGTCTCTTTCAACCTGGTCTGGTCTGGTCTATCCTATCCTATCCTATTCTATTCTATTCTATTCTATTCTATTCTATTCTATTCTATTCTATTCTATTCTATTCTCTATTGCTGCGATGGCTTTGCTGAGCCACCCAGGTTCCCCCCCCCCTTTCCCCTCCCCCCACTCTGTATCTGTGGTGGCCTTGCTAGCCAGCCATCTTCCCCCCTTCTCTTTCTGATAACACTCTAGTTTGTGAAGTTGTGTTCTGATTTAAAGCAACAGTGCTAATTTTATTATTTCTGATTGTAATGTGTTTTATATATTTGTTGTTTTGTTAAGTTTTACTGCTAAGTATAATGAATGGTGACTCTATGATTCTGTGTGAATAGTAAGTATTTGGTATTTTTAGGTATTTAGTATATAATGATTATGGTGAGGTATAAGTATTTAGTAATGAGTTCAAATTCTGAGGTGTTTTTTAATTTAAATTTTAAGTTTTTCTTTTGTTTTAAACCTTCTTGGTTTTGTTTTTTGTGAGTGCCTAGGCATTTCAAAGGAACTCCATCCAATATAGTTAAGGATTGTAGTCAGTAGGTTTTAATTTTTAAAAGTATTCTTTTAAAAATATTTGATAATTTAATTTTAATTCTTAAGTTTTTAAGGGTTTCTGATTGATATAGGTATATTATAGAATGGGGTTTTGATCTTTTTTTGTATTCATAATTTCTTTAATATAAGGTGCTTATATATGTATATATATTTTTTTTTTAAAAAAAAAGGATGTATATTTTATAACTAAGGTTTTAGTGATACCAGCAAGATATAGCTAATCCATGTTAACACCTGGAAACATCAATTTTGCAACGCACTACTGCAATGATCTCAACAAACAACAGCACAAGAATCAAGAAGATGAAAAAACAGCTTTTCCCATGAAGCTGAAAATCACCAGACCTACTTAACACCAATCACAATAACTGTTATGATAATCTGAGATCAAAAACATTAATCAGAAGAATGTACCAAAAAACATCTGAATTAGGACTGAATATTATGATTAATTGTTCTGTGATTAGAGAAAATGTTCATATGGATTTATATGTTAACTCAACGATTCGTCATAATTTTCAATAGTTAATGGGAAAGTCAAAATTAATTATAACACAAAATACATTTTCATTTCAGGTTAAAAAAAGGAGGAATTTATGTATGTCACAAAAAAAAAAAAAAAAAAAAAAAGAATGGTTAAAGCACATTATGTTCTCAAATTGTCATTTTATATGTGGCTTCAAATGTGACTTCATGAAATTTATAGAAGATATAAGAATTCTGTAAGTTTTAGCTAGGAGAACTTTGAAAGAAGAACAAACAACATTAGACCAAAGTTAGTATCAATAGGACTCAGTACCTTACCTTAGCAGAAACAAAGCATCAAAAGAGCAGTATTATTAGGATGAGTAAAAATGCATTATTATGTTCAATTTCATATTGGGCAAAGCAATGAATATTCAGGATGTTATTTTTAACCCAGCAATGGAGCCTTTTCACTCTTGCTGTTTGTCTGCAAGTATTTTCTTTATCTGTGGAGCTAGAGCCTGGCCAGATCTACCTTTACAGATTAAGGAAAATCTTGCTAACATTAAGCAATTCATGATTTTTGACCATCTTGGAAAAATAAAGATGCAACATACCTTTAGAGCAGATTGTAAAAGACAGTACTGAGGATTGGGTTTGCTGTGCTTGTGTCTTAATCCTTGTGTACAATGTGTTCAGGCCTAATCAAGTCTTCTTTGTTAATAAGAGGAATGAGGTGTGGGAATTGAAACTGGTAAGATCTAAGTTCTTCTTTAAGAGATAGAACAGAATAGAACAGAATAGAACAAACCAGGTTGGAAGAGACCTTCAAGATCATCACGTCCAACCTATCACCCAACACCACCCAATCAACTAACCCATGTAACCAAGCACCCTGTCAAGTCTCCTCCTGAACACCTCCAGTGACGGCGACTCCACCACCTCCCCAGGCAGCCCATTCCAATGATCATGCAGGTGGCAAAGGAATGAGTTTGAAGCTGTAAGATGAGACTTTCTGTCTGAAGAAAACAACTGTTCTGTTGTGTTCTGACCTTGTAAGATAAGTGGAAAGGAATGTATGCTTGTTACTAGAGGGTTTGTTATCTTTGACCATGTATTATGCCTTCTGTTAGAATGTTCTAATTAGCTCAATCTAAGCATTGTATCTTGTATGGGTTACATCAGCATGCTAGACACACTGTGCTACAGAACTTCTGCTTTTGCTATATAGTGAGTTTTAACTTGCTTGCTTCTGTGTATGCAAAAAATTTGACAATATAAGGCTGTATTTTACATGGGATGGGAACAACTCCCATGACCAAATTGCTCACAAAAACGGGGATTTGTGGCAATCACAGCAATAAGTAGTGTGAGCAACCTGATGATATAAGCTTAGAGCTTGATATAGTGTCAGCAAAACAGTGCTGTGCTTGCAGCATGTAACTAAAACAAAGTACTGGTAGCTGTAAACACAAAGAATTACCTTGGAGTAACAGGATACATACGTTGATCAACAACTTTGTGTGGTATTAGTAGTTTAACCAATAATGTATAACGGTACGGTGTGTGGACAATTGTGGGGAACCAATGAAGTTATGCTAACCATGCTCTGCGTGCCTCTATAAGCTGTAGAGGTTCCCTGATTAAACTGAACAATACTTAGATCATATTGGTCATCTGTATTGATTCCAAGCGCCATTGTCAAATTTGAGAATATGAAGTATTGAATCAATGATTTTTCAGATTTAATACTTGAAGGATCTTTTTTGCCCTTGCTTTTTCCAGCAATAGATACCACTGTAATAATAGTCCTTTTAATCTAACAATTTATCTGGATATTTCTAAGAGAGAACTGGACTGTAAAGACTTGGGCATGCATTTTTTCACCTCTCCATGTCAGATAGCATATTGCCTATGGAACTGTTTCACTAAGCACTTATTGAGAACAGTTCTCAGTATTTTCTATTGTTAATGAAGTGGAAAATGGAAATATTTCTGTTTTTTCCCTTTTTTTTTTTTTTTTTCTCCTTCTTGGAGACAGAATTGCAGTGAACTGGAGAGATGAAGCTGTAATTGTTATGAACATTTACTGGTTTTGGAGCTTAAAGATCGAACATTGACCTAGATATTTTCCTCTTTTAAGGTATATAATCTGTATTCCCAATTTCCAAACCCTCTTTTATATACATTCTAAATGAGTTACATGTAGTGTTCACATACTTGTTGTTTGACTGTGTGGATTAATTTTTAATAATACAGTGCAATTAAACATGCTGCCAAGACATGCCTATACAAAACCATAGACTCACAGTAATACCCTGCTCCAAAATACATGTCAAAGTTACAATAAAAGTGAAAAATAAAATCTAAGAAAAGCAATAGTAAAATGGGTTTATTGTTATTCTTGGCAAGAACATTTTGTACTTCAAACAAAAGAACTTCATTATTAGAACAAGAAAACCACACTGTCAGAGGACTGTATAATAAATGACAGTTGAGGAGGATCGATAACTAGATGAATAGTCAGACAGAAAGAGTAGGGATCAGTGGCACAAAGTCTACTTGAAGGCAAATAACCATTGGCTTAGCCCAGGGATCAGTACTGGATCCAGTCCTGCTTATCATCAGTAATGATTTGGATGATGGGGCAGTATGTACCCTCTCATAAAACTGGGAGGAGTAGTTGATATATTAGAAGGTTTTGCTACTATCCAAAGAGACCTCAATAATGTCAAGAAATGAGCTGTCAGGAACCTCTCAAAGCTGATCAAAGGGAAGTGCATAATCTCACAGCTGGGAAGGAGTAACAAATCCAGACACTAGTACATGTTTTGTCTTGGAATGGATAGAAATGAGGTAGATGGGTAACAGAGATCAGATGAGCGAGGGAGACCATTTAGACCTGTTTGCTTAACGAACATGGTTTAGCACCAGACTTGGTTGGGTTAGATAGCAGTTGGACTTGATGATCTTAAAGGTCTTTTCCAACCAAAATGATTCTATATTTCTATATTGGAATGCAACTCAGCAGAAAAAGACCTGAGTGTGTTGGTGGACACCAAGTGACATGCCTATGTCAAAGACCACAAACAGTTTCCTGTGCTTCTTAGAAGTTTTACCAGTAGGTTAGCAGAGATAATCCTTCCCCTCTGTTCAGCAACGGCAAGGTGACAATTGGAGTACTGGTTCCAGTTCTGGACACCCCAGTATAAAAGAGAGAAATACTACTGGAAAGAATCCAGCAAAGGATCACTAAGGTAATTAAGTGACTGAACCACTTTTCATACAAGGAGAAACTATGAGAGTTAAGATTGTCTAGCCCAAAGGAAGTTCAGGGGATCTGATAAACTTGTATGAATATTGGTGCAAAAAGAATAGGCTGTTGGGCTTTTTCCCACAGTTCCCACTGGCAGGACTAGAGGCACAGGATGTTCCCTCTGAAGTACTTTACCATGAGGGTGTTTGCATACTGCCATGGGTTGCTCTGAGAGATTGTGGACACTTCATCCTTAAGATATTCAAAAGCTGGTCTTGGATAACTGGCTCTAGGTCCCCCTGGGTGAGCAGAGAGGTTGGACCAGATAATCTCCAGAGATCCCTACCAAGCTCAGCTAGCCTGTGATTCTGTGACAATTTGTCTTTAGGCTCCAATGTTTTCAGTCTGAGTTCCACTTGGATTGTGGATTATTGCTGTGCTGTTGCAATACAGGCTTGAAGAATGGTTATGGTATCTAAAATAACTATTTTAGCTGTTAATTTCTCATTTTCCTTTCTTCTAACTTTCCTGAGTTCAGTCTAACACTATTTCACTAGTGTGTACATGCCCACCTTAATTATATATCGGGGAGGAAAATCAAGGTTTATTTTTTTTCTAGTCAATACTCTCGTCACTTGTTTTAATTTTGTGTTAATGAAGTAACTGGTTTCCAATTGGTAATAACCAAAACCAAGAGAAATTAAAATTGCAGAAAGACGTAATTCACAATACAAAGAAATTTAATATGAAAAGCAGTATGTCAGAACAACAAACCAACAAAACGGAGAAAAGTGTTAATACAAACCATTATGGAGTAAAAAGCATGTATATTTAAGCTAAATGACTGTACTTACATAATTAAGCTTAAATGAAAATACATGCCAAAGGAGGTCAAAACTTCACACACAGGCAATAAATCAAATTCCACAAACAATTAGTAACCCATAATTTCCCATTTTTACCACATGCAACTCAGTTTGTGAAATCCTCAGTTAATGTTACCCAAATGTTCAATCATAATAAATATACTACCATTATTAATAATATTCAAGATTATATTAAATAAAGTAGAAAAAAACTATAAAGAGTAGCATGTGGAATTTGCAGAGTAAAAAAACATATTATATGGTTTGCAATTCTGAAAGAATATATACATTTCAAGCAGCTTTCAAAAAAAAGCTTTGAAGTTCTGTTTTATAAAACTAAGTCACCCATTCCTGTACAATTTAGAAATACAGAGGTAAAAAATGGAAACTCAGGGTCTACTGATGACATTCCATGTTGATATACAATACCAGAATATTTTATAGACAATAGCCTTGAAATTAAAGTGCAATTTTAGGTAATAGATGCCCCATCTAGAATTGATAACTTTCTGGGCAGCACATTTCAGTTTTTCACCACTCTCATTATAAAACGTTTCTTCCTTCTGTCTAGTATAAATCTATTTTCCTTTAGTTTACAACCATTACCCTCCTTTAAGGTTCCCTTTAAGTAGTGAAAGACCACAATAACGTCTCCCAGAGCCTTCTTTTCCTGAGGCTGTTCTGCCTCTCTCAGCCTTTCTTCATAGGAGAGGTGTTCCAGCCCTCTGATCACTTTTATGGTCCCTCTAAGAGGTCTACTTCTTTCCATTTCTTTTCTCCATTACCCACAATTTCAAAGTTAACTGAGCTCTAATGTTGCCTTGAAGAAAGCTGTGTTTCATCCCACTGATAATGTTCTTCAAAAAAAGATCTTGTTTGCAGTGGGAAGAAATGAATAGTAGTGAGATTTATTGAAGATGAGAACCTGGTGGCTACTGGAGTTCAGGGGATGGTGAATGATTCTGAGTAGCATTTGGAGGAGACAGTGAAGAAGTACCACTGGGAGTAAAGCTATCAATTCTCACATTAGGCAAAGAAAGTTTAAGGTGCAAAATTTTATACCTGTGGCACAAGGAGATATAAACAGAAGGGATCTAGAGACCCAGGGGGCCTGACACACAGGGTAAGAAGTTCAGAAAAACATGAATGTGAATTGAGTAGAAAAATTGGCAGAACACAAAGGATAAATCATTAAGCCATGAACAAACTGAAAAAAAAATAATAAGTCACATTGGAATGGGCTGCCCAGGGAGGTGGAGTCACCATCATTGGAGGTGTTCAGGAGGAGACTTGATGGGGTGCTTGGTGCCATGGTTTAGTTGTTTAGGTGGGTTGGACACGATGATCTTGAAGGTCTCTGTGGTGAAGGCACATTATGCCCAGATCCTGAATCTTGTCCCAGCATGTGGGCAAGTTCCCCCTCCTCCAGGAGGAAGACAAAAGCCAAGGCAATAGCCAAGCCAGCACACATCCAGTGCATGCAGTGCTCGTGCTGACACCAAGTATGGGCATAATTCTTGCTTCACACTTTCTATAGGCTGAAGCCAGTTGTTTATGAGAGTGCCCATTGGTCAAGCCCAGCCTCGAGGAATCTATAAGTATCACCCCAGTTGGTAAACAAGTTGCCCCCTCATTCACTTTGTCTCTGTGCTTACTCGAGAGAGCAACTCCCGAGCAACATCCTTTGCCATTGAGCTTATTGTTGTTAGCTTCTGTTATACATGCACGCATACTGGAAGCCTCTACATCGTGAAGAAGCCCAGAGGGAGGACCTTAGCGACGCCTGAGCTCAGCGTCGGTACAGCCAGTCGTACCGACTGGGAGAGCCCACCATGGACTGGACTGACCCCCGAGGGTAAGATCTGTCCAGTTGCCGGGGAGAAGGGACTTGATCCATATCGAGTCCACATATGACTAGCCCCGCCGTAGCGGGAGAGGAGCCTCCATGTGTGCCGCTCTGAGCCCTGTGAATCTGAGGGAAGACTAAGGCATTGTTCGTGCCTATACTGCACCGAACATGGGACCACTCTGAGAGTCCCACTGCTCCTTTAAGCTCAGTAAATGAGAATCCGCTGCCTAGCGCAGCCGCATTCTCTCCCCGAGGCTGTTTGCATCAGCCCCAAAATCGCCGTGGTTGGGCCGACCCCCGTAGCTGTGCCTGCTGCCACGTTGTCCTGCCCTGCCGTGCGAGCCGACTTTGAGGGCCAGCCCTGACCAGGACCAATCCCTGTTGTCTGAAGGGAATTGAATATCTCCCACGTGCTTTCCATCCACTAGCACTCAGTTCAAAGTATCCGCATCTAGCAGAGTAAGCGCTGACGCATAGAAAGATTGTAATATTGCTGTGTATAGCCAGGAGCCGCCCGCGTCCCGCCGAGTCGCCATCTAGTGGCCAAGCGGCAGAACCGCACCCTTCATTATATAAATATAGAAATAGTCTGTAACTAGTTCAATTAAGTTATCATAACACTAAGCCCCTTGCGGAATCTATTTCACAAACGTGCACTAGAACATGTATATAAGTTGGTGATTCATCTGTTATTAATAGTTTTATAATAAAAATATTTTCATAATTCATATTTCATATTAATAAATTTAATAACCTCTTCACCACAGTCTCTTCCAACCTGGTTTATTATTCTAAACTGGAATTCAGAATTTGAAAAGCACTGTAAGATAACCTGACAGCATAGTCACTTAATGTCATACATAACACTAGTGACATCTTAAAATCAAGCAAAATACCCTAATGGAAAGCAATAATACCTTGTTTGCGATTTTTTTATTACTATTTTTTAAAAAATAAGAATAATTATTTGAAATCTTTGCCAGAAAATTCACAGAATTTTTTTTTTTCCCTTTTTTTTTTTTTTTACACATGGCCTTCAACTGAAGATTCCAGAGTGTTCAAGAACATGCAGGCTACTATCAATTTGAAAACAATGATAAACACTTTAAGAAAAAAAAATTCAAAAATATACTAACATGCCACTCACTATAATTTGAGGGTGAAATATACATTTGTTTAAATTATGCCTTTAACTACATTTTTTTTTAAACTATTATATGAAATTTTTAAAAACTGTCAAAATAATTGGCAAGGGGGAAAGTTGTAAAGAGAAAATATCATACACTCTATTTCATATTTTACTTGAAGCTTGTAAGTAACCACACCTTATTTGGTCACATTTTTCAACCGTTATAATTTTCACATTTTTATCAAAAGAAAGATTTAAGGTTTTTTCCCTGTTCAATCATTTATTTCCAAGTTATTTTATTTGTTCATACGGATAACATGTATTAAGAAAAATTAGGAACTGTATTAAACAGGAAACAGAAGGTGGCAAAGTTGAAAAGATGAAGTTAACTCAACATTTTCCATTAAAAGTATAATTTTAAACCTCTTTTCAAAACTTCCAAATAAAATCTTCTTCAAAATTCCCCAAAGCTGTCATTTTTATTATTTACTAGGTTGTCATACACCATCATTTCTTGATTAAAATTGACCCCCAAATAATTCTAGCTGAAGACACATCCTTCCATATATGAATATACAAAAATTTTATATGAAAGTTATTTTCATATACATCAGTTAACTGATTAGAGGTCAACTGTGTTGACCTCTACACATATATGTCATAGGATCATAGATGTCCTCAAGATATATCAAATTGACTATTTAATTAGATTTAATTTTACTTAATTCTGGACACCAAAACTGCAAATATCTGTTCGTAACATCTGTAGTTTATCTAGTCATCTAAGAGAAGGTGGCACTTCAATCTGACCAGCCCAATGCCCTCAAACTGGTAAAGCAGGCAAGACTGTTCATTATTGTAGTAAGTTCTGGAAACCAAGTGGAGGTATCACCATCTAAGCCTTACATCTGCTAAATCATATCACAGTATCACAGCATACCTAAGGTTAGAAGAGACCTCAAGGATCATCGAGTCCAAGCTATCAACACAGGCCCCATGACGAGACCATGGCACCAAGTGCCATGTCCAATCTCCTCTTGAACACCTCCAGGGATGGTGACTTCACTTCCCTGAGCAGCCCATTCCAATAATGAATGACTCAACTTTCTCCTCACTTTGAGTCTAAACCTCCCCTGGAGCAGCTTGAGACTGTGTCCTCTTGTTCTGGTGCTGGTTGCCTGGGAGAAGAGACCAACTCCTGCCTGGTTACAACCACCTTTCAGGTAGTTATAGAGGGCAATGAGGTCACCTCTGAGCCGCCTCTTCTCCAGGCTAAACAAACCCAGCTCCCTCAGCCTCTCCTCATAAGGCTTGTGTTCAAGGCCTCTCACCAGCCTTGTTGCCCTTCTCTGGACACGTTCAAGTGTCTCAATGTCCTTCTTAAACTGAGGGGCCCAGAACTGGACACAGGACTCAAGGTGCGGCCTAACCAAAGCAGAGTACAGGGGCACTATGACTTCCTAGCTCCTGCTGGCCACACTATTCCTAATGCATGCCACCAGCTGGACGTGGCACCATTCACCACCACTCTCTGGGCCTGGCCCTCCAGCCAGTTCCTAACCCAGCACAGAGTGTAGTGGTCCAAGCCATGAGCTGACAGCTTAGATAGCAGTTTGCTGTGGGGACAGTGTCAAAGGCCTTGCTGAAGTCCAGGTAGACCACATCCACAGGCCTCCCCACATCCACCAGGCAGGTCACCTGATCATAGAAGGAGATCAGGTTGGAGAGGCAGGACCTGCCCTTCCTAAATCCATGCTGGCTGGACCTGAGCTCTTGGCCATCCTTCAGGTGTGCAGTTATTGCCACCAAGATAACCTGCTCCATCACTTTCCCTGACACTGAGGTCAGGCTGACTGGCCTGTAGTTTCCAGGTTCCTCCATCCGACCTTTCTTATGGATGGGGACCACACTGGCCAATTTCGAGTCACCTGGGACCTCACCAGTGAGCCAGGACTGTTGGAAAATGATGGAGAGCGGCTTGGCCAGCTCATCTGCCAGCAATTTTGTTGTTGATATTTTGGCTTATCTGTCAGCCCTCTTACAATAAATGCATATTCTTCGCTGCAAATACACCAAGGATTCCAGGAGAGGACAACTGCTTGTTTGACTCCTAACCATACTGGCCCATTGCATAAAACTAACATCTGAGAAAATAAGAAGTTTTCCTGAAATACCTATAAGACCTCAATATCTGCATACTACTCCACTAGTTTTGCACAGCATGAGCCATATGTCTTCCAGATCACAGGCTTCATCTCCTTGACCATAACAAAGTTAACAAGAGTAGAAGGATTTCTAAGGAAAACCAATAATTTTAGATAAAAACAATACATACAGCCTATCTGAAGAGTGGATTGATAAGCCTCCAGAAAAGTAAAAGCAGGAAAAGAACCTACCTTCTTACTTCCTTGAGTAAGAAGTGCTTCATCACTTCCAGAGCCCCAGGTCCAAGCAAACACATTTTAGCAAAAACATTTTCTCTTTTCAAACTCAGAGGCTAGTCACATAAAAGAGGTGAATCAGTCAGACACAGAAGTGCATTAAGCCATT
Source organism: Melanerpes aurifrons (assembly GCA_011125475.1). NCBI lineage: Eukaryota > Metazoa > Chordata > Aves > Piciformes > Picidae > Melanerpes > Melanerpes aurifrons. The sequence continues at coordinate 2,589,086 of WWNC01000050.1, read as the reverse complement.
CCTTTCTTCAGGCAGATCCCCAGCTAGATGTAGTAGAATTCCCAATGAACTACATTAGTTATCCATCATACATTATCCATCATACCTGCTTTGGGGCAGGCATCAGATGGGTAAGCAGTGCAAAAGCAGCATAAGGGACAAAGCCTTGACTCTTGACACCAAGTTGCTGAACTGAAGAATTTCAGGAAAACAGGGAGGTTTTATCAAGAGTACTCTTTGAAGCCACATCCCTGCAGACATTGAAGATCAGACTCCATGAGATGATCCTTGTGGTCCCTTCCAACCCTGAATGATACTATGATGTATGCCTGGGCAGCCTGCTCTAGTTGGAGATGTTCCTGCTGACTGCAGGGTGGGGTGGTGGTGATGGAAGTATCTTCTAGCATAGGTCTCATATCCCGTCAGGGGGTGTAAATAAAGAGCTCTGTCTTCCTTTTCCATCCACAGAACCCTGAAAAATCACTCCAGGGGAGAATCATAGAATCATTTTGATTGGAAGAGACCTTTAAGTTCATCAAGTCCAACTGTTAACCTAGCACTCTTAGGTCACCACTAAACCACATCCTCAGCACCACATCTACACAGCTTTTGAATCCCTCTAGGGATGGTGACTCCACCACTGCCCTGGATAGCCTATTCCAGGGCTTGACAACCATTTTAGGGAAGAAATTGTTCCTGATATCCAACCTAAACCTCCTCTGGTTCAACTCGAGGGTGTTTCCTCTTGTCCTATTGCTTGTTCCTTGGGAGAACAAAGGACATAGAAAAGCAGCCCTGGGAGCAATCTGGCTGGAGCTAGGGATGCCACCAAGCCCACAGAAGGCACTCCCTTATTGCATCTTTCCAGCTTTGACTTCACAGTCTATTTTCAGCACTGCAAAAGGTTCAGCAGCTTGGGAGCAGTGTGTTCAGTGGTGCCAGGAGAAGGTCCCAGCCTTGCCCAGAACAAAGGGGGGGGCAAGACCCTCACCATTCAATATACCACCCAGAAGAGCCCAGCCCCAGCAAGGAAGCCCAGCCAGCACCTGTGGATGGTATCAGAGGAGTCATCAATCTTGGAGTAGTGTTCCTAGCTAACCGGGGGGCCAGCAGGCCCCCCGGCCTTTGTTGTCACCACCACCAACACCCAGTGTGCACCATGGGCACTCACCAGTGATGAGAGGAGGATCCTCCAGCCCAGAAGGGCTCAGCTTGGAGCTTCTGCCTTTCCTGGGGGAGATTAAATAGGGGAGTGGGTGGGGAGGGCCAAGTGGCCACACCTGGGGTGGGAGGAGATTGAAACAGAGCCCAGGTGCTCTGGGTTTGAGGGAAAAAAGGGGGAAAATGGGGGGTGGAAAGGGTCAGATCTGGTGGGAAAGGGGAGGTGGTGGTGATGAAAGAAGTGGATTTAAAAATAACTTTATTTTCCATAAATCTTCCATGATGCACAGCTGGCTGGATGTGAGGAAGAGGTTCTTCATAGAGGGAGACATTGGCCATTGGAGTGTGCTGCCCAGGGAGGTGGTGGAGTCACCATCCCTAGAGGTGTTTAGGAAGAGCCTGGATGAGGCACTTGGTGCCATGGTTTAGTTGATTAGATGGTGTTGGGTGATAGGTTGGACTTGATGATCTCAAAGGTCTTTTCCAACCTGGTTAATTCTATCCTATCCTATTCTTTGAACATTCATCTCTAATGTTGTTGAGGAGCACATTCTCATTGTGAGCCGATTGCAAAATCCTACATATAGCAATCTCTTCTCTGAGGTAGAAACATCAGAAATCAAACTGAATAGCAGTAAGCTATTGAGGACAAAAGTAATTCCAGTGATAGATCCTCTACATCCTCTTGCAGTCACCCTCTCCGTGAAAGAAGGGATCCATACAGGGGCTATAAGTAGGCTGAAGGGGCAGGCGAATAGTTTAGTGCATGATGCCAGAGAAGGAGGCACACTAAATTCTGTGTTGTTCACGAACCCTTCAAGTTGTGAAATTGCTGGAAAGGAACAAATATTAATGGTACATGTAGATTTACTGACATAGTTTCAGTGTCATACAAAGGACCAAAAATAAAAAATAAAACTACAAATAATTAGTCTACAGCTGGAGAAAGAGTTCCAGTTACAAATATTTAGGCAATCAACAACAGGAGACACTTCAGAAATTAGGGGAGCTGTTACAGAAGGAACTAACTGCAGCTGAACTGGAAGGAAAACAGATAGCTGGCACTTCGAACAAGGCTTCAAAATGGTTGTAAAGGAGTTCTGTAACAGAAGAAAGGAAAAACACTGATGGCTACAATAAAGTATGCACTAGATAGAAAGTGTTGAACTGTGGCACAAAAGAGCAGAGATTGAAAGAAGAACCTCTAGTGAAAAATAACAGTAGTCAAATGGAAACTAGAGAATAACAGATGGAATGGATTGAATTATTAGAATAAATAAGGTGCTATTCCTATTAGAATAAATAGGTGCTTAGAATAAATGAGGTGCTTCCATGACACTATTGAGTGTCCTGCTCCACGGTTATGATATCAAACCATTCAAAGTTAGTTCCAGACTTTCTTGGAAAGCAGAGTATTATAACTCTGTATATTACAAAAGTATGAAATCAGGGGATGAAGAAATAAAGACAGCAATGATGCCTTGTGTCATGAAAAGTAGCCTAACTGCAATAGAAGAAGGGGTTGGTCTCTTCTCTCTGGCAACCAGCCCCAGAACAAGAGGACACAGTCTCAAGCTGTGCCAGGAGAAGTTTAGGTTCGAGGTGAGGAGGAAGTTCTTCATGGAGAGAGTCATTCGTCATTGGAATGGGCTGCCCAGGGAGGTGGTGGACTCACCATCCCTGGAGGTGTTCAAGAGGGGATTGGACGTGGCACTTGGTGCCATGGTCTAGTCATGAGGTCTGTGATGACAGGTTGGACTCAATGATCTTTGAGGTCTCTTCCAGCCTTGGTGATACTGTGATACAGAAGTTTGCATATTCTCACCAAAAGGTAATATTGTTATATTTACTGACATATTGTGCCACAATTCTGTGTTTGTACAGACCTGTGTGCTTTGACCTTGAAGCTCAAACGGAACATATTATTACAGACCTGAATAAACAATTCTGCTGTAAGCTAGATTAAGGACAAAGCACATAAATTAAGAAGGAAGATGCAGTTTAAGGCAACAGGATTTTAATTTTGTAACCTTCTTCAACCTTATCACTGTGATTTTATCGTAGTTATCCATTATTTTAACTTCAAAATGCCTGCCTATCATTGCAATCAAAGCAAAAGTTTTCACAGAGGCTAACAGTATTGTACTTCACAAGTGTAATACACTTTCTCTGCTACATTCCTGTACTAGCTAAGAATAAGTTATTAACTCAGATATTTAAAACTAGTTATTTCTGTTACAATCATGACTGGCTGAGGAGCAGCATTTCTATATTCAGGTTGATTTCTCACTGCCCTAGAACCACATACCAATGGGAAATAAAGCAGGGCACATATCCACTAAAAGAAAAGCTGAATATGACAGTGAAATATGCTATGGAGTCACACAATGTTAGGGGTTGGAAGGGATGTCCAGGGATCATAGAGTCCAAGCCCCTTACCAAAGCAGGATCACCTAGGACAGGCTGCACAAGAACACATCCAGAAGGATTTTGAATGTCTCCAGAGGAGACTCCACAATCTTTCTAGGCAGTCTGTTCCAGTGCTCCATCACCCTCACCATAAACAAGTGTCTCCTCGTGTTGAGATGGAACCTTCTGTGTTCCTACTTGTATCCATTATTCCTTGTCATATCACTGATATCACCAAAATGAGACTGACACCTTCATCTTGACACTCATCCCTCAGGTATTTATAGACATTTATAACAGCCCTTCTCAGCCTTCTCTTAGTCTCAAGACTAAACAGCCCCGAGTCTCTCAGTCTTTCTTCATAGGATGCTTAAGTCCTCGTAGCTCTTCATTGGACTCTTTCCAGCAGATCCTCATGCTCTTGTGGATTGGGGAGCCCAAAACTGGGCACAATATTCCAGGTGTGGTCTCACCAGGGCAGAGCGGAGGGGAAGAGAACCTCCCTAGACCTTCTGGCCATGCTTTTCTTAATGCACCCCAAGATGCTGTTGAAAGAGGTGAAAACTTGAGATTCTTTAAGAAGATGGGAAGAAGAATTGGGAAGGGCGAAGATATGAAGTCAAGAATCTGATAAGGGGAGAATAAGCCTGGGAAAATGGTACTTTAAGCAACATGAAAGAACTGTAGGACAATTATCTCTTTACTGCAATCAACATGTAGAAGAGAAAGGAATGGAAGACATCTAAACTTACAGAATTTCTATGAGTAAAATCTTTTAATCCTCATGAATTTTCTTTTGTGATTTATACAGCCTGGGCCAGTGTACTTCTGAGCAGATTTATATGGTAATCAGATGTCAAGCATCATTAGATATGGATAGTGATTACCTTTAATGATTTTGTTCAATGAAGTGACAAGCAAGTTAAAAGAATACACAAAGAACTGTTATCTATATACTGTGTTTAAGAAATGACAGGCAATAGGATTGGTTTAGAGCTCTATTTAGAGATCCACTGCTGGTTTTTGTTTGTTTGCTTTGTGCTTTTTACTTTTTCTCCTACAGTTACTTATGTCAGTACAGTGAGGCAGACTATAGATCAACTTGAACTAGTCCTCAAGACTAAAAATGCCCAGGGGAAAGGTGAAGCACAGGTGCCTCATCAATGTCACACTACCAAAACAGTACTTCCTAGAATTATCACAGGCTGCAGGGCAAGGAGAAAGTGTGTGATCTACAGGGATAGAGATAATTAACTTCACAAACAACTTAGAGTGGATCCTTGACAACAAAATATCTAGATCTTCCACAAGATGTTTGTCCTTCTGCTTTTAAAGATAACCCTCATCAGAAACAGACATGGGTTAAGAAGGGCAAAAGACAAGGAAAATGATTAGTAATAAGGAACTGCAAATGGCAGATGAGGCAGATGAGGCAGATGAGGTTGCTAAACCCCTCTCTATTATATTTCAAAAGTCATGGCAATCTGGTGAAGTCCCCACGGACTGGAAAAGGGGAAACATTGCCCCCATATTCAAAAAGGGTAAGAAGGAGGAACCAGGGAACTACAGGCCAGTCAGTCTCACCTCTGTGCCTGGAAAGATCATGGAGCAGATCCTCCTGGAGTCACTACTCGCTCAAAAGAATAGTGAAGAGGTGATTGGGAACAGTCAGCATGGCTTTGCCAAGGGCAAATCCTGCCTGACCAACCTGGTGGCCTTCTATGAGCAGGTGACAACATTAATAGATGAGGGGCGAGCAACTGATGTCATTTACCTGGACCTGAGCAAAGCCTTCGACACTGTCCCGCACCACATCCTGGTCTCCAAACTGGTGACACATGGGTTTGATGGGTGGACCACTAGATGGATAAGGAACTGGCTTGATGGCTGCACCCAAAGAGTGGCTGTCAATGGCTCCATGTCCCAGTGGAGGCCAGTGACAAGCGGAGTCCCTCAGGGATCAGTCCTGGGACCTGTCTTGTTCAACATCTTTGTGGGTGACATGGACAGTGGCATTGAGTGCACCCTCAGCAAGTTTGCTGATGACACCAAGCTGTGTGGTGCAGCAGACACGCTGGAGGGAAGGGAGGCCATCCAGAGGGACCTTGACAGGCTGGAGAGGTGGGCACAAGCCAACCTCATGAAGTTCAATAAGAGCAAGTGCAGGGTCCTGCATCTGGGTGGAGGCAATCCCAGGCACAAATCCAGGCTGGGCAGTGACTGGCTGGAAAGTAGCCCTGAGGAGAGAGACTTGGGGGTGCTGGTGGACAAAAAGCTCAACATGAGCTCTCAATGTGCACTTGCAGCCCGCAAAGCCAATCAGATCCTGGGCTGCATCAGGAGATGTGTGGCTAGCAGGTCGAGGGAGGTGATCCTCCCCCTCTACTCAGCCCTGGTGAGACCCCATCTGGAGTACTGTGTCCAGTTCTGGAGTCCCTATTAGAAGAGGGATGTGGAGGTGCTGGAACATGTCCAGAGAAGGGCCACGAGGATGATCAGAGGGCTGGAGCACCTCTCCTATGAGAGCAGACTGAAGGAGTTGGGGCTGTTCAGTCTGCAGAAGAGAAGGCTCCGAGGTGACCTAATTGTGGCCTTCCAGTATCTGAAGGGGGCCTACAGGAAGGCTGGGGAAGGACTTCTCAGGATGTCAGGTAGTGATAGGACTAGGGGGAATGGAATGAAGCTGGAGGTGGGGAGATTCAGGCTGGATGTGAGGAGGAGGTTCTTCACCATGAGAGTGGTGAGACCCTGGAATGGGTTGTCCAGGGAGGTGGTCGAAGCCCCGTCCCTGGGGGTGTTTAAGAGCAAGCTGGATGAGGCTCTGTCCAGCCTGATCTAGTGTGGGGTTTCCCTGCCCATGGCAGGGGGGTTGGAACTAGATGATCCTTGTGGTCCCTTCCAACCCTGAATGAAACTATGAAACTATGAAACTATGAAACTATGAAATATGCTGGCTTTAAGCTAATATTACTTTTAGAATGTAAAGTCTTGGAAAGTCATATGAAGAAATGAGTGAATTAAAGTAAATTTAAATGAGACTGCACCGTCTGCTTAATTAAATATTTTAAGATTGGTTTGGTTATACATTTTAAAGAGAGAATTTGAAAAAGCTTTTTCAAAAGTAACCATGCATTCTGAAGAGGTATATAAATGCCTGTTCACTCATATTACTACCAATGTGCAATGAATCTTGGAAAGTTTTCTTCTATGAATGTATTTTTATGTGGATATTAGAAAAGATATTTGGAATCAGAAATTTACAAGACTTTTTTTATTATTTGGGGGGAAGCAGGGGGAGGCTGTTTGTTTTTTTAATGTATCAGTCAGTTAACTACAGACCATCGTTTCTCTTTCTGGAGAGAACCTAGCAAACCTAACCGTAAACTGAACAAATAAACGTAGTGTGCCAGGATATATTTGTATGTGTTTGTATTACAGTATCACAGTATCACTTAGGTTGGAAAGGACCTCGGGGATCATCGAGTCCAACCTATCAACACAGACCCCATGACTAGACCATGGCACCAAGTGCCACGTCCAATCTCCCCTTGAACGCCTCCAGGGTTGACGACTCAACCACCTCCCTGGGCAACCGGTTCCAATGCCGAATGACTCGCTCGGTGAAGAACTTCCTCCTCACCTCGAGTCTGAACCTCCCCTGGGGCAAACAAAAGCAAAAATAAAAATTGCATGGCACATCTTGTTTCTGACACTTCTCTTTAATCCATAGTGCTGAACAGTTTTACTGAAGCTTCACATAAATCACATACTTCCCCCAAGTAGCTGAAGTATCAACCACTTGCTGGCCAACTCCTTCAAGTAAACAGCAGGGTTTTGTTGGGCAAAATTTGTGCCCTTAAAATATGCAGTACAATTTCAAAAATGGGTTGTGCTATCCACATAGATTTCACATGCACACGACATGAAAAGCAGCTTAATGCATCTTGCTATGCTGCTGTTCTCTATAATTTCCTACACTTGGAGAGAGCAAAAGTCTAGGCAGATGAGTTCTTCAGGGACAAATAACCTTCACAAATAGCATGAAATTTCTGTTTATATGATTTTGGAGCAACAGATTGTTTTCCAGGCTGCTATTTTGCGTGCCTCTGGAATGCACTGTTTATTGTGCAGAATGACAAGGAGAACAAGTTATAATGATGCTTACATTAAATGACATGCTGTGTATTGCTGTCCACAAGCTACTGACTCACATGGTTTCCTGGGACTAAGACTAAAAGGAATAGTCTGTCTCAAATGGGAAACTCTCAATATGCTCAAAAAGGATGTATCACTTCATAGTCCACGGACTCAAACTTTTTTCCTCTTAGCAGTTAAATGCATGCTACTGAAATACTGCTTGATTTTCTTTTACAGTGTTTTGTGCTATTTTGGTGACTCATTTATTTTAGAAGCTACAGTTTTGCACAATGAGTGTTGCATGTATTCCAAGAAGTGGTCTTACAATCATTGATGACAAATCCTATTATGTAACAGTTTTATTTTGTAGTTGATGCCAACCTGATTCCATGGCCACAGCATTTATGACTGCGGTGGTAGGGCCAAACAGGCCCAACACAAACCCAGAACAAGTCCTGTCATGTCCAGGGATGATCTCCCTCTCCCCTTCCCTCCTGCAGGGAACACAGGAAAAAGACAAAGAACCCAGGCATCAGAAAGACTTGTAAACAAGGGATATGTCCTCCTTTTGTGGTAAAAAGGCATGTGCACTTCCCCTGTTTCACCTAGACTAGGTTCACCTCACTAATTTTGTAACCATTTTGAGTTAGGTATCACAGTATCACAGTACATTAGAGGTTGGAAGACACCTCAAGAGATTGAGTCCATCCAACCCCCCACCAAAGCAGGATCACTTCAGGTAGTCCACACAGGAATGCATCCAGGTGGGTTTTTTAAGTCTCCAGAGAAGGAGACTCCACAATATCTCTGGGTAGCTTGTTCCACTGCTCCATCTCCATCACTTTAAAGAAGTTTCTTCTCATATTGAGGTGAAATCTTCTATGCTCAAGCTTGAACCCGTTGTTCCTTGTCTTATTATTGTGCACCACTGAAAAGAGATTAGTCCCTTCCACTTGACACCCACCCCTCAGAACTGTATCCTTCAGGGTAAATATCTAAATAGTGACATGATGAAATACAGTAGTAAAGAAAAAAATTGTCGCTTACATTTAATGACTTACGAAGTAACAGTGGTTTCTATTCACTTAAAGGATGTAGGCATCACTTCTATAAGTGACAGCTTTCAAACCATTGTGGATAAATTAAATACTATTCAGGTAGGAGTTCAATGGTATAACAGTATAAGATAGGATTCCTTCCAAATAAGTTCAGACATGTTTTGCTGCACCTAGGATAAATTATTTCATATTTCTAATAAATGCATTTACATTTCTAATACAGTCAATAAAGTGAAAGCTGCCTCTGGAGATCTGCAGAAGATTTAGACAGACGTAGGGGTATTTTCTACTATGGCAGGATTCCATAAAATTAGGAAAATTGGGAAGTCTTTATTTCATCTATCAATATGAGCTCAAGTATTTTTGTTTTAAATCTGCATCTTTTTGAGATTGTCTTCAGAAAGAATAAATAGATTGAAAGGATCAAGGTCCTATCATCTGTAATCACAGCATAAAAATATCCTACTCAATTCACAATCTCAGTATTTGCCCTTGCAGGAAAGACAAATTAATCATGCTTTTAAATTATAAGGAAGAAAGAAAAATAGTTAGTATTATTATTGTTGCCATATGCAACTGACTTTGTTTATCACAATTACCTACTAGAGTGATAGTTGCAAATTTCAGTACATAAAAGACTGTGCACTGAACCCATTATTTACCTGTTGTGAAGATGAATGAATGAAGAAGAGCCCATCATTTAAACTTCCCCAAACCACCAGTCTGTTTAAGTAAGGATTTTTACAAAAGGTGACTTTGTCAAGCCATTTTTATCACTGCCTAGCTCAGGAGATTCCATGATAGCTCTTCTAATTGCACGTTGCTGTGAATATAAACCTGCAGAGTCCAGAGCAGAGTAATCAGATTCCAATGGAATCAAAAAGTTATTAATTTTTTGGTAAATTTGCTATTTACAGAAAAAGAAGGATTACTATGATCCTCTCACAAAGAAGTGCCCAGAAACCACAGCATGTTAGAAGAGGTACTGAAACTTAAACAAGTTTGATATCAGCAGTTTAAAGTCTTTATTAGAATAGAGCTTAGGAGAGAGTATGTTTATGCATTGCATGCTTCCATATTTTAAGTCAATTCTTTGCTTGGGATTGTTTATGCACTTTATCTACCTTGCAAGAAAAGAGGAGAAACTAGGAGAAATTTGTTACTTTCGGCATGCAGGGCAGAATGGTCTCTGATCTCTTTTCTTATGAATGGTTTAAAGATGAGCAAGAAGGGATCTTTAAGATTGCTGTTCTTCTCTTGTTATTTGAAAATATTTAGTAATTTCTATGATAAATACATAAAATCTGATTTTTTGAGAGCTCATTGGATGCTCATTTAAATAGATTTTCTCTTTGTATCTCAGAATATTAACTTATTTCTTTCTGTCATGCTACGATTATTGAAAGTAAGAAGTGAAATTTAGAGTAACTTGCGAGAAAAGGGGTCATCTGCTTTGATCAGAAAGACAAAACAGTTTCAGAAAATAATGAAGCTTTCTAACAATGATTAACTTTCTAATCTACACTGGATTTTCTAAGGAGAATTCCTTTTTTCTTATCTGGAAGGAAAAAATGTAATCAAGATATATTTTTCAATTGTGTGTTCTAAGTGTAAAACCGGTCATGTTCTTAAAATTATTCCTACTCTTCAAATTATTCCTTCTATAGTTTAATCATTTTTAACTACTAATATACATATATATAATCATAAAATGAGGAGTTTAAGACCTGCACATGTATATGCATCTATAAATACTTTGTTTGTTTTAGAAAGTGATATAGTTGTTTGTGTATTCAAATTGACAGCATCTTGGACAGCATTCAACAACATGACACAAGATTGAAATCCTTCACATCAGACAACTGCAGGTGCCTACACTGTAGATACTAATGTGTGAGAAATGTTCCTAAAATCCTTTTATATTTTTGCAAGACCAAAGAATTGCTGTTCATATCCCAAAGCATACATTTGTGTGTGGTCAAATTAACAACTAGGTCTACATACAAGGGAAGACCAAACTCTTAAAATGGAAGTGTGTGAATAAAGAACTGAATTCCAAATAAATGTCACAGATTATCACTAATTATATACATTATCTAATTATATACATTTTTCAGCGGTGAGCTCCTTCGGGGACACACATCGACCAGGGGCCTCGGAAAAGCACGGACTGCTGCTGGTTTTGACCAGAAGGACCTGCACACAGCCTCTGCGCTCGGCAGGAATCGGCTTTCACCGATTCTCCACGTGTTCGGGATCGTTCGGGTCCCTGCGTGCCGCGGCAGTTTCAAAGCCCGCGGCAGCTTGCGGCAGTTTCCATTTCAGCGGTGAGCTCCTTCGGGGACACACATCGACCAGGGGCCTCGGAAAAGCACGGACTGCTGCTGGTTTTGACCAGAAGGACCCGCACACAGCCTCTGCGCTCGGCAGGAATCGGCTTTCACCGATTCTCCACGTGTTCGGGATCGTTCGGGTCCCTGCGTGCCGTGGCAGTTTCAAAGCCCGCGGCAGCTCGCGGGCGGTTCCATTTCAGCCTGTGGCTTCTTGCTCGGACGAGCGCGCCGCCACACTTTTTTAAAAAAAACATTCTCCAGTAGGTTCCGTGGGCAGGGCTGGCCATGGTGGTAACTCGCCGCAATAACTCCTTTAAAAAGTCAGTCTCGACCCAGACTGAGGGCGAATATAAGCAGATAGGTAGGTGTAATAAGCAAGAGGTAGGTGTCCAGGCATCTAGCTGCAGACAGTGCTGGAACCTGGCACTTGAGATACAGGGTAGAGGGGACGGCTCCTGCTTTAGGTGTGAGCAGATCGACTGTCTGCTTAGCCTGGTGGCTGGACTGAAGGATAAGGTTGCTAGATTTAGAGATGTATGCAATTGCAGAAGGGTGACGAACCTGAGTAACCAGGCTCTGCAGGCCCCCCCAGCAGAGGCCAGTCATCCAAAAAGAAGAGGGCAATGGATGCAGGTTCCTATCAAAAGATGCAAGGTTAAACCTCCTTGCCCCCCCTCACCCCCCCCACTGCCCTTGGAAAACAAGTACGGGGCATTGGAGGTTGAGGGTGAGGTGATTCTGATATCGGAGGGCACACCATCTGGGGTTTTCCCTGTGGCAAAACAGCCTAAGGTGAAACGACCTAAGGTGAAACAGCCTAAGCTTAAACAGCCTTCCCCCGGCATCAGGACTTCCTCCCTTAAAAAAAAGAGGAGGGTAATTGTTATTGGCGATTCCCTCCTGAGGGGAACAGAGGGCCCCATATGTCGGCCAGACCCTACTCACAGGGAGGTTTGTTCCCTTCCAGGAGCCATGGTTGGAGATGTTACCAGAAGACTGCCTGGTATGGCGCAGCCCTCTGACTATTATCCCTTGATAGTTATGCAGTTAGGGAGTGATGATGTTGCAACCAGAACTCCCAGGGCTATCAAAGATGACTTCAGGGCCCTGGGAGATCTGGTTGAGGGATCAGGGCACAAATAATTTTTCGTCTATACCCTTAGTTGCAGGTGGGAATACCATAAGGAACAGGTCAGCAGCTGAAGTCAACAAGTGGCTTAGAGGCTGGTGCAGGCAAAAGAATTTTGGGTTTTTTGATCTTGAAAAACTTTCTGCTGCACCAGGCCAGCTGGCAACAGATGGAGCACATCTGTCCCAGAGGAGGGGTAAGATCAGAGTGTACGAGAATGGCCTATCCCTCAAAGGGAAAAAGATTCTGGGGAGGGAATTGGCAGGTCTCATAGATAGGGCTTTAAACTAGTTTTGAAGGGGGAAGGGGTTGAAACCAGTCCTCCCAGGCTGGGGTCTGGGGCTGATAAGCCAGAGCAAGAGGTGAAACCAGCAGCCCGGCTGAAGTGCATGTACACTAATGCACGAAGCATGGGCAACACACAAGAGGAGCTGGAAGCCCTGCTGCGGCAAGAAAGTTATGATGTAGTTGCCATCACAGAGACGTGGTGGGATGACTCACATGACTGGAGCGCTGCAATTGATGGCTACAGGCTCTTCAGGAGAGACAGGCAAGGAAGAAGGGGTGGAGGGGTGGCCCTGTACGTCAGGGAGGAACTAGTTGCCATTGAGATGGAGATTAGGGACGATCGGGTTGAGTGCCTGTGGGTAAGAATTAGAGGGAAGGCCAACAGGGCTGACATCCTGGTTGGAGTCTGTTATAGACCACCCAACCAGGAGGAGGATGTTGATGAGTCATTCTATAGGCAGCTTAAGGCTGTCTCAAGATTGTCTGACCTTGTTCTCATGGGCGACTTCAACTTGCCTGATATCTGCTGGGATCTTAACATAGCAGAGAAGTGGCAATCTAGGAGGTTCTTAGAATGCATGGAGGACAGCTTCTTATCCCAGGTGCTGCGAGAGCCTACCAGGGGCAAGGCTATGCTTGACCTCCTCTTCACCAATAGGGAAGGGTTGGTGGGTGATGTGGTGGTCGGAGGGTGCTTAGGGGCCAGTGACCACGAGATAATTGAATTCTCATTATTTGGTCAAGCTAAGAGGGGTAGCAAGAAGACCTTCACTCTGGATTTCCGGAGGGCGGACTTCAGGCTACTCAAGGAACTAATTCAGAGGGTTCCTTGGGATAAAGCCCTTAAAAACAAAGGGGTCCAGGAGAGCTGGTCCTACTTCAAGGAAGAACTGTTGAAGGCTCAGGGACAGGCTGTGCCAATGTGCCGGAAGATGAGCCGCCGGGGCAGACGGCCAGCCTGGATGGTTAAAGAGCTTTTAATGGAACTAAGGGAAAAAAAGAGGGTGTATCACCTTTGGAAGAGAGGGGAGGCAACCCGTGAAAAATTTAAGGATGTTGCTAGGTCTTGCAGGAAGAAAATTAGGGGAGGCAAAAGCGCATTTGGAGCTTAGTCTGGCCTCTGCTGTGAAGGACAACAAAAAGTCCTTCTATAAATACATTAATAGCAAGAGGAAGGGCAGAGACAACCTCCACTCCTTGGTGGACACGGAGGGGAACGTTGTGATAAGGGATGAGGAAAAGGCAGAGATACTTAACACCTTCTTTGCCTCAATTTTTACTAGCAGGACAGAATGTCTTCCAGACAGCTGGCCTGCAGAGCTGGCAGAAGGAGCCAGGGAGCAGCATAGTTTTCCACTGTTCCAAAATGGGGTAGTTGGTGATCTGCTTAGCCGCCTGGATCCCCACAAGTCCATGGGACCAGATGGGATCCATCCTAGGGTGCTGAGGGAGCTGTCAGAGGAGCTGGCCAAGCCGCTCTCCATCATTTTTCAGCAGTCCTGGCTCACTGGCGAGGTCCCAGAGGACTGGAAGCTGGCCAACGTGGTGCCCATCCATAAGAAGGGCCGGTTGGATGAGCCAGGGAATTACAGGCCTGTCAGCCTGACCTCAGTGCCAGGCAAGATCATGGAACAGGTCATCCTGAGTGCATTAACACAGCACTTAGAGGATGGCCAAGGGATCAGGCTCAGCCAACATGGATTTAGGAAGGGCAGGTCCTGCCTGACCAACCTGATCTCCTTCTATGATCAGGTGACCCGCCTGGTGGATGTGGGGAGGCCTGTGGATGTAGTTTACCTGGACCTCAGCAAGGCCTTTGACACCATCCCCCATAGCAAACTGCTGGCCAAGCTGTCAGCCCATGGCTTGGACAGCAGCACTCTGAGCTGGGTTAGGAACTGGCTGGATGGCCGAACCCAGAGAGTGGTGGTGAATGGTGTCACATCCAGCTGGCGGCCAGTCAGTAGTGGAGTCCCCAGGGATCAGTGCTGGGCCCCATCCTCTTTAACATCTTTGTTGATGATCTGGATGAGGGCATTGAGTCGATCATCAGTAAATTTGCTGATGACACCAAGCTGGGGACAGGAGTTGATCTGCTAGAGGGTTGAGAGGCTTTGCAGAGAGACCTCGACAGGCTGGACAGATGGGCAGAGTCCAACGGCATGAGATTTAATGCATCCAAGTGCCGGGTTCTGCACATTGGCCACAACAACCCCAGGCAGTGCTACAGGCTGGGGTCAGAGTGGCTGGAGAGCAGCCAGGCAGAGAGGGACCTGGGAGTGCTGGTTGATGGTAGGCTGAACATGAGCCTGCAGTGTGCCCAGGCAGCCAAGAGGGCCAATGGCATCCTGGCCTGCATTAAGAACAGTGTGGCCAGCAGGAGCAGGGAGGTCATTCTGCCCCTGTACACTGCACTGGTTAGGCCACACCTCGAGTACTGTGTCCAGTTCTGGTCCCCTCAGTTTAGGAAGGATGTTGACTTGCTGGAACGAGTCCAGAGAAGGGCAACAAAGTTAGTGAGGGGCTTGGAACACAAGCCCTATGAGGAGAGACTGAGGGAGCTGGGGCTGCTTAGCCTGGAGAGGAGGAGACTTAGGGGTGACCTCATTACTCTCCACAACTACCTGAAGGGGGGTTGTAGACAGGCAGAGGTTGGTCTCTTCTCCCAGGCAGCCAGCACCAGAACAAGAGGACACAGTCTCAGGCTGCGCCAGGGGAAGTTCAGGCTGGAGGTCAGGAGGAAGTTTTACACGGAGAGAGTGATTGCCCATTGGAATGGGCTGCCTGGGGAGGTGGTGGAGTCGCCGTCACTGGAGGTGTTCAGGAGGAGACTTGACAGGGTGCTTGGTTACATGGGTTAGTTGATTAGGTGGTGTTGGATGATAGGTTGGACGTGATGATCTTGAAGGTCTCTTCCAACCTGGTTTATTCTATTCTATTCTATTCTATTCTATTCTATTCTATTCTATTCTATTCTATTCCATTCCATTCCATTCTATTCCTCTTCCAAGCATTTCACCATTTTTACTACAAGAAATACTAGAAACAAAGCTTTTGATTCTTTGTCTCAATTTGCTGTTTGCCAAGTAACGAAGACTGTTGGGTCCTGGAGATCTTGGTACTGTGACTACACAAGCAAATATACTTACTACTGATACACATCATTCGGATTGTGGCTAAGGAAGACTATATTCTATCATGAGACAGGCAGAAATGCTACTTCAAGATCATGCATGTTGAAATATTTAAGAGCTGACATGAAAAGTCATATAAATCTGAATTACCATGCTTTTCCTTTCTCTTAATACAAAGAGCAAATGGCTACATAAAAACACAACTGAATAACAAAACCACCATTGTTTAGTAAGCAAGGTAACAGCAACATGGCATTTATATTAAAATGTGGTTGCCTTCAAAAATAGCAAGATATCACAGTATCACAGTATCACAAAGGTTGGAAGAGACTTCAAAGATCATCGAGTCCAACCTATAAACACAGATCTCATGACGAGATCATGGCAACAAGTGCCACATCCAATCCCCTCTTGAACACCTCCAGGGATGGTGAGTCCACCACCTCCCTGGGCAGCCCATTCCAATGATGAACGACTCTCTCAGTGAAGAACTTCCTCCTCACCTCAAGCCTAAACCTCCCCTGGTGCAACTTGAGACTGTGTGCCCTTGCTCTGGTGCTGGTTGAAATGGGAGAAGAGACCAACCCCTTCCTGGTTACAACCAGCTTTCAGGCAGTTGTAGAGGGCAATGAGGTCACCCCTGAGCCTCTTCTTCTCCAGGCTAAACAATCCCAGCTCCCTCAGCCTATCCTTGTAGGGCTTGTGCTCAAGGCCTCTCACCAGCCTTGTTGCCCTTCTCTGGACACATTCAAGTGTCTTGATGTCCTTCCTAAACTGAAGGGCTCAGAAATGGACACAGGACTCAAGGTGTGGCCTAACCAAAGCAGAGTACAGGGGCACAATGACTTCCCTGCTCCTGCTGGCCACACTATTCCTAATGCATGCCAGGATGCCGTTGGCGTTCTTGGCCACCTGGGCACACTGCTGGCTCATGTTCAGTTGGTTGTTGATCAGTACCCCCAGGTCCCTCTCTGTTTGGCAGCTCTCCAGCCACTCTGACCTCAGGCTGTAGGTCTGCATGGGTGTGACCGTTTGAGGCTGTGCCTTTAAGAAAGGGAATTTGGTGGACAGATGTTGGTAAACGAAAGAAGAATCTAAACTAATTTCATTGGTGAAGTGGGAGGAAGCACCTTCTGAACTGGGAGTGCAGGAAGGTATACTGGGGTTTCCAGCACTTTTCTGCAGTCTTGCTTCTGCCTCTCCTTCGGGCAGCCGCTTGCAGCTCCTGGGCTTTCTGCCAAGGCTTCGGCCTTGAAAACTGATAAGCTACCAGGCCTGTATTAACTGCTTTCCAATTAACACAAGTGCTTCTAACCTTTTTTGTCTCTTTTCTTTCTCTTTCTATCCCACTCTGGGAAAAGGGGGAAAGAGGGGAGAGCAGAGGTGGGAAACCCCCCTCAGCAGAGGGGGGAACTCTCATTTCTGTGCTACTCTATTGTATGTCTTTGTATATATTGTACATATTGTAAATTTGTATATATTCCCCTGCATATCCTACATTGCTTTGTAAATATACAGCTCCACTGCTTTGCTAATTCAGCTGTGAGTTTTTTTCACAGGAGGCTTCTTGGCCTTACCCTTCCAGCCCCACGACAATGGGGTTGCCGTGGCCAAAGTCCAGCACCCAGCACTTGGACTTGTTGAATGCCATCCTATTGGACTCTGCTCATCTATCCAGTCGATCAAGGTCCCTCTGCAGAGCCCTTCCACCCTCTAACTGACCAACATCTGCTCCTAACTTGGTGTCATCTGCAAATTTCCTGATGACTGTCTCAATCCCCTCATCCAGATCATCAATGAAGATATTAATGAGGATGGGGCCCAGCACCAGCTGGATTTGGGACCATTCACCACCACTCTCTGGGCTCAGCCCTCCAGCCAGTTCCTAACCCAGCACAGAGTGTTATGGTCCAAGCCACGAGCTGACAGCTTAGACAGCAGTTTGCTGTCTATATAGCACTCTGCCAATCTGTCACCTTAAAACTAAATTAGTATATAAACAGCTACAAGTTTCAGGAGTTATTAGTTCTATAAAACAAGACAATTTTTTTTTTCCCCTACTTAATTAGTTATTCAAAGTTTTTCAGTGCAGTACTACTGCTTGGATAGAGTGCTAGACTTAAGCAAGTCTCTATCTATTTCTGAGGCAATGCCACAACCCATTAAACTCCCCATATTTAATCTGTTTATCAGAAGATTGTGATTCATCCTTTTCATATCATAAAGGACAAAATGATGATCTTTTATATGTGTAGCTCTAATATATTCTCCCTATCCTCCTTTCCAAAGCAGTAAATTATAGAGAAGAAAGCTTTTTCTGAAGTTTCTTCAGCCCTTTTATGTGAGGAAAAGCAGTTACGTGTTGGGTCTCTGAGGAATTTGGTGCTCTCTTATCCCTTGACCCTATTTCCATACTCAGAATTGGGAAAAAAGGAAAGTAAATCATTGAAAGATAACATATTTGGAGGTTAATAAGACACACAATATGTAAATTGCATACCTTTCTCCTGAATACTCTAGCCTTTTGGGACAAGGGGATACAAATCTCAAAATGAAATACCTTAAAATGGAATTGTTCTATTCCACTCTTTTAGATCCTCACTCAATGAGGAAACAGCACAACTCCTAATCTCTAGAGGAAAACAATACAATAAAGTGTAGAGTGTAGATTTAATATAAAAAGGAGGGCATTCCTGATAGATAAAAGACCTTGAGACAGCCTGTAATATCTGCAATGTTTTCCTTTGCACAGCAGTTTGTAGTTCTTAATTAAGTCATAGCATCTCTTTGGAGGGAAAATTGTATTCATTTTCTCACCTTCATAGTCACTGCTTTAATAAAGACAGAGAGATAAAGCATACTGAAGCTTGAGGGCTACAAAATATATTTCTTTTAAGGAGGGATGAATAACAATTGACATTGAGCTTCAATCTATATGCCACTTCCCACAGAATAAAAAATCTTGACAGAATAGACATTTTCTGGGCTTTTCGTTGGGGTTTTTCGGTTGGGTAGTTTGGGTTTTGGGTTGTGGGTTTTTTTGGTTGGGCAGGGGGTGTGTGTGTTCTGGGTTTGGGTTTTTGTTGTTTTGGGGCTTCCCCCCCCTTTGGTGTTTCATTTGTTTTTCTATTTCTCTGATAACAAAGGAAAGAGGGGTGAAGAGTTATTTTTCACAAGTAGAAATCAGAACCAAGAGAGTTTATCAAGAAGCTATTAGAAATGTTTCAACCCTAGAAACCATTTGGGAAACTGTATTTAAAAACTGTCAAGATGGAAAAAAAAAATTGAAGCAAGTCCTTAGATGGAACTAAATGCATCAGGCACAGAAGAGCCTTGTATTTGATGAATGACATAGAGAAGGAGAAATGGGACCATAAAGGTGCCAATCTTACATGCCCTCCCTGAGCAGCCTCTCCTTTTACCAGTGCAGATGAAGGAATAGTGAGTTCACTGGGTCACTGGCAAGCGTCACCAGAACATTTCTTATTGCTGAGCCTTCAGACTGGAGTGGAAACTTGTATTTTTAAGCTTAAATGCAGAGTTGTCTGCAAAATCACCATCCGTTTTGTCTTATAGTTCTGGCTATCTGTGCCTATAGATGCTGTTAGCCTTTTAAAGTCTCCCACAAAACTATGATTGTGCAGAACCATATTAGAATTTATTGTCTTGTAAGCCTTAAATAATAGTAACTTGCAGATACGGACATCAGGAAAAGAACATCAGCTCCCTTAGTATGTATGCTGTTGTACAAATTTCATTGTTATTCTGGCATCTGAACAAAAAACTTTGCAGCAAGACTAGTTAAGAAAGAACCTAGATTTAGTGAAGATAGAAGACTAAAATTATGGGGCTTTTGGTTTTTAAACTTATGCACCCACCCAGTTAACATCCCTATATTATACTGTTTGTGCTTCTTTATGCTTACTGTAATGTGTCATTCATAGGTATAGATGGCCCAGCTGCCAGAGTTTGAATTCCTACAGTTATCTACCATATGTAAACCTTTTAATAAATCATTTTTAATAACTGAAGAGAGAACAAATAGTGTTGCACTCTTGGTATGCACTGAGCAGTAACTTCAATTAACAACTTTTTTTGTACAGTAAATGGATATTTTTCACTACTAGTGTTGTCTTTAGTACTGTACTATTAGAGGTAGCAGCTTACCTGAATAACATGTTTCAGTTTGTCAGTAACTTGACTTATTACAGGATACATTCCCTTTGCTTTTACTTCTGGATTTGCAGACTGAGCTTTGATTCCAGTGCCAACCACACCATGAGTATAGCTAATTTAATACACAAACACACAAAATAATTTTAGTAAGTTATTCTACTCTCAGTCATCTTCTAGTTTATATTAACTTTCATGGCACCAAACATTCCACTTCAATAAGGTGTATTAATTTCACACACATATTGTTCACAGAAAAGAAATACAATATAATTACTATCTTTTACAAAGTTGTATTACTTATTATAGTTTAGCCCTCTGTATATTTGTGTGTGTGTGAAGACTGTCCTCCATTTGCTAAACAAAAAAAATCAATTTGGTGATTCCCTAAATTCATGACACTTCAAGTTTTAAAAACAAAGTTCAGATCCTAGACACACAGTATGACCAGAATTACACCTGAAGTCTCCTAGCTCCTTCAAGAAAGAGCTGGTGTAGTAACAAGAGTGGTGTTTTTAATATATTAAAACTCACAGATTAACCACCTAGCAGAATTCTGTGGTTTATTAAAATGCAATTCTTCACCCAGCTTCCAATGGTACAAGTAATACCCAGGTTACACCAGAAAAACTGATCATCTACCTTCACATCACAGATACTGCACATTATGCAAATACCCTCCATATGTTAGGTTTTGTCTTCTTACTCTGCAAGAGAATACCTCTATGTATCTTTGTTGCAAAGATATTCTGCCAGCTGTTATACTGTATACAGGCTGCACCAGGGGAGGTTTAGGTTGGATGTTAGGAAGAAGTTCTATACAGAGAGAGTGATTGCCCATTGGAATGGGCTGCCCAGGGAGGTGGGTCACTACCACGATTGAGAGATGGAGACAAAGCTTGATGCAAGCAAAGTGTCTATTGTACAAAGTATGTTCTTTATATAGGCTAACATAATCAAAACTAACTAGTGATTGGCAATTAAATGTGTCCATCTGACAGCTATAGATTCGTGATTGGCTGCCGAGAAAATACCAGGGAACACACATGGCCGGGCAAGGCCCAGGCAGGTGTTAGACAAAAGGCAAACGATCAAGCATCTCTTATCTAAGTTCAGAGACAAAACAAAAGACTCTCTTGCAATGTTTACCAGCTCTAATTCTCAGGTAGTTGTGGGGCTTCCTGAGTCACAATGGCCGTTGGTAATTAGCTAAAGGCTTTTTTCTCTCTACATAGTTGCACTTTTCCCAAGGTCTGTGGCCTACAAGGGCTAAAACATTTCCTTCTATCAGCTGAGCATTGCTTGAGCATTGCACTCCCTAAATTCAGTGCGTCAGGTCACCAGCATTGGAGGTTTTCAGGAGGAGACTTGATGGGGTGCTTGGTGCAACGGTTTAGTTGTTTAGGTGGGTTGGACGCGATGATCTTGAAAGTCTCTTGCAACCTGGCTTATTCTATTCTATTCTATTCTATTCTATTCTATTCTATTCTATTCTATTCTATTCTATTCTATTCTATTCTAAAACAAAAAGGCCCTCTCTGAAATATAAAAATGCCTAATTCTTGCCTATTAGATCTGCATATGAGCACAGATATCACAGTATACTCAAATTTTACAGTGTTGTTTATGAAAATATTACAGAGAAAGTAATTAGCTGTATATCAACCCCACCATGTGTGCTAAAAACCAGAAATTGGTCATCAAAACAAGATTATCACATAATATTTTGTCTTTGATCTTTGTGTAAATGTCACCTTACATGAGATTAGGAATATTCTGAGAATATTCCTAAGGATGCATACACAGGCCCACATGCTACTTGTAATAAGATATTGGCCATGCCCACATATATAAATTAACCTTATCATACAAAACGATTCTAAGTTTTCTTAAGAGCAGAGTAAGGACAAGCCCAAGCATGAAACAACACCATCAGACTCTCCTCTTTTCACTAAACTCCCTGCCTTATACTGAATGGTTATGCTTATGGTATAGGATACACCTATTAGCCAAATCAAGTCATCTGCCCCGGCTGATGCAGTACTGCTAGTGCCTGCAGCCCATGTCTGGCCTGAGATTCTGTGCAAGCAAACCCAGGATACTCCTTTAAGCATTACAAGAAGACACTTTTGGGGCTACATTCTGCAAAATGCTTCAAAAGTGAACTAATTTTAAGGCTCAGCAAAATTTTCCCAGACTATTAAGGTATCAAAGTCCAGAAGTGTTTCATCACTTAAGTCCTTTAAAGCATTCATCACAGACTAAATACTAATTCTAGACCCTCTCTATTGTGCTGGGTTGAGGCAGCCCCCTTCCCACCACTGGCAACAATAAACACTCAGACAAACGGATTGCAAAAGTGATGGAAAGTTTAAATAGAAAGCAGTGAACATTTACAGAGAACCAAAAGTGCAATGACAAAGAAAAATCCCAAAACACACCCAGAAAGATCCCATCCCTACCTGAGGGTACACTCAAGACCCTGAGGGCTCCTTCTTCCCCCTCCCCCTGCTAGGCTAGTCTCAGCTGGCCAGATCTGAGACTGCCCATCCCCCCGTGGCCTTCATACCATAATCTTTGCACCCAAACACATCATTTAATCAGAAATCTTCCGATGACATGTTCGGTGAAGTCCATATCTTCATCTGGGCGTCCACCCAAACAGTCTCTCATTCAGGCTCAAGTGTCAGTCCATTCCAGTTCTTCTTCCCTCATCTAATAGAACATCTCAGCGATGCAGAGTTCAGTCTGCTGTGGTTCAAGCTCTTCATGGATCCGCTGGACATCCTGGTCACCTGGAAAGAACTTCACAACTTCTCAACCAAACCTTTATTCCCATCTCTATTTACT
This sequence comes from Melanerpes aurifrons, assembly GCA_011125475.1. Taxonomy (NCBI): domain Eukaryota; kingdom Metazoa; phylum Chordata; class Aves; order Piciformes; family Picidae; genus Melanerpes; species Melanerpes aurifrons. Next base: position 2,566,435 of record WWNC01000050.1, on the reverse strand, counting down.
CAGCAGCATATTTCCACCCCTTGGGCAAGCCAGTCAGAACAATCAGGCTATAACTGCTTCTCCACCCGTCCAGGAAAGCAGTACGCTGAGCCTTTCACAACCCTGCATGAACCTATCCCAAGCCCAGTGCTGATTGCTTCCAGCGACAGCCCGAGGCTATACAGATGCATGTCACAGTACACCGCCTTCCCACTAGGCATTCGTGTACTAAGGCGTGACAGCATCCAACAAGACAACTCTCCTCCGGAAGAGGGAGGGGCTGCACCACAACCTACTGAGAAGAAAGGTGGAGCCAGGTGCTCGGCGCCATTTTTGGAACTCACCCAAAAAGGTCGGGGAAGAGACTAGGGCCGGTCCCACCGCAGTCCGAGCGCACGGCCAGGACCACCATCGCCGCTCCAAGCGCACGGCTGTGCTCACCACCACCGCAGCCTGAGTGGACAGCTGGGACCGCCGTCACCGCTCCGAGCGCACGGCTGGACCCACCGCCACTGCAGCCCAAGTGGACGGCCAGGGGGCCACCAGCATTGCTCCGAGTGCACGGCTGGGCCCGCCACCGCCCGACCACACAGCAGGGCTTCGGCCACCTCTACCGCCGCAGTACAGAATCAAAATCGCCTCCACCCCTCGGGCATTCAAATGCCTCCTCCAGCGAAAGCCATGAGCACGTCCTCAGGGCCCTTGAGAACAGCTTTCCAGCTGGAGTCCCCATTCGCCCATAGGGAGCCGGGCTTGCCTGCTCCACCATAGCTGGCCCTACCATGCAGCGAGAACGGACCTGACTCTGATCTGCTCACCGCTGCCCCTCCCCCACTTCACTCCCTGCCGCTTCTGCCGCTCTGCAGAAAATAAAGGTGGAGGAAGGGCAGGTCCCGCATTCTCAAGCGGTGCCCCAATTCCAATGGTTAAGAACCACCCCTGCTTAAAACAGCAGGAGGGACTCTGTGCCACCAGTCATGCACCAGGTGTCCCCCTACAATCCACAAGAACTCACACAATCGCCCCAACAACACCACTTGAGCCCCCAACTGCCAAAAAAACAGAACAATGCCCAGAACTAAATTTAAACTCTCTTATCTTTTGCAATCCGATCTGCAGAGTAACCACAATAACCAACTCCTACTCCTGCCTGGCTCCGCCAAGAATGGGGTTGGGGGCAGACCCTCTGCCCACCAAACCATTCTCTGCTACCAAGAATGTGCTGGGTTGAGGCAGCCCCCTTCCCCACCACTGGCAACAATAAACACTCAGACAAACGGATTGCAAAAGTGATGGAAAGTTTAAATAGAAAGCAGTGAACATTTACAGAAAGCCAAAAGCACAGTGACAAAGAAAAATCCCAAAACAGACCCAGAGGGATCCCATCCCCACCTGAGGGTGCACCCAAGACCTCCAGGGTTCCTTCTTCCCCCTCCCCCTGCTAGGCTAGTCTCAGCTGGCCAGATCTGAGACTGCCCACCCCCCCATGGCCTTGGGCCTAGCCAGGCCCAAAGCCAGGAGGCATCTCCCCCAGTTACCAGCTGACGGAAGAGGAAGAAAAGAGAGCGTGCTGGACTCTGCACTGGATCTTATAATGGGTGCAAAGAATTGTGGTAGGAAATACTACATAATTTCCTGTGTCCATCCCTCTGGGCTGGACTTCTGGACACAGGAAGTAAACATTGCAGGGGGGCACCCAGCTCAAACTGCAACATATATACATCCCTGAATATGGTATTTAAAGCAAGTGTACTCTCTATTTCTTCTGCAAGCAATCAAGCTCACTGGAAACAGATACCAAATTTTAATTTAGTTACATATCGAGACCACATCATTAAACACCTAGGATTAGTCACAAGTTAAAGAGTTCAGCTTTAAGCATTCATTTGGCAACATGGTCAGCTGTATACAATATTCAGGACACACTGTGTCAGCTAAAAGTAAAAAGTAGAAATAATAAGCTATTTACTAAAAGCCAAGTGGCTCAGTTGGTAGTGCATCAGACCCTTAATGGGAAGGTTGTGAGTTCAAAGCCTGCAGTGGGCAGTAGTGTCCTCCCTACTCTAGTCATGAGGTCTGGGGTGACAGGTTGGACTTGATGATCTTTGAGGTCCCTTCCAACCTTAGGAATACTGAATGACTGAATGATTATGAATACTTTACTGATTCATCTGCTATAGAGTTTCTTGGAATGAAGGTTAATGCTGCATAATCAGGAAAGAAAAGCTTAATGTACTTAATGTAACCCTCTGGAACATGGTAGTTGAAATGAGTTTTAAAAATTCTTCATAGAACTATTGATTACACTGAATATATGAGTGGTTCAGATTCTTCACAGAGTGGTGTTTTGGTTTATAGCAGACAGCTTTTTGTGCTGTCTTGTAGTGATGGCAATTTTACCATCTTGTAGAGATGGGGTAAAGCTTTTTATAGGGGTGTGTACACAATCTGCAGCCTGCCTGCTAGCTTTGGGGAATGTTTAATGCAGCAATATGACTAGGGTCAACAAATCTTCTAAGGATATGTCCTGGCTTGAGGCCAGGCAGATCCTCTCTTGCCCCTAAGAGGGGCAAAAGAATTACACTCACACAAATGGATTGTAAAAGTGATGGAAAGTTTAAATGGAAAAGCAATCGGAGTTTTACAGAAACTACAAGCACAGTTACAAAGATACCCCAAAGCATAGAGTCACTCCAGCACAGCCAAAGGTCCCCAACATTTTCCATCTTCCCACCTGAGGGTACACCCAAACCCCCCAGGGCTCATTCTTCTCCACACCCTACCCCCCACCCCACCCCCCACCCCCCCCGCCCGATAGGTTAGTCTCAGGCTGGCCAGGTCTGAGACAGCCCCCTTCTCCTCCTGGCATTAGGCTTCTATGAGAAACTGCTAGCAGCATCCTTTATGTCTGATAGAGCTAATGCCAGCTGGCTCTAAGATGGACCCACCACTGGCCAAGGCTGAGCCCATCAGCAACAATGGTAGATAATGTATTTAAGAATGGATGGAGTGACAATAGGTGAGACAAATGACTCTGCAGGTATCAAGGTCAGTGACAAAGGAAGAGGAGGTGCTCCAAGCACCAAAGAGATTTGCTTGCAAGCTCATGGTGAAGATCATGGTGAGGCAGGCTGTACTCCTGCAGCACATGGAGGTTGACAGTTAAGCAGATACCTACCTGCAGACCATGAAGGACCCCACACTGGAGCAGGTGCATGCCCAAAGGAGGCTATGACCCTATGGGAAGCCTCTGCTGAAGCAGGCTCCTGGCCGGACCTGGGGACCCATGGAGAGAGGAGCTCACACTGAAGCAGGTTGCTGATATGACTTCTGATTCCATGAGGGACCTGTCCTGGAGCAGTTTGCTCATGAAAGACTGAAGCCCATGGAGCAGACTGTGAGTAAGCTGTTGGAAGGACTCATATTGGAGACCGTCTTGCATGGAGGGTCCCACTGGAGCAGGAGAAAATTGTGAGGAGGCAGGAACAACAGAGTCAACACAGGATGATTACAACCCCCATTCCCCATCCTTCTGCGCCACCCACAGGAAGGAAAGAGGGAAGCCATTAGTGAAGCTGAGTCTGGTAAGAAAGGAGGGGTGGGAGGAAGGTGTTTTAAGATTTGGTTTTATTTCTTACTATGATTTGACTGGTCATAAATTAAACTAATTTCCCCAAGTTGAATCTTTTTTGCTCATGACAGTAAGTGGTGAATGATTTCTGTCCTTATGTTGACCCACAAACATTTTGTCGTATTTTTCTTCCACCAGTTGAGGAACAGAGTGATAGAGCATCTTTGGTGGGCATTCAGTCAAGGTCAGCCCACCTCACTGAATTTAACAATGCCACCTCTGTGTACCAGGTCACAGCACAAATGCTGAACAGCTTTTTTACATGTGATGTTGCATGGCTAAATGATGGTGGTCTCCATATAGAACCTCCAAATGTGAATACTGACGTAAATAAATTGGTATGGTGGTACTTTTTCCATTTATTGGAAATCCTAACCCATATTAAATTTGCTTTCACTGCAAGGTTATTTGGCTTTGATCAGTTGGCATCAAAAACTATCATTTAACTGAGTCTTTTGTAATTACAGGCTCTAGTAAGTCACAAAGTATGTTGAAAACTCTTTTCTGTCTTCAGGTGTATAATAAGACATTGACAAATCCTTATGAAGTATTGTTTTATTGAGTCTTATGAAAAAGAATATGGAAGTCAACCTCTTTTTGTTTAATCTGTTCTTTCACTGCTTGAAATAGTATCTTTTACATACAAAAATTATAAACTTACTTATATGTTGATTTTTTTAATTTTCTACATTTCATTGTGTTTAATTAACAAATGTCTATAAATCCAGCATCTTCAAACATTCTAATGTGAACTAAATGATCTGTCAAAGCTAAATGGGCTATTTGGAATCCAAGCATGGTACACAAAACTTCACCCCTGAGGACTTACATTCGCATGCAATTTCCCCTTAAGTTGAAGGGAAAATACAAAAACTCAGACTCTTGTTTTGAGAGACTTCATTCATTATAAAGTTTTAATGCATCATTAATCACTTTCTGTTTCCTTTACTCCAAATGTACAAGTGATAGAGAAAAAGAGACTGAGGATCCCCACAAAGGTATCCTGACTTGAGCAAGTGCCACTCACATTTGAATCCCAGGGAAAAGGGGTTGTGGGGGAGGGAAATGACTAATTTCTTGCTAGAGAAGTAATAGACCTACCATCTGTGCTCATTTTTGTACAAGCATGGTAATGTATCACATAACTTTAATATGAAGACTTGGTTCTCAAGTACTATTCATTTTCATCAACACTAGTAAAAAAAACCAAAACCCCAAACCAACCAACAATCACCAATTCTATATTCTATATATTTATTATATAATATACTATTATTATATTACATTTATATTCTATAAATATGTTTTAAGGTGATGAAAACCAAGGTGCCCATTTTCTGAGCTGAATATATGAATATTCATATAAGTTTCCTATTACTCTCTATTGCATCTATGAATACAGTTGGTGGATTTTACATTTCTTTTAGAGGATCATGATATATTGGCTGTCACTGATTTCTTGTTGCTTGCAGTTTGTCAGCTTGATTGGTCTGTTTTGCCCAGTTACAACCTGAAGTTGAACACTGAGGCCGGCTAGTGAGCAGAGCTTTCTAATACGGTTATGGAGGCATAACAGCATTTCTAGATCACAGCATCTTGAAATAACCCTCCCACTTAAGAACATATGTAAAAAGAAGGCACAAACCTTGGATCCTTACAGCAAGTCTGAGGGACATGGGTACAGTTAGGTAATCTTGAAACACTGTACCCACAAACAGATTAGAATTGCATTGTTCTAGATTATGCTGAAGATAAGAAGTGAAGTACTAACTTTGGCTTTAATGTTTTCAGGGCATAAACCAAGCACATCCATAAAAAGATATGAGGATAGTGAGGTGCATTCAAACTTGCTGCTTCTTCCACTGTTTAGAAGCGTGTGGTGGTTTAAGCCTTAACTGGGAGTTAAGAGCTCAGATGGAGGCAAAGCTGAGAATCTCTCCCCTACTCCCTGCCCTCTTCCCACCCAAAAGTGAGGGGAAAAATAAAAGAAGGAGCCATGGGCAGGGAAACCCCACACTAGATCAGGCTGGACAGAGCCTCATCCAGCCTGGTCTTAAACACCCCCAGGGACGGGGCCTCGACCACCTCCCTGGACAACCCATTCCAGGGTCTCACCACTCTCATGGTGAAGAACCTCCTCCTCACATCCAGCCTGAATCTCCCCACCTCCAGCTTCATTCCATTCCCCCTAGTCCTATCACTACCTGACATCCTGAGAAGTCCTTCCCCAGCCTTCCTGTAGGCCCCATTCAGATACTGGAAGGCCACAATTAGGTCACCTCGGAGCCTTCTCTTCTCCAGACTGAACAGCCCCAACTCCTTCAGTCTGTCCTCATAGGAGAGGTGCTCCAGCCCTCTGATCATCCTTGTGGCCCTTCTCTGGACACGTTCCAGCACCTCCACATCCCTCTTGTAATAGGGGCTCCAGAACTGGACACAGTACTCCAGATGGGGTCTCACCAGGGCTGAGTAGAGGGGGAGGATCACCTCCCTCGACCCGCTGGCCACATTTCTCCTGATGCAGCCCAGCATCTGATTGGCTTTGCGGGCTGCAAGTGCACGCTGAGAGCTCATGTTGAGCTTTTTGTCCACCAGCACCCCCAAGTCTCTCTCCTCAGGGCTGCTTTCCAGCCAGTCCCTGCCCAGCCTGGATTTGTGCCTGGGATTGCCTCCACCCAGATGCAGGACCCTGCACTTGCTCTTACTGAACTTAATGAGGTTTTCTTGTGCCCACCTCTCCAGCCTGTCAAGGTCCCTCTGGATGGCCTCCCTTCCCTCCAGCGTGTCTGCTGCACCACACAGCTTGGTGTCATCAGCAAACTTGCTGAGGGTGCACTCAATGCCACTGTCCATGTCACCCACAAAGATGTTGAACAAGACAGGTCCCAGGACTGATCCCTGAGGGACTCCGCTTGTCACTGACCTCCACTGGGACATGGACCCATTGACAGCCACTCTTTGGGTGCAGCCATCAAGCCAGTTCCTTATCCATCTAGTGGTCCACCCATCAAACCCATGTGTCACCAGTTTGGAGACCAGGATGTGGTGCGGGACAGTGTCGAAGGCTTTGCTCAGGTCCAGAATCCAGAGATTTCTAGTGATGAGGAGATACGGGAAACAGTTAGACCTGAACAGGCTATCAGTAAATTGTCTTTGAACAGGGCTATCAGTGATTCTGGCATCAGCCAGGGGCAGCAGCAGCTTCTAAGATGGCAGCCACAATGTCCTCAGAGGCCATTAGAGAGGCAAAATCATTTCCTTCTTCATTGGAAGGACCAGAGGTGTCCTCTGCAGCAGCTGGTTTGTCTCAAAACCTGTTGGTTACTGTTAAGCCTGCTATGAATTCAAATACAGCTCCAATTAAGCAAGTAGCAGCTTTGGATAGGAGAGGCAGACACAAAGATAATACAGGAGCTGATGGGGGGGAGCAGCAAGATTCTTCTGCTGGTGAGGGACCTTCTGTTAAAAAAGATCCTGCTGAGGAGGAAAAGAAGGTTTGTCTTAAAGATATAGCTGAGTTATTGAGATCATCACTGGATACTGGAGATGCAATACAGAATACAGGTTCTGGTAAGACAGCAGCTAATGGAGGTGCTTCTGAGCTTAAAGAAATCCTTAGGAAAGTGGCAGCAGGATCATGGGGACAACATCTTCAGGAATATGAGACAGAGGAGGAACTGGAAGATGATATTCATCATGCTAGTGCCCCCAGGCAAGAGATAAGGCATGTGAGGAATGATTACATCAGAGCAGAGAATAAGCCAATTCTAACAACATGACAACATGAGATAGAGGACATAAAGTTGCTTGTTGCTTTGCAGACTGTCCATCACAGACAATGCAGAACCAGCCATGACCCTTTGCTGCCCATTCAGAATCTGATTCATCAGTTGGAGAGTCAGAAATTCATCAGCAAAACTCATTCACCTTTGAACAGTCCAGTGTGGCCTGTGCAAAATCAGAATGGAGACTGGTGTCTGACAGTTGGCTTCCATGCTCTGAATGAAGTAACTCCACCTGTGAGAGCAGCAGTACCAGACATGATGGAACTCCAGTATGAGCTGGAGTCCAAAGAGGCCCAATGGTATGCTACCATAGACATTGCTAATGTTTTATGCTCTATTCCCATAGCAGAGGAATGCAGGCCTCAGTTTGCCTTCACCTGGAGAGGAATTCAGTATACATTCAATAGTTTGCCAATGGGCTGGGTTCACAGTTCAAGCATCTGTCATGCAGTGATCCATGATGCTTTGGAGAAAAGTGGTGCTCCAGAACACATGCAGTTCATCAATGACATCATCATCTGGGGTAAAACTGCTGACGAAGTCTTCGAGAAAGGTAACAAAATTATTCCTTGAAAGCAGGTTTTGCTATCAAGAGAGAGAAGGTGAAAACACCTGCCAGAGAAATCCAATTTCTGGGAGTGCAGTGGCAGGATGGTCACTGTCACATTCCAGTGGATGTGGTAAACAGTCTCTACCATGGCAAATACCATAAACAAGAAAGAAACTCTCTGTTTCTTGGGTGTAGTGGGATTTTGGAGACTGCACATTCCTGCACACAGTCAGATTGTGAAACCTTTCTATGATGTGACTCAAAAAAGAAATAGTTTCCAGGGGAGTCCTAAGCAACAGCAGCCTTTGAACAGGTAATACAAGAAGTAGTCCAAGCAATGGGTCTGGGGCATGTCTGAACTGGTCCAGACATTAAGAACATTCTGTATACAGATGCAAGTGAGAATGGTCCAACCTGGTGTTTATGGCAAAGAGCTCCATGTGAGACACATGGACATCCTCTTGGTTTCTGGAGTCGAGGTTACAGAGGTTCAGAGGCAAAGGAGTAAAAGCTGTTTCTGAAGTAATTGGAACTGAGTGACAACTTCTTCTAGCTCCTAAATTACCGGTTTTGAACAGGATGTTCAAAGGCAAAGGTTCTGTACCACATCATGCCACAGATACCATCTGGTCTAAGTGGATGGCTCTGATAACACAGAGAGCTCAAATGGGAAATCTTGAAAGACCTGGTCTAGTGGAGGTGATCACAAGTCGGCCTGAAGGCACTAACTGTACTAAACCTTGAGAGGAGAGAGTAACTTGTACTGAGGAAGTTCTTCTTTACAATGACCTTTCTGATGATGAAAAGAAATATACCTTGTTCACAGACAGTTCCTGTCGTCTTGTTGGGAACAAGCGAAGGTGGAAGTCTGCAGTGTGGAGTCCAACACACCAAGTTGCAGAAGCAAAGGATGGAGAAGAAGAATCCAGTCAATTTGCAGAGGAAAAAGACGTCCAGCTAGCTCTTAACGTAGCTGAACGTGAGAGATGGCCAAAGCTTTACCTCTACACCGACTCATGGATGGTAGGCAATGCTCTGTGGGGTTGGCTAAAGGAGTGCAAAAAGAATAGTTGACAGAGAAAAGGAAAGCCTATTTGGGCAGCCAACCTGTGGCAGGACATTGCTGATCAAATCAAGAGAATTCCAGTGAAAGTGAGACACATTGATGCTACCATTCCTAAGAGCAAAGGTACTGAGGAACAACAACACAATCATCAGTCATATCTAGCTGCAAGAGTCTCTCAAGTAGACACAGACTCTCATTTTGATCTCAACTGGAAACACCGAGGTGATATATTCTTAGCTTGGTGGGCTCATGATTCATCAGGACATCAAGGCAGAGATGCAACCTACCAGTGGGCTCGTGACATATCTATAGACATTTCCCTGGATGCTATGATACAAGTCATTCATGACTGTGACATTTGTGCTGCTATTAAGCAGGCAAAGTGAATCAAGCCCTTGTGGTACCAACTTCTTTCCAGTTTTTATGTATAAAACAGACATTTAGAAGGATTGTTTTACTAGGCATCTGAAATTTGATACATGATGTGTGTCTGTTAAGACTATCCTTTTCTGCAAAAAATGCAAATTCTACTGAAGTGAAAACTACTAATGCTAAATTTTCTTGTTTTGGAAGAAATGCTATTATAAGCCCACTGAAAATTCATGTTTTGAAGCTTTCTACTATCACAAAGATAAATTCATATCATGCTTAAAAAGTGATCAGGTGGCACAGTTGTGACAGTTTTGAAATGGACCAAATTTTCCTGGAACTGCAGTAACTCATTAAGGCAATCTATTTCAAGATAAGACTATATGAAATGTTTTTTAATAGTCTTCTTCCTTGCTGATTTTCCTTCTTCATTTTCTTGGATGATCATATAAATGAAGCAGTCCATATTAACTGAAAAATAATCTAGAACAATTCTGCCTAAAGGTTATAAAAATGTAAATACATTTCCCTGTTACTGCTGTCACTTCTAACTGTGAAGAAAATGTCTATATTATGCTGTCACTGTCAGGGAGTTCTGCTTTGGTTTGCTTCAAAATATAATCTTTACATGGTTCCAAATTCTCACTTGAAAGTTACCATGAAAATTAGTCTTCTTGTCAGTTAATGGTAACCCCTTTAATAGTTACCTATGTGCATGTAACTCAGCAGGATGTTGCTAAATTCCAGAGACACTGTTCATATATGTGACACAAAATAAAAGCCATAAAGATGAAGACAAAACACTACAGACAATAGGTCTTTTCTGCCAAAAATAACTCTGCCAATTATCACACACTAGTTTGTGTGTGTGGGAATCCCTTACTCCAACAATAACCAAATTTTCCATACAGGCAAAAAAACAATATCTGAGAGAGAGCTACATTCTGTCAGTAAGGCATCTTAACAAATAAGTGTGTTCCAGTAATTGCAAGATACACTGGAGAAAAAAGAACTTGAAAAGGAACCTTGAGACAGATATTTCATTTAAACAAGGTGCCTTGGGTAGGTCACATATTTAAACTTCAGAAAATAAATTTTTACTACATTAGAAAATAACTAAACAGCAGACATATGCAAGTGTACTAAATAACATCTTGCAGTATTCTTGAAATAATCTTAAAACCTTAAAAATTCTACTGAACCTTCATTAAATGGAGCAAGGAACTGAGAGATACTAATTATCATAAACAAGCACATAAAGGTTTATAGCAAATAAATGGAAAACAATAGGAATTGTCTTTGAGAAACAATTCAAACTACTTGGAAACATAAACCTGCCAAGCTTAATTACTCTAAAATTAAAAAAAAAAATTAAAAAAAAAAGCTCCTTCCCTTGTAGGAAACTAAAATATTTCTGTTTGCAAATGGCAAAGTCATGAAACTATGGAGTTATGAAGGACACCAAACCTTAGAGACAAAAGTCTGATGTTTCATATTTTGTCCTACATAATGCTTCAGCACACTAACCAGAGCATCCTGTAGGGATTTGGAATGCACCTGATAACTTTGGGACACTGATATCTGACAGTAGTGGTACAATCAATATTCATCTCACAGACAAATTAATAAAAAGAATAACCTTTATTTAGAATAAACCAAACCAGGTTGGAAGAGACCTTCAAGATCATCACGTCCAACCCATCAACCAATCCAACCCACCTAAACAACTAAACCATGGCACCAAGCACCCCATCAAGTCTCCTCCTGAACACCTCCAATGACGGCGACTCCACCACCTCCCCAGGCAACCCATTCCAATGGGCAATCAAACTCTCTGTATTGAACTTCTTCCTAACATCCAACCTGAACCTCCCCTGGCGCAGCCTGAGACTGTGTCCTCTTGTTCTGGTACTGGCTGCCTGGGAGAAGAGACCATCATCCGCCTGGCTACAACCTCCCTTCAGGTAGTTGTAGAGAGTGATAAGGTCACCCCTGAGTCTCCTCTTCAACAGGCTGAGCAATCCCAGCTCCCTTAGTCTCTCCTCATAGGGCTTGTGTTCCAAGCTCCTCACCAACTTTATTGCCCTTCTCTGGACTCATTCCAGCAAGTCAACATCCTTCCTAAACTGAGGGGCCCAGAACTAGACACAGTACTCAAGGTGTGGCCTAACCAGTGCAGTGTACAGGGGCAGAATGACCTCCCTGCTCCTGCTGGCCACACTGTTCCTGATGCAGGCCAGGATGCCATTGGCCCTCTTGGCTGCCTGGGCACACTGCAGGCTCATGTTCAGCCTGCCATTGTCCAGTACCCCCAGGTCCCTCTCTGCCTGGCTGCTCTCCAGCCACTCTGACCCCAGCCTGTAACACTGCATGGGGTTGTTGTGGCCAATGTGCAGCACCCGGCACTTGGATTTGATTTAGAATAGAATAGAATAGAATAGAATAGAATAGAATAGAATAGAATAGAATAGAATAGAATAGGATAGGATAGACCAGGTTGGAAGAGACCTTCAAGATCATTGCGTCCAACCTATCATCCAACACCACCTAATCAACTAAACCAAGCAACCAAGCACTCTGTCAAGTCTCCTCCTGAACACCTCCAGGGACAGTGACTCCACTACCTCCCTGGGCAGCCCATTCCAATGGGCAATCACTCTCTCTGTGTAAAACTTCCTCCTAACCTCCATCCTGAACCTCCCCTGGTACAGCCTGAGACTGTGTCCTCTTGTTCTGGTGCTGGCTGCCTGGGAGAAGAGACCAACCTCTGCCTGTCTACAACCCCCCTTCAGGTAGTTGTAGAGAGCAATAAGGTCACCCCTAAGTCTCCTCCTCTCCAGGCTAAGCAGCCCCAGCTCCCTCAGTCTTTCTCATAGGGCTTGTGTTCCAAACCCCTCACCAATTTTGTTGCTCTTCTCTGGACTCGTTCCAGCAAGTCAACATCCTTCCTAAACTGAGGGGCCCAGAACTGGACACAGTACTTGAGGTGTGGCCTAACCAGTGCAGTGTACAGGGGCAGAATGACCTCCCTGCTCCTGCTGGCCACACTGTTTTTAATGCAGACCAGGATGCCATTGGCCTTCCTGGCCACCTGGGCACACTGCAGGCTCATGTTCAGCCTACCATTGACCAGTACCCCCAGGTCCCTCTCTGCCTGGCTGCTCTCCAGCCACACTGACCCTAGCCTGTAACACTGCATGGGGTTGTTGTGGCCAATGTGCAGAACCCGGCACTTGGATGTGTTAAATCTCATGCCATTGGACTCTGCCCATCTGTCCAGCCTGTCGAGGTCCCACTGCAGAGCTTCTCTACCCTCCAGCAGATCAACTCCTGTCCCCAGCTTGGTGTTATCAGCAAATTTACTGATGATCGACTCAATGCCTCATCCAGATCATCAATAAAGATGTTAAAGAGGATGGGGCCCAGCACTGATCCCTGCAGGACACCACGGGTGACTGGCCACCAGCTGGATGTGGCACCATTCACCACCACTCTCTGGGCTCGGCCCTCCAGCCAGTTCCTAACCCAGCACAGAGTGTTGTGGTCCAAGCTATGAGCTGACAGCATAGATAGCAGTTTGCTGTGGGGGACGGTGTCAAAGGCCTTGCTGAAGTCCAGGTAGACCACATCCACAGGCCTCCCCATATCAGGTGGATCAGGTCACCTGATCATACAAGGATATCAGGTTGGAGAGGCAGGATCTGCCCCTCCTAAATCCATGTTGGCTGGACCTGAGCCCTTGGCCATCCTTCAGGTGTGCAGTTATTGCCACCAAGATAATCTGCTCCATAATTTTCCCTGGCACTGAGGTCAGGCTGACTGGCCTGTAGTTTCCAGGTTCCTCCATCCGACCCTTCTTGTGGATAGGGACCACTTTAGCCAGTTTCCAGTCACCTGGGACCTCACCGGTGAGCCAGGACTGCTGGAAAATGATGGAGAGTGGCTTGGCCAGCTCATCTGCCAGCTCTCTCAGCACCCTAGGATGGATCCCATCCAGTCCCATGGACTTGTGAGTGTCCAAGTGGCTCAGCAGGTCCCACACTAATTCCTCATGGATTTCTGGGGCCCCTGACCCCATCACCCAGCTCAGGAGGCCTCTCGTCCTGAACTCCACCTGCCTTGCTGTTAAAAATTGAGGCAAAGAAGGTATTCAGGACCTCAGCCTTTTCCTCATCTTCAGTCACAGTGTTCCCCTCCAGGTCCAATAAGGAGTGGAGGTTCTTCTTACCCTTCTTTTTACTGTTAATATGTTTGTAAAAATGCTTTTTATTATCTTTGACTGTGGTGGCCAGCTTCAGTTCCAACTGGGCCTTTGCCTCCCTAATTTTTTTTCTACATAATCTAACAACATCCTTAAATATATCACAAGAAGCCTTCCCCTCCTTCCAAAGGCAAAACACCCTCCTTTTTTCCCTTAATTCCTCCAGGAGCTGCTTGCTCATCCAGGCCGGTCGCCTTCCCTGCCGGCTCATCTTTCAGCACATGGGAACTGCCAGTTCCTGTGCCTTCAAGAGCTCCTATTTGAAGTAGCTCCAACCAGCCTGGATCCCTCGGTTCTTGAGGGCTGCTACACAGGGAACTTTCACATAAGTTTCTTAAACAGGGTGAAGTTTGCCCTCCAGCAGTCCAAGGTGAGGGTTCTGTTAGTGCTCCTCCCTGTCTCCCTGCATGTTGAAAACTTCACTATCTCATGGTCACTGCAACCTAGACAGCCTCCCACCGTCACATCTCCCACCAGCCCATCTCTATTGGAGAACAGCAGGTCAATCAGAGCCTGACCCCTGGTAGGTTTACTTAATAGCTGCATCAGGAAGCAGTCCTCCTTGCTCTCCAGGAATCTTCTGGACTGCCTCCTCTCTGCTGAATTAAATTTCCAGCAGATATCTGGCAGGTTAAAGTCACCCACAAGGACAAAATCTAATGATCTTCAGACAGCCTCCAGTTGCTTATAGAATAATTTGTGTGCCTCTTCATTCTGGTTGGGTGGTCTGTAACAGACTCCAACCAGGATGTCAGATTTGTTAGGCCTCTCTCTGATTTTAACACAGAGGCTCTTAATCCCTTAATCCTCCACCTCAAGCTCTGTGGCAAAGAGTGACTTGCCTAATATACAGAGCCACCCCTCCTCCTCTTCTCCCTCACCTGTCTCTCCTAAAGAGCCTGCAACCCTGCCCAGTGTAGCACTCCAATCGTACATGTTATCCCACCATGTTTCTGAGATGGCAACTGTATCACAGTCACCCTGGTAGACCAGGACTTCCAGCTCATCTTGCTTATTGCCCATGCTGCATGCATTGGTGTACATGCACATCAGCTGGGCTCTCGATTAACCCTAATTTGTGTCCCACTCTTTCCTCTTCAGAGGGACTGATTTCCTCACCCACCCCCTTCAGACCCAGTTTAAAGCCCTCTGTGCTGGGTTGAGGCAGCCCCCTTCCCCACCACTGGCAACAATAAACACTCAGACAAACAGATTGCAAAAGTGATGGAAAGTTTAAATAGAAAGCAGAGAACATTTACAGAAAGCCAAAAGCACAGTGACGAAGAAAAAAATCCCAAAACAGACCCAGAGGGATCCCATCCCCACCTGAGGGTACACCCAAGACCCCCAGGGCTCTCTCTTCCCCCCTCCCCCTGCTAGGCTAGTCTCAGCTGGCCAGATCTGAGACTGCCCATCCTCCAGTGGCCTTGGGCCTAGCCAGGCCCAAAGCCAGGAGACATCTCCCCCAGTTACCAGCTGACGGAGGAGGAAGAAAAAAGAGCGTGCTAGACTCCGCACTGGATCTTATAGTGGGTGCAAAGAATTGTGGTAGGAAATACTACATAATTTCCTATGTCCATCCCTCTGGGCTGGACTTCGGGAGAAAGGAAGTAAACATTGCAGGGGGGCACCCAGCTCAAACTGCAACACGCCACCCCTTATTTCATACCATAATCTTTGCACCCAAACACATCATTAAATCAGAAATCTTCCGATGACATGTTCGGTGAAGTCCATATCTTCATCTGGGCGTCCACCCAAACAGTCTCTCATTCAGGCTCAAGTGTCAGTCCATTCCAGTTCTTCTTCCTTCATCCAATGGAAACTCTCAGCGATGCAGAGTTCAGTCTGCTGTGGTTCAAGCTCTTCATGGATCCGCTGGACATCCTGGTCACCTGGAAAGAACTTCACAACTTCTCAACCAAACCTTTATTCCCATCTCTATTTACTCAGTGGCATATTTCCACCCCTGGGGTAAGCCAGTCAGAACAATCAGGTTATAACTGCTTCTCCACCCATCCAGGAAAGCAGTACGCTGAGCCTTTCACAACCCTGCATGAACCTATCCCAAGCCCAGTGCTGATCGCTTCCAGCGACGGCCCGAGGCTATGCAGATGCATGTCACAGTACACCACCTTCCCACTAGGCGTTCGCATACCAAGACGTTACAGCATCCAACAAGACAACCCACCAGCCACGCACCAGGTGTCCCCTTGCAATCCACAAGAACTCACACAGATCGCCCCAACAACACCACTTGAGCCCCCAACTGCCAAAAAAACAGAACGACGTCCAGAACTAAATTTAAACTCTCTTATCTTTTGCAATCCGATCTGCAGAGTAACCACAATAACCAACTCCTACTCCTGCCTGGCTCGCCAAGAATGTAAAGGGGTTGGGGGCAGACCCTCTGTCCACTGTAACCATCCTCTGCTACCAAGAATTGTGCTGGGTTGAGGCAGCCCCCTTCCCCACCACTGGCAACAATAAACACTCAGTCAAACAGATTGCAAAAGTGATGGAAAGTTTAAATAGAAAGCAGTGAACATTTACAGAAAGCCAAAAGCACAGTGACAAAGAGAAAAATCCCAAAACAGACCCAGAGGGATCCCATCCCCACCTGAGGGTGCACCCAAGACCCCCAGGGCTCTTTCTTCCCCCTCCCCCTGCTAGGTTAGTCTCAGCTGGCCAGATCTGAGACTGCCCATCCTCCAGTGGCCTTGGGCCTAGCCAGGCTCAAAGCCAGGAGGCATCTCCCCCAGTTACCAGCTGACGGAGGAGGAAGAGAAGAGAGCGTGCTAGACTCCGCACTGGATCTTATAGTGGGTGCAAAGAATTGTGGTAGGAAATACTACATAATTTCCTATGTCCATCCCTCTGGGCTGGACTTCTGGACACAGGAAGTAAACATTGCAGGGGGGCACCCAGCTCAAACTGCAACACCATCTTAATGAGCCCTGCCAACTCTAGTCTAGGACTCTCTTAATCTTTCTAGATAATAGCACCCTACCAGGACCCAGCAGGTCGGGTGCAGTACAAGTTGCCCCATGATTGAAGAACCCAAAATTCTGCTGCTGATACCATCCCCTGAGCCAATTGTTGATGGTATGGGTTCTCCCATTCCTCTCAGTGTACACCCCTGCCACTGAGGGAACTGAGCAGAATACCACTTGAGCTCTTGCCCCATCAATTAATTGTCCAAGGGTCTTGAATTCCTTTTTAATTGCCCTGGTTTCCTTCTTGTCAATTTCATCACTTCCAGCTTGTATTGCCAGCAGAGGGTAATAGTCAGTGGGTTGGATTAGCTTTGGGAGTCTCCTTGTGATGTCCCTTACCCACGCCCCGGGTAGGGAACAGACTTCCCTGTGGGATGGATTGGGACGACATATGGGTCCCTCAGTACCCCCCAGGAGAGAGTCCCAAACAACTATAACCCTTCTCTTTTTCTTTGTGGATCTGGTCGTTACAGTTGATGGGGACCGCTTGGCCTTAGGCTCCTTCCCAGATGGCTGCTCCTTGGCCCTCTCATCCCCACTGCTCTCAGCCTGCAGGGCCTCATCCGTATTATGCAAGGGCAGTGGAAGAGGAGGAGAGGGCCAGGATGGATTTCCCTTGCCACCTCTGGCAGGGACCTGTATCCATGCCTCCCTGTTTTCAGGGACACTTCCCTCAGCAGGGGAGATCTGCAGAGGCTGCTCCCACATATCTAATTCCCTTTCACTTTCCCTTATTGACCTGAGCCGAGATACCTCCTCCTTCAGCTCGGCCACTTCATCCTTCAGCTCCACCACCAGACTGAGGAGAAAGTTCACCTAGTCACACCTGACACAGGTGTTCTCTCCTTCCCCCTCCATTCCAAGTGCTAGGCTCCAGCACTCTCTGCAGCCAGCAGCCTGGACTCTTGCATGCTGATGCAGCAACTTTGTCTGGGTAGATATTGTTTTCCTAGTCTTCATCTGAGTGACAACCATGGTTCAATGTTTGACTGAAAAAACTTTTTTTTTTAAAATTTTTTTTTAATGTGAGCAGCGGGAAGGCTCTGCAGCCAAAATGGCGTCACGCGCACAGCCCGGGAGGGATTTAAACCTCCCATGGCTGACTTCATGCTCCCGATCCCAAGCAGGCTCATGAGAGGACAATCCTGCCAGACCTCACTGACAACCGGGGTCCTCCTGACCTGCAAAGACCCGAAAAGAAAGTGAAAAGCCAGGCAGAAAGTTCATGGTTCAAGTGGAGCGGTCCCAAATGCCGGTCCTGATCGGCTCCACAGCCAAAAAAAAATCACACTCCTGAAGATCTAGTCATACCCCCAGTGGAGCCAAGAAAGCAACACACTTCAAGGGTACATTTCATCAGCTGAACCACTTAGTAAGCATCACAAATTGTATTGATTAGGAACTTGTTTGAATTGTCTAAACATGTGAGATGCTGTTAGATGTCACATCTGTTCAACAGCTGCTTCTCCAGATCTGTGCAAATCTTCCATGGTATATCTAACAGCTCCATGTAGGTCATTGCAGTTATTCTGGGTATTGAAAAACAGCACACTGCAAGCATCATACTTTACTAAACAAAATCTCAGTACTTAAAATTTCTGAATTTCAGTGAAAAACCAGACATACTTAATCATAATTGTAAACTAATAGTAACATTAATATATTCATCAGTTTCTAACATCTATATTGAGCTTGACAGTTGATTTTGTACTTATTATTTAAATAAATATCATACTCAAATAACAATTTGCCAGAAATTAAACATAAATTTAACCTTTGGATTTGTTTTTCCTTTTTTTTCACATTTGTTTGATTTTAATTACATGTGTAGCCTTTACATGAAAACTTATTTTAATTTTCAGTGTTACTTTCTGGGTCCTGCATACATCTTTTGCCTGTGCACCAAGTTGGATGTAAGCCAGCCAGCCCTGATTTGAGAGTTGTGAGCTCAAACTAATAAAGTAATCCTAATGAGAGTACAGCACTGTGCTAACAAAGATGCACAGCTTTCTGATTGAAACTTGCTGGCCTTTAGCCAGCTCTGAGCACATATAAAATGAGTGTACGTTTGTCTGCAAAAGGCCAGGAATATATGCTGCGACTTACAATGAGCCAGATACCCACACTTCATAAAATGATCACATCTGGCACAGCTATGTGTTGAAGGGTAAAATATCTGCAAACATCTGTGACTAATGTTTGAATAAATGTGGCAGATATCAAGAGACCTTTGTTGGCATAATAAGACTTCTAACTTCACAGAAATGCAAGAAGGAAAAATTAAGTCCCAGTGAGGTCTAGGAAACTGGAAAGTGACTATTTGATATAAGAATTATACATACATTATTTTTTTCACCAAGACTATGTTAACTGGAGATGAGGTACAAAGATGAAAATGCTTGTATATTAGAATGTGTGGACCTGATCACAGTACCACAGAAACATTCAGGGTAGAAAAGACCCTTGGGATCACCAAATCCAACCGATAACCCTACTCTACAAGGTTCACCCCTAAACTATAACCCCAAGCACCACATCCAAATTACCTTTAAACACATCCAGGGTTGGTGACTCAACCACCTCCCTGGGAAACACATTCCAACGCCTCACCACTCTTTCTGTGAAAAATTTTTTCCTAATGTCCAGTCTAAACCTACCCCATCATATTTTGAGACCATTCCCTCTTGTTCTGTCACTAATTACCTGTGAGAAGAGACCAGCACCAAACTCTCTACAATATCCTTTCAGATACTGTAGAGAACAATGAATAGTTCTGAGATCAGAGCTATTTCAAAGACAGGCACTTTAGAAGCCACTTAAGTTGATATAATAAGGTACTTGGATTAGATAACTTTTTTATATAGTTTGTCAAAAAATATAATTTAACTACCAGTGCAACTAGGGAGAATGTAGCTCCTTAATTTCATACCTATATGGTTTACAAATACTTGGAAAATGAAAAATTGACAGGAGATAAAAATGTGGCATAGGCCCTATTAGAGATTTTATTTATACCGTCATGACAACCCATTCTGTCAAGGCACATTATAGGAGAAAACAAGATTTTTATATATAAGCACAAATAACAGGACTTGAGAAGATTTTGACTGTTGCAGTGCATTGCTTTTTGATGGAGAACAGCATCTTGACACTCAAACTTATGTTAACGCCTTACTTTTGATTTCTGCAGTAAAAAATCTGTGACATTTTACAATAATTACAGTGATTGATAAAAGATGAATGCAGCAGAAGTTTTTAGTTCTATCTAACTTAGCCAGAATCAGTTAATAAGGTCATCAATATTAATCCTACTGATGCTAGCACTTCCATTACAGTTACAGTAGCTACTATTTCCTTTCTACAGTATCACAGTATCACTTAGGTTGGAAAGGACCTCGAGGATCATCGAGTCCAACCTATCAATGCAGACGCCATGACTAGACCAAGTGCCACATCCAATCTCCCCTTGAATGCCTCCAGGGTCGATGACTCAACCAGCTCCCTGGGCAACCCATTCCAATGATGAATTACTCGCTCGGTGAAGAGTTTTCCTATTCTCTGTTAATTTGTTACTATATATGTTTTGGTAGTGGGAATAAATGACATAAGATGTTTTTTTCCCTTATGGAAGCATGAAGTAAAAAAAAAGTTTTTTGATATGTGGTATAAAATAACATAATAAACAATCGGCTGTGTTCTTTTTCCACTGATTATAACACTTGTTGATTTTCTATTATTGACATCCAGTTGAGTGGAACTCCTTACATTTAGACCAAAGTTAGGAATTCCAGAAAATGTACTGAATAAAAAATGCATTTACTTACATGAAGAATGATATTAAAATTCCTTTTGTTTCTCACAAAATTTTTGCAATGAAGATTGTAATATTTTGTCATTTAACCCTATTATATTTTTCACCATCTATCATGTACACAAATAGGGGCTCCAATACCCACACATACAGTGGACATCTACATATCTGGGGAATGTATATGTACATTCCAGACACATATGTCTAATAAATCAAATATATGGCAGTTGATCAAATCCCCAGAGGGGGATTTTACACACCATCTCTTGTATTATTCTGCTATAACGTGCAATTAACAGAACAAAGCATAGAATAAATCAAACAGTTGATTGTAATATAAAGTTAAAAATTACTTTTGATCTGATTAAAAACTGGTGTAATTAGCTATTAGACAGCTCTCTAGTGGGAGGTCATTATCTGGAGATACATAGAACTAGATTAATTCCATTTTACTAAGAAATTGGTTAAAAATACTAATGCTACGTCCCTATTTGCCCAAGAGTCTTTCTGTAGTCAATGAAGAGACGGAGGCAACATTGAAGGGAAAATTATCCCAGATGAGTTTGGTTCAGCTTCTGTAAGTGCCTTTATCTTTCCAATTGTGATGACCAACACACTCTTGCAATGGAATAAGACTTGGAGGAGACAAGCAAGAAAGACGAGCTCAGGGAAGAAGGTAAGAAATGACCACCAGTCACTGCAGAGAAAGACGAAGATATCTCAGTACACAGGGGACTATAGAGCAATCTTTCATGCCGTACAGCTGTGCCAGTGGGTCTGCAGGTTATATAAACAGCCTTCTCTGAGATAGTTAGTAAGGTATTCCTGTGCTAGCCATATCAGCATGGGGCAAGGGAGATAGTATACATGGTTCAATCCAATGTAAACTATTAAAAAGTGGACAGTTAATGAAAGGAACTTTGAAGAGAGAGCTGAGCTTGAGTTGACTTTTACCTACATACTCCTCCCCAGAGACTTGGGACACTCGGTGTCATGCAGGGACCTGTAGTGGAAATCATGCTTGTATTGTGGTTCAGCTGTTTACTGCAATCACGAGATCATGCTTCTATTTTGATTTCAGTATATTGCAGTATCACTTTGTTAAATCAGAAATCACATGGAAAGCCAAACATCTTCAAATAAGTTATTTTGCTAAGAAAAATTAAAACTTCCTTGCACTTCATATCTAAATGAATCTGGTCAGACAGAGTTGGACTCTGACACCACTGAACATAGGAGGCAGGATGACACACAAGCTCCTTGTTTAGGAGTATTTTAATTAAGGTTTGATGAACAAGGGCCAAATGTTCAGGATTCAGGTAACTGGGTTTCAAGTAGCAAAGTACCTAGTAAGATTCCAAAGACTACACATAGCTGGGTTTGATCAATGTAGCACAGTTATTTAGGAAGTATAATCACATTTTGAGCTGCATTTTTCCAAATGTGTTTGTTTCTTCCTCTATATTGGTAGAGAGAGAAAAGTCTTTTTCTCATCTCTTTTCTCATCTCTTTGCCAATATACACATTCTGGAATATGTAACTATAGTAATCACATTAGAGAAAATGCAAGTATTCCACATGCTATAATTAAAAAAAAAAGATAGACATTACTACCTACTACTAGTACAAGAGTTGCAATTCAGCAATCACTTCTGGCTGTCAAAATAACTTATTCTAACAGAAAGATTCAAAAAAGGAGAGCAAGTGCAACCATATATTATGCAAGGAAAAATAACATCACGGTATCATGTAATTTACAGGCCAATGAATTGATTACCCCAGGTTCCTGAATTTTTAATTTAATCTACTGTCAGTACAACCACTGTAGTCCATGCCAGCACTCTGTTACCCTACATGTACGCCGTTTCACTTCTATGCACTTCCATATAATGAAAATCCAGCATGACTCTTTACTCACTTGGCTGAATCAGTTAAAAAGTTTAAAGGAACTTGGCTCTGTGAATTTATGTGTTTCTAAAGATTCTAGATCTATAAGCAGGCTGTGAATATTAGATTTAAAAAAAAAAAAACAAAAAAACCCCAACCCACTCACCCAGAAATATAAATGAAACATTCTTAAAAAGATGTTGAAAGAGGAGGGAACATATGTAAAACCTTTTCTAGATAGATTTGTGTTTTCAGTTAAAAACATACTTAAAGATTAAATAAAATGAGAAAAAAAAAACATTTGTTAAAGAATGTTAAAGAATGAAGATTCAATAAATTTTTCTTCTCTGGTATGACGAACTCTAAAATTTAGAGAGTATTTTTACCAATAGAGAGTATTTACCAATATGATTGCCAAACAAGCAAAAATAGAAAATAACTTTTTTTTTAATTTAAAAATAAAATTAAAAAATTAAAAGCTTTAATAGTTTTGGCAGCAAATGGTAGCCAGTCTGTATAAGAACTCAAAAGCCAAAGACAGGCATGAAAATCAATATAGGTATATTTCTACTGGGAAAATGTTATTAGAAGACTTGAACAAACATGATATAAATGAAGAAAAATTTAAATTTCCCTTCTCTAAAAGCTACGGAAAGATATCTGTAGCATTATTTCAACTATACAGCTATAGCTAATTAGTTCTTTGATATATTTTTATTGCATTGCTAATATTCAGACACAGATACTTTCTACATATTGTTGATACCCAATCTATATAGCTTTCTGTATATATACTGACATCCTATAGCACGTCATTTTCAGACTGATCATTACTGTCATGCGTTTCAGCAAACTATTTAGAGGACCTTAAATAATTCAATGCAAACTACATCTGTGTCCGCTTATATACAGCTGCAAATCTGTCTAGCATAAAAGGACCAAGAAGCTGAATATGAACAAGCAGTGTGCCCAGGTGGCCAAGAAAGCCAATGGCATCCTGGCCTGTATTAGAAATACTGCATCCAGCAGGAACAGGAAGGTAATTTTCCCCTTGTACTCAATGCTGGTGAGGCCACAGCTAGAGTACTGTGTTCAATTTTGGGCACGTCAATATGTGAGAGATGTGGAGGTGCTGGAGCAAGTGCAGAGGAGATCCACAAAGCTGGTGAAGGGTCTGAATCTTATGAAGAGCAATTGGAGGAGCTGGGGCTGTTTAGTTTGGAAAAAAGGAGGCTGTGGAGAGACCTCATTGCTGTCTACAGCTACCTGAAAAGACATTGTGGAGAGGTTGGTGCTGGTCTCTTCTCAGATAGAACAAGAAAGAACATCCTCAAGGTGTGACTGGGTAGATTTAGACTTGACATTAGGAAAAAAAATTTAATGGAAAGAAGGGTCAGACATTGGAATGGGTTGCCCAGGGAGGTGGTTGAGTCAGCAACCTTGGATGTGTTTAAAGATTGTTTGGATGTGATGTTTGGGGATAGTGTTGATTTGGTTGAGTCAAACTAAAAATGCAGGAATTACAAAAATATAGTTATCTTTATTTAAAAAAACAAAAAACACACCCTAAAATTAGCTATAGAATTTATTAGATTATTTATGGATTCTATTTGGTCGTGAATTCTACCAGGATGCTTATGGGCAACTTTAGTACAATTTAGAGAATTCAGAAAATGCAAAAGGCTAAGCCACAAAATAGCTTTACCCCACATAAAATCAGAGGAAAGGCAGGACATTAGGGAAAGCCAATGAGAATTCTGGTTTTACTCACAAGGATGGAGCAGGAATTTGGAGATGGTCCCTAGATCTCTCTTCAGTGACAGGCTCCAGAAACTGCAGGTTTTATAATCCAATTTGTGGATAGTGTGGCATAATCCAAATGAAAAGGAACCTGACAGAATCAAAGTGTCTGTAGACAAGGATGCCACAAGGAGAAACTTGTGAGCAGCAGCACCATCTGAACAGTTCAAGAAAGCCACAGTTTCACCACAGGCAGGGTTGCTCCAGCAGGCAGGGAGCAGGACCCCAAGGCAGGCAAGTCTGGGGAGAAGTCAAGTAGAAAGCACAATGGAGGTGAGAGCGAGAGCAGGAGAGAGAGCAGGAGCCCAAACCCAGCAGACTTCCCCCCACAGGGAAGGAACCTCTGTCCTGGCTGGAAAAATGGGTGCTAATTACCTGTCCCCAGGTGAAATGGAAGGTGATTTCACACCTTGGAAGGCAATTTCATATCTTTGTCTTTCCCCATTCAAACCTCAGAGGATATGAGGTTTGGAGGACACCATAACAACAGTTTAGGGGTGAACCTTATAGAGTAGGGTTATCAGTTGGACTTGGTGATTCCAAGGGTCTTTTCCAACCTGAATGTTTCTGTGATTCTGTGATAAAGCAAAAAATAACACTGAACTTTGCTTTAAGACATTATAAGCTGTAAAAATAAATGGGGGAAATACTGTTAAGTTTTATTCCAAAACTAGAAATGGGATTTCATTACAGTGCTCAGCTATGGAACAATTTCTTAAGAAAATTAACAGAGCAAATGCCAGCTACCACCTTTTTTTAAAAATAAAACTGGCTTTCACTATTACATTAGGTGTGAATCTCATCTAGAAAGTGTTTGATACTTGTGTTGACAACATGCCTCCAGATAGAGTCTGTGGGGAATTTAGTGAGAAGAAAACCTAATTTAATGACCATTCTTTGGATTTAACATGAGATAATCAGAAGCTGCTCAGATTGAAATTGTCTAAGATAATTTTGCTTATGCATAGAAGCAGAAGTTCTAGTTGCCAGTTAAATTTTCTGATGATTGTTGCTATCAAGGTTAGTATGTGTACACATAAATCCTTCTGTGGATCACAGCCAAATTTATTAAAGCCCTTGTGATGAAGAAAATCACTGACAGAGGCAGGAACTGACTGGATACCCAGAAGCAAAGGCAGATCATGATTTTAGACCTGATCTTGAATTAAGGGAATGGCTAGTTTAATTCCCATCTCTGTCACAAATGTTCTGTGACCTTCACCATGTCCTGATGAATACATTTATGTTGTTAGCTGTCTCCAGCTCTTTTAAATGAATCAGTGTGAATCTCTGAAGCAGCACAGTTGCATATACATGGACAGACCTCTGAAGCACAGAGCTCTCTGGATGCTAACTTGTGTCATTTCTCTTTCAGTGTTTCCTCATCAGGCGGATTCCAGGACTGAAAAATATCTAAAATAATTTTTAATAGATATGTGATATTTCTCAGTTGGAAAAACAAACAATATTTTTAGCTTCTTTTCTGCTCAACATGAATCAAATGTTTATTCAAAGACACTTTTGTCATTCTGATTCAGACACAAACCAGATGGTATTTCTGGTTAAACTTTACATGTTACAAAGCTGCTACTTCAGTATTTTAAGTATGTCTTGCAAATGGGATCTTGGAAGGTAACATTCACTGAATCCTCTGCATCAAAACATTGTTTATTCCCATAGCAGACAGCCATGATTCCCTGATCTTCAGCATTACTGAGTAGGCTTGAGATGTGAAACTGAAATTTGCTGCTCAAGTGTCTTTAATAAAAACAATCCTGTAGAACTAATATAATTTAGTTTGTCACTTCTACAGTTTAAAGTAATAAAAACATTATCTTGAAGTACAAAGAATCAAAAATTAACAATTTTTTTAAAAGGCTGAACAAGTTTAATGTGACCTTACATATTCCCAAAAGTCAGAGACTACTGCATAAGTGTCCTAAACTATGGTCTTGAAATTAAAAATGTGGTTACTATTGCATTTCTATTCCTTTTGTAGTTCTTACTTTTGTTTCAGGCTCTGGAAGAGCTGGACAACAAAGCAAGTGCATAAATAAAGCAAGTGCATAAATATAGCTGTCATTTTTTTCAGTTGTGTTTTCAGAAAAAAAAAAAAATGTCACAATACTGAAATTGGAAGATTTAAGGAAGGCCATTCATGTTGCCCAGGAGAATACAAATCAATAACAGTTCATGGCTCAGAGGTTCTCATTGATTGGAACATACTGGTAGCACAGTAATTTCAAAAACCAATGCAGGGGTTGCCAACCACACCACATTTTGTGACTTCACACAATAAAATGTTATGACCTAGAAACAGCTCTCTGCAGTGCAGTCCTTTGAATGTCTTAATGTGCTTGACTCTAGCATGGATCATCTAAATACTGGCCATTTGAATGTATTTCAGAGATGTGTAAGACTCATATAACACAAAACAGTTAATATTAAAAATAGTTCCATAAAATATTGTAGTCTAAAGAGCACAGACATTAAAAAGAAAATACTTCAAGGAAAAATTTATTTTGTGTAAAGGCACTTAAATGACAAGTAAAAAATGTACTCAGAAAAACTCTTCTTTCATTAGTTGTTGGACATTATTGGTCATAAGGGTCAATTCATGCATGTTGCCATGCCAGTAATTAACTTCAAGTCAGCAAAGGAGAAGAAAACACATCAAATTTTATTGATCAGAGACATATCTCAATTAAGTTCTCAAGAAAAACAGCTTTCTCTATCAGTTGTTGGGGAAAAAAATACACAAAGTATTGTATCTGAGCTGTATTGCTGCTTATTCTGATTCACAGAATACGATGTGAAAGTAATGTCCACCATTCCAAATCATGAAACAAGGCTCTACATGGTATTTTGCTGAGCTAAAAAACAGAATTTAATTGAAGCATATGGAAATACTATTTTTTACCATTTAATTTTACTACAAATGTAATTATTTTTGAATAATAATAAAAGGTACTGCTTAGTTAAAGAAAAACTAAAGTAAAAAACAAGGTGGAAACATTACAGTAATTGTATAAAGAAACAGGATAACTTAAGTATCATCCAACTTCATTTTAAATTCAGACTAAATATGAATATTGTTAATTTTCAACCAGCTACTTGGTCTTGGATTTTATGGAGCCTTCAGAGAGCTCCATGATTCACAGGGCATTAAAAATCACAAAATATTAGGGGCTGAAAGAGACCTGAAAAATCATCTAGTTCTATCCCCTGCTAGAGGAGGATCACCTATACCAGACCACACAGGAACACCTCCAGATGGGTCTTGAATATCTCCAGGGGGGGAGACTTCAGAACACCGCTGGCCAGCCTGTTCCAGTGTTCCGTCACCCTCACAGTGAAATAGTTCTTCCTCATGTACACATGGAATTTGCTGTGCCTCAACTTCCACCCACTGTCCCTTTTCCTGTCACTGAGCATCACCGAGAAGAGCCTGGCTCCATTCTCTTGGAAAACAACCTTTACATATTTATAAACATTAATGAATTCACCCCTCAGTCTCCTCCTCTCCAAGCTAAATAGCCCCAGTTCCCTCAGTCTCTCCTCATAAGGAAGATGATCACAGTATCACAGTATCACAGTATAACTAAGGTTGGAAGAGACTTCAAAGATCATCGAGTCCAACCTATAAACACAGACCTCACGACTAGACCATGGCACCAAGTGCCACGTCCAATCTCCTCTGGAACACCTACAGGGATGGTGACTCCACCACCTCCCTGGGCAGCCCATTCCAATGATGAACGACTCTCTCGGTGAAGAAGCTCACCTCGGGTCTAAACCTCCCCTGGAGTAACTTGAGGCTGTGTGCCCTTGTTCTGGCGCTGGTTGCCTGGGAGAAGAGACCAACCCCTTCCTGGCTACAACCAGCTTTCTGGTAGTTGTAGAGGGCAATGAGGTCACCCCTGAGCCTCCTCTTCTCCAGGCTAAACAATCCCAGCTCCCTCAGCCTCTCCTCATAGGGCTTCTGCTCAAGGCCTCTCACCAGTCTTGTTGCCCTTCTCTGGACACATTCAAGTGTTTTGATGTCCTTCTTAAACTGAGGGGCCCAGAACTGGACACAGGACTCAAGGTGCAGCCAAACCAATACAGAGTACAGGGGCACAATGACTTCCCTGCTCCTGCTGGCCACACTATTTCTGATGCAGGCCAGGATGCCATTGGCCTTCTTGGCCACCTGGGCACACTGCTGGCTCATATTTGGGCGGCTGTCGATCAGGACCCCCAGGTCCCTCTTTGTTTGGGAGCTCTCCAGCCACTCTGACCTAAGCCTGTAGCTCTGCATGGGATTGCCGTGGCCAAAGTGCAGCACCCGGCACTTGGACTTGTTAAATGCCATTCCATTGGATTCTGCCCATCTGTCCAGTTGGTCGAGGTCCCTCTGCAGAGCCTTTCTACCTTCTAACTGACTAACATCTGCTCCTAACTTGGTGTCATCTGCAAACTTGCTGATGACCGACTCGACCCCCTCATCCAGATCATCAGTGAAGATGTTAAAGAGAACGGGGCCCAGCACTGATCCCTGTGGGATGCCTCTGGTGACTGGCCACCAGCTGGATGTGGCACCATTCACCACCACTCTCTGGGCTCAGCCCCCAGCCAGTTCGTAACCCAGCACAGAGTGTTGTGGTCCAAGCCACGAGCTGGCAGCTTAGCCAGCAGTTTGCTGTGGGGACAGTGTCAAAGGCCTTGCTGAAGTCCACGTAGACCACATCCACAGACCTCCCCACATCCACCAGACGGGACACCTGATCATAGAAGGAGATCAGGTTGGAGAGGCAGGACCTGCCCTTCCTAAATCCATGTTGGCTGGACCTGAGCCCTTGGCCATCCTTCAGGTGCACAGTAATTACCGCCAGGATAATCTGCTCCATCACTTTCCCTGGCACTGAGGACAGGCTGACTGGCCTGTGGTTTCCAGGTTCCTCCATCCAACCCTTCTTATGGATGGGGACCACATTGGCCAATTTCCAGTCATCTGGGACCTCACTGGTGAGCCAGGACTGTTGGAAAATGATGGAGAGTGGCTTGGCCAGCTCATCTGCAAACTCTCTCAGCACCCTAGGTTGGATCCCATCCAGTCCCATGGACTTGTGAGTGTCCAAGTGGCTCAGCAGGTCCCACACTAATTCCTCATGGATTTCTGGGGCCCCTGACCCCATCACCCAGCTCAGGAGGCCTCTCGTCCTGAACTCCACCTGCCTTGCTGTTAAAAATTGAGGCAAAGAAGGTATTCAGGACCTCAGCCTTTTCCTCATCTTCAGTCACAGTGTTCCCCTCCAGGTCCAATAAGGAGTGCAGGTTCTTCCTGCCCTTCTTCTTATTGTTAATATATTTTTAAAAATGCTTTTTATTGCCTTTCACAGAGGTGGCCAGCTTCAGTTCCAACTGGGCCTTTGCCTCCCTAATTTTTTTTCTACATAATCTAACAACATCCTTAAATATATCACAAGAAGCCTTTCCCTCCTTCCAAAGGCAAAACACCCTCCTTTTTTCCCTTAATTCCTCCAGGAGCTGCTTGCTCATCCAGGCCGGTTGCCTTCCCTGCCGGCTCATCTTTCAGCACATGGGAACTGCCAGTTCCTGTGCCTTCAAGAGCTCCTGTTTGAAGTAGCTCCAACCAGCCTGGACCCCTTGGTTCTTGAGGGCTGCTACCCGGGGAATTTTACAAATAAGTTTCTTAAACAGGGTGAAGTTTGCCCTCCAGAAGTCCAAGGTGAGGGTTCTGTTAGTTCTCCTCCCTATCTCCCTGCATATTGAAAACTTCACTATCTCGTGGTCACTGCACCCTAGACAGCCTCCCACTGTCACGTCTCCCACCAACCCTTCTCTATTGGAGAACGGCAGGTCAAGCAGAGCCTGTCCCCTGGTAGGCTCGCTTAACAGCTGCATCAGGAAGCTGTCCTCCATTCGCTCCAGGAATCTTCTGGACTGTCTCCTCTATGCTGAATTAAGTTTCCAGCAGATATCTGGCAGGTTGAAGTCGCCGACAAAAACAAGATCTAATGATCTTGAGACAGCCTCCAATTGCTTGTAGTACAATTCATCAGCCTCCTCATCCTGGTTGGGTGGTCTGTTACAGACTCCAACCAGGATGTCAGATTTGTTGGGCTGCCCTCTGATTTTAACCCACAGGCTCTCAATTCCCTCATCTTCCACCTCAAGTTCTGTGGCAGAGAGTGACTCCCTAATATACAGAGCCACCCCTCCTCGTCTTCTCCCTCACCTGTCTCTCCTAAAGAGCCTGCAACCCTGCCCAGCGTAACACTCCAATCGTGTATGTTGTCCCACCAAGTTTCTGAGATGGCGACTATATCATAGCTGCCCTGATGGATCAGGACCCCCAGCTCCTCTTGCTTATTGCCCAGGCTGCGTGCATTGGTGTACATGCACTTCAGCTGGGTTCCTGACTTCTCAATTGACCCTAACTTGTGCCCTACTCTTTCCTCTGCAGAGGGACTGATTGCCTCACCCACCCCCTTCAGACCTAGTTTAAAGCTCTCCTAATGAGCCCGGCCAACTCTAGTGCTAGGACTCTCTTACCCCTTCTAGATAACTGCACCCCATCAGGACCCAGCAGGTCGGGTGCAGTACAAGTTGTCTCATGATTGAAGAAACCAAAGTTCGGCTGCTGGCACCATCCCCTGAGCCAATTGTTGATGGTATGGGTTCTCCCATTCCTCTCAGTGTACACCCCTGCCACTGAGGGAACTGAGCAGAACACCACTTGAGCTCCTGTCCCATCAATCAATTGTCCAAGGGCCCTGAACTCCTTCTTAATTGCCCTGGTGCCCTTCTTGTCAATCTCATCACTCCCAGCCTGTATTACCAGCAGAGGGTAATAGTCAGTGGGCTGGATTAATTTAGGGAGTCTCCTTGCGATGTCCCTTACCTGTGCCCTGTGTAGGGAACACACTTCCCTGTGGGATGGGTTGGGATGACATATGGGTCCCTCAGTACCCCCCAGGAGGGAGTCCCCAACAACTATTACCCTTCTCTTTTTCTTTGTGGATCTGGCCATTATAGCTGGTGGGGACTGCTTGGTCTTA
The DNA here is from genome assembly GCA_011125475.1 of Melanerpes aurifrons. NCBI lineage: Eukaryota > Metazoa > Chordata > Aves > Piciformes > Picidae > Melanerpes > Melanerpes aurifrons. The sequence continues at coordinate 2,535,236 of WWNC01000050.1, read as the reverse complement.
GGCTCCTCTCCGGAGCTGATCGTTATAGCTGGTGAGGACCACTTGGCCTTAGGCTCCCTTCTAGATGGCTGCTCCTCAGCCTCAGCCCTCTTATCCCCACTGCCCTCAGCCTGCAGGGCCTCATACTTATTATGCAAGGGCAGCGGAGGAGGAGGAGAGGGCCGGGGTGGATTTCTCTTGCCACCCCCGGCAGGGACCTGTATCCATCCCTCTCCGCCTCCAGAAACCCTTCCCTCAGCAGGGGAGATCTGCAGAGCCTTCTTCCACAAATCTAACTCCCTTTCACTTTCCCTTATTGTCCTTAGCCTAGATACCTCCTCCTTCAGCTCAGCCACTTCGTCCTTCAGCTCTGCCATCAGGCTGAGGAGAAACTTCATCTGGTCACATCTGACACAGGTGTCCTCTCCCTTCCCTTCTATTCCAAGTGCCAGGCTGAAGCACTCTCTGCAGCTGGCAGCCTGGACTCCAGCATGCTGGTGAAACAACTCTGTCTGGGTAGATGCTGTTTTTCTACCCTTCATCTGAGTGACAACCATGGTGCAACGTTTGAGTGAAAACAAAACAAAACAAAACAAAATATTATTATCTTTTGCAATCAGCCGATAGGCTCTCGAACCAAAATGGCGCCGCACGCACAGCCCGGGTGGGTTTTAAACCTCCTGCGGCTGACATCAGGCTCCCGTTCCAGTGCAGGCTCATGAGAGCACGATCCTGCCGGCTCCCCACTACCAGCGGGGAGCTCTGTGCTGGACTCTGGTAGCTCCCTGTCTCTCTTGTACTGAAGGGCCCAGAACTGGACACAATGTTCTAAATAAAGCCTCACCAGGTCAGAGTAGAATGGGAGTGGTGGAGTCACCATCCCTGGATGTGTTCAAGAGGGGATTGGACGTGGCACTCAGTGCCATGGTCTAGTCATGAGGTCTTGGGTGATAGGCTGATCATCTTTGGGTGATGGACTTGATGGTCTTTGAGGTCTCTTCCAACCTTGGTGATACTGTGATACTGTGGAGGAGTACCTCTCTCAACCTACTAACCACACTCCTTCAAATACACCCCAGAATGGCATTGACCTTCTTGGCCACCAGAGCACATTGATGGCTCATGATCAGCCTCCCATCCACTAGGACCTCCAGGTCCTTTTCCCCTTCACAGATCTCCAACAGGTCAGTCCGCAACCTGTACTGGTGCATGGAATTGTTCTTTCCCAGGTGCAAGATTCTACACTTACTCTTGCCAAACTTCATTAAATTTCTCCCTGTCCAACTCTGCAGCCTCTCTAAGTCTTGCTGAATGGCAGCACAACCTTCCAGTATGTCAGCCACTCCACAGAGTTTCAATATCTTTATTGATGGTCCAGATGAGGGGATTGAGTCCATCATCAGTAAGTTTGCAGATGACACCAAGCTGGGGGCAGGAGTTGATCTGTTAAAGGGTAGGAGAGCTCTGTAGAGGGACCTTGACAGGCTGGACAGATGGGCAGAGTCCAATGGCATGAGATTTAGCATATCTAAGTGCTGGGTTCTACACATTGGCCACAACAACCCCATGCAGTGCTACAGGCTGGGGTCAGAGTGGCTGGAGAGCTCCCAAACAAAGAGGGACCTGGGGGTACTGATCGATAGTAGGCTGAACATGAGCCAGCAGTGTCCCCAGATGGCCAAGAAGGCCAATGGCATCCTGGCCTGTATCAAAAATAGTGTGGCCAGCAGGAGCAGGGAAGTCATTGTGCCCCTGTACTCTGCTTTGGTTAGGCCACACCTTGAGTGCTGTGTCCAGTTCTGGGCCCCTCAATTTAAGAAGGACATTGAGACACTTGAACGTGTCCAGAGAAGGGCAACAAGGTTGGTGAGGGGTTTGGAGCACAAGCGTTATGAGGAGAGGCTGAGGGAGCTGGGGTTACTTATCACAGAGAGGAGGAGGCTCAGAGGAGACCTTACTGCTGTCTACAACTACCTGAAAGGAGGTTGTAGCCAGGTGGGGTTTAGTCTCTTCTCCCAGGCAACCAACACCAGAACAAGAGGACACAGTCTCAAACTGTGCCAGGGGAGGTTTAGGCTGGATGTTAGGAAGAAGTTCTTCGTAGAAAGAGTGATTGGCCCTTGGAATGGGCTGCCCAGGGAGGTGGTGGAGTCACCATCACTGGAGGTGTTTAAGAAGGGCCTGGATGAGGCACTTGCTGCCATGTTTTAGCTGATTAGATGATGTTGGGTGATGGCTTGAATTTGATGATCTCCAAGGTCTTTTCCAACCTGGTTAATTGTATTCTATTCTATTCTAATTAAGGGTTCAGTGCAAGTCCCTACTACTACAGCAAAATTAAATTAATACTGGTCTGGTAAATCCAAGAATGTGATTTACCTCATTTTTTCTTTCTTGTGCTTTTTCATTACTGAAGATAAAAATAAAGCCTGTTGAAGCAAGGAGTCTCTTTTCATTCATTAAAACCTATTTTAATAATATTATATGCAAAGTAGCACATATAATAAATAGTAGGATAAAACTCATTAAACAGTACAATCATCATTATGAAGGTGTTGTAGGTTAAGGGAAATTGAGAGTTAATTGGTATAACTATAAAGAAAAGTCCTCTGGATGCTAGACTCTCCAGGGGGACAGGCAGTTTGTCCCAGGATATTGTAATCTGTAATTCTATTCTGTTTTCCTGTATTTCTCTACTTAAGGGAGTGTACAGCCAAAGCTCTCTTTCTCTTCTGTTTGGTCAGGACACACATGTACTGTTACCATATGGTTCACGGCAGAGAGATTTTCTCTTGGCCTTGACTGGCAGCAAATTTTCAGCTATGCCACTGGGCCTGTTGAAGCCTGTGGTCTGGTGGCGGGGGCAGTTTGGCTGCTCTTGGGCCTGCTGAGGCTGAGTGGGGTGGAGGTTTTTGGAAGGCTCTGAAAGGTTTTGGATTGGTAGGCTCAGGTGAAGAACTAAGCCTTATTTGTGAATGTATTCCTCTAACCCAAATACCTTTTCTATATATTTGTTAACAGAATTTCCATTTAAACTTCCAGTCCAGTATGGAGCATTTTCATTTCACTCCACCAGAAGGGGTAAAAGATTTTTTCTGTCCTTTTGCCCTGGACAGCTTGTGGCTCAAAACTAGGACAAAAGGATACAATGAAACTTAATATTACACCTGGGCCCAGAAAAGTCACCCCTAAGTTAGCCAGTGGTTTGTTTTTTACCCAGGAACGTTCCACATGACCCTCAGGACAAGCAAACCGTGAACAGGATATTTGTATAGAGTAGTTGAACAGGAGGAAAAAAAAAAAAGCGCTAGCTCTGAGATGGGTTATTTTTTTGATAAAGCACTATATGCTGGTCAGGCATTCAAGACTCCTCATCTCCCGAGCTGAAAAAATGAAACAATTGAAGATCAACAACCTCACAGTTGTTATTTTTCTTCTTTTGTATGTGTCCTGTTTTCAAACACAAAATAGATTTTATGTGGGCATATGTCCATGATCTGTAGGAGCTGTTATTTAGTTTGCCTTAATCATCTCTAATTTTCACAGTCAAAAAATTCATATTCCTTCACTTTCCTCCATCCCTTGTGCCACATTCACAGGAAGTGCTCTGTTCTGCACTTAGGAAGAATGATTCTTTGCTCAGCCCAGACTCGATAACAGAATTTGTAAGGTCCTGCTTCAGTGTCTGGGAAAAGTGACTGTTTCTCATTTCTCCATATTTTTTTTGTTTACAGTATGTCTATCAGACTGCTGCAGGTAGTTCATACTCCACCTCTGTCTCTAAAAGCCATATAGCAGAAATTGCTAGTGTCCAAGCATGGACCTAATGATGACTGAATCTGGTTCATTTCTCACCTGCTGCCTTCTGCATCCCCTGCTGATGATGAGGCCGGTAAGGTATACTCCTATACTTCTCTATCCTAATTTATTTTCTTCTTTATTACTTTTAGGCAAATATTTAAGGATAGAAAAACCCACATTTTGTCTGTGTATTTTTGCTTTTCACTCTTCTGTATTTTCATTTGTGTTACAGTTTGAAGGGGGAACTTTATCTTAATCCCTGACAAAGACTGAAAGTAAAACAAATTACCATTAGATGCAAAAGGAAAAATAATTATAAGGTCTATGTAATTCATTGGACTGCTAATGGGAATACAGAGCAGAGGCATAAACAGTTATTTTTCTCTTTTCTTCCCCTGTCACTTCTACTTGCAACTTTCCTCTCTCTCTCACTTCTGTGGCTTTGCCAGGGTTTCTTTGTTTTGACTAGTGTGTGAGGTAACAGGAGGGAGTGAGGGTGTGTGGGAGGAAGTAAACAGGTCCCCTGGATGGATGGGTTCTGAGGAGTTTCTGTGTTGTTTATAAATTGTGTATGTATACAATTGTATATATATACTATTGTATATACTATATATACTATTGTACATATAGTGTATATTTTATATATATTCATTGCATCTCATATTTCTAGATTGTAATTTGCTTGTAAGTACAGCTTCATTTGCTTCCAGAACCTTCTGACCTAGTCTGGCAATTTTATTTTTGAGGGGTAGTTTCTCCAAATTAGTTGGGGGGTAATTTCAACCCACCACAGTTTGTAATAATCAAGTTAAATTTTAATCTTGTCTAAAGGTGCATTAATCTTATCCTTTAGCAGTGTGACAGAGAAGTATACGACTCCAGGCCATGTGTATAATTATTCTGCCAGCTTTTTCCAATTAGCTAGACTCACTTCTTGCTATAGGATTTTTAGCAAAAACACCTGACATAATTTCACCACTATACAATGCGTCTTGTCCTCATGCCATTGTCCTGGTTTAATACAGTGTGCTATAAACAAGTTCCACTTGCATGATCAACAGTGGTTGAAAAGAAACAAGACCAGTTAGGGTTGGACCAAAACTTTGAATTGCTACTGCATCCTCCTCTGCCTCCCTCCCCACATTGGGTGGGATAAGGAGAAAGAGAATACAGGAGGCAGATGAAATAACAGAAAACCCTTACAACCTGAGATAAGGGGGAGGGGGGGAGCAACAAATTTACTAAAATAATACAGAGAAAAATACCAGTGTGTGTAGCAGGCAGGGGGAACAGATGAAACATGAACTGCACACCTGTGCAAACTAAGAGCAAAAGGGAAGTACCCCAGCCCAAAAGATGGGAAAAAAAGCAACAAAAATGCAGAACAGGAAACTTTGCAAGCTACAGGATGAACTCCCAAGTCTCATAACTCTCATTCTCCCCTATCAAGCCTTTTCCTTTCACATTGAGCATGACATCTGCATGGTATGGAATAACTCATTAACACACTGTATCCCCTCCCTCAAGCTTGCACAGTGGTGCCATCCCAGATTCCACTGTGCTATTGTGGGAAAGGTGGGGGGCATTCCTCCACCCTGTCCCTTGTCCCTCCTAGTGGGGCCAGCCAGACAAAACCAAAGTCCAGACTTCCTATTTTTTTCTCATTTTTTATCTCCTCAGCAGTATCCAGTTTAGCACCTTATATACTCCAGATTTATAACTAATTATAACTAATCCATTATTATAAATTACTTTTCCTTAGTTACACTGCAGAGCAAGTAAGAATCAGCAGAGTTCAAGAAGATCAGATATATGCATCAATTTGGAGCGCCCCTGTGGGTGCTATGAGTGATATGGTTTGGGGTGAACACATGGGAAAATTTTAAGCAGGGTAGAAACTAGTGCAGAGTGAACAGGTAGTGTCTTTCATAAGGAAATAAAGGCAATAATGAAAGGGTATTCTTCTGTTAGAGTCCAGAAGATAGGATATATGATAATACACCAAGTTTCTTCTTTAAGGAAAGAATGAGGGTTAGGAAAAAGAAGAGGGTAGTCATAAGGTGCTTAACACAGACACAGACATCAGAGATATTTTAGGCTGAAAATTGACTATTTACAGCATAGATCTCCTGGGGGCTGATGAGGTAGCAGCATTGTGGGGAACCTTTTTAGCATTTTTGTATACCTTGTCAACTCTTCCTATTAGCCTGTGAATTTTGCCTCTTACAATGTGTGACCGGTTGGCGTTGTCCCCGTAAGAAAGGGAATATGGTGGACGGAAGTTGGTAAACAGAAAGAATAATCTAAACTAATTTCATTGGTGAAGTGGAAGGAAGCACCTTCTGAACTGGGAGTGAACTGGGCACTCCGGCACTTCTATCTGTAGTCTTGCTTCCGCCTCTTCTTCAGGCAGCAGCTTTCTGTGCTGGGCTTTCTGCGCTGGGCTTTCTGCCAAGGCTCCGGCCTTCAAACTGACAAACCTGATAAGGCCTGTATTAACTGCTTTCCAATTAACACAAAACTGCTTTTAACTTCTTTCTTTCTCTCTCTCTCTTCTAACCTACTCTGGGGAAAGGGGGGAGAGAGGGGAGAGAGGAGGTGGGGAACCCCCTCGGCAGAGGGGGGAACTCTCACTTCTGTGTTACTTTATTGTATATCTTTGTATATATTGTAAATATTGTAAATTTGTAAATATTCCCCTGCATATCCTACATTGCTTTGTAAATATAAAGCTTCACTGCTTTGCTAATTCAGCTTGTGAGTTTTTTTTTTCCTTTCCCTTCAATTTTCTTTCCCTTTACTTTACAAGGGGGAAGGGAGGAAGCTTCTTGGCCTTACCATTCCAACCCATGACACAATGAGACAGAAGTGTCTCATTGTCCAGTTAAGCCTCATATTATTATCTGCAAATATCGATTACCAATTAACTCTTATCAAGTACCTATTATCTATTATCTACTCTTACTATCATAATAATTGCTAATATTCCCATTAGGCATGGAGTAGCACTAGAGGTGTTTTCAGGATACTGGGCACTGAAGTTAGACTGACTCTATGGTCTGTGCAGTAAAATTTTGTGGTAAACTTCAGAGACAATGTCTTTAGAGTTGTTACAGGTGCTGAGACCAAACTCATGTAAAGCTTCTATATACTGGATGATCTTGAAACTGAGCCAGTACTTTTTAATGCAGGTTCTCCTGTGAGGATGACAAAGCCAAGCAGAAGTGAATATCACTGGAGCAACTCTCATACATCATCACAGCTCTCCCAGGTGGCAGTGTCCCTAAAAGCAAGAGCAAGCTGAGAAAACTTGTCTTCATTATATTTCAGTGTGCTCCATCAAGGTAGCAATGTTGTACTACAACCACTACCTTGTAATGCAATGTATGTATAAATACATCCAAAGCAAAACACAGGTTAAGTCAAGAAAATAGTTTCACATGCAAAAGCAATCCTACTAATCTGCAAATCATTTCATTTTGTTTTTTAACCACTCATTTTCCAGATCTATCACAGTATCACAAAGGTTGGAAGAGAGCTCAAACATCATCGAGTCCAACCTGTTACCACAGACCTCATGACTAGACCATGGCACCAAGTGCCACATCCAATCCCCTCTTGAACACCTCCAGGGACGGTGACTCCACCACCTCCCTGGGAAGCACATTCCAATGGCCAATACCTCTTTCTGTAAAGAACTTCCTCACCTTGAGCCTAAACTTCCCCTGGCACAGCTCAAGACTGTGTCTTCTTGTTCTGGTGCTGGTTGCCTGGGAGAAGAGACCAACCTCCACCTGGCTACAACCTCCATTCAGGTAGTTGTAGACAGCAATAAGGTCTCCCCTGAGCCTCCTCTTCTCCAGGTTAAGCAACCCCATCTCCCTCAGCCTCTCTTCATAGGGCTTGTGCTCGAGATCTCTCACCAGCCTCGTTGCCCTTCTCTGGACACGTTCAAGTGTTTCAATGTCCTTCTTAAATTGAGGGGCCCAGAAATGGACACAGAACTCAAGGTGTGGCCTAACCAGTGCTGAGTACAGGGGCACAATAACTTCCCTGCTCCTGCTGGCCATACTCTTTCTGATGCAGGCCAGGATGCCATTGGCCTTCTTGGCCATCTGGGCACACTGCTGACTCATGTTCAGCCAGCTGTCAATCAGTACCCCCATGTCCCTTTCTGTCTGGCTGCTCTCCAGCCACTCTGACCCTAGCCTGTAGCACTGAATGGGGTTGTTGTGGCCAAAGTGCAGCACCTAGCACTTGGATTTGTTGAATGCTATCATGTTGGACTCCTCCATCTGTCCAGCTTGTCAAGGACCCTCTGCAGAGCCCTTCTACCCTCTAACAGATCCACATCTGCTCCCAACTTGGTGTCATCTGAAAATTTACTGACAGTGGACTAATTCCCCTCATCCAGATCATTGATAAAAATATTGAATAGGATTGGACCCACCACTGACCCCTGGGGGACACCACTGGTGAGTGGCTGCCAGTTGGAAGTGGGACCATTCACTACCACTCTCTGGGCTCGGCCATCCAGCCAGTTCCTAACCCAGCACAGAGTGCTGCTGTCCAAGCCACAGGCTGACAGCCTGTCCAGGAGTTTGCTGTGGGTAACAGTATCAAAGGCCTTGCTAAGTCCAGGTAGACTAACTACATCCACAGCCTTCCCCACATCCACCAGGTGGGTCACCTGATCATAGGAGATCAGGTTGGTCAGGTAGGACCTGCCCTTCTTAAATCTGTGTTGGCTGGACCTGATCCCTTGGCCATCCTGCAGGTGCGCTGTGATTCCTCCCAAGATGATTTGCTCCATAATCTTTCCTGGCACTGAGGTCAGGCTGACAGGACGTACCATGCAAGTTAGGAACTGTTAATGTATGTTTCAAAAAGATCTCCGAGAATAGGCACTCAGAGGATCACTATAAAAATATGTTTCTGTATCACCTGTAAATTCAAAATAGTTTTACATATGGTCATGGCTTAATGCTTCCCATAGTTCTTCTCATGTCATGCTCTCTTTTCCATTCCCCCATGCAATTACTAGTAAGTTAGAGCCAGTGAGAAGTGTATAAATCACCCCCAAACTGGTGCTTTTATGATCCTTCATGCTGTTGTTCCTCCTCTTCCAGCTGCTTCTCCTTCTGCTATTTTGCCATTTTACAGAATAAGGGTGATAATCTGAATTTTGCAGGCTCATCAGTTGAGAAATATTTTTGAAAAAGAGTGCTAGACTTTAAGAATTTCCATTTCCATAATGCTTATTTATTACTTTGTTACTCTAAAAATTTCCAATCTGGTAGCCAGTTTAGGTCTGTACTCTATGAGGGCTAATTTGGCATTGCTTTTGCCACTGTGAAGTCATACAAGTTGCCAATATTATCTACAGTTGAATTTCAGAAGGGAAATGTGGCAAAATTACCTTCTATAGATGATACAGAAATTTCAAGATTTTATCCTAAAGTCTTGAGAGCTTTTGTCCAATTACCATAGTGCCATCCAGCATAATTTCAAAAAGCCAATGTTACCCTCTTCACTATTCAAAAGTCATAGCAACTGAATAGTCCTCTAGCCCTTCAATATGGTTGGGACACTCATTTGGAAAGATAAGTTGTCCCAGTCTGCCATCTCTTCCTCATAAAGCAACATCTTCAACAGAATAGCCATCAAGTATTCTTGATATTATTTCAACTAATAGAGCTATTAAAAGCAGCAGATAATTTGGCACATCATGGATTCATTTGCTTTTCATTTTCAGTACATGAAAGATTAACAAAGTTAATCCAACTGGAAAAAAAATCTTTAAGAGCTGAAACAGCTATTTGTAATATTGCCAGAACAAAAGCTAGTATCTATATCTTAAAATGTTTTATTTGCAAAGCAACTCTTCAGTATATCATTACTCTAATTATACTTATAACATGATTTGAAGTGGGAAGGGGCTGAAACTAGTCTCCCCCAGACAGGAGTCTGGGGGTGTAAGCTGGAGTCAAGGGTGAAACCAGCAGCCCAGCTAAAGTGCATGTACACTAATGCATGCAGCATGGGTAAAAAACAAGAGGTGCTGGAAGCCTTGTTACAGCAGGAAAGTTATGATGTACTTGTCATCACAGAAACGTGGTGGGATGACTCACATGGCTGGAGCACTGTAATCGATGGCTACAGGCACTTCAGGAGAGACAGGTGAGGGAGAAGGGGTGGAGGGGTCGCCCTGTACATCAAGGAGGCTCTAGACACCATGGAACTAGAGATCAAGGATGACCAGATTGAGTGCCTGTGGGTGAATATTAGAGGGAAGGCTAACAAGGCAGACATCCTGGTTGGAGTCTATTATAGACCACTGTAGTAGTCTATAGACTGTAGACCACCTAACCAGGATGAAGTTGATGAGTTATTCTACAGGCAGCTAGAGGCTATCTCAAGATTGCCAGACTTTGTTCTTATGGGTGATTTTAACCTGCCCACTATCTGCTGGGAGTGTAACACAGCAGAAAGGAGGCAATCAAGGAGGTTTTTAGAGTGTATGAAGGACAGCTTCTTGTCCCAGTTGCTGCATGAGCCTACCAGGGATAAGGCTTTTTTTGACCTTCTTTTTACCAATAGAGAAGGGCTGGTGGGAGATGTGGTGGTTGGAGTCTGGCTGGGGTCCAGTGGCCATGAAATAATTGAGTTTTCAATATGTAGTCAAGCTAAGAGGGGCAGCAACAAAACCCCCACTCTGGACTTCCGGAGGGCAGACTTCAGGTTACACAAGGAACTAACTTAGAAGGGACCTTGGGAAACAGGCCTTAAAAACAAATGGGTCCAGAAGGGCTGGACCTACTTCAAGAAAGAATTCTTGAAGGTGCAGGAACAGGTTGTGCCAATGTGCCAGAAGATGAGCCGCCAGCGTAGAAGGCCAGACTGGATGGGCAATGAACTTCTTAAGGAATTAAGGGGAAAAAAAGAGGGTGTATCATCTTTGGTAGGAAGGTGAGGTAACCCACAGAATGTTTAAGGATGTTGCTAGGACACATAGGAAAAAAATTAGAGAGGCAAAAGCCCATTCAGAGCTTAGACTGGTCAGCTTTGTGAAGGACAACAAAAAATCCTTCTATATATATATTAATAGCAAGAGGAAGGGCAAGGACAACCACCACTCCTTGGTGGACATGGAGGAGAAAATAGTAACAATAGATGAGGAAAAGGCAGAGGTAATTAACACCTTCTTTGCCTCAAATTTTAATGGCAAGATAGGTTGTCTTCTGGACAACTGTCCTCCTGAGCTGGCAGATGGAGTCAGGAAGTAGAATAGAATAGAATAGAAGTTGAGGGTTGGAAGGGAAAGGCCTCCTCCCCCAGAAAGGAAGGAAAAAAAACCCTCACAGCTGAATTAGCAAAGCAGTGGGTGCTGTATATTTACAAAGCAATATAGGATATGCAGGGGAATATACAGAATTTACAATATTTACAATATATACAAAAATATACAATAAAGTAGCACAGAAATGAGAGTTCCCCCCCCCACTGAGGGGGTTCCCCACCTCTGCTCCCCCTTCTCTCCCCCTTTCCCCAGAGAGGGTTAGAAAGAGAGAAAAGAGAAAAAAGAGCAGTGATTAATTAGAAGCAGTTAGGCCGTCACATGTTAGAAAGTTTTTATCTCTTCCCAGGGCTGAGTCTGGCTGAAAGCCCAGAAGCAGCGAGCTGCATGCCACCGAAGGAGGGGGAGACAGACTGACCAGAAAAGTGCAGGAATGCCCAGGATACTCTGCTGCACTCCCAGTTCAGAAGGTGCTTCCTCCCAATCTACCAATGAAATTAGTTTAGATCCGTCTTTCGTTTACAAACTACAATATTCCCTTTCTTATGGGGACAGCCTCAAACGGTCACAGTCCACCCCTTCTAAACAATTTCATTGGCCATTCATACAGTCCATACAATCCAAAATGATATTTACAGTTCGTGAGTAAAGTTCATAGTCCATTCCAGCTATGCTCAGATGTAGATGATTCAAAAGTCCAAGAAAATCAGAAAATGAGAAAAAAACGGAAAACAGTTCATTTCCTCGCCATGAAGCAAAGAAAAGGGAAACAGGGAATCTCAGGGTCTCTTAGTTGACTCAGGGCTCTCAGGGTTCGTGCACCCTAGATTCCTTGTTGATCATCCTCTGGACGCGATGTAGCTGTACAACAGTTTGAAATTAAACTCTTTCAGCTAAAGTTAAATTTCTTTGTGGAATACACTGAATTTCACCATTCTCTTGCATTACCCAATAAGTGTGACCCGGACCTTCAGCTGAAACCACCCCTCGGACAGGTTTAGCCTCTCCTGAGGGTGAAAATACCCAAACAGTTTTACCTAACAGATTCTTCTCTCTAACAACAGGAACTCTATCACCTTCCACTTTCTGTAGCAGATCTGAATGTGCAGGTCCAGCTCAGTTCACTGAACCTCTACTATTTACCAGCCAGGTTGCTTGTGCTAAATGTTTTTCCCAGTTTTTCAAAGATCCACCCCCCATGGCTTTAAGAGTGGTCTTCAACAAACCGTTGTAGCGTTCAATCTTCCCTGAAGCTGGTGCATAGTAAGGACTATGGAATATCCACTCAATACCGTGCTCTTTTGCCCAGTTCTTTACAAGGTTGTTCTTTGAGTTCCGTTGTCTGACTCAATCCTCTCCGGAGTTCCGTGTCTCCACAGGATCTGTCTCTCCAGACCGAGAATGGTGTTGCGTGCAGTTGCATGTGGAACTGGATAAGTTTCCAACCATCCAGTGTTTGCCTCTACCATAGTAAGCACGTATTGCTTACCAGAACGAGAACGTGGTAGAGTGATGTAGTCAATCTGCCAAGCTTCACCATACTTGTACTTGGACCATCTGTCACCATACCACAAGGGCTTAAGTCGTCTTGCCTGCTTAATAGCAGCACAAATGTCACAGTCATGGATGACTTGTGTGATAGCATCCATGGAAATGTCTATGGATCTGTCATGAGCCCATTGGTATATTGCATCTCTGCCCTGATGTCCTCACAAATCATGAGCCCACCGAGCTAAGAATATCTCACCTCGGTGTTTCCAGTTGAGATCAAGATTAGAGTCCATGTCTACTTGAGAAACTCTTGCAGCTAGATCTGCCTGATGGTTGTGTTGCTGTTCCTCAGTAGCTTTGCTCTTAGGAATGTGAGCATCGATGTGTCTCACTTTCACTGGAATTCTCTCAATTCGATCAGCAATGTCCTGCCATAGGTTGGCTGTCCAAATGGGTTTTCCTTTTCTCTGCCAACCACTCTTCTTCCAGTTCTTTAGCCAACCCCATAGAGCATTGGCTACCATCCATGAGTCGGTGTAGAGATAAAGCTTTGGCCATCTCTCACGTTCAGCTACGTCGAGAGCTGGCTGGACAGCTTTTACCTCTGCAAACTGACTGGATTCTCCTTCTCCATCTTTTGCCTCTGCAACTCGGCGTGTTGGACTCCACACTGCAGACTTCCACCTTTGCTTGTTTCCAACAAGACGACAGGAACCGTCTGTGAACAAAGCATATTTCTTTTCATCAGACAGGTCATTGTAAGGAGGAGCTTCCTCAGCACGAGTTACTTTCTCCTCTGGAGGTTTAGCACAGTTGATACCTTCAGGCCAACTTGAGATCACCTCCACTAGACCAGGTCTTTCAAGATTTCCCATTCGAGCTCTCTGTGTTATCAGAGCCATCCACTTAGACCAGGTTGAGTCTGTGGCATGATGTGGTGTGGAACCTTTGCCTTTGAACATCCAATTCAAAACTGGTAATCTGGGAGCTAAAAGAAGTTGTGATTCAGTTCCAATCACTTCAGAAGATGCTTTTACTCCTTCATAGGCAGCTGGAATTTCTTTCTCTGTTGGAGTATAATTAGCCTCTGAACCTCTGTAACCTCGCCTCCAGAAACCAAGAGGTTGTCCACGTGTCTCACCTGGAGCTTTTTGCCACAAGCACCAGGTTGGACCATTGTCACTTGCAGCCGTGTACAAAATGTTCTTAATGCCTGGACCATCTCGAACAGGTCCCAGACCCATTGCTTGAACTACCTCTTGCTTTATCTGGTCAAAGGCTGCTTGTTGTTCAGGTTCCCCAGTGGAAATGGTTTCTCTTTCGAGTCACATCATACAGAGGTTTCACAATCTGACTGTATCCAGGAATGTGCAGTCTCCAAAATCCCACTATCCCCAAGAAACGTAGGGTCTCTTGCTTGTTTGTGGGACTTGCCATGGTAGAGACTCTATTTACCACATCCACTGGAATGTGTTGGCATCCATCCTGCCACCGCACTCCCAGAAACTGAATCTCTGTGGTAGGTCCTTTCACCTTGTCTCGCTTGATGGCAAAACCTGCATTCAGAAGAATGTCAATGATTTTGTTACCTTTCTCAAAGACTTCCTCAGCAGTTTTACCCCAGACAATGATATCATCGATAAACTGGATGTGTTCTGGAGCATCATGGATCACTGCATGACAGATGCTTGAGCTGTGGATCCAGCCCATTGACAATCTGTTGAAAGTGTACTGGATTCCTCTCCAGGTGAGGGCAAACTGAGGCCTGCATTCCTCTGCTATGGGAATAGAGAAAAATGCATTAGCAATGTCTATGGTAGCATACCATTTGGCCTCTTTGGATTCCAGCTCATGCTGCAGCTCCATCATGTCTGGTACTGCTGCACTCATAGGTGGTGTCACTTCATTCAGGGCTCGGTAGTCCACCGTCAGACACCATCTCCATTCTGCTACCGCACAGGCCACACTGGACTGTTGAAAGGTGAATGAGTTTTGCTGATGACTTTCTGACTCTCCAACTGACAAACCAGATTCTGAATGGGCAACAAAGAGTCACGGTTGGTTCTGTATTGTCTGTGATGCACAGTCTGAGAAGCAACCGGCAATTTAATGTCCTGTATCTTATGTTGTCCCACAACTGCAGATTCATCAGAAAGCTCAGGTCTGGCAGACAGCTTCAGTTTTTGTCCATCAATTTCTATAGAAGCTACTCCAAAAGCCCATTTGTAACCTCTAGGATCTTTGAAACGCCCTTCTCTCAGAAAATCAATTCCCAAAATACAAGGTGCATCAGGGCCGGTCACAACTGTATGTTTCCTCCATTGTTTACCAGTTAAACTTATATTAACCTCTACCTTACTTAACTCTTGAGATCCACCAGTGACTCCCAGAATAGTTATAGACTCCGATCCCTGATAATTTGATGGCATTATGATGCACTGAGCTCCTGTGTCAACCAAGGCCCTGTACTTCCGAAATTGTAAAGTGCCAGGCCACTGGATGTACACATCCCAATAGATTCTATTATCTCTGTTATCCCTCTCCTCCCCCTGGCGGGAGGCAGGGCACCCCTAGTTATGGGGGACATGCGCACATGTGCATTGCACCGGTTACACATGTGGCCTTCAACTGAAAATTCCAGAGTGTTCAAGAACATGCAGGCTACTATCAGTTAGAAAATGATAAAAACACTTAAAAAAAATAAAAAAATATAGTAACATGCCACTCACTATAATTTGAGGGTGAAATACACATTTGTTTACATTATGCTTTCAGCTACTTTTTTTTAAACTTAATATGAATTTTTTATAAACTGGCAAAATAATTGCCAAGGGGGAAAGTTCTAAAGAGAAACTATCATACCTTCTATTTCATATTTTACTGGAAGCTTGTAAGTGACCAAATAAGGTGTGGTTACATTTTTCAACTGTTGCAATTTTCACATTTTTACCAAAAGAATTATTTAAGGTTTTTTCCCTGTTCAATCATTTATTTTCAAGTTATTTATTTATTCATATGGATAACATGTATTAGGAAAAATTAGGAACTGTATTAAACAGGAAACAGAAGGTGGCAAAGTTGAAAAGATGAAGTTAACATTTTCCATTAAAAGTATAATATTAAATCTCTTTTCAAAACTTCCAAATAAAATCATCTTCAAAATTCCCCAAAGCTGTCATTTTTATTATTTACTAGGTTGTCATACACCATAATTTCTCGATTAAATTTTTGACCCCCAAATAATTCTAGCTGAAGACACATCCTTCCATATATGAATATACAAAATTTTTAACTGATGTATATGAAAATAACTTTCTTGTAACTGATTTTTTTGTGTTGACCTCTACACATATATGTTATAGGATCATAGATGTCCTCAAGATATATCAAATTGACTATTTAATTAGATTTAATTTCACTTAATTCTGGACACCAAAACTGCAAATATCTGTTTGCAACATCTGTAGTTAACTACAGTCATCCAAGAGAAGATGGCACTTCAATATGACCAGCCCAATGCCCTCAAACTGGTAAAGCAGGCAAGTCTGTTCATTATTGTAGTAAGCTCTGGAAACCAAATGGAGGTATCATCAGCTAAGCCTTACATTTGCTAAATCGTATCACAGTATAACTAAAGTTAGAAGAGACCTCGAGGATCATCAAGTCCAACCTATCAACACAGACCCCATGACTAGACAATGGCACCAAGTGCCATGTCCAATCTCCTCTTGAACACCGCCAGGGACGGTGACTCCACCCCCTCCCTGGGCAGCCCATTCCAATGACTAATGACTCTCTTGGTGAAGAACATTCTCCTCGAGTCTAAACCTCCCCTGGTGCAGCTTGAGACAGTGTCCCCTTGTTCTGGTGCTGGTTGCCTGGGAGAAGAGACCAACCCCTGCCTGGCTACAACCACCTTTCAGGTAGAGGGCAATGAGGTCACCTCTGAGCCTCCTCTTCTCCAGGCTAAGCAATGCCAGCTCCCTCAGCCTCTCCTCATAAGGCTTGTGTTCAAGGCCTCTCACCAGCCTTGTTGCCCTTCTCTGGACATGTTCAAGTGTCTCAATGTCCTTCTTAAATTGAGGGGCCCAGAACTGGACACAGGACTCAAGGTGTGGCCTAACCAAAGCAGAGTACAGGGGCACAATGACTTCCTAGCTCCTGCTGGCCACACTATTCCTAATACAGGCCAGGATGCCATTGGCCTTCTTGGCCACCTGGGCACACTGCTGGCTTATATTCAGTTGGCTGTCGATCAGCGCCCCCAGGTCCCTCTCTGTTTGGCAGCACTCCAGCCACTCTGACCCCAGCCTGTAGCTCTCTACCTGGGATTGCTGTAGCCAAAGTGCAGCACTTGGACTTGTTGAATGCCATCCCATTGGACTCTACCCATCTATCCAGCCGGTCGGGGTCCCTCTGCAGAGCCTTTCCACCCTCTGACTAACATCTGCTCCTAACTTGGTGTCATCTGCAAACTTGATGACTGACTTGACCCCTTCATCCAGATCAACAAAGATGTTCAAGAGGACAGGGGCCAGCACTGATCCCTGCAGGACACCACTGGTGACTGGCCGCCAGCTGGATGTGGCACCATTCACCACCACTCTCTGGGCCCGGCTCTCCAGCCAGTTCTTAACCCAGCACAGAGTGTAGTGGTCCAAGCCATGAGCTGACAGCTTAGATAGCAGTTTGCTGTGGGGGACAGTGTCAAAGGCCTTGCTGAAGTCCAGGTAGACCACATCCACAGGCCTCCCCACATCCACCAGGCAGGTCACCTGATCATAGAAGGAGATCAGGTTGGAGAGGCAGGACCTGCCCTTCCTAAATCCATGCTGGCTGGACCTGAGCCCTTGGCCATCCTTCAGGTGTGCAGTTATTGCCACCAAGATAATCTGCTCCATCACTTTCCCTGGCACTGAGGTCAGGCTGACTGGCCTGTAGTTTCCAGGTTCCTCCATCCGACCTTTCTTATGGATGGGGACCACACTGGCCAATTTCGAGTCACCTGGGACCTCACCAGTGAGCCAGGACTGTTGGAAAATGATGGAGAGCGGCTTGGCCAGCTCATCTGCCAGCAATTTTGTTGTTGATATTTTGGCTTATCTGTCAGCCCTCTTACAATAAATGCATATTCTTCGCTGCAAATACACCAAGGATTCCAGGAGAGGACAACTGCTTGTTTGACTCCTAACCATACTGGCCCATTGCATAAAACTAACATCTGAGAAAATAAGAAGTTTTCCTGAAATACCTATAAGACCTCAATATCTGCATACTACTCCACTAGTTTTGCACAGCATGAGCCATATGTCTTCCAGATCACAGGCTTCATCTCCTTGACCATAACAAAGTTAACAAGAGTAGAAGGATTTCTAAGGAAAACCAATAATTTTAGATAAAAACAATACATACAGCCTATCTGAAGAGTGGATTGATAAGCCTCCAGAAAAGTAAAAGCAGGAAAAGAACCTACCTTCTTACTTCCTTGAGTAAGAAGTGCTTCATCACTTCCAGAGCCCCAGGTCCAAGCAAACACATTTTAGCAAAAAAACATTTTCTCTTTTCAAACTCAGAGGCTAGTCACATAAAAGAGGTGAATCAGTCAGACACAGAAGTGCATTAAGCCATTCCTTTCTTCAGGCAGATCCCCAGCTAGATGTAGTAGAATTCCCAATGAACTACATTAGTTATCCATCATACATTATCCATCATACCTGCTTTGGGGCAGGCATCAGATGGGTAAGCAGTGCAAAAGCAGCATAAGGGACAAAGCCTTGACTCTTGACACCAAGTTGCTGAACTGAAGAATTTCAGGAAAACAGGGAGGTTTTATCAAGAGTACTCTTTGAAGCCACATCCCTGCAGACATTGAAGATCAGACTCCATGAGATGATCCTTGTGGTCCCTTCCAACCCTGAATGATACTATGATGTATGCCTGGGCAGCCTGCTCTAGTTGGAGATGTTCCTGCTGACTGCAGGGTGGGGTGGTGGTGATGGAAGTATCTTCTAGCATAGGTCTCATATCCCGTCAGGGGGTGTAAATAAAGAGCTCTGTCTTCCTTTTCCATCCACAGAACCCTGAAAAATCACTCCAGGGGAGAATCATAGAATCATTTTGATTGGAAGAGACCTTTAAGTTCATCAAGTCCAACTGTTAACCTAGCACTCTTAGGTCACCACTAAACCACATCCTCAGCACCACATCTACACAGCTTTTGAATCCCTCTAGGGATGGTGACTCCACCACTGCCCTGGATAGCCTATTCCAGGGCTTGACAACCATTTAAGGGAAGAAATTGTTCCTGATATCCAACCTAAACCTCCTCTGGTTCAACTCGAGGGTGTTTCCTCTTGTCCTATTGCTTGTTCCTTGGGAGAACAAAGGACATAGAAAAGCAGCCCTGGGAGCAATCTGGCTGGAGCTAGGGATGCCACCAAGCCCACAGAAGGCACTCCCTTATTGCATCTTTCCAGCTTTGACTTCACAGTCTATTTTCAGCACTGCAAAAGGTTCAGCAGCTTGGGAGCAGTGTGTTCAGTGGTGCCAGGAGAAGGTCCCAGCCTTGCCCAGAACAAAGGGGGGGCAAGACCCTCACCATTCAATATACCACCCAGAAGAGCCCAGCCCCAGCAAGGAAGCCCAGCCAGCACCTGTGGATGGTATCAGAGGAGTCATCAATCTTGGAGTAGTGTTCCTAGCTAACCGGGGGGCCAGCAGGCCCCGGCCTTGTTGTCACCACCACCAACACCCAGTGTGCACCATGGGCACTCACCAGTGATGAGAGGAGGATCCTCCAGCCCAGAAGGGCTCAGCTTGGAGCTTCTGCCTTTCCTGGGGGAGATTAAATAGGGGAGTGGGTGGGGAGGGCCAAGTGGCCACACCTGGGGTGGGAGGAGATTGAAACAGAGCCCAGGTGCTCTGGGTTTGAGGGAAAAAAGGGGGAAAATGGGGGGTGGAAAGGGTCAGATCTGGTGGGAAAGGGGAGGTGGTGGTGATGAAAGAAGGGGATTTAAAAATAACTTTATTTTCCATAAATCTTCCATGATGCACAGCTGGCTGGATGTGAGGAAGAGGTTCTTCATAGAGGGAGACATTGGCCATTGGAGTGTGCTGCCCAGGGAGGTGGTGGAGTCACCATCCCTAGAGGTGTTTAGGAAGAGCCTGGATGAGGCACTTGGTGCCATGGTTTAGTTGATTAGATGGTGTTGGGTGATAGGTTGGACTTGATGATCTCAAAGGTCTTTTCCAACCTGGTTAATTCTATCCTATCCTATTCTTTGAACATTCATCTCTAATGTTGTTGAGGAGCACATTCTCATTGTGAGCCGATTGCAAAATCCTACATATAGCAATCTCTTCTCTGAGGTAGAAACATCAGAAATCAAACTGAATAGCAGTAAGCTATTGAGGACAAAAGTAATTCCAGTGATAGATCCTCTACATCCTCTTGCAGTCACCCTCTCCGTGAAAGAAGGGATCCATACAGGGGCTATAAGTAGGCTGAAGGGGCAGGCGAATAGTTTAGTGCATGATGCCAGAGAAGGAGGCACACTAAATTCTGTGTTGTTCACGAACCCTTCAAGTTGTGAAATTGCTGGAAAGGAACAAATATTAATGGTACATGTAGATTTACTGACATAGTTTCAGTGTCATACAAAGGACCAAAAATAAAAAATAAAACTACAAATAATTAGTCTACAGCTGGAGAAAGAGTTCCAGTTACAAATATTTAGGCAATCAACAACAGGAGACACTTCAGAAATTAGGGGAGCTGTTACAGAAGGAACTAACTGCAGCTGA
This sequence comes from Melanerpes aurifrons, assembly GCA_011125475.1. Lineage (NCBI taxonomy): Eukaryota > Metazoa > Chordata > Aves > Piciformes > Picidae > Melanerpes > Melanerpes aurifrons. The sequence goes on along the minus strand of WWNC01000050.1, from coordinate 2,514,865 downwards.
ACTGGAAGGAAAACAGATAGCTGGCACTTCGAACAAGGCTTCAAAATGGTTGTAAAGGAGTTCTGTAACAGAAGAAAGGAAAAACACTGATGGCTACAATAAAGTATGCACTAGATAGAAAGTGTTGAACTGTGGCACAAAAGAGCAGAGATTGAAAGAAGAACCTCTAGTGAAAAATAACAGTAGTCAAATGGAAACTAGAGAATAACAGATGGAATGGATTGAATTATTAGAATAAATAAGGTGCTATTCCTATTAGAATAAATAGGTGCTTAGAATAAATGAGGTGCTTCCATGACACTATTGAGTGTCCTGCTCCAGTCTAGTGGCCAGACTGCAGAGCTGCACCCTTCATTATATAAATATAGTCTGTAACTAGTTCAATTAAGTTCTCATCATAACACTAAGCCACTAGTGGAATCTATTTCACGAACTTTCTCTAGAACATGTATATAAGTTGGTGATTCATCTGTTATTAATATTTTGATAATTAATAAAAATAATATTTTCATAATTCATATTTCATATTCATAAATTGAATAACCTCTTCACCACAAGAGATACTCTATGGTGAAGATGAAACTCTGAATCCTGATGACATTCCTGTGGGTATTAGTCTTGCTAAAAAGATCATCAAACTTGCTCCTTCTAATTATGCAAACATTCTGGCAAGCAGAATTGTGTCAAGAAATTATGGTGGAGCTTCTCCTACGGTTGGCCAATTCAGTGATCAAATGAGACAATTGGAGGATAGCATGACACGTGTTTCTTTGGTTTCAGCCATTGAAACTCTGTCTGCAAAAATTGAGAGTTGCATGAAGGATCTGAAAGATTCCATATACCAATTGGCACAGAAGGATGATTCTAATTCTTCCTCCAGGTGGATACAAGTTTCATCTGTGAGGAATACACGTCCTCCAAGGAGGTCATTCCAAAACAGATCAAATCAAAACAGACCACCAAGGCAATCACGTAGAACTATTTGGATAACTCTGCGTGATCAGTTTGTTGAGAACATGAACCACTGGAATGGCAAACCAACTTCGAATCTTTTCAGGAGACTGAGGGAATTGTAAAGTGGCGGAACCCGAGGTAGTAATACCAGAAGGGTAGCTGTTACTTCCACAGTTCCCCAGAATAACTCCAGTAGCTCCAACAGTGGCTCCAGTTGTAACATGCAAAGTTATAACACTGCACACTGTGCGCAATGCACATGTGTGCATGTCCCCCATAACTAGGGGTGCCCTGCCTCCCGCCAGGGGGAGGAGAGGGATAACAGAGAATCTATTGGGATGTGTACAGGGCCTTGGTTGACATAGGAGCTCAGTGCACCATAATGCCATCAAATTATCAGGGATCAGAGTCTATAACTATTCTGGGAGTCACTGGTGGATCTCAAGAGTTAAGTAAGGTAGAGGTTAATATAAGTTTAACTGGTAAACAATGGAGGAAACATACAGTTGTGACCGGACCTGATGCACCTTGTATTTTGGGAATTGATTTTCTGAGAGAAGGGCGTTTCAAAGACCCTAGAGGCTATAAATGGGCTTTTTGAGTAGCTTCTATAGAAATTGATGGACAAAAATTGAAGCTGTCTGCCAGACCTGAGCTTTCTGATGAATCTGCAGTTGTGGGACAACATAAGATACAGGACATTAAATTGCCGGTTGCTTCTCAGACTGTGCATCACAGACAGTACAGAATCAGCCGTGACTCTTTGTTGCCCATTCAGAATCTGATTCGTCAGTTGGAGAGTCAGAAAGTCGTCAGCAAAACTCATTCACCTTTCAACAGTCCAGTGTGGCCTGTGCGGAAGCAGAATGGAGATGGTGTCTGACGGTAGACTACCGAGCCCTAAATGAAGTGATGCCACCTATGAGTGCAGCAGTACCAGACATGATGGAGCTGCAGCATGAGCTGGAATCCAAAGAGGCCAAATGGTATGCTACCATAGACATTGCTAATGCATTTTTCTCTATTCCCATAGCAGAGGAATGCAGGCCTCAGTTTGCCTTCACCTGGAGAGGAATCCAGTACACTTTCAACAGATTGCCAATGGGCTGGATCCACAGCTCAAGCATCTGTCATGCAGTGATCCACGATGCTCTGGAGAAAGGCGGTGCTCCAGAACACATCCAGTTCATCGATGACATCATCATCTGGGGTAAAACTGCTGAGGAAGTCTTTGAGAAAGGTAACAAAATCATTGACATTCTTCTGAATGCAGGTTTTGCCATCAAGAGAGACAAGGTGAAAGGACCTACCACAGAGATTCAGTTTCTGGGAGTGCGGTGGCAGGATGAATGCCGACACATTCCAGTGGATGTGGTAAATAGAGTCTCTACCATGGCAAGTCCCACAAACAAGCAAGAGACCCTACGTTTCTTGGGGATAGTGGGATTTTGGAGACTGCACATTCCTGGATACAGTCAGATTGTGTATTATTGCTTTCCATTAGGGTATTTTGCTTGATTTTAAGATGTCACTAGTGTTATGTATGACATTAAGTGACTATGCTGTCAGGTTATCTTACAGTGCTTTTCAAATTCTGAATTCCAGTTTAGAATAGAATAATAAACCAGTTTGGAGGAGACTGTGGTGAAGAGGTTATTAAATTTATTAATATGAAATATGAATTATGAAAATATTTTTATTATAAAACTATTAATAACAGATGAATCACCAACTTATATACATGTTTTAGTGCACGTTTGTGAAATAGATTCCACAAGGGGCTTAGTGTTATGATTATAACTTAATTGAACTAGTTACAGACTATCTCTATATTTATATAATGAAGGGTGCGATTCTGCCGCTTGGCCACTAGATGGCGACTCGGCGGGACGCGGGCGGCTCCTGGCTATACACAGCAATATTACAATCTTTCTATGCGTCAGCGTTTACTCTGCTAGACGCGGATACTTTGAACTGAGTGCTAGTGGATGGAAAGCAGGTGGAAGATATTCGATTCCCTCCAGTCAACAGGGATCGGTCCTGGTCAGGGCCGGCCCTCAAAGTTGGCTTGCAGGGCAGGATGACGTGGCAGCAGGCACAGCTACAGGGGTCAGCCCAACCATGGTGATTTTTGGGGCTGATGCTAACAGCCTCAGGGAGAGAATGCGGCTGCGTTAGGCGGTGGATTCTCGTTTACTGAGCTTAAAGGAGCAGCGGGACTCTAGGAGTGGTCCCGGGTTCGGTGCAGTATAGGCATGAACAATGTTTTAGTCTTCCCTGAGGTTCACAGGGCTCAGAGTGGCACTCGGCGGCGTCTCTCCCGCTACGGCGGGGCTAGGCATACGTGGACTCGGTATGGATCAAGTCCCTTCTCCCCGGCAACTGGGCAGATCTTACCCTCGGGGGTTGGTCCAGTCCTCCGGTGGCACGGTGTGCTCTCCCGGTCGGTACAACTGGCTGTAGTGACGCTGGATTCCTCAGAAACAGCGAAGGTCCTCCCTCTGGGCTTCTTAACGATGCAGAGGCTTTCAGTAAGCGTGCATGTATAACAGAAGCTAAAAACAATAAGCTCAATGGCAAAGCCTGCAGCTCAAGAGTTACTCTCTCGAGCAAGCACAGAGACAAAGTGAATGAAGGGGCAACTTGTTTACCAACTGAGGTGATACTTAGATTTCTTGAGGCTGGGCTTGACCAATGGGCACTCTCATAAACAACTGGCTTCAGCCTATAGAAAGTGTGAAGCAAGAATTATGCCCATACTTTGTGTCAGCATGAGCGCTGCATGTGCTGGATGCGTGCAAGCCTGGCTAATGCCTTGGCTTTTGTCTTCCTCCTGGAGGAAGGGGAACTTGTCCACATGCTGGGACAAGATTCAGTATCTGGGCATAATGTGCCTTCACCACATCTCTCTGACAGCGAATTCTCTCAAGCGCTTAATTCCCTCATCTATGGTAGTCCAGGGTTTAGGATTCCATGGAAGATCGTCTCAGGAAGGGTATCTCAGGACAACTGCCATTAAAAGGCATATTAACCTTACTGAGAGCTCTGTCTAGATGTCTATCTATTCCATTATCCTGTGAGAGAGTTCCTAACTGAGCGGCTGACTTGTCTCCAACTGTTAGAGCTGGAGTACCTGTATCATAACACCTACTAAGCCAAGCTAGAACTGGCTCCTTATCTGCCCTGGTGTAATCTTTACGGACATTTCTCAATTCCTCACGCGGTGAGGAGCAGTCAGTTATGTCATCTTGTTCCACTTCTTTCCCTAATAATCCTCCTGTCACTTTCTCAAGGATCTCTTTAATCTGAGAACCACCTTTGCCAGCTCCTATCCTAGCTGCATCTCTATCCTGCTTTGCTCTCACTAGGTTAGCTAGATCTTTAAAACAAATCTTCTCTTCCTCCTCAGCAGGATTCCTTAGAGTGGAAGGCTCCTCACCAGGACCAGTCTCCAGCTCTTCTTCTCCATCAGCTTCGGTCTTTCCGCTTCTAGTGTTTAAAACAGCCACCTTAACTGGAGCTGTGTTTGAATTTACAACCACCTTAATGGAAGCTGACAGGTCCTGAGATAAATTAGCTGCTGGGGCAGTGACTTCCCATCCCACAGAGAGAGTGGGCGGAAATGATGTTGCTCCATTAATGGCCGACAGAGAAGAAGGAGGAGGAGAAGGAGTAGGCGCCATGTTGATACCAGCCGCTGCCCTTGGCAGCTTGCCAGAATCAGCAAAGTCATTTAGAACAGCCTTTCCAATTAACTTTTTAGCCCTCTTTTTAACTGACACAGATTCTCCACACTCCTCATCACTAGATGTCTCTGGGACTGATCCAGAGCTACGCCGTTTCCTCTTTGATCTAGTTTTAATAACAAAACAAGCTCTGGATATCTTTCTCTCTCGCCGCAAAGAATACAGTGAATACACATTAGTTATCGCCAGCTGCAGAATTATGCACATCACATAAATCACCTTTGGATCCCTGCCATCACCTAAAGTTACTCTCTCCTCCGGCGGAATCTTAAAACCCTTTATCTCAATTGGGAGAGTGGTGGAGGTAACATTTCTGTATCCCGCTGGCCATGATAAATCAATATGTTTTCCATACCGTAATCTAACTCTATACATAACCCACAGATAAATTGTCCGCACCAAATATTAACCCAGGTAATCCAAAATCAAACCCAAACAATATCTGTAAACCAGAGCCCCAAAAATTGAAAAGAATAGTCGCTCTACAAACCACAACACCTTCATGTTTGCTAATTCAGCTAGAAAACACTGAATCAACCAAGTAATAAATTAAGTTAATTATCTGCCACATGTTGGGTAAGTCAAGAAAAAAAAATGTGTTGTGGGGTTGGAAGGGAAAGGCCGTGCCTTCTCCTCCCCCTGAAAAGTGAAGAAAAAAACAGCTCACAGCTGAATTAGCAAAGCAGTGGGTGCTGTATATTTACAAAGCAATATAGGATATGCAGGGGAATATAAAGAATTTACAATATTTACAATATATACAATAAAGTAGCACAGAAATGAGAGTTTCCCCCCTGCTGAGGGGGTTCCCCACCTCTGCTCCCCCTTCTCTCCCCCTTTCCCCAGAGAGGGTTAGAAAGAGAGAAAAGAGAAAAAAGAGCAATGATTAATTAGAAGCAGTTAGGCTGTTATGTGTTAGAAAGTTCTTATCTCTTCCCAAGGCCAAGTCTGGCCGAAAGCCCAGAAGCAGCGAGCTGCATGCCACCGAAGGAGGGGGAGACAGACTGACCAGAAAAGTGCAGGAATGCCCAGGATACTCTGCTGCACTCCCAGTTCAGAAGGTGCTTCTTCCCAATCTACCAATGAAATTAGTTTAGATCTGTCTTTCGCTTACAAACATCCGACTACAATACTCCCTTTCTTAAGGGGACAGCCTCAAACAGTCAGAATAGAATAGAATAGACCAGGTTGGAAAAGACCTTGGAGATCGTTGAGTCAAACCTATCATCCAACACTATCTAATCAACTAAACCATGGCATGAAGTGCCCCATCCAGTCTCTTCCTAAACACCTCCAGTGATGGTGACTCCACCACCTCCCTGGGCAGCCCATTCCAATGGCCAAACACTTCCCACGAAGAGTAATTTCCTAACATGCAGCCTAAACCCCTCCTGGTGTAGCTTGAGACTTTGTCCTCTTGTTGTGGTGTTGGCCACCTGGGAGAAGAGAGGAAGTAGTTAGAGATCTGATGGGATCCATCCAAGGGCACTCAGAGAGCTGGCGGATGAGCTCGTAAAGCTGCTCTCCATCATTTTTCAACAGTCCTGGCTCACTGGAGAAGTCCCAGATGGCTGGAAGCTGGCCAAAATGATGCCCATCCCCAAGAAGGGCTGGCTGGATAAGCCAGGGAATTACAGGCCTGTCAGCCTGACCTCAGTGCCAGGCAAGATCACAGAACAGTTCATCTTGAGTGCAATCACACAGCACTTAGAGGATGGCCAAGGGATGAGGCCCAGCCCACAAGGATTTAGGTCCTGCCTGACCAACTTGATCTCCACTTGCCTGGTGGATGTGGGGAAGGCTGTGGATGTAGTCTACCTGGAATTCAGCAAGGCCTTTGACACCATCCCCCACAGCAAACTCCTGGACGAGCTGTCAGCTCATGGCTTGGAGATCAGCACTATGTGCTGGGTCAGGAAGTGGCTGGAAGGTTGAGCCCAGAGAATGGTGGCGAATGGTGGCGAATGGTGCCACATCCAGCTGGCAGCCAGTCACCAGTGGTGTCCCCCAGGGATCAACGCTGGGCCCCATGCTCTTTAATATCTTTATTGATGACCTGGACGAGGGGATTGAGTCAACCATCATTAAGTTTGGGGCAGGTGTTGATCCGTTAAAGGGTGGGAGAGCTCTGTAGAGGGACCTTGACAGGCTGGACAGATGGGTAGAGTCCAATGGCATGAGATTTAATACATCTAAGTGCTGGGTTCTACACATTGGCCACAACCCCATGCAGTGCTACAGGCTGGGGTCAGAGTGGCTGGAGAGCAGCCAGGCAGAGAGGGACCTGGGGGTACTGGTCAATGGTAGGCTGAACATGAGCCAGCAGTGTCCCCAGATGGCCAAGAAGGCCAATGGCATCCTGGCCTGTATCAGAAATAGTGTGGCCAGCAGGAGCAGGGACGTCATTGTGTCCCTGTACTCTGCACTGGTTAGGCCACACCTTGAGTGCTGTGTCCATTTCTGGGCCCCTCAGTTTAGGAAGGATGTTGACTTGCTGGAATGTGTCCAGAGAAGGGTAACAAAGCTGGTGAGGGGTTTGGAGCACAAGCCTTATGAGGAGAGGCTGAGGGAGCTGGGGTTACTTATCACAGAGAGGAGGAGGCTCAGAGGAGACCTTATTGCTGTCTACAACTACCTGAAAGGAGATTGTAGCCAGATGGGGGTTGGTTTCTTCTCCCAGGCAACCAACACCAGAACAAGCGGACACAGTCTCAGGCTGCGCCAGGGGAGGTTTAGGCTGGATGTTAGGAAGAAGTTCTTCGTAGAAAGAGTGATTGGCCATTGGAATGGGCTGCCCAGGGAGGTGGTGGAGCAACCATCACTGGAGGTGTTTAGGAAATGAGTGGATGGGGCATTTGGTACCCTGGTTTAGCTGATTAGATAGTATTGGGTGACAGATTGGACTCAATGATCTCCAAGGTCTTTTCCAACCTGGTTAATTCTATTCTATTCTATTCTATTCTATTCTATTCTATTCTATTCTATTCTATTCTGTTCTGTTCTGTTCTGTTCTGTTCTGTTCTCCTTTAGATACTCAGGAAAATGTGTACTGCAAAGAGACCGTGTACTATTGGTTCTTGTGATGGGTTGAGGCAGCCCCCTTCCCCACCACTGGCAACAATAAACACTCAGATAAACGGATTGCAAAAGTGATGGAAAGTTTAAATAGAAAGCAGTGAACATTTACAGAAAACCAAAAGTGCAGTGACAAAGACCCAGAGAGATCTCATCCCCACCTGAGGGTACACCCAAAACCCCCAGGGCTCCTTTCCGCCCCCCCGCTAGGCTAGTCTCATCTGGCCAGATCTGAGACTGCCCATCCCCCCATTACCGGCTGATGGAGGAGGAAGAGAAGAGGAAGTGCTAGACTCTGCACTGGATCTTATAGTGGCGCAAAGAATTTTGGTAAGAAATACATAACTTCCTGTGTCCACAGGAAGTTCTGACTTCTGGACACAGGAAGTAAACACAGCAGAGGGCATCCAGCTCAAACTGCAACAGTTCTACAGGTATTTGATTATTGTCTCGTCTTTTATTCTTCATTCCATGCTACAGTCAAGGCCAAAAATTACTTACAATCACAGAATCAGAGCTTGAGGCCATTCCCTCTCATTCTATTGTTAGCTACTTGTGAGAAGAGACCAGTGAGAAGAGACCACCTCCAGGAATGGGGATTCAACCAGCTACTTGGGCAACATATTCCAGTGCTTATTAATCTCTTTTTTAGTGAGGAAATTTCTTCTCATATCCGGTCTAAACCTTACCTTATGCAGCTTGAGGCCATCTCCTCTCATCCTATCACTTGTTACTAGGGAGAATAGGCCACTTTGGTACAACCTCCTTTCAGGAAGCTATAGAGAGCAGTGAGGTCTCCCCTTAGCATCCTTTTCTCCAGACTAAACAATATCAGTTCCTTCAGCTGCTCCTCAGAAGACATTATCTAGATTTTTTTTGCTAGATTCATTGTCCTTCTTTGGACACTCTCCAAAACCTTCAATGTCCTTCCTGTAGTGAGGTGGCCCGGAACTGAACTCAGTACTCAAAATGTGAACTCACCAGTGCTGAGTACAGGGGCACAATTGCTTTGGTACTTCTGCTGGCCAAAAGATTAATAGCACAAGCCAGGATGCTGTTGGCCTTCTTGGACACCTGAGCATATTGCTGTGTCATGTTCAGACAGCTGTCAACCAGCACTGCTCCTATTCTGCCAGGCAGTTTTCCAGCCTTGCTGCCCCAGGCCTCTAGAATTGAATGGGTTAGTTGTGATCCAAATGGTGGACTGGCTTTGTTATACCTCATACAATTGGCCTTGGCCCACCAATTCAGCCTGTCCAGGTGATCTTGAAGGTCTCTTCCAACCTGGTTTATTCTATTCTATTCTATTCTATTCTATTCTATTCTATTCTATTCTATTCTATTCTATCTTTGAGGTCTTTTCCAACCTTATTGATTCTATGATTCAGAACGTGGTTTTGTGGTCATGGTAGTTTGGGTTGATGGTTGGACTTGATGATCTTAGAGGTCTTTTCCAACTATAATGGTTCTACGATTCTATTCTATGATCTTTCTACCTCTGAGCAGATCAACACTCCCTCTCAGCCTAGTGCCATCTACAAACTTGCTGAGAATGCACTCAATCCCCTCATCTGGATCACCGAAAAAGTCAGTAAAGAGAAGCAGCCCCAGTACTGAGATGTGGGGAACACCACTTGTCACCATCCACTAACTGGATTTTCCTTTATTCACCACCACTTTGGATCTGCCCATACAGCCAGATTTTAACCCATCAAGGTTTCCAAGTCATGCACAGCCAGTTTCTGCAGGAGGATACTCTGGGAGACATCTCTAAATGCTTTACTGAAGTGCAGGAAATCAACCTCCACAGCATTTTCCTCACCCACTAAAGAGGTCACCTTTTCATAGAAGATCAGGTTCATCAGGTAGGACGCATGCTGACTGGTCCTGATTACCTGGTTGCCCTGCACATTCTGTATAATGGCATTCAAGATTTCTTGCTCCTCAAACTTCCCCAGCACTGAGGTCAGACTCACAGGTCTGTAGCTCCCCAGATCCTCCTTCCAGGCCTTCCTGTAGATCTGTGTCATATTTGCCTCTCCAGGGACCTTCCGGGTTCTTCAGAATTGCTGTTAAATTGTGAAAAGTGGATTGGTATGCACTTCCTCCAGGTGTCAGTACTGTTGGGTAAATTCCATCCATCTCCATCGACATGTGTGTCCAAGTGGTGCAGCAGGTCGCTAACCATCTCTCCTTGGATTATTGGAGCTTCATTCTGCTATCCCATCCCTATCTTCCAGCTCAGAGGGCTGCATATCCAGTGAAAACCTAGTCTTACTACTTAAGACTGAAGCAAAGAACATATTGAGTACTTTAACCTTTTCCTCATCTTTGACCACTCTTCTTCCCTGCATCCAACAAAAGACAGAGATTCCCCTTAGCTCTCCTTTTGTTGCTAAAATGTTTGCAGAAGCATTTCTTGTTGTCTTTAACAACTGAAGCCAGTTTAATTTCTAGTTGAAACTTAGCCCTTCTAATTTTCTCCCTGCATTGCCTCACAATAACTTTGTAGTCCTCCTGAGTTGCCTGCCCCTTCTTCCAAAGGCCATAAACTCATTTTTTTAACCTGGGTTGCAACCCAATGTCTCTCTTCAGCCAAATCAACCTTATTCTGTGCTGACTTGTCTTTCAGCGTATAAGGACAGGGTGCTTCTGCACCTTTAGGAAGCCTTCTTTGTGGCAATGCCAGCGACGAGCAGTGTGAGCAATCTGGCAGTGCAGGCCTAGAGCCTGACATGGTGGTAGGCCATAAATGCAGAATCAGCTAGCAGTGTAGCAAAACAGTGCTGTGCCTGCAGCATGTAACTAAAACAAGACACTGGTAGCTATAAACATGGATAGTTATCTTGGGACAACAGGACATGCACCTGCATCAACAACCTCGTTGTGTCATTAGTAGTTGGACCAATAATCTGTAATAGTGCAATGTGTGGTCACTCATAGGGAACCAATGGAGCTATGCCAACAGAGCACTCCGAGCTTATATAAGTTGTAGCAGTTGCCTTGCTATGCACTTCTTCTTCTGCCTTTCCTGTCTCCTGTTTCTTCTACACTTTACAGTGCTATACTTGCACTACAGGCCTGCTCCATAGGCCTGCACCTCAGGCCTGCACCATTGGCCTGCAGCACTGGAACAATAAAGGAACAATACTCGATCACATTGGTCAGCCGTATTGATTCCCAATCTCCGTCGTCCTACACTTCTTGAAGAATGTCTAGCATTCCTGGATTCCGTGGCCAATGACTCCATTGTCCTGTCTCTGAAACAGGGCAAAGACTGCCCACTGGAATTTCAAGATGGCAGTTCTAATGATGCACACACACACACCCTTCCCCCCGCCCCTTCTCCAACAACTGAGAACTCTCTCATTTCATTATTGCTGTGCCCAAGATGGCCTCCAACCATTACATCACCCACAAGTGCATCTCTGTTTGCAAACACCAGGTCCAGCAGGATGCCTTCTCTAGCTGTCTTCCTCACCACCTGTGTCAGGATAATTACAGAGGTCTCTGGATTTACCTAAATTTAAATAAGTTATCTTATAAGGACAAAACAAAATTATATTTGAAAAATAGAATGAAAGATACAGTAACAGGGTAGGCTGATAACAACATTTAATATATTCTCTACATTATGTAAGAAGACCCTTTATATATAGTTTCCTCTGTCATTTGGAGATTAGCTAACAGTATTTACTTGATGAGATTCTTCCATTTTGTTATAAATTATAATAGAATATCTCTCTCAATAGGAGTATATTTTAATTCTTACTTTCATCAGCCTTATATTCATCACAATGCACCAAAATTAATCTCTTTTCTCTTTCAATATAAAAGTTTGTTATCACATCCAATTAGCCACAACTAAATTGAATTCTCTGTACACTGGTCATAACTTTTTGATTTCTGGATATTGAAAAATGAACATAATATCAGTATATTATATAAAGAAGGATGCAGCCTCCCTGCTTCATGTATATAGGCTCTTCACATGCATTTTAGAAAATCACAATAGATTTTTTCTTACGTCATGTTAAACTGCAAGGTAATACATAATTAGCTAGTTAGAAAATGTAACAAAAACATTAAAAAATAATATTTATATCCTACAGGGTCAAATCATATCTTGAACTGTTCCTTAGCAAAGGCTTTGCATTTGCAATCTTCTCTTCAGCATACTTATCATTTCTCCTAGTTCTATTCATTTCAAATGCCTGCAGAGACCTTTGCAGTCTTTAGAGAACAATTGAAACTTTCCATCTTTCATCAGGAGTCTTTGATGGTGCATTGACTACAATGAGGTACAGATTTGTAAAGGCTTCTTCTGTCCTTCTCTAACCTATTCATTACATGAGATATCACATGAGCAGCCTTTGAAACTCCTTCAGAATTTCCAACCACATGGGAAAGAAATGTGATGACAGGGTACAATGGTTACTTCCTGCATAGATCATCCATTTTCAACCTACTCCCCTTGGGTTTTCTTTACATTCCTATTGTACTTGAATGATCTCTCTGAACTTGGTTTTTCTCAATTATATTTCTAAACCTCAGGGCTCCACATTCTGCTACCAACCTTTGCTTTGCAAATCTTTTCCATTATCAGAATACACAGTGATTTTTATATCACCACAATTTTTCCTTGTATAAAAATACTTCCTGCCTAAAATATCACCTTTATAATTCTTAAATAAAATATCACCTTTATAATTCTTAAAGTAAATTTTTTAAAAAAGTAGTCAAAACTGAATAAACACAGAACTGCACCTTTCTGATTATTTTCTTTGCTCATTGGATTCTACATCAAATTCTACCTAGAGTTTTAAAAAAGTGTTCATTATATAGCATATGGCTTTTAAAACATGTTTGTCAACATGTTTTCAGCGGTGAGCTCCTTCGGGGACACACATCGACCAGGGGCCTCGGAAAAGCACGGACTGCTGCTGTTTTTGACCAGAAGGACCCGCACACAGCCTCTGCGCTCGGCAGGAATCGGCTTTCACCGATTCTCCACGTGTTCGGGATCGTTCGGGTCCCTGCGTGCCGCGGCAGTTTCAAAGCCCGCGGCAGCTTGCGGCAGTTTCCATTTCAGCGGTGAGCTCCTTCGGGGACACACATCGACCAGGGGCCTCGGAAAAGCACGGACTGCTGCTGGTTTTGACCAGAAGGACCCGCACACAGCCTCTGCGCTCGGCAGGAATCGGCTTTCACCGATTCTCCACGTGTTCGGGATCGTTCGGGTCCAGTTTCAAAGCCCGTGCAGCTTGCAGTTTCCATTTCAGCGTGAGCTCCTTCGGGACACACATCGACCAGGGGCCTCGGAAAAGCACGCTGCTGCTGTTTTTGACCAGAAGGACCCGTTCCATTTCAGCCCACTTCTCCACGTGTTCAGACGCTCGCGCAGCTCGTGGGCCCATTTTTTTCTCGCTCGGAAAAAAAAAAAAAACCATTCTCCAGTAGGTTCCGTGGGCAGGGCTGGCCATGGTGGTAACTCGCCGCAATAACTCCTTTAAAAAGTCAGTCTCGACCCAGACTGAGGGGGAATATAAGCAGATAAGCAGGTGTCATAAGCAAGAGGTAGGTGTCCAGGCATCTAGCTGCAGACAGTGCTGGAACCTGGCACTTGAGATACAGGGTAGAGGGGACGGCTCCTGCTTTAGGTGTGAGCAGATTGACTGTCTGCTTAGCCTGGTGGCTGGACTGAAGGATAAGGTTGCTAGATTTAGAGATGTATGCAATTGCAGAAGGGTGACGAACCTGAGTAACCAGGCTCTGCAGGCCCCCCCAGCAGAGGCCAGTCATCCAAAAAGAAGAGGGCAATGGATTCAGGTTCCTATCAAAAGATGCAAGGTTAAACCTCCTTGCCCCCCCTCACCCCCCCCACTGCCCTTGGAAAACAAGTACGGGGCATTGGAGGTTGAGGGTGAGGTGATTCTGATATCAGAGGGCACACCATCTGGGGTTTTCCCTGTGGCAAAACAGCCTAAGGTGAAACGACCTAAGGTGAAACAGCCTAAGCTTAAACAGCCTTCCCCCGGCATCAGGACTTCCTCCCTTAAAAAAAAGAGGAGGGTAATTGTTATTGGTGATTCCCTCCTGAGAGGAACAGAGGGCCCCATATGTCGGCCAGACCCTACTCACAGGGAGGTTTGTTCCATTCCAGGAGCCGTGGTTGGAGATGTTACCACAAGACTGCCTGGTATGGTGCAGCCCTCTGACTATTATCCCTTGATAGTTATGCAGTTAGGGAATGATGATGTTGCAACCAGAACTCCCAGGGCTATCAAAGATGACTTCAGGGCCCTGGGAGATCTGGTTGAGGGATCAGGGCACAAATAATTTTTTTCGTCTATACCCTTAGTTGCAGGTGGGAATACCATAAGGAACAGGTCAGCAGCTGAAGTCAACAAGTGGCTTAGAGGCTGGTGCAGGCAAAAGAATTTTGGGTTTTTTGATCTTGAAAAACTTTCTGCTGCACCAGGCCAGCTGGCAACAGATGGAGCACATCTGTCCCAGAGGAGGGGTAAGATCAGAGTGTACGAGAATGACCTATCCATCAAAGGGAAAAAGATTCTGGGGAGGGAATTGGCAGGTCTCATAGATAGGGCTTTAAACTAGTTTCGAAGGGGGAAGGGGTTGAAACCAGTCCCCCCAGGCTGGGGTCTGGGGGTGATAAGCCAGAGCAAGAGGTGAAACCAGCAGCCCGGCTGAAGTGCATGTACACTAATGCACGAAGCATGGGCAACAAACAAGAGGAGCTGGAAGCCTTGCTGCGGCAAGAAAGTTATGATGTAGTTGCCATCACAGAGACGTGGTGGGATGACTCACATGACTGGAGCGCTGCAATTGATGGCTACAGGCTCTTCAGGAGAGACAGACAAGGAAGAAGGGGTGGAGGGGTGGCCCTGTACGTCAGGGAGGCACTAGATGCCATTGAGATGGAGATTAGGGACGATCGGGTTGAGTGCCTGTGGGTAAGAATTAGAGGGAAGGCCAACAGGGCTGACATCCTGGCTGGAGTCTGTTATAGACCACCCAACCAGGAGGAGGATGTTGATGAGTCATTCTATAGGCAGCTTAAGGCTGTCTCAAGATCGTCTGACCTTGTTCTCATGGGCGACTTCAACTTGCCTGATATCTGCTGGGATCTTAACATAGCAGAGAAGTGGCAATCTAGGAGGTTCTTAGAATGCATGGAGGACAGCTTCTTATCCCAGGTGCTGCGAGAGCCTACCAGGGGCAAGGCTATGCTTGACCTCCTCTTCACCAATAGGGAAGGGTTGGTGGGTGATGTGGTGGTCGGAGGGTGCTTAGGGGCCAGTGACCACGAGATAATTGAATTCTCATTATTTGGTCAAGCTAAGAGGGGTAGCAAGAAGACCTTCACTCTGGATTTCCGGAGGGCGGACTTCAGGCTACTCAAGGAACTAATTCAGAGGGTTCCTTGGGATAAAGCCCTTAAAAACAAAGGGGTCCAGGAGAGCTGGTCCTACTTCAAGGAAGAACTGTTGAAGGCTCAGGGACAGGCTGTGCCAATGTGCCGGAAGATGAGCCGCCGGGGCAGACGGCCAGCCTGGATGGTTAAAGAGCTTTTAATGGAACTAAGGGAAAAAAAGAGGGTGTATCACCTTTGGAAGAGAGGGAGGCAACCCGTGAAAATTTAAGGATGTTGCTAGGTCTTGCAGGAAGAAAATTAGGAGGCAAAAGCACATTTGGAGCTTAGTCTGGCCTCTGTTGTGAAGGACAACAAAAAGTCCTTCTATAAATACATTAATAGTAAGAGGAAGGGAAAGGACAACCTCCACTCCTTGGTGGACACGGAGGGGAACATTGTATCAAGGGATGAGGAAAAGGCAGAGATACTTAACACCTTCTTTGCCTCAATTTTTACTAGCAGGACAGAATATCTTCCAGACAGCTGGCCTCCAGAGCTGGCAGAAGGAGCCAGGGAGCAGCATAGTTTTCCACTGTTCCAAAATGGGGTAGTTGGTGATCTGCTCAGCCGCCTGGATCCCCACAAGTCCATGGGACCAGATGGGATCCATCCTAGGGTGCTGAGGGAGCTGTCAGAGGAGCTGGCCAAGCCGCTCTCCATCATTTTTCAGCAGTCCTGGCTCACTGGCGAGGTCCCAGAGGACTGGAAGCTGGCCAATGTGGTGCCCATCCATAAGAAGGGCCGGTTGGATGAGCCAGGGAATTACAGGCCTGTCAGCCTGACCTCAGTGCCAGGCAAGATCATGGAACAGGTCATCCTGAGTGCATTAACACAGCACTTAGAGGATGGCCAAGGGATCAGGCTCAGCCAACATGGATTTAGGAAGGGCAGGTCCTGCCTGACCAACCTGATCTCCTTCTATGATCAGGTGACCCGCCTGGTGGATGTGGGGAGGCCTGTGGATGTAGTTTACCTGGACCTCAGCAAGGCCTTTGACACCGTCCCCCATAGCAAACTCCTGGCCAAGCTGTCAGCCCATGGCTTGGACAGCAGCACTCTGAGCTGGGTTAGGAACTGGCTGGATGGCCGAACCCAGAGAGTGGTGGTGAATGGTGTCACATCCGGCTGGCAGCCAGTCAGTAGTGGAGTCCCCCAGGGATCAGTGCTGGGCCCCATCCTCTTTAACATCTTTGTTGATGATCTGGATGAGGGCATTGAGTCTATCATCAGTAAATTTGCTGATGACACCAAGCTGGGGACAGGAGTTGATCTGCTAGAGGGTAGAGAGGCTTTGCAGAGAGACCTCGACAGGCTGGACAGGTGGGCAGAGTCCAACGGCATGAAATTTAATGCATCCAAGTGCCGGGTTCTGCACATTGGCCACAACAACCCCAGGCAGTGCTACAGGCTGGGGTCAGAGTGGCTGGAGAGCAGCCAGGCAGAGAGGGACCTGGGAGTGCTGGTTGATGGTAGGCTGAACATGAGCCTGCAGTGTGCCCAGGCAGCCAAGAGGGCCAATGGCATCCTGGCCTGCATTAAGAACAGTGTGGCCAGCAGGAGCAGGGAGGTCATTCTGCCCCTGTACACTGCACTGGTTAGGCCACACCTCGAGTACTGTGTCCAGTTCTGGGCTCCTCAGTTTAGGAAGGATGTTGACTTGCTGGAATGAGTCCAGAGAAGGGCAACGGAGTTAGTGAGGGGCTTGGAACACAAGCCCTATGAGGAGAGACTGAGAGAGCTGGGGCTGCTTAGCCTGGAGGGGAGGAGACTCAGGGGTGACCTCATTACTCTCTACAACTACCTGAAGGGGGGTTGTAAACAGGCAGAGGTTGGTCTCTTCTCCCAGGCAGCCAGCACCAGAACAAGAGGACACAGTCTCAGGCTGCGCCAGGGGAAGTTCAGGCTGGAGGTCAGGAGGAAGTTTTACACGGAGAGAGTGATTGCCCATTGGAATGGGCTGCCTGGGGAGGTGGTGGAGTCGCCGTCACTGGAGGTGTTCAGGAGGAGACTTGACAGGGTGCTTGGTTACATGGGTTAGTTGATTAGGTGGTGTTGGGTGATAGGTTGGACGTGATGATCTTGAAGGTCTCTTCCAACCTGGTTTATTGTATTGTATTGTATTGTAACAAATGTTGTGGATTGGGTTTTCTGCACATACTAGAACACAACTGTAAGTCTTGCACAATACCATACAAAAGAAATAAACTAAAGATTTAAAGATCTATTTTCAGCAGATATTCCATTAAGAACAGGAGTGTTTCTCATACTCCAGGCTGCAAATGACATCATCACACTGTATAAACAGTCAATTGAAAATCAGGATGCTATAGATAATGAAATTAAAGGAAAGTCATTATATGCTTTGTTCTAACTTGCTCCATTTAATTTGTACAAATTAATGTGAAAATAGGTCTTCCGATTCTAAAAATGAAGTAAAATAAAATTAAAACTATTTCTTTCCATAAATAACAAAATATATTTTTTTGTTGTTATCAATTGTTGTAGTCTAAGGCTTAGTTGTAAAACCATAGAGATGAAAGTCCTCTGAGCAATAGTCCTAAGAGGGAGATACAGGATATTGTAATTTGTTATTCTATTCCCCTTTCCTGTATCTCCCTATATAAGGAGCGGACTTTCTAGTCAGCTTGCTCTCTCTCTCCAGAGGTGTGGCTTGCAGTGTGGGGAAGGTTTGGCTGGCTGGCTGGGGGCATGTTTTTGGCTGTGTCAGTGAGGCCTAGCAGACGCCTATTTTGGGGCTTAGCCAGCCGGGGTTGAGAGCTAAGCCAGGGCTGATTCACAGTGTGTATATATATCTTTTTACCATGGTACTTTTTGCATTTTGTTTACTTTTGTAAACAGTATTTCTATTTAACCTCCAATTCTGTGTGAGTGTGTTCATTCACTCCTTTGGGGTAAATTCATTCTGTCCACAGTCCAGAGCTGTTTCAGCTCAAACCAAGACATCAATAAAAATATCTTTTCAGAAAAATTGTTAGGTTCATCTACAAGATTGCAATTGCCAATAGAAGGGTGATATTTTGAAATGAAAAAATCTTATAAGAATATTTGATATAGTAATCATTTATGGCACAATACTTCCCATAAGCCATGATATGCATATTTTTATAGATAAAATATTAATGAATTAATTGTAGCTCCTTACAATGCAATTTCATTATAAATGATGTGTTCACAATATTTTTTTTAGAAATTAAAGCTTTTTTGTGAATGCATACAGTGGTATGATAAATCATTCTGTTTACACAGGGTACGTAGTAACACTGGTCTTGCCATATTTTCTCATATCCAAACCCAATTTTTTTCTCCACCACAAATACAATTGTTGTAACCATATGTAACATGGTGTTTATCACTCCACTTTCATGTAATAACTGTTCTCATCAAAACTCAACACAGTTCTTCTGCATTATGGAAAAAAAAACCCTCATGAATTTAAATCTCAGCTGTATGTTTACTATGTGGAAAAAAATTAATTTATTAAAATAGATACATTAAAACCTTTTCAATATAGATATAGCTATTAATCCTTAAATTTATAATCCATTCAGTTCAAAGTAAAGGCAAAACAGTCTTTCTCTATAAGAAAGAAAAATCATACCCTCAGTAGAAAAATGAGGCATTGAACAACCTTATTTGAAATCGATACGAATAAATTATATTTATTATTTAGTAAAATGAGGTTTTTCTGAAACAGTTCTATTTTTATTAGTTTCACACAAAATTCCTTGTAGTTAGAACCTGAAGTCTTACTTGACTACCAATGTTTCAGGTGTTTGTTTTTTTAAAAATGAAAAACTTCTGAAGGGTATTATTTAATTACTGTATGATAAGTATTTCTCTGAGTGATTTATTGATTATTTTTAAGAATACCATTTGCTCATTTCCTAATAAATCCTCATATCTAAAATGCAGATTTTTCCTGCTCTGTATGGACTACAAGAAACTAATTATCCATTACAGACTCCCCAGCCAGTCCCACAACCCTGCACTCCAGTATATGCCTCTTTATCCATTGCCAGTACTGACTGCCCCATTGTTATGTGTAATCCCACCAATTTTAGGCATCAAGTTTGGCTCAAAGCATAACTCATGTGTCACAAGCCTGGGATTCAGCCTGAGATCAGGATATCTATATCTATATTTAGGCTGTGTTGTAGACAACAGAAACCTCATTCAGTTGAGTGAAAGCAAGCATTGAGCATTATCTGAGAACTAATGTACTGACCACATCTACATGGGAATGGCAAATGTAATCCAGAACCTCACACATACACAGAAACGTACACTCTTAGGAACTGCAGCTAGAGGCTTCTCAGGAAACATTACAGTAACTCAGATGATGATAAAAGCCTCTCATTGGGCAGCTCAGTAGTGCTTCAAGTGTCTGTGCAGCTGAATCATTCCCCAGGTAGCACTGACCAAGCTGATGATTAATTGGCTACCTCTAAACATGCATATAGATAGCTAAATTGTCATACCTAGCAGCAGGCCACTGACAGGTTTCCTCATTTAGGACCATGTGGACAATAGCAAGCATGTCACCATGTACAAAAAACATGAAGAATATAATATACAGTTCTTTTTACCAGTTCCACAAAGGATTCTATGGACTATTGTGCTCCTGAAAATTTCTCATTTTCCAACCAGTTAATTAAATTTTCCATAAGCATTCCACAACCTGGGATAGTAACACCATACATGCAGTTCATGGTGTTTATAACGATGCGCCATAGCTAAATATATCACATTTCATCTCCCATTTATATATCCTTCTCCAAAAGGTACCATAGGTGTCTGATGGCCACCTCTGCCGTTTGATGAAATATATGTATCCTGTTCATTAGTTCAGGGTTAAATGCTTAGCTGTCTTAACTCAACATCACTACTGTTCTGTAGGTCCATTTGGTTCCTCACTGAGAGAAAACAAGCCTTGAACTGTCCCACAGATCCTAGGATACCTCACACACTGTCAGGAGAAGAAAGGTCCCACTTGAGATTCTCTGAATTACTTTTAAAAGGATCTCAGAGGTACTTCATTTTCAGGGGGGAAAAAAAAAAAAAAAAAAAAGTTGAGCATAAGCTTTTAATTTAGGCAGCATTAACCATGGTGTTTAACTGTTGAATTTGGTTTTTAGATACAGGATTTGAAAGCATTTGGGCAGCATTAATAAATTAAATTCAGTGATATGCAGAGCATAACATAAATGTTGAATTTTCTACCTTAATTCCTAATTCCTCTCTGCTAAATATAACACATTTTTTTCTTACCTTTTATGTTTACTATTGCAGAAATCTATCTCCATGTTCCCTTTTGCAAGGCATGATTAAGTGTGGATTGTGCTCCATTGATAACAAGATTCATTAAATTCTACACCCTAATCTGTGATTTCAAAAAACATGTATTTTCCAAACCCTGCACTAAAAAAATTCCATTTTTATTGCCAGAAATGTAGAAACAATTCTATCAGAGAGTATCTTAATTCATTGTTTTGAGAAACACCATCCACATGTTTTTCAGGCCAACTTAATGGATAATTCTGTATGCATAACACATTTTACAAACCTGGCATTCATCAGTTCTTTTTCTGGCAGATGATGAATTCCTTGTTGCTCATTTATCTTAGAAAAGGAGACATGATACAAAAAAATGTGTGTGCATTCTACTTAAAAGAAGCTTGAAGTCTGCACCTACTTTAAATATCTGGAGTTATTTAACTCAGAGTTGTTGTATTTTCTTTCAAATGTTTAAAAAACATTGCCATCAGATAAAAACTGGAATGAAAAAGTGATCACAGTAATCGACAGTGGAAAGGTTTTATTCTGAAAACCAAAAATAAAACAACAATAAGGAAGGAATTTTTAATTCAAAAATATAATCTTAAATGTAATCCCACAGAAAAATATTTTTTATTATAGATGCATAGATAGACTGATAAATTAATAGAAAATTATCTACTAAATAGTCACAATATCACAATTTTTTTCTTGATATTTGGAAGATAATATTTGTATTTCTGTGGAATTTTCACTACTAGACAGGCAAGGCCTAAAAATAATAGGCTACTAAAATACGGAGTTTTAATAATGAGAGGTCACTGAAGATTTAATGCTAAGAACTTTTTTTTCTGTATATGATAATAATAAGAAGAATATTTCTACCAGTTGCATAGTGAACACTATTAAAAAAAATTATATTATTATCTTCCATATTACAGTGTAGTGGTTAAGGCCAAGACAGATGAGAATCAGCCATGTTTGCTCCCTAGAGGACATTGCAACTTCTATGCACCCATTCAGATCTGTATCCTCATATTTTCAGGTATATAATTTTATCTAATGGAACATATTACTTCTATCGACAACCTTTTTATTCCAGTATTTTGAATTATACTTTTCACTTGTTTACCTGAAATACTCTTTACTTGTAAAATGCAGTGCACATCATGGTGAATATCTGATTTTAAGTCTTCTATGAAGCATTAAAAAGAAGACCTGTCCAAACCAGTCTCCTAGGAAAGTAATTTTAAATAGTCTCCAGCACAGCATTTTCTCTTTTTTACATAACTCTGACAAGAATTTTCTGTAACATTTGGGCTTATCCTAAATTACTATGCTTACTTTATTATGATGTGTGGACTGCAATTATTAAGCTGAATTCACTGAGTCTTTCTGCCTAATAGGCTAACAGTCACACTCTTTTTCCTGGATTTATGTAACAAATAGGTACACTTTATAGCAAACCTTATGTGTAAGTAAAACACCCCCCTAAACAAGTGACAGTGTGTGCTTAATTCCTAATTTGAAATATTCATCGTTAAGGTTCTAAACATTTTTTACAGAGTGCAAAGCTTGATTTCCTCATGTCAAAATTCTATAGTGAACCTATTATTCATTTATATTGAGGGCCATTTACACATCACTGGCAGGGTTAAGGAGACTTTCAGTGAGTGTAAATTTAATTTATGTTCAGTCAAAATTGAAGAGTTGGTTTCTCCCTGTTCTGCAATTACAGTCTAATGCATAATTTACATATAGCTGAAACATTATTGACAAATGAAATAATTTTCAAACTTCTGTATATAACTCAGTACCAAACTTCATTCTTAAATAAGTTGCTGGATGGCCTTTAATCCATATGATGTAAAATAATATTTTTACATTGGTAAGTGTGCAGCTTAATCTCCCAATTAAAATGCTGTTCATTAAAGGGAAGATGTTCAAAGGATGAGTGCATTCCTGATAGGAATATCTGTAAACCTCTTTTCAAAATATAACAAAATAATATTTTATGAGTATGTAGCATTAACACAGATTTTATTTTATTTGATCCTGTCCTCTAGCAAATATAACAGGAAAAGAAAAAAAAAATTAAAAGGACCAGGCTGATAATAGATAATATCAACCACAATATTATCTAAACCTATCCACCACACTTGACAAAATTTCTTTAGGTAATTGCTCCTGTATTGCTAGATTTTATTAGATCATTGGAGCTCAACAGCTAAAAATTGAGATAAAAATATAACATTTCTGAAAGATGATGATGAGCATTAAGAATAATCACATAAGATACAGAGTCTATACATAAAAATATAAACAGAAAGAAATAAAAATGAGTTATGAAGCCTTTTGGTTTTGTTGTTTGTTTGTTTGTTTTTCTGACAGGCCTCAACTTAGGTATCCTTATAAAATACAGCACTGATCAACTGTTATTAATGTCCATACATTTGTGCATATTCTTTATTCAACAGCGAGTTGATCATTGAATGAAGAGAGCAAATGCTAGAACAGAAAGTTTTTTAAACACAAAATTACAGGACCAGTAAATTTAAGAGTAATTTTCAGACATGTCTAATTGACACATAATCCTAAGTTCTACTTAGGAAAATTGCAAGGAATGCTTAAAAGAAGCTGCCTGAAGACAGAAAATGTATACTGTATGAGACTCACCTACTATGCAATAAAAAAGTTGCTACTTTAATTCACTGTCATGGTTTAGAGTGAGACACATTTCTCTTCTTCCTCTTCCAAATGGGGCAAAACAAAATCGTTAACACAAAGGATTGGATAGTATGGAAAGTTTAAACTGAAATGCTATTTACAATTATATACAGTAGTGCAAAGCATACAAAATACAACAAATTCCATGGTCTTAAAAACTCATGGTCCATGGTCTTAAAACAGTGTGGTAGGGTGAAATTTCCCCCCCCAGTTGCCAGACCAACTCAGTTGGAAGCAAATGAAAGCTGTATTTACAAGCAAAACTACACTCTACAAATATGTACAAAATATACAGTATTTACAATATTATATAGATATATACAATTAGTAAACAAGACAAAAAGCCCCCTGCCCCCCAATTCCACTGCCCCCCACATCCCTTGTCCCAAGAATGAAAGGAGCAGAGAGAAAGCAAGGGGTTAGACTTACCCAAAATAACTACAGCCAAGGTCAGGCAAAAGCAAATTAATCTCTCCCAAGCAGAGCAATCAGAGAAGTGATCAGAAAAGAGAAAGAATTATTTTGGTGCAGTGAATCTTATAGCAGATATTTCTCCAATGAATTTCTTTAGAATTATCTTTACTTTTCCTTTTTACATGCAATAGTGATTTATTTAAATTCTTCTACTTTTTTGTTTGAAATCTGCAGCTAAATCTTAAAGGCATAACCTAAAACCAACACAATCACCCCCTTCTAAACAGTTTAATTGGCTGCTAATACTATCCATCAAATCTCAAACAATATCTACAATAATGAGTAAATAAAGTTCATAGTCCATTCTGACTGTCCTCACATATAGATAATTCAAAAGTTAAAAAAACAGAAAACAAGAAAATGGAAAACAGTTTGTTTCTTCACAGAAAAGGTGAAGAAAAAAGGAATAGGGACTCTCAGGTGACTCAGGGCTCTCAGAGTTCTTAGGGTTCATGCACTGTAGATTCCTCATGGATTCTTCTTTTGGGTGTGATGTTGTATCTCTACAACACTCTGAAGTTAAAATCTCTCAGCTACAGTTAGATTTCTTTGAGGAATACACTGAATTTCAACATTCTCTTGTATTACCCAGTAAGTGTGACCAGGACCTTCAGCAGAAACCACCCCTTGGACAGGTTTATCCTTACCTGAAGGAGAAAATACCCAAACAGGTTTGCCCAACAGATTCTTTTCTCTAAAAACAGGAACTCTATCACCTTCTATCTTTCAAGGCAAATCTGAGTGTGCAGGTCCAGCTCGGTTCACTGAACCTCTACTATTTACCAGCCAGGTTGCTTGTGCTACATGTTTCTCCCAGTTTTTCAAAGATCCACCCCCCACAGCTTTAAAAGTGGTCTTCAGCAAACCATTGTAGTGTTCAATCTTCCCTGCAGCTGTAGGGAATGTGGACTATCCACTCAATGCCATGCTCTTTGGCCCAGTTTTTCACAAGATTGTTTTTGAAGTGAGTTCCATTGTCTTACTCAATCCTCTCTGGAGTTCCATGTCCCCACAGGATTTGCCTCTCCAGACCAAGAATGGTGTTGTGTGCAGTTGCATGTGGAACTGGATAAGTTTCTAACCATCCAATGTTTGCCTCTACCATAATAAGTACATATTGCTTACCAGATTGAAAGCAAGGTAGAGTGATATGGTCAATCTGCCAGGCCACACCATACTTGTACTTGGACCACAGGTTACCATGCCACAAGGGCTTAATTCACTTTGCCTGCTTAATAGCAGCACAAATATTACAGTCATCGATGATTTGTGTGATAGCATCCATGGAAATGTCTATGGATCTGTCACAAGCCCATTGGTATGTTTCATCTCTGCCTTGATGTCCTGACGAATTGTGAGCCCACTGAGCTAAGAACATCTCACCTCAGTGTTTCGAGTCGAGATCAAGATTAGAGTCCATGTCTACTTGAGAAACTCTTGCAGCTAGATCTGCCTGATGGTTGTGTTGGTTTTCCTCATTAGCTTTGCTCTTAGGAATGTGAGCATCAATGTGTCTCACCTTCACTGGAATTCTCTGATGCGAGCAGCAATGTCCTGCCACAGAGCAGCTGCCCAAATAGGTTTTTCTTTCCTCTGCCAACCATTCTTTTTCCAGTCCTTTAGCCAACCCCACAGAGCACTGGCTACCATCCATAAGTCAGTGCAGAGATAAAGCTTTGGCCATCTTTGTCATTCATCTACATCGAGAGATAGCTGGACAGCTTTTACCTCTGCAAATTGACCGGATTCTCCTTCTCCGTCTTTTGACTCTGCAACTCAGCATGTTGGACTCAACACTGCAGACTTTCATCTCTGCTTGTTCCCAAAAAGATGACAGGAACTGTCTGCGAACAAAGCATATTTTTTTTCATCATCAGAAAGATCACTGTAAGGAGGAGCTTCCTCAGCATGAGGTACTCTCTCCTCTGGAGGTTTTATACAGTCAGTGCCTTCTGGCCAACTTGTGATCACCTCCACAAGACCAGGTCTTTCAAGATTTCCCATTCAAGCTCTCTGTGTTATCAGAGCCATCCACTTAGACCATGTGGTATTGTGAGAGACTAAAAGCTTGTCTCTCCTGATGTGACTCAACAAAGATAAAATCAACCTTCACCCACCTTCGGAAATATGCATAAGACAAGATAACCTCCACCCATCAAGTACCCCAGAAAGGGAAGATGATGAGACAATGGATTCACCACCTGGCCCCTGATTTCCTGTGGGACAATACTTGGACACGTAGCGAAGGACTAAAAAACTGCATAAAAGACTTGAGCAACTACTGGCTCAGCAGAAACAAAACGGAGAATCAAAAACACAGAAGGAAAACACAGGAGTAGGACCATGCCGCTGAGAAAGAAAGCGTGAGAGAAGGAAAAGACCGGGACAATGCCGCTGAGAAAGAAAGCGTGAGAGAAGGAAAAGACCGGGACAATGCTGCTCCGAAGAAAAGAGGCCATGGAGCCTGGAAGAAGCAGACTGAACCCTCTCTCCATGTCCTAAGTTCTTCCTGCTGCAACTCATGGAGCTGAAGAAGCTGCTCAGAGGACCACATCTCTTCTACAGCCAAAGCCTCAGCACTGTTTCTCTACAGATCAAATATCTCCTGCAGCACCTTTCCTCCACAGACTCAAACTGTCTTGGGGGGGGTGGGAGGGTGGTGAGGGGTGCGGTAATATAATTCCTCTTCTCTCTCTCTTCTCTCTCTTTCTCTGTCTCCCCTTCTGATCGATCCACTTTATTTATGTAATAAATAGTCTAGCTGTTGATATTTTGGCCTCGTTTGTGCCTCTAATTTCACAACATAAGAATTCAAAAGAACTGAGTCTCTTTCCCTCTCCGGACTCAGACATGTGGCATGATGTGGTGAAAAACCTTTACCTTTGAGCATCCAATTAAAAACTGGCAATCTAGGAGCTAGGAGAAGTTGTGACTCGGTTCCAATTACTTCAGAAACAGCTTTTACTCCTTCATAGGTAGCTAGAATCTCTTTCGCTGTTGGAGCATAATTTGCCTTTTTGTCTGTTGGAGTATAAATAGCCTCGACTCAAGAAACCAAGAAGACGTCCATGTTCTCACCTGTAGCTCTTTGCCATAAACACCAGGTTGGACCATTCTCACTTGCATCTGTATACAGAATGTTCTTAATGTCTGGACCAGTTCAGACATGCCCCAGACCCATTGCTTGAACTACTTCTTGTTTTTTCTGGTCAAATGCTGCTTGTTGCTCAGGACTCTCCTGGAAACTATTTAATTTTTAAGTCACATCATACAGAGGTTTCACAATCTGACTGTATGCAGGAATGTGCAATCTCCAAAATCCCACTATACCCAAGAAACAGAGAGTTTCTTTCTTGTTTATGGGATTTGCCATGGTAGAGACTCTTTACCACATCCACTGGAACGTGACAGTGACCATCCGGCCACTGCACTCCCAGAAATTGGATTTCTCTGGCAGGTCCTTTCACCTTCTCTCACTTGATGTTGAAACCTGCTTTCAAGAAAATGTCAATGATTTTGTTACCTTTCTTGAAGACTTCTTCATCAGTTTTACCCCAGACGATGATATCATCGATGTGTTCTGGAGAACCACCTTTCTCCAAAGCATCATGGATCACTGCATGACAGATGCTTGAACTGTGAACCCAGCCCACTGGCAAAATATTGAATGTATACTGAATTCCTCTCCAGGTGAAGGCAAACTGAGGCCTGCATTCCTTTTCTATGGGAATAGAGAAGAAAGCATTAGCAATATCCATGTGTGGCCAGTTGAGCCTGTCCCCTTAAGAAAGGGAATATGGTGGACGGATGTTGGTAAACAGAAGAAGAATCTAAACTAATTTCATTGGAAGAGTGGGAGGAAGCACCTTCTGAACTGGGAGTGCAGAAAAGTATACTGGGAATTCCAGCACTTTATCTTCAGTCTTGCTTCCGCCTCTTCTTCGGGCAGCAGCTTTCTGTGCTGGGCTTTCTGCCAAGGCTTCGGCCTTCAAACTGACAAACCTGATAAGGCCTGTATTAACTCCTTTCCAATTAACACAAACTGCTTCTAATTTTTTTTTTCTCTTTTCTTTCTCTTTCTATCCCACTCTGGGGAAAGGGGGAAAGAGGGGAGAGCGAAGGTGGGAAACCCCCCTCAGCAAGGGAGGGAACTCTCATTTCTGTGTTACTCTGTTGTATATCTTTGTATATATTGTAAATATTGTAAATTTGTATATATTCCCCTGCATATCCCACATTGCTTTGTAAATATACAGCTCCACTGCTTTGCTAATTCAGCTGTGAGGTTTTGTTTTTTTTTCCTTTCCCTTCAATTTTCTTTCCCTTTACTTTACAAGGGGGAAGGGAGGAGGCTTCTTGGCCTTACCCTTCCACCCCACGACACCATGGTAGCATACCATTGGGCGTCTTTGGATTCCAGCTCATACTGGAGTTCCATCAGGTCCGGTTCTGCTACACTCATAGGTGGAGCTACTTCATTCAGGGCACAGAAGTCAGCTGTCAATCACCAGTCTCCATTCTGCTTTCACACAGGCCACACTGGACTGTTGAAAGGTGACATTCTGACTTTCCAATTGACTAATCAATTTTTGAATGGGCACCAAAGAGTCACGGTTGGTTCTGTATTGTCTGTAAAGCACAGTTTGAGAAGCAACCAGCAACTTCACATTCTCTATCTCATGTCATCCCACAACTGCAGATTCATCAGAAAGCTCAGGTCTAATAGACAACTTCATTTTTCCTCCATCAATTTCTACAGATGTTATTCCAGAAGTCCATCTGTAACCCTTAGGGTCTTTGAAATGCCCTTCTCTCAGAAAATCAGTTCCCAGAATATAAGGTGCATCCGCCCTGTTACAACAGTATGTTTCTTCCACTGTTTACCAGTTAAACTTACGTCAACTTGTATCTTAGTCAACTCTTGAGATCCACCAGTGATTCCCAAAATAGTTATAGTCTCTGATCCCTGATAATTTGATGGTATTATGGTGCACTGAGCTCCTGTGCCAACCAAGGCCCTGTACTTCTGAAATTTTGAAGTGCCAGGCCACTGAATGTACAAATCCCAATAGATTCTGTTGGTTTACCCCACCACCAGCAGTTCCACACTTAACCTCTGATGCTCCTGCCAATGCAGTTTCTCTAGCACCAGTCACCACACACAGGAAAAGAAGTCAAAAATCATCTCCAAGCACAGATGGTGAGGAAGGCACATCAGCGGAGCCCAGCACCTCACAGAACCCAGCGGTAGATGAAGGTGATTCAGATCAGGAAACAATAACCATTACATCTCTACCCAGAAAGCAATTAAGGCAAACTCATCTGGATTACGCATGGAAAGAGGGTGAGCCAATACTAAGCTGGGCCTTGAGATGCTGGAATGAGGGTGTGGACACAGTGGGCCTGGATAAGAGGGAGGTGAAGCTCTTAGGCTTCCTGACTCATGATGCCGGCCTGGACAAAGAGTTAGGCAAACTCGATGGAACACACATTCTCTGGGCCCAGATCCTCAATGCCATAACGAGCAATACTGCTCAAGACATGACCTGCCCTGGGCCCCAGTTAGATGGGCAACTATGGAACAGGGCATTCAATATCTGAGACAGATGGCTGTGCTGGAAATAATTTATGGGGATGGCCAGCTCCCTTCGGACCCAGACAAGGTGCCCATGAGACAGCCATTTGTAAAGAAACTCACCCAGGGTGCCCCTCAAAAATATGGAATATAGAATATAGAATAGAATATAGAATATAGAATAAACCAGGTTGGAAGAGACCTTCAGGATCATCGCGTCCAACCCATCAACAATCCAACCCACCTAAACAACTAAACCATGGCATCAAGCACCCCATCAAGTCTCCCCCTGAAAACCTCCAATGACGGCAACTCCACCACCTCCCCAGTAGGAGGGATACTCCTGACTGGACAGGATGGAAGTCCTAAAACTGTCTGTGAGTTTGCTAATGATTTAAGGGAATATGAGGACAGTGTAAATCAGAAAAATCTAATCTCAGCCATAGAAACTATGGCTAAAGACATCATCAAAGAGATTAAGACCTCCATGTCTGAACTGAAAAAGGGGAGCGATACTCTCTTTCCCCTTCTCCTTCAGAATGAGTCCATGTTTCAGCAATCAGGAACAGGTGACCTTCCCCTAGGAGATCACCCCAAGCCAATCAGGGGATGTCAAAGGGGTATCTGTGGAGGATCCTCTGTGACCATGGAGAGAACATGGACACCCAGCATGGCCAACCCACCTCTGCCCTCTGGAATAGAGTGTGGGAACTGCAAGGTGGCCATAATGGGGATAACTCATCCAGGACAAGGGCTGCCCCAGTTTCCCAGAGTGGTCCCTCTCGCTCAAGAGACTCTTCCCCTAGTAATACAGGACCATGTGACAAGTGTGGACATTGCCGCCAGCATTAGAGGTGCCCTACCTTCAACCAGGTGGAGGCCAGGGACAATAGAGTGTACTGGGATGTCTATGTGAAATGTCCTGGCACTTCAGAAGCCCTGAAGTACAGAGCTCTGGTGGACACAGGGGCCCAATGCACCCTGATACCATCGAGGTACAAAGGGGTTGAGCCCATAAGCATTCAGGGAGTCACAGGGGGCTCACAAGACTTGACTGTACTGCAGGCTGAGATAAGACTGACTGGGAATGAATGGGGAAAGCACAACATAATGACTGGTCCAGATGCACCTTGCATTCTTGACATTGACTTTCTCTGGGAGGGATGCTTTAAGGACACAAGGGGGCACAAGTGGGTATTTGGGGTAGCAGCTGTAGAGACTGCAGGCAAACAGCTGTCTACAATGCCCAAACTGTCAGATGACCCCTCTGTAGTGGGCAGCCACAGAGGCAGGATTTGAAGTTACCTATTCCCTCTTGCATAGTACATCACAGGCAATATAGAACCAACAGAGACTCTCTGCACCCCATACACCAACTGACTCGATGACTGGAGAGCCAGAAGGTGATCAGCAAGGCTCACTCACCCTTCAACAGCCTGATATGACCAGTGCAGAAGGTAAATGGGGAATGGAGTTTGACTGTGGACTACTATGGCCTGAATGAAGTGACTCCTCCAATCAGCACTGCCGTGCCGGACATGCTGGAGCTCCAGCACGAGCTGGAATCAAAGGCGGCCAAGTGATATGCCACAATTGACATTGCTAATGCCTTTTTCTCCATTCCCATTGCAGAAGAATGCCGGCCACAGTTTGCTTCTACCTGGAGGGGAGTACAGTACCAATGGAATCTGTTGCCTCAGGGCTGGGTCCATAGCTCAACCATCTGCCATGAGGTGATCCAGACTGCCCTAGAAAAAGGTGGAGCCCCTGAGCATCTGCAGTTTATCGATGACATCATTGTATTGCGTGAGACAGAAGAGGAAGTTTACCAGAACAGTAAGAGAATAACGGATATCCTGTTGGAGACTCGCTTTGCCATAAAGAGAAGCAAGGTAAAAGGGCCTGCCAGGGAGATCCAGTTCCTGGGTGTTTGATGGCAAGATGGCCATCGCCACATCCCTCAGGAGGTGGTGAACAGGGTGGTCACTATGTTGCAACCCACAAACAAGAAAGAGACACAGTCCTTTTTGGGGCTTGTGGGTTTCGGGAAAATGCACATTCCTGGATACAGTCAAATTGTGAAACCTCTCTTCCATGTAACAAGGAAGAAAACTTATTATGTATGGGGACCTGAGAAGCAGGTAGCATTTGACTAGATAAAATGAGAAGTGGTCCATGCTACGGCTCTGGGACCTGTTCAAACTGGACCAGAGATCAAGAATGTGCTGTACACTGTGGCCAGTGAGAGCGGTCCTATGTGGAGCTTGTGGCAGAAGGCTCCTGGTGAAACCAGGGGCAGGCCCCTAGGTTTCTGGAGTAAGGGATACAAAGGCTCTGAGGCCAACTACACCACAACAGAAAAGGAAATCCTAGCTGCCTATGAGGGTGTCCGGGCTGCCTCTGAGGTAATTGGGACTGAGTCACCACTATTTCTAGCTCCAAGGCTTCCATTCCTGACCTGGGTATTCAAAGGGAGAGGCTCAACCCCACATCATGCCACAGATGCCACCTGGAGTAAGTGGATGGCCCTGATAACTCAGCGAGCTCAGATGGGGAGCTTTGAACACCCTGGCATAGTGGAAATGATCACCAACCGGCCAGAGGGTGCTGGAAGAGGAGGAGGCAGAGGAGGGATTCTCAGCCTGGCCCCCATCTGAGCTCTTAAGTCCCAGTTAAGGCCCAAACCACCACAGGAGGTTTTAAATTCCTCCTTCAGCTCTTTTATCAATTCTGTTTTTCCAGACAGAGTTTCCAAGGCTGAGACCAAAGAAACACACGTGAGACTATCCTCCAGTTGTCTCATTTGCTCAGTGAAATGGCCAACTACAGGGGATGTTCCCCCATAATTTCTTGCCATAATTCTTCTTGCCAGAATAGTTGCACAATTAGGAGGAGCAAGTTTGATGAGATTTTTGGCAAGACCTGTTCCTGCAGGAATTTCATCAAGATTCAGAGTACCATGGTCTCCATACATGACTTCTCTTACAGCAAACTCTCTCAAATGCTTAATTCCCTCATCCATGGTGTTCCAAGGCTAAGGACTCCATGGAAGGTCATCTCTGGATGGGTACCTCATAAAAGCTGCCAGTAGAAGGGGTGTCCACAGAGAAACCTTACCAAGACACCTGCCTAGGTGTCTATCAGTTCCTGTATCCTTCAAGAGAGTTCCAAGCGGCAAAGTTTACCTATCCCTTACCACTAAAGTAGGAACACCTGTATCATAGCACCTTCCTAGCCAAGCCAAAATTGGCTCATTCTTTCCCCTAACGTAATCCTTTCTTACATGCCTAATCTCCTGTCTGAGTGCATTATCTGACTGCATGTCATCCTCATCATCCTCTGTGGTGGGTGAAAGGGTAAGGCCGAGAAGCCTCTTCCCTTCCCCCTTGTAAGGTAAAAGGGAAAAAAAAATTGAAGGGAAAGGAAAAAAAACTCACCAGCCGAATTAGCAAAGCAGTGGAGCTATATTTACAAAGCAGTGTAGGATTTTGCAGGGGAATATTTACAAATTTACAATATCTACAATATATACAAAGATATACAGCAGTGTAACACAGAAATGAGAGTAGCCCCCCCTCGGCCGAGGGGTTCCCCCACCTCCGCTCTCCCCTCCCTTCCCCCCCTTCCCCCAGAATAGTTCGGAAAAGAGGGAGAAGGAAGAAAGAAAGAAGTTAAAAGCAGGTTGTGTTAATTGAAAGCAGTTACAGGCCTGGTTATCTTATAAAGTCTTCAAGGCCGGAGCCTTGGCAGAAAGCCCAGCACAGGGGAGCTGCTGCCTAAAGCAGATGCGGAAGCAAGAGTGACAGAGAAGTGCTGGGAATGCCCACTT
Source organism: Melanerpes aurifrons (assembly GCA_011125475.1). Taxonomy (NCBI): domain Eukaryota; kingdom Metazoa; phylum Chordata; class Aves; order Piciformes; family Picidae; genus Melanerpes; species Melanerpes aurifrons. Next base: position 2,481,755 of record WWNC01000050.1, on the reverse strand, counting down.
CACTCTCAGGCCAGATAGTGCTTCCTCCCACTTGACCAATGAAAATTAGTTTAGGCTCTTCCTTCCGTTTACCAACTTCCGTCCACCATATTCCCTTTCTTAAAGGGACACCGTCAACCGGCCACAGTCCACCCCTTCTAAACAATTTTCATTGACTGTTTATACTGTCCATCCAATCCAAGATGATATTTACAGTTCGTGAATAGAGTTCATAGTCCATTCCGGCTATGCTCAGATGTAGATGATTCAAAAGTCCAAGAAAATCAGAAAGTGAGAAAAATGGAAAACAGTTCATTTCTTCGCCGAAGAAGCAAAGAAAAGGGAAACAGGGAAATCTCAGGGTCTCTTAGTTGACTCAGGGCTCTCAGGGTTCTCAGGGTTCGTGCACCGCAGATTCCTCGTTGATTCTTCTTTTGGGCGCGATGTAGCTGTACAACAGTTCGAAGTCAACCTCTTTCAGCTAAAGTTAAATTTCTTTGTGGAATACACTGAATTTCACCATTCTCTTGCATTACCCAGTAAGTGTGACCCGGACCTTCAGCTGAAACCACCCCTCGGACAGGTTTAGCCTCTCCTGAGGGTGAAAATACCCAAACAGTTTTACCTAACAGATTCTTTTCTCTAACAACAGGAACTCTATCACCTTCTACCTTCCGTAGCAAATCTGAATGTGCAGGTCCAGCTCGGTTCACTGAACCTCTACTATTTACCAGCCAGGTTGCTTGTGTTAAATGTTTTTCCCAGTTTTTCAAAGATCCACCCCCCATGGCTTTAAGAGTGGTCTTCAACAAACCGTTGTAGTGTTCAATCTTCCCTGAAGCTGGTGCATAGTAGGGAATGTGGAATATCCACTCAATACCGTGCTCTTTTGCCCAGTTCTTTACAAGGTTGTTCTTGAAATGAGTTCCGTTGTCTGACTCAATCCTCTCTGGAGTTCCGTGTCTCCACAGGATCTGTCTCTCCAGACCGAGAATGGTGTTGCGTGCAGTTGCATGTGGAACTGGATAAGTTTCCAACCATCCAGTGTTTGCCTCTACCATAGTAAGCACGTATTGCTTACCAGAACGAGAACGTGGTAGAGTGATGTAGTCAATCTGCCAAGCTTCACCATACTTGTACTTGGACCATCTGTCACCATACCACAAGGGCTTAAGTCGCTTTGCCTGCTTAATAGCAGCACAAATGTCACAGTCATGGATGACTTGTGTGATAGCATCCATGGAAATGTCTATGGATCTGTCACGAGCCCATTGGTATGTTGCATCTCTGCCTTGATGTCCTGACGAATCGTGAGCCCACCGAGCTAAGAATATCTCACCTCGGTGTTTCCAGTCGAGATCAAGATTAGAGTCCATGTCTACTTGAGAAACTCTTGCAGCTAGATCTGCCTGATGGTTGTGTTGCTGTTCCTCAGTAGCTTTGCTCTTAGGAATGTGAGCATCAATGTGTCTCACTTTCACTGGAATTCTCTCGATTCGGTCAGCAATGTCCTGCCATAGGTTGGCTGCCCAAATGGGTTTTCCTTTTCTCTGCCAACCACTCTTCTTCCAGTTCTTTAGCCAACCCCATAGAGCATTGGCTACCATCCATGAGTCGGTGTAGAGATAAAGCTTTGGCCATCTCTCACGTTCAGCTACGTCGAGAGCTAGCTGGACAGCTTTTACCTCTGCGAACTGACTGGATTCTCCTTCTCCATCTTTCGCCTCTGCAACTCGGCGTGTTGGACTCCACACTGCAGACTTCCATCTTCGCTTGTTTCCAACAAGACGACAGGAACCGTCTGTGAACAAAGCATATTTCTTTTCATCATCAGAAAGGTCATTATAAGGAGGAGCTTCCTCAGCACGAGTTACTTTCTCCTCTGGAGGTTTAGCACAGTTGATACCTTCAGGCCAACTTGAGATCACCTCCACTAGACCAGGTCTTTCAAGATTTCCCATTCGAGCTCTCTGTGTTATCAGAGCCATCCACTTAGACCATGTGGAGTCTGTGGCATGATGTGGTGTGGAACCTTTGCCTTTGAACATCCAATTCAAAACTGGTAATCTGGGAGCTAAGAGAAGTTGTGATTCAGTTCCAATCACTTCAGAAGATGCTTTCACTCCTTCATAGGCAGCTAAGATTTCTTTCTCTGTTGGAGTATAATTAGCCTCTGAACCTCTGTAACCTCGACTCCAGAAACCAAGAGGTCGTCCACGTGTCTCACCTGGAGCTTTTTGCCACAAGCACCAGGTTGGACCATTGTCACTTGCAGCCGTATACAAAATGTTCTTAATGTCTGGACCATCTCGGACAGGTCCCAGACCCATTGCTTGAACTACCTCTTGCTTTATCTGGTCAAAGGCTGCTTGTTGTTCAGGTCCCCAGTGGAAATGGTTTCTCTTTCGAGTCACATCATACAGAGGTTTCACAATCTGACTGTATCCAGGAATGTGCAGTCTCCAAAATCCCACTATCCCCAAGAAACGTAGGGTCTCTTGCTTGTTTGTGGGATTTGCCATGGTAGAGACTCTATTTACCACATCCACTGGAATGTGTCAGCGTCCATCCTGCCATCGCACTCCCAGAAACTGAATCTCTGTGGTAGGTCCTTTCACCTTGTCTCGCTTGATGGCAAAACCTGCATTCAGAAGAATGTCAATGACTTTGTTACCTTTCTCGAAGACCTCCTCAGCAGTTTTACCCCAGACAATGATGTCATCGATGAACTGGATGTGTTCTGGAGCACCGCCTTTCTCCAGAGCATCGTGGATCACTGCATGACAGATGCTTGAGCTGTGGATCCAGCCCATTGGCAGCCTGTTGAAAATGTACTGGATTCCTCTCCAGGTGAAAGCAAACTGAGGCCTGCATTCCTCTGCTATGGGAATAGAGATGAAGCCCCAGAACAGAGAGCTTTCGAAAGCACAAAGCAGATAAAGCAGTAAATTAGCTAAGGCATGGGTCACTGTGACAGGAAAAGAAGATAAGGAAAGAGACTGACAAGAACTGTTAGGATAAGCATGATTCAGAGTCAATAACACTTAGAACAACATCAGCAGAAGACTCATCAGGAAACCCCTGCCCATGATGAAGGCCACCGGAATGACCACCAAGAAGATTTGCCCCTGCCCACGCTCAGCCTACACCAACATGAATATGTATGCAAAGATATGATTATGTATAAGATCTGATGCAATACTACATCCAAAACTGTATAAAAGGCATGCTTTTGTTACGGGAAAGGCAGAAATCCATTTAGTGATTTCTCCAACGCGTTGCCAATAAAATACCTCCTGTCTATCTGACTTAAACTGAGTCTCTTAGGCAGTTATTCTCGCCTTTTGGGGCAAAATTCGGCATCATAGAAAAATGCATTAGCAATGTCTATGGTAGCATACCATTTGGCCTCTTTGGATTCCAGCTCATACTGTAGCTCCATCATGTCTGGTACTGCTGCACTCATCGGTGGTGTTACTTCATTCAGGGCTCGGTAGTCTACCGTCAGACGCCAGTCTCCATTCTGCTTCCGCACAGGCCACACTGGACTGTTGAAAGGTGAATGAGTTTTGCTGACGACTTTCTGACTCTCCAACTGACGAATCAGATTCTGAATGGGCAACAAAGAGTCACGGTTGGTTCTGTATTGTCTGTGATGCACAGTCTGAGAAGCAACCGGCAATTTAATGTCCTGTATCTTATGTTGTCCCACAACTGCAGATTCATCAGAAAGCTCAGGTCTAGCAGATAGCTTCAATTTCTGTCCATCAATTTCTATTGAAGCTACCCTAAAAGCCCATTTGTAACCTCTAGGGTCTTTGAAACGCCCTTCTCTCAGAAAATCAATTCCCAAAATACAAGGTGCATCAGGTCCGGTCACAACTGTATGCTTCCTCCATTGCTTACCAGTTAAACTTATATTAACCTCTACCTTACTTAACTCTTGAGATCCACCAGTGACTCCCAGAATAGTTATAGACTCTGATCCCTGATAATTTGATGGTATTATGGTGCACTGAGCTCCTGTGTCAACCAAGGCCCTGTACTTCCAAAATTGTGAAGTGCCAGGCCACTGGATGTACACATCCCAATAGATTCTATTATCTCTGTGATCCCTCTCCTCCCCCTGGCGGGAGGCAGGGCACCCCTAGTTATGGGGAACATGTGCACATGTGCATTGCACATAGTTCGCAGGGTTATAACTTTGCATGTTATAACTGGAGCCACTGTTGGAGCCATAAGAGTCGTTCTGGGGAACTGTGGAAGCAACAGCTACCCTTCTGGTATTGCTACCTTGGGTTCTGCCACTTTGCAATTCCCTCAGCCTCCTGAAAAGATTAGAAGTTGGTTGGCCATCCCAGCGGTTCATGTTCTCACCAAACTGATCACGCAGAGTTATCCAAATAGTTCTACGTGATTGCCTTGGTGGTCTGTTTTGGAATGACCTGTTTTGGAATGACCTGTTTTGGAATGACCTCCTTGGAGGACGTGTATTCCTCACAGATGAAACTTGTACCCACCTGGAGGAAGAATTGAAATTATCCCTTTGTGCCAATTGGGATATGGAATTTCTAAATTCATCTTTTAACTCTCTTATGCAATTCTGAATATCACCAGACATCGTTTTAATGGCTGACACCAAAGAACCACGTGTCATGCTATCCTCCAATTGTCCCATTTGATCACTGAATTGGCCAACCGTAGGAGAAGCTCCACCATAACTTCTTGACACAATTCTGCTTGCCAGAATGTTTGCATAATTAGAAGGAGCAAGTTTGATGATCTTTTTAGCAAGACCAATACCCACAGGAATGTCATCAGGATTCAGAGTTTCATGTTCACCATAGAGTAGCTCTCTAACAGCAAATTCTCTCAAGCGCTTAATTCCCTCATCTATGGTAGTCCAGGGTTTAGGATTCCATGGAAGATCATCTCGGGAAGGGTATCTCAGGGCAACCGCCATTAAAAGGCGTATCCACAGACTAACCTTACCGAGAGCTCTGCCTAGATGTCTATCTATCCCATTATCCCTTGAGAGAGTTCCTAACTGAGCTGCTGACTTGTCTCCAACTGTTAGAGCTGGAGCACCTGTATCATAACACCTACTGAGCCAAGCTAGAACTGGCTCCTTATCTGCCCTGGTGAAATCTTTACGGACATCACGCAATTCCTCACGGGGAGATGAACACTCCAAAATATCATCTTCCTCCTCGTCTCCCTGAACTTTTTGTCCATATAATCCTGCTGTCATTCTCCTAAGGATCTCTTTAAGCTGAGAACCACCTTTGCCAGCTGCTTTCCTAGCTTCATCTGTATCCTGCTTTGATCTCACTAGGTTAACTAGATCTTTAAAACAAACCACCTCTTCCTCCTGAGCAGGATCTCTTAGAGTAGAGGGCCCCTCACCAGGATCAGTCTCCAGCTCCTCTTCTTCTCCATCTTTGGCCTTTGCACCTCTAGTCTTTAAAGGAGCCACCTTAACTGGAGCTGTGTTTGAATTTACAGCCACCTTAATGGAAGCTGACAGGTCCTGAGATAAATCAACTGCTGGGGCAGTGACTTCTGGTCCCACTGAGGGAGTAGGTGGAAGTGACGTTGCTCCATTAATGGCCGACGGAGAAGAAGAAGAAGGAGAAGGAGTAGGAGAAGGAGTAGGTGCCATGTTGATACCAGCCGATGCCCTTGGCTGCTTGCTGGAATCAGCAAAGTCATTTAGAGCTGCTTTACCAATTGACTTCTTAGCCTTCTTTTTAACTGACACAGGTTCTCCACAGTCCTCATCACTAGATGACTCTGGGACTGATCTCGAGCTACGGTGTTTTCTTTTTGATCTAGTTTTAATAACAAAACAAGCTCTGGATATCTTTCTCTCTCGCCGCAGAGAGAACAGCAAATATGCAATTACCATCACCAGCAACAGATTTATACACATCACATAAATCACCTTTGGGTCCCAGGCATCACCTAAAGTTACTCTCTCCTCAGGTGGAATCTTAAAACCCTTTATCTCAATTGGAAGAGTGGTGGAGGTAACATTCCTGTATCTCACTGGCCATAATAAATTAATACATTTTCCATACCATAATTTAACTCTATACATAACCCACATATAAATTGTCCGCACCAAATATTTACCCAGGTAATCCAAAAGCAAACCCAAACAATATCTGTAAACCAGAGCCCCAAAAATTGAAAAGAACAATCGCTCCACAAACCACAAGACCTTCATGTTTGTTAATTCAGCTAGAAAACACTAAATCAATCAAGTAATAAATTAAACTAATTATCTGCCCCACGTTGGGCGCCAATAAAAAAAATGTGGTGGGTGAAAGGGTAAGGCCGAGAAGCCTCTTCCCTTCCCCCTTGTAAGGTAAAAGGGAAAAAAAAATTGAAGGGAAAGGAAAAAAAACTCACCAGCTGAATTAGCAAAGCAGTGGAGCTATATTTACAAAGCAGTGTAGGATTTTGCAGGGGAATATTTACAAATTTACAATATCTACAATATATACAAAGATATACAGCAGTGTAACACAGAAATGAGAGTAGCCCCCCCTCGGCCGAGGGGTTCCCCCACCTCCGCTCTCCCCTCCCTTCCCCCCCTTCCCCCAGAATAGTTCGGAAAAGAGGGAGAAGGAAGAAAGAAAGAAGTTAAAAGCAGGTTGTGTTAATTGAAAGCAGTTACAGGCCTGGTTATCTTATAAAGTCTTCAAGGCCGGAGCCTTGGCAGAAAGCCCAGCACAGGGGAGCTGCTGCCTAAAGCAGATGCGGAAGCAAGAGTGACAGAGAAGTGCTGGGAATGCCCACTTCACTCTCAGGCCAGATAGTGCTTCCTCCCACTTGACCAATGAAAATTAGTTTAGGCTCTTCCTTCCGTTTACCAACTTCCGTCCACCATATTCCCTTTCTTAAAGGGACACCGTCAACCGGCCACATCCTCCTCTTCTTGAAGCTGCTGTCCCCATGTTCCTGCTGATACCCTCCATAGGACCTCTTTACATTCAGAAGTGCCTCCATTAGCTCCTAAACTATCAGGACCCATATCCTGTCCTGCATCTCCACTATCCACTGACAGCCTCAATAATTCAGCTATATCTCTAAGGCAGACTTTCTCTCCATCATCAGAAGGATCCCTTTTAACAGAAGGTCCTTAATCAGCAGAAGTATCTTGTTGTTCTTCTGCATCTGCCTTGTGCCTGTCCTTTCTATCCAAAGCTGTGATCTGCTTAACTGGAATTGTGTTTAAATTTACAGCAGACTTTGCAGAAGTAGAAGGGCTTTGCATAAAACCAGCATTGGCAGAAGTACTTTGGGACCCAGCAGCTTCCACAGGCTTCACTTCCACTCCAGCTGCTGAGGGCATGTGCTGGGTTACACCCACCCAGGGGGGAGCGGGTTGCAAGAGCCCTGCTTCCCCCAGGGGACAAAAGAAACCTGATCTAGGTGGAATTGGCATCCCCCTCCCAGGAGGAGGGATCCCCCAGGTCTAAGTTGGTCTGTTCCACTCCCCCTTCCTGTCCAGCAAGACTATAAAGGGGAGGGCATGGCAGCCATCTTTCTTTTTGCTCCTGCCTCACCTATTCAAAAAGACCAACAGCTGCTACTAGCCTCCTGGTTCTGCCATGTGGTTGTGCTTGGTCTTCTCCCTGCTGCATCCATGCTTCTCTAAAGGACTGAAATCCACATACCTTGAGGGATATACAAGGCCATTCAAATTTGGTTTTGTGTATTTCCCTATTCATCCTTATTCCTTACCCTTGTAAATCCTCCCTGTTATTGCTACGTATACATATTCTTAAAAAACTTACTTCTACTTCCAAGCTGACTCCAGGTTATTTTTTGGCAGATTTGCCTCCAGTCTCTTCAGGGGCAGGGGGGAGCATTTCTCAGTTTCTTGCTATCATCTGAGCTCTTAAACGCCAGTTAAGGCTCAAACCACAACAGGGCGGAAAAGGTCTTGCTTGGCTAATGGCTGCCAGTGAAGCCGTGGCCGCCATCTTAGGTACTGGCCCTGCCACTGTGGGCTGCATCTGACCTCCAACTGGCTGAACGATAGTACTGCTGCTGTTTAGACCTGCTTTCCCATTAATTCCTGCCTGCCTGCTACTGCCTCTTTGTCCTGTTTCTGTATCCTCCTCATCACTAGAAATACCTTCATTTGAATTAGAACTATATCTCTGATGCCTCCATCTGCATCTAAAAATAGAGCACCTATTTGCTGTACATCTCTCTTGATATAGTGCTATCAACAGGCATACATTTATTATCACCGAAAGCAAAATCACACATTGCAAATAAATTATTTTGGGGTCCAAGCTGTTTACATAAGCCTCTGTAAATGGAATACTAAATTCATAAATTTCTGCAGGAACAGTTACAGTCACATGATTATATTTTTTCAACCAAAGAAAACTCAAGCAATAATCACATAGCATTTTCAGCTTGTATTTAAATCAAAGAAATATCTTATATGCCAAATATCTACCTAGTTTATCAATCATCATTGACACACACCATCTGTACAGTATTACAGTCAGAGCAGAATACACTAAACTCCACATAACCCAAAAGAGCTTCATTTTCTTTCCTTAATCTGAGCAGGAATTAATCAGTCAAGCAATTGCCCCATGTTGAATAGGCACCAATTATTTTGTAATGTGGTGGTTTGAAACATTAACTTTGCAGGCCAACCCAGCTGGAAGCGAATGAAAGCTAATGAAAGCTGTATTTACAAGCAAAACTACACTCCACAATGGAAAGCAATTAATATATACAAAATATACAGTATTTACAATACTCTACAAATATTTACAATTAGCAAACAACACAAAAAGCCCCGTGGTCAGAGACCAGGGAAGCTGTTCCACTTTTAATTAATCTCTCCCAAGTGAAGCAATCAGAGAAGAGATCAGAAAAGATAAAGAATTGTTTTGGTACCATCATATCTCTCCAATGAATTTGTTTAGAATAATCTTTACATTTCCTTTTTACACTCAATAGTTCTCAATAGTTATTTTTTTATGGTTTTCTACTTCTCTGCTCAAAATCTGTAACTAAATTTTAAAGGCATGGCCTAAAACCACCACACACAGGTGTTCATTAAGCCAAAGCTTTACAGAAACATCCCTTTAAACCAAGGTAATGAAACTCAAACTTTCATGCCTCTGTCCCTACCAAGCTTCTCTAGCCTCAATACCACACCATTGTGATGCAGCACAAAATTTGCCTTGGCAGCTCCAGGTCTCAATTAGACTGCTCCATGCCTAACTGACAGCACTGCCAAGGCTGATGTCAGTCCTCACTGCCCTTCCAAAGAAATAAGAGCCTGGGTATCCTTCCCAGAAGGTGGGAGAGGTGGGGGGCAAGGAAAGGAAAATATGATTTCTCAGCCAGTTTTATGAGGATGCAGGATTTATGGGTATGAAATATATCTTCTGGTCCACCTCCTGGACACTGGCCCCTCTGGAGGACTGTAACTTTGTGGTTCTTAAAGGCACTACCCAGCCTCAAATTGCCAAATTTACTTAGATACTTCTACATTTTGCTGCAGGTTTCTATTGACTCAAATTCCAAAATTATGGAAAAGCATGAAATAGATCAAACATGTGCAATGAGATAGATCTAGATCTTTTTCATTACATTTGTCCCAAAGGGTTTTTTTAATCACAGTATGAATCAGGGAGGACAATCCATTATATGGTACACATATTGCTGTGTCAAACATGAACATGCAGAATTTTTCTTCTCACCAAATCACTGTGACATCATTTGCTCAGCATTATTTTCATACGTTTGACCTATTTCCGTATATCAAAGCAAAACCAGGTCAGAAATAAAATAAAGTCACTTTAGAGCAATAGATGAAAACCCACAGTTTCTCTTGTCATTGATATGATAAAACTTAGTTACCTGAAAGCCTTATTGAAACAATGTACATAAACCTAGAATTTATATTCTATATTGTGAAGAAAGTCCATTCACTGCTAATAATAAACACTCACGTAATCATACTATTCACTTTTCAGATCCACTCATACCTTTTCTGAAAGCCATACTCATGTGAGCTACATTATAAAAAGCTGGAGACAAAGCTAAAGAAATAACTCAAACTGCATACAAGTCAATATAAAAATGGATTTTAAAGCATGAACAATGAAGATACTAGCAACATTAAGTGCTTTTTCCCTTTGCCTTCTTTACAACCAGAAAGAAAGTGGACGGCAGTAGAACCACTACTTTAAACCATGAATAAGGTGCATTTCCTCTCAATTCACACTTTCTTTTGTTTCAATCTGAGACTGCATATCAGTATAATAGTGTCGAGGGTTGAGGGGAAGGCCTCAGTCTTCTCCCCCTGTAAGTGAAGGGAGGAAAATTGAAAGAAAACCACAGCCAGATAAGCAAAGGAATGTGCTATATTTACAAGCGGTTTTTAGGGGCTGCAGGATATATATATACACACAATTTACAGTATTTACAATATATTCACAGAAATATACAACAAAGTAACAGAGGAATGAGATTCCCCTCCCCCGCCAGGAGGAAGGGTTTTCCCCCCCGTACCCCCTTCTCTCCCCCTTTTCCCCAGAGAGGGTTAGAAAGAGAGAAAAGGAATAATTGTTAATTAAAGCAGAATATGTTAGTAGAGGCCTTATTTGTCCAAGGTCAGTCTGGCAGAGAGCCCAGGAGCAGACCAGCTGGAAAGGGAGGAGGGCAGAATTGAAACTGAGGAAAGTCTCAGTCGCATTCGAACTTAAAGCTGCACTCTACCAATCCACCAATGAAATCCGTTTAGACCTGTCCTTTGTTTACAAAACATTCAGCCATAGTGCTGTCCCTTTCTTAAAGGCACAGCCTCAAACGGTCACAAATAATCAAACTTCCTTAGAGTTACCACTGGTATTACAGGAAGATGTGCTTACTTCTAGTATAATGTGTCCAGGTCTCCAGCTACTCAGATCACTCAAGCAACTGAGTACACTGTTGTGCATGTCTGGGTAACATCCACAGGTTTTATTATTGAGGGAGTTGTGCATTGGCTTCTTTCAAAAGACTGCTGCAATAGAGATGTTATCAGCAAGGGATTTTATGGTCATGGAAAAAGACCAACCATGCACATATTAGCTGAGATTGACCTTGGCACTTAAGGTTCTTCATGCATGTCCTGAATGGACAAAAAAGCCTCAAAATTGCTCTGAATTAGACAATGAGGCAGAAGCTAGTAGATCTGGTTCTTTAGGCTTGCCTGAACATGTTTCAGAGCCAGAATGAGCCAGGTGGGTGTGCTTTTGGCCACATTTGGAAAGAAGGCTTTCTATAAGTTGCAATACCAGGGTTTTATCCCTAGATCTGTGTTGCTACTGGCCATTATTGCCTTGGGAAATCTACAAGTATCAGCCCAAAGAGCCAGAGTGTTGTCTTGCAATTGTCCACACTCTGGAAGGAACCACAAGCTTCGCTTGGAAGCTGAGCTGTGTTTCAGTTTACCCAGACAAGACAGCAATGACCCCTCACTATTTTCAGCGTTGTAAAGCCCAGAGGACAGACACACGTCTTGCTGGGCCGAGAGGAGCTGAGTCCCCGGGACAGTTTCATTTGACTGGAGAAAGGAGAGAGTGCTGCTACAAAAGGATTACAGCGAAGAAATCTCCTCTCTACAAAGCTTTCAGCTACAAATCTTTGGGAACAAATCCTGCCTCAGCAATAAGCTGCAGACACCAACAGAAAGTGAAACAGTGCTCCTGCAGCTTCCACGTGGTTGACACCATTTTGGTTTGTCTAGATCTTAATGTGTGCCACGAGGTATCAGGATCACTGAGTAATTACAATATCTGATTTTTATAAACGTCTATTGAAGGTCTGTTGCCTTAGGGAATTCCGGAGTTCCACCCTGCACCCCATTGTGGGCAATCACCGGCTTCATTGCCAAAGTTCCTTTTCTTTACAGTTTAAAGTGCTGTTTGTTGTTTCTGGACTTTTGTACATATTGTTTAAATTGTTACTTGTTCCTGCTGGTGAGGTGTCTGTTCCAGGACCAAACACCTCAAATTTGTAAATAGGTTTTAATTAGTGTTTTTTCCGGGATTTTTGTGATCAATAAAATAATTAATATTTTTATTAATTGCTCTGCTTATTGAACATTAATATATCCTTTTTATATACCACAACAATGTGGCTTGCCAGATATGCTTTAATCAAATATTTTGGTATCCTACATGGATCAACATATTTAGTTTTACTATAAAGTTCTACATCAACACTAATGAACGCATGTATCATTTGAGATGTCATGGAGCAAATGGACCTGACATGAAGGCAGAAGTCTGAGAAAGAGTGACCAAGTCAAGGGAGGACCTAAGAAAATTATCTTTGCAGAATGAATGACTGGAGCAGAATTAGGCATGTCAACCCAGTGATCCTAGCTAGGGTAGCTACATTTTAGTAATCCTAGTGTGTCATTAGCAATCTGGAGCAACACAAGAGCACAAGAGAGTTTTGCAACACTTGGGCCAGTTTCCATGATGCTATAAGTCCACATTCCCACTTTACACTTAGGGAATGGAATGAATGGAATGGAATGGAATGGAATGGAATGGAATGGAATGGAATGGAATAGAATTAACCAGGCTGCAAGAGACCTTAGAGATCATCAAGTCCAACCTATCATCCAACACTATCTAATCAATTAAACCAGGGTACTAAGCACCCCATCAAGTCTCTTCCTAAACACCTCCAGTGATGGTGAATCCACCACCTCCCTGGGCAGACCATTCCAATGGCCAATCGACAGATACTGCAAAATACAAGGATTAATAATAATAATAATAATAATAATAATAATAATAATAATAAAATAAAACAGGTTGGAAGAGACCTCCAAGATCATTGCGTCCAACCCATCAAAAAATCCAACCCACCTAAACAACTAAACCATGGCACCAAGCACCCCCATCAAGTCTCCTCCTGAACACCTCCAATGATTGGTGACTCCACCACCTCCCCAGGCAGCCCATTCCAATGGGCAATCACTCTCTCTGTATTGAACTTCTTCCTAACATCCAGCCTAAACCTCCCCTGGCGCAGCCTGAGACTGTGTCCTCTTGTTCTGGTGCTGAGTGCCTGGGAGAAGAGACTAAACCCCCCCCCGGCTACAACCTCCCTTCAGGGAGTTGCAGAGAGCAATAAGGTCTGCCCTGAGCGTCCTCTTCTCCAGGCTAAGCAACTCCAGCTCCCTCAGTCCCTCCTCATTTGGCTTGTGCTCCAAAGCCCTCACCAAGCTTTGTTGCCCTTCTCTGGACATGTTCCAGCAAGTCAACATCTCTCCTAAACTGAGGGGCCCAGAACTGGACACAGGACTCAAGGTGTGGCCTAACCAGCACTGAGTACAGGGGCACAATGACTTCCCTGCTCCTGCTGGCCACACTGTTTCTGATACAGGCCAGGATGCCATTGGCCTTCTTGGCTGCCTGGGCACACTGCTGGTTTATGTTCAGCCTACTATCAAGCAGTACCCCCAGGTCCCTTTCTGCCTGGCCACTCTCCAGCCACTCTGACCCCAGCCTGTAGCACTGCATGGGGCTGTTGTGGCATATGTGCAGAACCCAGCTCTTGGATGTGTTAAATCTCATGCTGTTAGATTCTGCCCATCTGTCCTGCATGTCAAGGTCCCTCTGCAAAGCCCCTCTACTCTCCAACAGATCAACTACTGCTCCCAGCTTGGTGTCATCCACAAATTTACTGATGGACTCAATGCCCTCACCCAGATCATCAATAAAGATGTTAAAGAGCATGGGGACCAGCAGTGATCCTTGGGGCATACCATTAGTGATTGGCCACAAGCTGGATGTGGCACCATTCACTGCTACTCTCTGGGCTCGGCCATCCAGCCACTTCCTAACCCAATGCACGCTGCTCCCATCCAAGCTATGGGCTGATAGCTTGGCCAGGAGTTTGCTGTGGGGGACAGGATCAAAGGCCTTGCTGAAGTCCAGGTAGACTACATCCACAGCCTTCCCCACATCCACCAGGTGGGTCACCTGATCATAGAAGGAGATCAGGTTGGTCAGGCAGGACCTACCCTTCCTAAATCCATGCTGGCTGGGCCTGATCCCTTGGCCATCCTGCAAGTGCTGTGTGATTGCACTCAAGATGACCTGTTCCATGATCTTGCCTGGCACTGAGGTCAGGCTGACAGGCCTATAATTCCCTGGCTCATCCAACTGGCCCATCTTGTGGATGGGCAACACACTGGTCAGCTTCCAGTCTTCTGGAACCTCTCCAGTGAGCCAGGACTGCTGGAAAATGATGGATAGTGGCTTGGCCAGCTCATCTGCCGGCTCTCTCAGCACCCTAGAATGGATCCTGTCTGGTCCCATGGACTTGTGGGGATTCAAGTGGCTGAGGAGATCTCTAATAACATCCTCCTGGAACAGAGAGAAACTATACTGCTCCCTGGCTCCATTTGCCAGCTCTTCAGGCCAGCTGTCTGGAAGACATCCTGCTAGTAAAAATTGAGGCAAAGAAGGTGTTAAGTACCTCTGCCTTATCCTCATCTTTTGTTACAGTGTTCCCCTCCGTGTCCACCAAGGAGCGGATGTTGTCCTTGCCCCTCCTCTTGCTATTAATATATTTATAGAAGGATTTTTGTTGTCCTTCACAGCAGAGGCCAGTCTAAGCTCTAAATGTGCTTTTGCCCCCCTAATTTTCTTCCTACAAGAGCTATCAACATCCTTAAACATTCTATGGATTGCCTCACTTTTCTTCCAAAGATGGTACACCCTCTTTTTTTCCCTTAGTTCTTTTAGAAGTTCATTACCCATCCAGGCTGGCCACCTGCCCCAGCGGCTCATCTTCTGGCACATTGGCACAGCCTGTTCCTGCGCCTTCAAGAGTTCTTCCTTGAAGTAGGTCCAGCTCTCCTGGACCCCTTCCTCCTTCAGTTCAGCCACTAGGTTAAGCAGATAATCAATCTGCTCACACCTAATGCCGGCGTTGTCTCCACTACCCTCCATTTCAAGTGGCGAGCTCCAGCTCTCTCTGCAGCCAGATACCTGGACACCTACCTGCTTATGTTCAACTTCAGTTGGGTCGACACTGATCTTTTGAAGGCAGCTTTGCTGTGAGTTGCAACCATCCCTATCCCTGGCCACTGACCTACTGGAAAAAAAATAAAATGAGTGCTGCAGTGTGTGCGGCTGGCTGCAGTCATGTGGGGAGACAGGCTGTCTAGCACAATGCTAGCATATGACAGCCACGGGTGTGTTTTAAATTTCCTGTGGCTGACGTCAAGATCTCGAGCAGGCATGCAAGCAGCCCCCTATGCTGGGGCTCCCTCTCTGCTTGGAGACTGCCAGGGTCCTCCTGCTTCTGTAAGCCTGAAAAGGCAAGTAGAGTGAAATGCCTTTCTTCCCAAGCTCATTGGTCCCAAGTGCCGGTCCTGAGTCAGCTTTCTAGTGAAATGTTGACTCATATCTAGTCCACTCATTAGAGCTAATTCTTTTTACTTAGTTAACCTAGTTTGTGGCATTGAGTGTATTCCATTCACTTTACTAGAAAGAAAAATACAATCTATGACCTTGGCTGCTTTCCTGTGAAAATAGTCCTTTATCTCAGGATACAGAGAAGAAGTGTGTGATGCAAATAAACCTGCTAAAAAGAAACCTGAGCAAGAGTGCTTCATGGAAAATGTGGAAGTAACATATTGGGAAATACTCTATGAGCTTCACAGGGTGGCAGATGTGACTGAAGGCCCTCTTTATCTGTGACATTTCAAATCCTGAGGGTATTAAATAAAGCAGACAGCTTCTGGGACAACAGTGTTTTGATAGCTGCAAGCAAGTTAAGGCTTTAACAAAATGTAAAAATAAAATGTTAAAGAAATTGTCACACTTATGTTTTAATTATTTTTTTTCTTCTAGTATTCTGAATCTTGCGACTGAATACTTGTGTTTCCATTTTGCTGGAGTGTGTGTAGAGATCTTATGGAAGTTCTTCATTCTTTTCTGTAAAGACTGCAGCAATCCCTGTGCCCAAATTACTTATTACAAATTTACATAGCACAGCTGGTGTTGTGTATAAGCTACTGGGCATTTGTTGACACTACACTGAGCAGATATACTTAGAGTACTCAAGAGAAAGTGGTATGGTATTTGTTTTCAAAAATTCCTAAAACATCTGCAAGGAACAATGAGAGCAAATAAATAAAGTGTACACCACTGCACTTCAATCAGAAAATGCTGACTATTAGGAATTAATTTACCTTCTGCTATACCCTTGACAGATTACAGTAATTTATCTTAACTGCCAGGTAAGGGAAAAGCAAGACTAGATTAAAGTTTCTCCAGCAATTCAGATATTTCAGGATGGTTCAGCCCTAGGATAGAAAATGGAACAGACATAATCCAGTCCACTTTGAACAGGTAAACATAGTAAAGGTTTGGGGTTTACTATTTGAGGGAGATATTTTAAAAATCACCACCTGAAACAGAAAAAAAAAAAAAGTCATCTTAACCTACTCAGAATTACTGATGTCACATAAACTAAGGTCATGTTTATGACTCAAGTCATGTTACAACACTGAATATTTATTATTGAAAAGAAATAGTAAAGTCCATACCTGCAAAGTAAATTAATCAAAAATGGTGGGTAACTAGGAAAGATAAAGGTGCAGGAGGCAGGAAAACCTATTAATATCATTGTTTGTGATCATTGAAATGAGCTTCAGTAATACTGTGTTTTAGTATACTTTGATTTGCTGACGATGAGTTCCTGGAAACAGCTTCAATGAGAAAATGAAATAAATAAATACCTTTTCAAGACAGTGGAGAGATTACACAGCCTAACCAAACATACAGCCTGACAAACATACAGAAGTGATGATGTGATTTTGCTTTTTGTGGGTGAGAACAGCTGAGGTTCAAAAGAGCTTTCATAAGTCTTATGTGTGACTAGTTGGAGTATAAGTAACTCAAAGATATGAGTTTAGCACAATTAGAGATACCTACTTGTCTACCTCCCAGACTTCATCCTAAATATGGTAACTATATTTACTAAATACCTTTAAAAGATTTAAGAGAAAACTACACATTCCTTAATGCACTTCAGAGCATACAGGAATCCCAGTCATCTTGATTATCCCTCTACTGGTAAATATACTGGGTCAAAATCTGTTCCTGGTCCTGAGGAATAACAGCATGATGCCAGTCTCAACAGCTATCTGCTCCTCCTTTCCAAAGTAGGGCAGCAATCTCCAGTGTAGACATGGAGCTCCAGTGTGTATTGACTCATTACTGTTACCGTAATGTGTGGAAGTCATAGAATCAGAATAGTTTGGGTCGGAAGGGACGCAAAACATCAACTAGTGTCAACCCTGATGCTATGGACAAGAACACCTTCCACTAGATCAGGCTGCTCAAAGCCCCATCCAATCTGGCCTTGAACATTTCCAAAGAAATGTCCAACACAACCTCTCTGGACACTCACAGTAAATAATTTCTTTCTTATATCTGATCTAAATCTATCCTATTTCAGTTTAGCACCATTACTGCTTGTTCTGCACTGTACTACCTGATGAAGAGTGCCTCCCCATACTTCCTGTGGGCCTTCTTCAAGGGTGCCTATAAGGTGTTCCCAGAGCCTTCTCTCAGGCGAAAAACCTCAACTATCTCGGAGTGTTCTCATAGGGCAGGTGCTGCAATGTCGTGATCATCTTCATAGCTCTTCTCTCGATCCAGTTGAGCAGGCCCATATCACTTTTTTATGCTAGAAGCCCCAGAGCAGGACATAGTACTCCAAGTGGGATCTTGCAAGAGCAGAGCAGAGGGGAAGGCCTCTCTTGACCTGCTAGCCATGTTTAGTTTGATACAGCCTAAGATGCAATTAGCTTTCTGGGCTTCGAACACACATTGCTGGCTCATATTCATTTTTTCATCCACTCACATTGCCAAGTCCTTCTCCAAAGTGCTGCCCTCAATCCACTCATTGCCCAGCTTGTATCAACGTTTGAGAATGCCCCGACCCACGTGTAGGACCTTGCACTTGGCCTTCTTGAATTTCATGGGGCTTGCACAGGACCCACCTCAAGCATGTAAAAGTCCCTCTGAATGACACCCCTTTCCTCCGGCGGGTCAGCAGCCCCACTCTGGGCCACCCCCTCCGCTCCCAAGCAGCAGCTCCAGAAGGGACGCCTCTACCCGGGCCGGCTCACCGGGAGCCTGTGTCTGAGCCCTGCTAAGGGGACCTGCCGACCGGCTAGTCAACGTTTTTTCCCCTCTTCGCCACCGCCGCCGCCGGAGATAGAAGGAAAGCCACCGTCACCATCCGGAGGGAGCCCCCTGCCGGAATGGACCTGCCCAAGATCCAGCCCCAGCGCAAGCAGAGCAGGCCAGCAGCCAGCCCGCCGTAACCTAGCAACTTGCTTCGTTACAAACAAAAGACACAGTATATCTTTCGCATGCTTTCACTCATTAAAGCACCCGCGCCTAGCCGCATGACATCTTTTGCTTAAGCCTCTGCTTGAATTGCCTCTGACACATCGTAATACTTCCTCCGTATATAGTTAAGCTGCCATCGTCTTGTCGCGTCGCCACCAGGTGGACAAGCTGCTGAATTGCACCTTTCATTTCTTTAATTGAAATTAATTCTGCAAATATCCTAATTGGGTTCAAATTGCACATGCAAAACCAGTTATGGGCTATATATCACAATTGTGCACTGGAATATGTATATAAATAGTGATTAATCAGTTATTAGTAATTTTAATAAGTAATTAACAGTATTTTTATAATTATATTTCATAATTCATAATTAATAACCTCTTAATCACACAGCCACACCACAAAGCTTGCTGTCATCAGCAAGTTTGCTGAAAGCTCACTCAATTCCACTGTCCAAGTCACTGCCAAAGATGTTACACCAATCAGTCCCGATATCAAACTCTGACAAGGTGCTCTCCATTTAGACATTGAGTCATTTACTGCAGCACTTTGAACACGACCATCCAGCCAATTCCTTATCAACAACATATCATGTAGGACACTGTCAAATGCTTGGCACAAGTCCAGGTAGATGATGTCATTTGCTCTTCCCTTATATACTAATGCTGTAAACCCATAGTAGAAGGCCAGCAAACTTATCAGGCATGATTTGCCCTTAGTGAGGCCATGTTAACTGTCACAAATAACCTTCATGTTCTCTTCATACTCTAGTATAGTTTCCAGGAGAATCTGCTCAATGGTTTTGCTGAGCAATGCTTGGAATAATAATCTGAAAAGTACCTTGATCCAAACTATTAATTATTAGCTGTGTACTTTAACTGCATTCAGTCTAATACAGAATAATGATGATGTTGTGGACCTTGCTGTGAAAGTCTTACAGGATTGTTTAAGACTCTCCAAGTAATCCAATTAATATTAAAAGGGAGGTCAATCTGCCCCTGTACACTGCACTGGTTAGGCCGCACCTCAAGTACTGTGTCCAGTTCTGGGCCCCTCAGTTTAGGAAGGATGTTGACTTGCTGGAACGAGTCCAGAGAAGGGCAACAAAGTTGGTAAGGGGTTTGAACACAAGCCCTATGAGGAGAGACTGAGGGAGCTGGGGTTGCTTAGCCTGGAGAAGAGGAGACTCAGGGGTGACCTTATTGCTCTCTACAACTACCTCAAGGGAAGTTGCAGACAGGCGGATGTTGGTCTCTTCTCCCAGGTAGCCAGTACCAGAACAAGAGGACACAGTCTCAGGCTGCACCAGGGGAGGTTTAGGTTGGATGTTAGGAAGAAGTTCAATACAGAGAGAGTGATTGCCCATTGGAATGGGCTGCCTGGGGAGGTGGTGGAGTCACCAATCATTGGAGGTGTTCAGGAGGAGACTTGATGGGGGTGCTTGGTGCCATGGTTTAGTTGTTTAGGTGGGTTGGATTTTTTGATGGGTTGGACGCAATGATCTTGGAGGTCTCTTCCAACCTGTTTTTTTATTATTATTATTATTATTATTATTATTATTATTATTATTAATCCTTGTATTTTGCAGTATCTGTCCTCTCTGTAAGCAAAACTGGTCTGTACATCTCACAGTAAAACTTTCATACTGTGAGACTTATTTAAGATGAGCTGCACATCTGTGTGTACTTTTTGAAGACACAGTTTTAGAGGTCATATGTTCAATACCCTTAAGATGTTGAGCAGTATGTTTCAGCCTATTTTAAATCTTGCAAATCTTTTTGCTGTTGTACTGCAGGTCAAAAGTGCAGACCCAGACAGGTCACTAGTTCCCACTTGGTGATAAACTGTACTACATGCTGTATAGGAGCTGCCATTGAAAAAAAGAGCAATGCCCATAGCCTGCTTAGAGTGGTTCTACCTCAACATAATCACTACTGTTACTTCACTTGTTCTAAAAAAATAATCACTTTAGAGAAGGTAGGAGGATAACAAACAGCATTTCTTCTTTCCTTTGGCTCCATAAAAAAGTCTATGCAGATTGTAGTTTAGAACAACAAGTCCACCATCTGCTTTTGTAAATCAGAGTCCAGGAAGAATTTGCTATTATAGCCCAAGAAGAGAAAAATCAATAAACGTTAATTTTTTCTCTCTGAGTGCTCACTAGACAATGTTTATGAAAAACGCTGACACCAACAATATGATAGGAGTCCATGCTTATCTGTACACACACACACACAAGAATGCATTACTTTTCCTGTTACCTTGCATTTGCTTTCAGAAAATTGGTATCCAAGGTGCTAAAGTACTTGCTCAACTCTCTAGGTTGATTACTTGGTAACAGAAATTACCAAGATGAAAGAAAGATTTATCAGCATAATTAATTATTTTTGTCTTGCATACAGTACAATGATGCCATCTACAGACCCCTGTAAAAACATTCCTAAATGCACTCAATTCAGTCTGTGAGGCTTCTCTCCTGGATATTAATTAATATGTTTATTTCACTGATTCTGACTGGAATTCTAATAGCTTAGCCACTGGATATCAGATCCCCTTTAACTGAAATAAAGGGGGGGAAAAAAGGCCTCTCATCAGTTCTGCAAAACCTGAATCAGGCCCTGAAACAATTTTTCAGTCATATAATACCATCCATTCACTTCATCTGCAAGCCAAATTATTTCCTTTAGTTTTGCTAGACAAAACAAACTGTTCCTTCATGTACTGATTTTTGTTATTTATTTATTTTTTTAATATTCAGACAGACTGACCAAATCCTTCTGAGGGGTAAACTGTTCTGCTACATCAGATATACATAATTTTAGCACACTATCTCTGGAGATTATCCCAACAAAAAACAGTTTCACGTGACAAATGCCAGGAAAAGACTAGTACTGTAATGCATACCCTCAGGCAGAGCCCCATATTGCTTTTAATTTCAAATATGATCCGAATCTTTGACAGGGTCTTCTTCCACTCAATTATCTCCATTTTAAGACAAAATACATGCACTCTGAGCTGGTTTGGATTTCGATTTACATTCCTTGTTTTTTCTTCTTTTTTCTTAACATTTGTCACATCCCCTAGGCAATTCCATTATCTGATCTGTCACTAACATTTTGCTCAAGATCTATATACTTAGCACTGCAAAATCTGCAACTGTTTATTTCTGGAAACATCATCCTAAATCCAGATGTATTTACTAGTTCATTCTCAATAAATACTCTTTATTTGTGGTTTTAGTGAAACTAGCATTGGAAATGTACTGTTCCGTACAATATCGGATGAGAGAGGGAGGTTCTTGCTGAGGTATCTGAAATGACTGTGTGCATGTAACTGTGGTGTTCTCCTTGCTCTGAGGTTGTACTTTCTTAATTAAAATGATGTAAATAAATTTAACATTCTTTATTAATAATCATAATATGACCTGCTTATGAAGTCAAACCTTGCAAAGTCATTATATTCACAGCCTCTTTTTCTCCATGGGTAGAAATATGAGAAAGGAACAGCACTCTGAACAGGTAGCACAGGTATAATTAATGAACATTGTGCCTGGTACTCTCCTGGTTGCATCTGTCCTGATGGTTCTGTGGATGAAAGGATATCAATGAACATTTTATAACTTGACTTTATCAAAAACTTTGAAATGGCCTCTCATAGTACCCTTATAGCCAAGCTGGTGCAATACAGTTTGGGTAAATGGACTGTAAGGTAGGTATAAAACTAGTTGGATCACTAAGTTTAATGAGTTGTGACCAGTAGAACAAAGTTTAATTGGAAACCACTTCAGTGGAGTCAATGGTGGGGTTGATGCTGTTCAATGGCTTTATTAATGACCTTAACAGTTAAAGGAAATGCACTTTCAGCAAATTTATGGGTGACGCCAAACTGAGGAAGAGACTACAGAAATGTGCTAGCAGGAATCCCTTCAAGTTCAAGAAAGGCAAATCTGAAGTCTTGCTCTTGGGAAGAATGATCCTGTCTCAGCACAGGCTGCGGGCTGAAGGGCTGGAAAACTCTGCAGAAAACTGCGAGTACTGGTGGACAACGGAATC
Source organism: Melanerpes aurifrons (assembly GCA_011125475.1). Classification (NCBI taxonomy): domain Eukaryota; kingdom Metazoa; phylum Chordata; class Aves; order Piciformes; family Picidae; genus Melanerpes; species Melanerpes aurifrons. The sequence goes on along the minus strand of WWNC01000050.1, from coordinate 2,459,293 downwards.
ATGTCAGCAGTGTGTCCTTGCAGCAGTGAAGGTCAACAGCATTCTGGGCTCTATTAGCAAGACTGGAGTCAGCACAGCAAGGGAAGTGATCGATTGTTTCTATTCAGCACTTTTGAATCCACACATGGAGCACTGTGTCCAGCACAAGAAAGACACACACGTACTGAAGGATTTTCAAGATAATCAGGATCTGGGAAACAAGACATACAAGTACAGTCTGTGAGAGGTCCATCTGCTTCATCTGGTGAAGAGGTAGCTTGAGGGCATCTTATTGCTGTCTACATCTAATAGGAGTCAGCTTCTTCTGAGATATGCATATTGATAGGACAAGAGACAATAGACACTATGTGAAATGAAAGAAATTCCACTATAAAAAATAGTTCAGAAGGAATTTCATCAACCACAGGAACAGGTTGCTTAGAGAATCTGTAGATTCTGCCCTCAGAGATAATCAGAATTCAAATGGAGATGACCTTGAAAAACCTGACAGAAGTTTTTCCTGGTCATAGGCAGGTGCTGGACCTCTGGGTGTTCCTTCCAACATAAATCATTCCATGACAGTTATGCAGGATTTCTGATGAAATTTTATTTTTCCTGTGTAATGAAGTTGTTTGTATCCATCTATTGAAGTGAGGAGATTCACTGGTTGGTTTTTTGTTAGACTTTCTGTCTGGTGGAAAACATTCCCAGTAGCATAAGAGATAGGTTTTACCACAAGAGGTAGGTTTTTAGACATAAATAAGAATGTTTTAATTATCATCGGTATTGGTACAAACTTTGAGCTCAGAAAAAAATTGCAGCTGCCAGACACAGCTGCTGAATGTAGGGTAGCCAAGATAAGATTTCTCATCCACTTGAAGAATGGCTGGAAGAATTGGCTTGAAGAATTAACTAGAAGATACAGTGTCAATATTGTCAGGAGGCCAGAAGGTGACAGTGATGAAGCAGAAGTGAAAGGAACTCATTTATGCAATATAAGTTTTTCAAAAATCCTAATGCATATGTATTGCTAAGCTTTCTATAAAAGGTGTGATTAGGTATATTCAGGTTCACAGCCTTTTAGGGATGACCCACTCTCAGCCCATGCACACGATAATAAACTGATGGATGCTTCTTAATTTTTCTAGTGATCATTAAGCATTAAATACTGCATCATTATGCATAATTACTATAACTTATTCTATTATCTAACAGTGCAGTTGCAAGACAAAATCATCAGAATCCAAGAAAGAAAAAAAAAAAAAAAGTGAAAATATCTGGTAAACACAATCTAATTGAACAGCCATTTCCCAGGTCATGTAATGAGTATAACTTCCATACAACTCAGACTAATCTGCCCTGATGAGGTTGCATCTGGAATATTGTGCCCTGTTCTGGGCTCCCAGTTCAAGAAGGACAGGAAATTATTGGAGAGAATATAATAGAGGGCCACATGGATGATTAGGAAACTGGAGCATCTCTCTTACGGAGAACAGCTGAGACACCTGGGGCTTATTAGCCTGGAAAAGTGGAGACAGAGATGGGATTTTATCAATGTAATCTAAAAGGTGGAGGTCATGAGGATGGGGCTGGGCTCTTTTCAGTGATGGTCACTGATGTGACAAGTGATGATGGATACAAACTAGAACACAGAAGGCTTCACCTGAACTTACTTTGAGAGTGCCAGAACACTGTAAGAAGGCTGCTCCAGAGAGTCTCCATCTTAGGAAGCTTTAAAAACTTGCCTGCATGCATTCTTGTGCAACCTGATCTAGGGATACCTGCAGTAGCGGCAGGGGGTCAACTAGATGATCTCCAGAGATCCGTTCCAGCCCCTACCATTCTGTGATTCTATTATTCTATGAAAACAAAATGCTAAACCTTCCAGCAAAGACAATGTGAGTTCGGAAGAGGGTCAACTGAAAAAAAAAAAAAAAAAAAAAAGATAATTAGCCTGAAATCATGAGTATCCAGTACACAGAGCCTGAATGTTTCGATTCAATCCCTGGTATATCTGATCTATCTGTATTATAATAAATTGACACTTGTGTGTTATTAGCATGCCCTGACAACAAGACAAACAGATGTGGAACAGACCTTGCTGATGCTAGTGAGATCTCAGCCTTTGAAACAGGATGACTGCAGCATATTGTTTATTTGGAACAGTGCCTAGAACTTCCTAACTCCCAAATTATGACTAGGAATTCTTTGGCAAAGTGCCAGTGCAAACAAATAAAAAATCTTCTAGAGACTGTTCTAACAACTCAATAGGATTTTCTAGTGATCAGGTACTTTCCTGACCACCATTTATTGTATATGTTCATATAAAAAAAACCCAAATACATACATATATTCAAATAAAAAGTAATGAAAGTGTATATTGATTTTGTGATTAGAAGTTCTGCTTGGTCAGCTGCATTGGAGCTGTTAAGTTCCCAGAAGCTCCAATGAAAAGCTTCAAGGGATCATTCTGCTTTACCCGTATTCTTGTTAGACCGCACTGGGAATTGCCAACTGGAAAGGAGGACACTTCAGAATAAATACCAGCTCAGCTTGTTCTACTGGGAACTTCTATTTCATACTATCAGTCAGGGTTGGAAGGGACCACAAGGATCATTTAGTTCCAACCCCCCTGCCATGGGCAGGGACACCCCACACTAGATCAGGCTGGACAGAGCCTCATCCAGCCTGGTCTCAAACACCTCCAGGGACAGGGTCCCAACCACCTCCCTGAACAGCCCATTATAGGGTTTCACCACTCTCATGGTGAAGAGCTTCCTCCTCATGTCTAGTCTTAATCTTCCCTCCTCCAGCTTCATTCCATTCCTCCTAGTTCTATCACTACCTGAGATCCTGAAAAGTCCCTCCCCAGCCTTCCTGTAGGCCCCCTTCAGATACTGGAAGGCCACAATTAGGTCACCTCGGAGCCTTCTCTTCTCCAGACTGAACAGCCCCAACTCCTTCAGTCTGTCCTCATAGGAGAGGTGCTCCAGCCCTCTGATCATCCTTGTGGCCCTTCTCTGGACACATTCCAGCATGTCCATATCTGTCCTGCAATAGCGGCTCCAGAACTGGACGCAGTACTCCAGGTGGGGTTTCACCACAGCTGAGTAGAGGGGGAGAACCACCTCCCTTGACCTGCTGGCCACACTTCTCTTGATGCAGCCCAGGATCTGATTGACTTTCTGGGCTGCAAGTGCACACTGAGTGCTCTTGTTGAGCTTTTTGTCCACCAGCACCCCCAAGTCTCTCTCTTCAGGGCTGCTTTCCAGCCAGTCCCTGCCCAGCCTGGATTTGTGCTTGGGATTGCCTCGACCCAGATGCAGGACCCTGCACTTGGTCTGGTTGAACCTCATGAGGTTGGCTTGTGCCCACCTCTCCAGCCTGTCAAGGTCCCTCTGGATGGCCTCCCTTCCCTCCAGCGTGTCTGCTGCACCACACAGCTTGGTGTCATCAGCAAACTTGCTGAGGGTGCACTCAATGCCACTCTCCATGTCACCAACAAAGATTTTGAACAAGATAGGTCCCAGGACTGATTCCTGAAGGACTCCACTTGTCACTGGCTTCCACTGGGACATGGACCCATTGGCTGGCACTCTTTGGGTGCAGCCATCAAGCCAGTGCTTTATCCATCTAGTGGTCCACCCATCAAGCCCATGTGTCACCAGTTTGGAGACCAGGATGTGGTGCAGGACAGTGTCAAAGGCTTTACTCAGGGCCAGGTAAATGACATCAGTTGCTCACCCCTCATCTATTAATCTTGTCACATGTTTGTAGAAGGCCACCAGGTTTGGCAGGCAGGATTTGCCCTTGGTGAAGCCATGTTGACTGTTCCCAATCACCTCTTCACTATTCTTCTGTGTCAGTAGTGCCTCCAGGAGGATCTGCTCCATGATCTTTCCAGGCACAGAGGTGAGACTGACTGGCCTGAAGTTCCCTGGTTCTTCCTTCTTACCCTTTTTGAAAATGGGAGTAATGTTTCCCCTTTTCCAGTCTGTGGGGGCTTCCCCAGGCTGCCATGACTTTTGAAATATAATAGAGAGGGGTTTAGCAACCTCATCTGCCAGTTCTCTCAGTACCTGTGGGTGTATCCCATTGGGTCTCATGGACTTGAACACTTTCAGGTTCTTCAGGTGATCATGAACCTGATCTTCACTTACGATGGGCAGTTCTTCCTCCCCATTCCTGCCGTTGTCTTCCATGACTCCAGGAGTGTGGCTAGAGGCCCTTGCAGTGAAGACTGAGGTAAAGAAGTCATTGAGAACTTCAGCCTTTTCCTCATCACTTGTGACCATTTCACCTGTTTCCTTTCTGAGGGGCCCACACCTTCCCTAGTCTTCTTCTTCCCATTAATATACCTGTAAAAGTTCTTAGTGTTCCCTTTAACCTCCCTGGCTAGATTCAATTCAAACTCTGCTTTGGCTTTCCTAACCAGGTCTCTTGCTGCTCGGGCAGCTTCCTTATACACCCCCTGTTCTACCTGTCCTTTCCTCCACTTCCTGTAGAGTTTCTTTTTAAGTAATAGTGTGTCCAGTAGTTCCTTGCCCAGCCAGACAGGCCTCCTAGCATTCTTTCCTGCTTTTCTCTTTGTTGGTATACAGAGCTCCTGGACACAGAGGTGGTGGTCCTTGAATACTGACCAGCTGCCCTGGGTCACCCTTCCCTCCAGGGCTTTGTCCCATGACACTTTGGCTATCAGATCCCTGAAGCAATCAAAGTCCACACACCTAAAGTCTAGGGTTGTAAGCTTAGAATGCGTCCTTCTGATTTCCCTGAGGATATTAAATTCAACTGCTTCATGGTCACTGCAGCCAAGGCCGTCTATGAGCCTCACATTGCTTACCAGCCCTTCCCTATTGGTGAGAACGAGGTCCAGCATTGCACCTTTTCTTATTGGTTCCTCTACCATTTGGAGGAGGAAGTTGTCTTCTATGCAGTCCAGGAACATCCTGGATTGCTGGTGCCTTGCTGTGTTGTCCCTCCAGCAGATGTCATGGTGGTTGAAATCACCCATGAGGACCAGGACTTGTGACCTGGAAGCTGCTTCTATTTGCCTGTGGAGGGCCTCATCTGCTTGGCTCTGCTGGTCAGGTGGCCTGAAGGAGACCCCCACAGTAATATCTCCTTCCCCTCTCTTGCCTTTAATTTTAACCCATACACTCTCAACCAGCTCATCATCCCGCCCCAGGTGGAGCTCCACTGATTCCATCTGGTTATTGACATAGAGGGCAACACCTCCTCTACTCCTTCCCTGCCCATTCCTCCTAAAGAGCTTGTACCCATCTATCCCTACATTCCAATCATGTGAGTCATCCCACCAAGTTTCAGTAACAGCCACTATGTCATGGCATCCCAGCAGCACAGAGGCCCTTAATTCATCCTGTCTGTTGCCCAAGCTGTGTGCATTTGCATAGAGGCACTTCAGATGGGCTGGCCCTGTCCTCCTCTTGTGCCAATTCCCCTTGATTTCCACAGAGTGTCTTGGTGCATCATTCATGGCTTGCCTCAGGGCAGTAAGTTGAGAGCCCTTACTAGCTCTCCATCCCTCTGCCTCTGGTGAGCTGCCCCTTACTGGCCAGTCACTGGCCAGCAGGAGACTATTAACCCCTTCCCCCTTCAAATCTAGTTTAAAGCCCTATCAATGAGCCCTGCCAATTCCTGCCCCAGGACCCTTTTCCCCCTCTGGGACAAGTGTGTCCCATAAGTTATTTTCAGCTCTGTTGCCTTGTAAACCAAGCCATGATTGTAGAACCCAAAGTCCTCTCGATAGCATCAGCCCCGGAGCCATGAATTGTCCTGTTGGCTCTTCCTCAATGTTCCCTGATCCATCGCTGACAGTAGAGGGATAGCAGAGAACAAAACTTGAGCTCCTGATCCCTTTAGCAGTTGCCCTAAGGTTCAGAAGTCTCTTTTAATTGATTGTGAGCCTCTCATTGTTGCATCGTCACTACCCACCTAAAAGACCAGAAGTGGGTAGTAGTCTAAAGGACTCACAAGGTTGGGAATTTTACCTACAATGTCTCTTACTTGGGCACCAGAGAGGCAGCAGACCTCTCTATGAAATGGCTTTGGTCTGCATATTGGGCCCTCTGCTTCCTTCAGTAGGGAGTCTCCTATAATAATGACCCTACAAAGTTTCTTTCCCTGATTAGTTTCGATGGCTGGCCTGAGGCAACCAGTCATTGGTGCAGCTTCTGACCTTCTTGAGTCCTCATCCTTACCAATGACCTGTTCCTCCTGCAAAGACTCATACCTATTCTGTAAGTGCACTGTAGGCAGCATGCTGCTCAAAGTAGCACGCTTGCTCTGTTTGCATTTTTTCAGTCAGGCAGAGACCTATTCCCATTGGCCCTGCTCATGTGGGTTACTACATGGAGGCTGACAGACATGCTGATGGGAGGGTATCAAACTCCCTGTTCCACTAAGAGTTACTCCCTGCTCTGGTTTTATAGAGGTTAGATTATGGAAATAGTCAATTTTCCTTTTGCAGTCTCTTATAGTTATTAGCCTTTCCACCTCTTCTTTTAGTTCAGCCACCATGTTCATCTGATCCCTGATCTATTCTACAAGCAATTGGAGGCTGTCTCAAGGTCATCAGATCTTGTCCTTATGGGCATCTTCAACCTGCCAGATATCTGCTGGAAACTTAATTCAGCAGAGAGGAGGCAGTCCAGAAGATTCCTGGAGTGCATGGAGGACTGCTTCCTGATGCAGCCATTAAGTGAGCCTACCAGAGGCCAGGCTCTGCTTGACCTGCTGTTCTCCAATAGAGAAGGGCTGGTGGGAGATGTGATCATGGGAGGCTGCCTAGGGTGCAGTGACCATGAGATAGTGAAGTTTTCAATATGCAGAGTGTTAGGGAGGACCACCAACACAACCTTCACCTTGGACTTTGTGCCTGGCTAGCTCAGTTGGTAGAGCATGGGACTCTTAATCCCAGGGTTGTGGGTTCAAGCCCCACGTGAGTGCATTCCCTTTGGGAACAACTCAGGTGCCTCAGTTGGTAGCACATCAGACCCTTAATGAGAAGGTTGTGAGTTCAAGCCTGCAGTGGGCAGTAGTGTCCTCCCTACTCTAGTCATGAGGTCTGTGGTGACAGGTTGGACTCGATGATCTTTGAGGTCCCTTCCAACCTTAGGAATACTGAAACTAGACTTCCGGAGGGCAAACTTCAGCCTGTTTAAGAAACTTATTTGTAAAATTCCCCGGGTAGCAGCCCTCAAGAACCAAGGGGTCCAGGCTGGTTGGGCCTACTTCAAAGAGGAGCTCTTGAAAGCACAGGAACTGGCAGTTCCCATGCACCGAAAGATGAGCCGGCAGGGAAGGCAACTGGCCTGGGTGAGCAAGCAGCTCCTGGAGGATTTAAGGGGAAAAAAGAGGCTGTATCACCTTTGGAAGGAGGGAAAGGCTTCTCGAGGTATGTTTAAGGAAGCTGTTAGATTATGTAGGAAAAAAATTAGGGAGGCAAAGGCCCAGTTGGAACTGAAGCTGGCCACCTCTGTGAAAGATAATAAAAAGCATTTTTACAAATACATTAACGCTAAAAAGAGGGGCAGGAAGAACCTGCACTCCTTATTGGACCTGGAGGGGAGCACTGTGACTGAAGATGAGGAAAAGGCTGAGGTCCTGAACACCTTCTTTGCCTCAATTTTTAACAGCAAGGCAGGAGTTCAGGACGAGTGGCCTCCTGAGCTGGGAGATGGGGTCGGGGAGCAGTGTAATGCCCCAGAAATACATGAGGAATTAGTTTGGGACCTGCTGAGCCACTTGGACACTCACAAGTCCATGGGACCAGATGGGATCCATCCTAGGGTGCTGAGAGAGTTCGCAGATGAGCTGGCCAAGCCACTCTCCATCATTTTCCTCCAGTCCTGGTTCACCGGTGAGGTCCCAGATGACTGGAAACTGGCCAATGTGGTCCCCATCCATAAGAAGGGTTGGATGGAGGAACCTAGAAACTGAAGGCCAGTCATCCTGACCTCAGTGCCAGGGAAAGTGATGGAGCAGATTATCCTGGCAGCAATAACTGCGCACCTGAAGGATGGCCAAGGGCTCGGGTCCAGCCAACATGGATTCAGGAAGGGCAGATCCTGCCTCTCCAACCTGATCTCCTTCTATGATCAGGTGACTCACCTGGTGGATGTGGGGAGGCCTGTGGATGTGGTCTACGTGGACTTCAGCAAGGCCTTTGACACCGTCCCCCACAGCAAACTGCTGGCTAAGCTGCCAGCTCGTGGCTTGGACCGCAACACTCTGTGCTGGGTTAGGAACTGGCTGGGGGGCTCAGCCCAGAGAGTGGTGGTGAATGGTGCCACATCCAGCTGGTGGCCAGTCACCAGAGGCATCCCACAGGGATCAGTGCTGGGCCCCATCCTCTTTAACATCTTCACTGATGATCTGGATGAGGGGATTGAGTCAGTCACCAGCAAATTTGCAGATGACACCAAGTTAGAGGCAGATGTTAGTCAGTTAGAGGATAGAAGGGCTCTGCAGAGGGACCTCGACCAACTAGACAGATGAGCGGAGTCCAATGGCATGTCATTCAACAAGTCCAAGTGCTGGGTGCTGCACTTTGGCTACAGCAATCCCAGGCAGAACTGCAGGCTGGGGTCAGAGTGGCTAGAGAGCTCCCAAACAGAGAGGGACTTGGGGGTGCTGATCAACAGCCTCCTAAACATGAGCCGGCAGTGTGCCCAGGTGGCCAAGAAGGCCAATGGCATCCTGGTCTGCATTAGGAATAGTGTGGCCAGCAGGAGCAGGGAAGTCATAGTGCCCCTGTACTCTGCATTGGTTAGGCCACACCTTGAGTCCTGTGTCCAGCTCTGGGCCCTTCAGTTTAAGAAGGACATCGAGACACTTGAATGTGTCCAGAGAAGGGCAACAAGGCTGGTGAGAGGCCTTGAACACAAGCCTTATGAGGAGAGGCTGAGGGAGCTGGGATTGTTTAGCCTGGAGAAGAGGAGGCTCAGGCGTGACTTCATTGCCCTCTACAACTACCTGAAAGGTGGTTGTAACCGGGAAGGGGTTGGTCTCTTCTCCCAGACAACCAGCCCCAGAACAAGGGGACACAGTCTCAAGCCGCACCAGGGAAGTTTAGGCTCGAGGTGAGGAGAAAGTTCTTCACCGAGAGAGTCATTAGTCATTGGAATGGGCTGCCCGGGGAGGTGGTGGAGTTACCATCCCTCGAGGTGTTCAAGAGGGGATTGGATGTGGCACTTGGTGCCATGGTCTTAGTCATGGGTCTGTGGTGACAGGTTGGACTTCATGATCCTCGAGGTCTCTTCCAACCTTGGCCATGGTTAAGTCATACGGTTTGGTACTTTAAAAAATGTATATCTACTTAAGGAATCAGTGGCTCAGCTGGTAGCACGTAAGACCCTTAATGGGAAGGTCGTGAGTTCAAGCCTGCAGTGAGCAGTAGTGTCCTCCCTACTCTAGTCATGAGGTCTGTGGTGACAGGTTGGACTCGATGATCTTTGAGGTCTCTTCCAACCTTAGGAATACTGAATTACTGAATACTGAATACTGTGATACTGTGATCTGCTCACACCTAACACAGGAGTTGTTCCTTCCATCCTCCATATCAAGTGCCAGGCTCCAAAACTCACTGCAGCCACCTACCCGAACATCTGCATGCTACTGTGTGGTCTCTGTTTGGGTGCCCATTGTTCTGCTACTAGCGTTTGTCCAAGTAGTAACCATCTTTCAATCACCACCCTCTCCACCCCACCCCACCCCTTTTTTTTTTTCCCCCCTGTCAGTGAGAAGGGTGAGCTGAGCTGCTCGTTGCTGCCTTCTCTCTCCGCTGCCATGCGCTGGGTAGAAGCATCATTCAGCTATGTGTGGAACTGAGTGACTGGTATAGAATATAATAATTTAAACTAATTTGTTTCTGAATTTTAAAAATCTAATGAGCAATTGCAAGTGGACTGTTCAGTGGATAAACTACTGTTCAGTGGCTTGATATTTACATCCAGAGGGTAGGGGCCAATGGCTCAAAGCCCATATGGAGACTGGTGACAAGTGATGTCCCTCAGGGGTCAATACTGGGACCAGTATTGTTTAATACTTTTATCAATGATATAGACAGTGGGATTGAGTGCACCAACAGCAGGTTTGCAGACAACAGCAAGCTGAGTGGTGTTGTTGACATGACAGAGGGACAGGATGTCATCCAGTGTTGTAGTGTGATGGTTTGAGCCACACACATTAATAAAAAAAATCAGCCGAGTGCAGTTGGAGAAGCGAATTAAGCTGTACTTTACAAACAATAATGGAATGCAATGAATATATACAAAAATATACATTATTTACAATATTATGCAAGTATTTACAAAAAGAAAACAGCACAGAAATCCTCCCTGGCAAAGGAGACCACCTCACCTCCCCCAACCCTCTCCCAACACTTTTTCCTCTGTTAATTAGTAGAAAAGAGAAGAAGAGGAAAAAAAATGTTAGGGGAAATTCAGTTAGCTCAAAGTGTTGTTAAGAAGTTAGTTTTGCTTGTCTCGAGTTTGCTGATAAGCAGCCTCTGTCCAGGACAGCATGCATGCCAAGAGAAAGACAGAAGATGGAGTGACTGAGAGAAAGGAATGTGAGAGATATTGTTATGGTACATCTCACATCTGACCAATGAAATTAATTTAGAATTAATAGTTGTTTTCCTTTTTACACCCAACTGTTCAGCTAGAGAATTTTTACAGCTATCTTTTTCTTAAAGGCTCAGTATAAACCGTCATATCCAGAAGGACCTGGTCAAGCTGGAGATAGCCTTGGGTGAACTTCTTGCAGTTCAACAAGAGTAAGTGCAGGGTCTTGCACCTGGGCTGGAACAATCCTCAATATCAATACAGGCTGTGGGATGAGGTGTTAGAAAGCAGCCCTGCAGAAAAGGTCTTGGAAGTTCTGGTGGATGTGAAGCTAGATATGACCAGGCAGTGTGTGATTGCAGCCCAGAAGGCAAATAACATCCTGGGCAGCACCAAAAGAATCATGGCCAGCACATCCAGTGATTCTGACACTTTGCTCTGGTGAGATCTCCCCTGGAGTACTGTGTCCAACTCTGGTGCATTGCAAAAGAAGAACGTGGACCTGATGTAGTGGATTCAGAGGAGGGCAACAAAAATGATCTGGGGGATGGAACACTTCTATGAAGACAAGATGAGCTTGGAGTTGTTCAACCTGGAGAAGAGAAGGCTTAAGGAGACCTAATAATGGCCTTCCAGCTGTTAAAAGGATTATAATATTTCCTTTAATAATAAATTATATGGCAATAATAATCAAAGTATTAATAACCTTTCATTAATATGAAAATTACCAAAACTTACAAAAATGTTCGATGTATGGTTAGAATATATCTACAATGGGAATGTACAGTATTTGGGCAACTATAAAAATTTAACTATTTTATGCAAATCAGAAGGAATATAGCAGAAAGAGAACACCCCAGAAGCAAAATGGCACTCGACCATAGTGGGGGGGAGACTCAACAAGAACCGTTATGTCAAAGAGGCAGTGAATTAATTACTCACAACTAGTTGTACCCAGGTAGGGAGAACTGCTGCTGTGTATTACAGGCTTTGGGGCACTCATGCACAAGGCATGGCAGGTTGCCAGCAGGAATGCCACGTGGTTGTCGATAGCTGGTCTGGTTTCAGCAGACGGCGGGCTGTCACTGCTTTTCTGCAATGGATATTTGCTTTGTCCTGAATTGAGGCAAGGCAAAATCCTGGTTGCAAGGGGAAGCAGGCTTGGCTCCGACTCCTAAGCTCATGGCTCATCTCTTAGCTTGTGGTGTGTATGCTCATTGCTTTATCCCAGGCGTAGGACCAGGCAACTCGAGGCTATGCAACTTGAGGCAGTTTGAAGCCAGACAAGGTCCAAGCAGGTTCAAGCACACAAGGCTTCAGCAAGGCTAAACAAGGCCTGAGCAAGGCACAGGTGACTAGAAATCGGCCTGTATATAAACCTTGCCCGAGACTGATTGGACCAATAGGGCACTGAAACCAGCACATAGTTACATGGGAAGGGGTTCTGCCAGGCTGTGGCCAAAACACATACCCTTAACATAGATACAGGGTTGTTTGCCAGACATGCATGGTCCTGTCCCTTTTGTTTCTTTTCCTGTGTTACCCTGGTTATCTGCAGGAAGAAGGGTAAAGAAGGACACCATGTCTAGACACCTTAGAGTCTGCCTGGGTTGTGCTGTGAACGTTTGGCCCTACCATGACAGCAACACCTGAATGGGGCCTACAAGAAGGCTGGAAAGGGACTGTTTACAAAGGCCTACAGTGACAGGATGAGAGGCAAGGGCTTGAAATTAGAGATGAGTAGGTTTAGGTTGAATGTTCAGAGGAAGTTCTTTGTAATGAAGGTAGTAGAACACTGGAACAGATTGCCCAGGGAGGTAGTTGAAACCACATCCCTGGAGGTATTCAAGGCCAGGCTTGACAAGGCTGGGGTCAGGGGGGATAGAGAGCAGCCAGGCAGAAAGGGACCTGGGGGTACTGGTCAATAGTAGACTGAACATAAGCCAGCAGTGTCCCCAGATGGCCAAGAAGGCCTGTATCAGGAATAGCATGGCCAGGAGGAGAAGGGAAGTCATTGTGCCCCTGTACTCTGCACTGGTTAGGCTACACCTTGAATCCTGTGTTCAGTTCTGGGCCCCTCAGTTTAGGAAAGATGTTGAATTGCTGGAATGTGTCCAGCAAGGGCAACAAAGCTGGTGAGGAGTTTGGAGCACAAGCCCTATGAGAAGAGGCTGAGAGAATTGGGGTGCTTATCCTGGAGAAGAAGAGGCTCAGGGGAGACCTTATTGCTGTCTACAACTCCCTGAAGGGAGATTGTAGCGAGGTGGGGGTTGGTCTTTTCTCCCGGGCAACCAGAACCAGAACAAGAGGACACAGTCTCAAGCTGTGCCAGGGAGGTTTAGGCTGGATGTTAGGAATAAGTTCTTCATAGAAAGAGTGATTGGTGATTGGAATGGTCTGCCCAGGGAGGTGGTGGTGTCACCATCACTGGGGGTGTTTAGGAAAAGACTGGATGGGGTGCTTGGTTCCATGGTTTAATTGATTAGATAGTGTTGGATGATAGGTTGGACTCAATGATATCAAAGATCTTTTCCAACCTGTTTAATTTTATTCTATTCTACAAGTAGAGGCTCTGAGCAATCTTCTAGCGGAGGATGCCCCTTCTAACTGCAGGGCACTTGGTCTAGATGACCTTTGGATTTCCCTTCTAACCCAAACCATCTATGATTCTATGATCACCATGAATAAACAAAAAGCTATCAACAGGGGAGGCACATGGCAACTTCTACAAGAATATTTAGAAAAAATTCAGAGTACACAATATAATTTTTTATCTATAAATTAGCAAATGTCTTCCAATTCATTTGACAGACTACTCTTGCCCTCATTTTAAGCAGGACTGCTATGATAAACAATACGGGTAGAATATTCCCTGTCATACATAAAAGAGGTGGCTGCTAATACAGCTTTATATGTGCAATACCATTCCATTTGAAATAATCCCTTTATTTGTAGATCTAACATGTCCCATAATCTTTCAAAAAGGCCAAGCCAGAACTGGGATGGAATTTCCATGAGGAAAAATAAGGGATGCAGTTGGAAATTTTGTAAGTCAGTTAGTTCACTGCTAATAAGTACCATCTGTCTCAAAGGATTGTTTTCTACCTGTTTTTTCTTGAAAAAGGATGAATCGAGAGGCCCTTCTAAAACTAAAAAATGAAAAGCTTTTAAAAATACAGCAAATGAAAAATGAACTTACTGTTAGTCTCCTTAATAAAAGTCGTTTTTCTAAGCTGCAAGGCAATTACTATCAATACCATTATTCCTGATAATGTACAGATGAAAACACTATGCACACATAATTTTTTCAGCTACAGCTTGTGCTCTTCTTTTCAAGCAGGGATGTAGCCCCACTCTAAACAGTGATTCTATTTCCTTTGAATGACAAAATAATCCAAAGCAACATTATGTGGATGGTGATCTGCATGTGATGCTTTTTAGAAAGAATCTACCCAATCTAATTCTACCACTTAGTGAAATCAGAGACATGTATGAAGCTCCTATAGACTCAGATGACCAAAATCCTCAGAGGAATGTGGTTGTAGCATTTTTTTTGCAGCCATGAGTTTGACTGTTTACTTAAGTTCCTACATAAGTACAAGGTGTCCTGGACTCCATACTACCTAGCTTTAAAACAGTTCAGTATATACAGAAATATATATGCTGGACAGTGAATTGCAGTCATATCACTGAATGCAATACTGATATAGTCACCAACAGCACCATTGATGGTTTTCATTAATCTTTTTCAAGAAGGTAGTTAAACAAATACTTAATCCAATGCTAAATAATGTGTCTATTCCCATTATTAGGCATCACCTTCCACTTCTTTCCTTCCTTTCTCCTCTGACAGAGTGAAAATGTCTTCTGTCACTGTGGGGTGACTGAAGTGGGGTGATGTCCAGTGGGGTTTGGGGGTTTAGGGTGGTGTTTTGGTGGTTAATCCTATGATGGTAACAAACTGTGAGTCGCTGCTCTGCCACTAGCACCTGCAACCAATCAGGGAGTGAAAATACACTTAAAACCAAAGAATACTGATACCTTTGCTCCATTTTGGAGCTTCTCTCCCTCTGATCAGAAGTTGGTGGACTGGCAGTACATGATAGTGCTATTGCATCACCAGACTACAGTGGCAGAAATCTTGGCAGAAAGAGAAAACGTAATAAACATTTCAAAGTTACAAGGTTCTTCTTGGAGCTGCAGAAAGTGACAGGCTTGTCAGTGCAATCATAACTGAAGCATCTAAGTAAAAAGGAGATAACTAAAAGTCAAGTTTACAAATACTGCATATGCATTTTAAGAAAGAAAGTCCTCCCCAATGATCAGTAGGTTGGCTATTAAAAGAACTGTCAGAGGGGAGAAAGTGACTTTTTTGTTTTGTTTTTCTTCCTAAGGGCAGAAGAAAAACTTCTCACATTAAACATTTAAGAACCTGTCAGGACTGAAAAGTAAACAAACATGGCTAGCATTCTCTGTGCTGCAGTGTAAATGTTTCCCAAACTGCAAATATTTAGCTGTTTTTTAAAAAGGGAGCTATGTTTTTGGCTTGCAGACACAAAAAGAAGTAGATGCCACACTAGCATATATACTGTGTTGTCTATTTTAAATTTCCCATAGAATAGAATTAACCAGGTTGGAAAGGACCTTTGAGATCATCAAGTCCAACCTATCACCCAACACCTCTTATCAACAAAACCATGGCACCAATTGCCTCATCCAGTCTCCTCTTAAATACCTCCAGTGTACTGTTCAGAAAAATTACAATAAAATTATAACAATTTCTAGGTACTTCTGGATTGTTTTGTTGTGATCATTTTAAATTATGATGATTTTTTAAAATTTAGATCACTAACCTAAAGACTAAGACTTGAATATGCTTAAGAAGTTGTGATAGTTTCAGGCTTTCTTGGCCAATTAGATAGAACTCTCCAGGTCACTTTCTGACAGACAGCTTTCTAGCCACACTTCCCCAAGCTTGCAGCATTGCTTGGTGCTGTTGTGACCCAAGTGCAGGACCTGGCATTTGGTCTTGTTGAAGCTCATCCTATTAACATTGGCCCATTGATCCAATCTATCCAAACGAAAAAGTGCAAACAAAATCAAAACCAATGCTTTCAGTTCTATCCACATAGGTACATTGTCCACAATAGTTACAAGCCAGACTGAGGAACAAATCCAACAGAGAGGGATAACTTAGTTCTGCATGGCATGCTTCAGTCTGGTCCAAATTGTTGTTTCAGGCATACATCTTTTAGTAACTTCACCAATAGTCACAGGGGCAAGGCAAGTGTTAGAAGAGACGTGGCCGGAGAGATCACTCCAGACCCCTTTCTAAGTCTCCCCTTCTGCTCTATGGA
This sequence comes from Melanerpes aurifrons, assembly GCA_011125475.1. NCBI lineage: Eukaryota > Metazoa > Chordata > Aves > Piciformes > Picidae > Melanerpes > Melanerpes aurifrons. The sequence goes on along the minus strand of WWNC01000050.1, from coordinate 2,443,368 downwards.
CTAAACAAGCAGCACAAGCTTTCCTACAGCTGCTTCTATGTCACAGGAAGAGCTCCCACCTTTGTTTTCACAAACTTAACCATTTTGCTTACTTCTGACTCTTAAAATAAAGACAACAGGAAAAAGGGAGGGAAACAGGGAAAAAAGGTGGTGGGGGGGGGGAAACCACTGAAAAATCACCCAAGAAACCCCAAAACTAAACCTATAGTTTCAACCGTCACATGGTGCTGAAGTCCATGGTATCTGATAAGATTAATTTGCAAGTCCTGAGGGAACAGACATATGAAGTTGCTAAGCAGTTTTCCATTATATTTGAAAAGTCATGGCAGTGTGGTGAAGTTCCCACTGGCTGTAAAAGGGGAAACATAAACCTCATTTTCAGAAAGGGAAAAATGAAGATTCAGGGACCTACAGGCCACTCAGTCTCAACTCTGTGCCTGGCAACATCATACAGCAGATCCTCCTGAAAATTCTGCTAAGGCACATGAAAAATGATGAAGTAGTAGCCAACATTATCTCACCAAAGACAAATCATGCCTGACAAATTCGGTGACCTTCAATGACACAATAGTATCTTTGATGGACAAGGGGAGAGAAACTGATGTTTTCTACTTGGACCTGCGCAAACCATTTGACACTGTCCCCCACAACACTCTGGTCTCTACATTGGACAGATATGGATTTGGTACATGGACCACTCAGTGGAAAAGGAATTGTCTTAATGATCACACTCAAACAGGAACAATTGATGACTTCATATTTAAGTGAAGACAAGTTACAAGTGATGTTCCTCAGGGGCTGGTGTTGGCAAAATAGACAGTGAGATTGAGTGCACCCTCAGCATATGCTAACACCTTTAGCTGACAACACCAAGCTGTGTGGTGCAGCTGACACACCTTAGAGAAGGCCATCCAGAGGGATCTTGCCAAACTCAAGATATGGGCCAATGACAACCTCACGAAATTCAACAAAGTCAATGCAAGGTCCTTCACCTGGGTCAGGGCAATCCCAAGCACAAATACAGAATGGGCAGAGAATGGATAAAGAGTAGTCTTGGAAGTGCTGGTTGATAAGCTCAACATGAGCTGGCAATGTGTGTTTGAAGCCCAGAAATCCAAGGGTATCCTAGACTACACTAAAAGAAGCGGTCATGGTAGGGCCAAACTGTCCCAGCACAAACCCAGACAGGTCCTAGAATGTCTAGATATGGTCCCCCTCTCTGCCCCCTCCCTCCCGCAGGAGTTGCGGTAATGTGGGAAAAGGGACAAAAGAACAGGCCTCAATGTGCCTGGGTAAACAAGTCTCCTTTTGGGTTAAGAACATGTGTACTGGCCACTGCTTCTCTCTGCCCAGGCCTATGGTTCTGCCTTTTATGTCCACAGCCTGACAGAGTCCCTTTTCACTGGGTAACTGTTTGCTGGCTTCAGTTGCCCCATTAGCCCAATTGAATCTCAGGCAAGTGATATATACAGGCTGAATTGTATTTGCCTGGCCTTGGCTGCTTGGACCTGCCTTGCCTGAACTGCCTTGCTTCAAGATGCCTTGCCTTGAGTTCCCTGGTCCAAGACCTGGGACAGAAGCCACAAACCTTACTCACTTGCAAGCCAAGAAGCCACAAGACTTATGATCCACGCCTCACTTCCCCTTGCAACTCAAATGCAAGCTGTGCCTCAGTTTACCCAGGGAGATGCAAGAGCCCTTTGCGAGAATGCATTGTACCGCCTACTGGCCTGCTGGAGCCAGATCAGCCTCAAGGCTGCATTGGCACCCTTATAGCCTTAACTGCTAATTATTACAGCAGCACCCCCCTTATTTAGGGTAGAACCCTTCATGAGTAATTAATTAATTGCCTTGTTGGTTTAACAGTTCTTGTTGAGTCTCCCCACCCCATAGTGGAACGCCATTTTGTGCCAGGCGAATTTCTCATTCCATGTTATTCCTTCTGGTTTGCTTAAAATTGTTAAAATTGTGATAGTGCCTGGGTATTGTACATTCACACTGTAAATATATGTTACAGCCACACATCAAATCTATTTGACAAGTTTCTGGCAATTTTTCATATTAATAAAAAGTTATTAATTATAAATTCACAAATTCTATAACAGAAGCATGGTCAGAAGGTCAAGGGAGGTGATTCTCCACCTCTGCTCTCATGAGACTTCACCTGGAGTATTGTGCGCATATCTGGAGTCCCTAATATAAGAAGGGCACAGACCTAGCTCCAGAGAAGGGCCAGAAAGAGGATCAGAGGGGTAGAGCACCTCTTCTATGAAGACAGGCTGAGAAATTTGGGGTTGTTCAGCATGGAGATGACAAAGCTTTGGGAAGACCTTATGGGATTTAATTGAATTAATTCAGAAAATAAGGCTACTAATGCTTGATAAGCAGGATGATCAATTAATAAAAGGAATTAATTTATTTTATTAATAATAACTTTTCTGCACCAAATGTTAATAAACTTATTTACAATTTGTTTAGGTTCGGGTATCCAGTGGGGAATCACTTACACAAAACGTTGGTAATACTAATGATATGAACACTTTAGATAGAGGAAGGATTCAATCTAGAGTAACTACACTCCTGATATCAAATTCAAAGTGGAAGGGAGAGCGAGGAGCCGCAATTCCTGACTCAATAACAAGGTGGGTCTCCTTTGCTCCCTGGTGGAGCAAAGGCAGAGGGTGAGAAGGAAATTAATGTCCAATATGCTTTATGAAGTCAATAATCAGAATCACTTATTAAGCAATATTCAGTCTGGAGATTCTGAATCAGTCCAAGACCTGGTGTTGAGAGCAGTGGGCAGGAAAGTTTATAATCCAGAATTCTGTTCTTGGTATAATTTTTGTACAGCCAAGGAAAAGTAAAAATAAGACCCAAGCACATTGCCTGACACTGAAAGTGAAACTGGAGTACACGTGGTGGATAGTGGTGGAGGGGGATGGGCTAGTAGCACACACCTCGCTGGCTGAAGACGAGCCAGAATCAAAGGGAAAAATGGGGCTGGGTTACTGAAGAACCCCTCTATTTAACTGCTTTTTTGAAACAAAACTGACCACTGGCAGAAAAGTGATTTGAAACTTAACCAATCACCTTCTGGGCATCAGCACAGTGGTGAACAGTCAGGATACCTGCCAAACAGGTTTGGCTAGCTTTTTACTGGTACATGTTTCCTTTTGTCTATCTCCCCCAGCTTCTTAGGGATCTTACTGAAACCTGTTTTGGGCCTAGTCATGTCCAACCAGGACAGGGAGTCTTTCAGTATTTGAAGGGAGCCTGCAGAAAAGCTGGAGAGACTTTCTACAAAGGCATGTAGTGATAGGACAAAGGGTAATGGTTTCAAACTTTAAGAAGCTAGATTTAGATTAGATATTAAGAATTAATTCTTCCCCATGAGGTTGGTAAGCCACTGGAACCAGCTACCAGAAAAGTTTTGGAGTCTTCAACCAGAGAGAGTTCAAATCCACATTGGATGGGGCCTTGAGCAAGCTGGTCTGGTAGGAAATAGAATAGAATAGAATAGAATAGAATAGAATAGAATAGAATAGAATAGAATAGAATAGAATAGAATAGAATAGAATAGAATAGAATAGAATAGAATAAACCAGGTTGGAAGAGACCTTCAAGATCATCGCGTCCAACCTATCGCCCAACACCACCCAATCAACTAACCCATGTAACCAAGCACCCTGTCAAGTCTCCTCCTGAACACCTCCAGTGACGGCGACTCCACCACCTCCCCAGGCAGCCCATTCCAATGGGCAATCACTCTCTCCGTGTAAAACTTCCTCCTGACCTCCAGCCTGAACTTCCCCTGGCGCAGCCTGAGACTGTGTCCCTGCCTATGGCAGGTGGGTTAGAACTAGATAATCTTTAAGGTCCCTTCCAACCCAAACCAGTCTATGGTGACCACAAGTATATCCTACAAAAAAATCAGTAATGCATATATATTGAAATGCAGTAAAAAGGAAAAAAATATATAGAAAATTGCCTAAGACATTATGCAGAAAATTTCCTAATTTCTCTAAAATTATGACCAAATATTTGAGTAAGAATAGCAACTGAAATTTCAGTACCTATAGTAGTTAAGGCAGAGACAGAGAATTCTCTTTCTGTGGGCATAAGCTGATGATAATTAAAGAAGATTATTTCTGATACTGTAATATTGCCTGCTTATAGTAAAACATGTTATATTCTCAAACTATAGCTTCACAAGTCAAGAGGAAAGTCAAGATGCATCTTATTTTTGCAGAAAATGTTTTATATCAGTCTTAAAAACAGTAAAAGATATTTATAGTATCATACAACTTTAAAGAAAAAAAATATTTCATATTAAAATTAAAATGTGCTTGCACACAATACACATTATCTAACACTGCCTAGCACAATGTTGTGCTGGTGAATCTGGCAAGGTGCTTCAAAGTTCTGACTCATTGGAGTTGCAGCTCCACAATGTGGCCAGTGTGAGAATATATTGAATGAGAGAGACATTTCCTATGATTTCCCAGCTGCTATATGAATACATTCCCCAGTTAGACATCAAAAACCTTTTCCATAGCCTTCTCTCTCACCAGAAAAAATCACAAGCTAATGCAATCTACTAATGGACTTCTTTTCCAATATTACCATCAGGAAGTTGTAATATTAACTTCAGGAAAGCTAGTGGGTTTTTCTATCCTGTAAGAAGATGGTATCCTTATAACAGACTATACCACAAAAAATTAGTAAATATAACTGTTATAGTATCAAGAAAGAAAAAAAGATACATCTGCCTAGTAGAACAGCTTTTCATTCTTCAGGTAAATTCATGGACTGATAAGGAGAGAAACTGTATATTTTAAACACTTTAGATATGATTTTTTTTCTAAGGGAGCAATCTGCTAAGCAAGATAAATATATTACTTTGAATTACGTGTCACTGATCATTTAATTCTCTTACACTTATTTTTCTTATGGTGATATTTTTTGGTTAGCATTTGGTTTTGACTTCGTTCGGGTTTGGATTGGGGTTTTTGGTTGTTGTTTGGTTGGTTGTTGTTGTTTGGGGTTTTTTTGAGAAGCTTAAAGGTAAATCCATTTAGTTTATTAGTTTTAGTATCTATGTGTGCACATAATTTTGTTTAAGTTAAAAACTGGACCAGAGATCTAGATTCCAGTATTCCCTGGGGTTTACTAGAAACAATTCAATCCATCTTTTATTCAATATAAGTACTTATTGAAATGAACTATTAGAATAAATGCATTAAAAGTTCCTTCACACTGAACAGCAAAAGTGATGAACGTTCTGAGAGTTTAGGAATACATTTAATTCTGTGCTACTGTTGCTGAACTGATTCATTCAAACAAGAAAAATTTTGAACTGGGAAATTACAGTACAGTTAAGGTTGCCAGTTTACATTATTTTATTCCTAGTTAAACCTTTCAGACATTCATAATTTGACCATAAAGATTTGCTCTGCCCTGAGGCTACTGTGACATATATTAGGCTGACAATGTGTTCTCTATTCAGCTTGCTATGTCTAGGGAAGAAATATTACACATTATGCTGAGTCTGCTTGCAAAGTCTGACAAGGGTATAAAGTTAAGGATCCAATGACAAATTTATCTTGTCTTTTCTTATATCAGTTGAAAATTCTCTGTAAAATTTCAGTCACTCAATTTTAATTAGCCTCAAGAGAACTAAAACTGCAATGATACATAATCAGAATACTTTACAAGCACAATTTAACTGATATTTATTATACCTCAATAAGGCAGGTATATAGTATTTTCTTTACTCAGGAGAAAAAAAAAAAAAAAGGCCAAATGACTTGCAAAAGGCTGCTACATCAAGATTAAGACCAGGCCTTTTCTGAAACAACCATATATCCATTCTTCTAGATTATACTTCCTTGCACACTTACTAGTCAATCATATTTTTCATTCATAACTTTTTTGTATCACTTATTAGCATGCAAATAATTTTATGAAGGAAGACTTCCCTGCTCCTGTTGGCCACACTATTCCTGATACAGGCCAGGATGCCATTGGCCTTCTTGGCCACCTGGGCACATTGCTGGCTCCTGTTCATCCCACTATCAACCAGTACGCCCAGGTCCCTTTCTGCCTGGCTGCACTCCAGCCACTCTGACCTCGGCCTGTAGCACTGCATGGGGTTGTTGTGGCCAATGTGCAGAACCCAGGACTTAGATGTGTTACATCTCATGCCATTGGACTCTGCCCATCTGTCCAGCCTGTCAAGGTCCCTCTGCAAAGATCTCCTACCCTCTAACAAATCAACACTGCCCCATCTTGGTGTCATCGGCAAATTTATTGATGATGGACTCAATCTCCTCATCCAGATCATCAATAAAGATATTGAACAAGATCGGGCACAACACCAGTCCCTGGGGGACAACACAAGTGGCTGGCTGCTAGCTGGATGTGGTACCATTCACCACCACTCTCTGGGCTCGGCCCTCCAGCCACTTCCTAACCCAGTGCAGAGTACACCTGTCCAAGATGGTGCTGACAACTTGGTCAGGAGTTTGCTGTGGGGGACAGGATCAAAGGCCTTGCTGAAGTCCAGGCAGACTACATCCACAGCCTTCCCCACATCCACCAGGCAGGTCACCTGATCATAGAAGGAGACAGGTTGGTCAGGCAGGACCTGCCCATCCTAAATCCGTGCTGGCTGGGCCTGATCCCTTGGCCATCCAGCAAGTGCTGTGTGATTGCACTCAGGATGATCTGTTCCATAATCTTGCCTGGCACTGAGGTCAGGCTGACAGTCCTGTAATACCCTGGTTCCTCCTTATGGCCATTTTTGTGGATGGGCATCACATTGGCCAGCTTCCAGTCATCTGAGACTTCTCTGGTGAGCCAGGACTGATGAAAAATGATGGATAGTGGCTTGGCCAGCTCATCAGCCAGCTCTCTCAGCACCCTAGGATGGATCCCATCTGGTCCCATGGACTTGTGGGGGATCCAAGTGGCTAAGCAGATCTCTAACTACTTCCTCCTGGATCACAGGGGAGCTATACTGCTCCCTGACTCCATCTGCCAGCTCAGGGGGACAGTTGTCTAGAAGACAACCAATCCTGCTATTAAAATTTGAGGCAAAGAAGGTGTTAAGTACCTCTGCCTTTTCCTCATCTTTTGTTACAGTATTCCCCTTCATGTCCATTAAAGAGTGGAGGTTGTCTGTCGGAAAGCATGCACAGATTCCCTTGTTGGTGAAGCAGGAATCATTTATTGGTACAGAACAAGCAGCTTATGTAGGTAAAATCGAGCAGGGTAAGCAATTCCCTGACATTCTTGCACCACTGCTGCTAATTGAGTTTTCTCCTTTGATATGCAGCTGTCCATTGTTATCTTCATCCCATATCAGGTTGATCTTCTCCAGCATGGAGGCATGTCCTTCTGTCTCACACTTCAGGTTGTTTACCAAGGTCAGCCATTCTTTATCATCAAGCCATCCTTCCAGTATCAGTGGCCTGTTGTTCTTTCTTGTCCTGTAACCTTCCATAGATACTTTCTGCTTTCCTACAACTCCCCATTTTTATGTTGTTTAAAACAGCAGCCATCACTTGTAGCCTGACCATCCTCATATTCCTAAAAGCTATTATTACAAATACCATTAACACTACAATCACAATACAATCACTACCAGGATTCCACCTATAACCCACACATGTAGATTCAGACCTGAGAACCAATTTTTTTGATTCAACCAGCTAAGATCTTTGTTCAGTGCTTGCCATGTTGAATCAATCCGCACCTGCTGTATATTTGCTAATTGCAGTTCCAGCTGATGCTTCAATGTTTGGACATTATATTTCAAGGAGCTATCGAAGGCCCCTTGTAAATGTGATCTTACTGAGTTACAATCATGCTGAGAGTCATTCCAAGACAAGGATGTTACACACATATCTTTCTTATGATATTCCCAATCACACTGCAGCATCATATGGGTCTGCAAGGCAGCTTGTTGGTCTTCTAACCAAGCAATGCTGGCCTCAAGAGCATATTTCCTCATCTATAGCTTCCTGCATCTGCAAATGATTTGTCACATTGGTTAATAAAGTTCTCACTGTGTCTGCAGTTTGTATGCTCTCTGTCAAAGCTGTAACTGAAGCAGCAGCAGATGTTAATATTATCACAGCTGATATTATAGCAAAAATTAACCATCCCAGAAATTTTTTTGCCCTTTTTCTAGAATCTTTTAGTCCCTGGTCTAATAGCCTGATAAAATGGTCCAATCTATTTTCACTCTCCCATCCTCTTGTCATATTCACTGGAATCCATACCTCTGCACTTCTTTGGAAAGGAATAATCATGCTCCGCTGATCAATGTCTTTATCAATAATACAAGTCTTAAAAGTAATATTGCTACAACTAAGATGATATATGCTTGATTCATTATAGGTTATACAATCAATGTCTATTCCTAATACATATGGGTGGGTAGTTGTGCTGGGTTGAGGCAGCCCCCTTCCCCACTACTGGCAATAATAAACACTCAGACAAACGGATTGCAAAAGTGATGGAAAGTTTAAATAAAAAGCAGTGAACATTTACAGAAAACCAAAAGCGCAGTGACAAAGAAAAATCCCAAAACAGACCCAGAGAGATCCCATCCCCACCTGACAGTACACCCAAAACCCTCAGGGCTCCTTCTTCCACCCCACTGCTAGGCTAGTCTCAGCTGGCCAGGTCTGAGACTGCCCATCCCCCCATGGCCTTGGGCCTAGCCAGGTGCAAAGCCAGGAGGCATCTCCCCAGTTACCGGCTGATGGAGGAGGAAGAGAAGAGGAAGTGCTAGACTCCGCACTGGATCTTATACTGGTGCAAAGAATTGTGGTACGAAATACTACATGATCTTCTCCAACATGGAGGCAAGTGTCCTCCTGTCTCGCACTTCAGGTTGTTTACCACGGTCAGCGCTTCTTTATCATCAAGCCATCCTTCCAGTATCAGTGGCCTGTTGTTCTTTCTTGTCCTGAAACCTTCCATAGATACTTTCTGCTTTCCTACAGTTGTCCTTGCCCCTCCTCTTGCCATTAGTATATTTGTAAAAGCATTTTTTGTTGTCCTTCACATCAGTGGCCAGTCTAAGCTCTAAATGGGTTTTTTCCTCTTTAATTTTTTTCCTACATGACCTTGCAACATCCTTAAACATTTCATGGGTAACTTCTCTTTCCTTCCAAAGATGATATTCCCTCTTTATCCCCTTAATTTACTCAATTCACTGCCCATCCAGGATGGCCATCTACTCCGGTGCTTCATCTTCCAGCACATTGCCACAGCCTGTTCCTGTGCCTTCAAGATTTGTTTCTTGAAGTAGGTTCAGCCCTCCTGGACCCCTTTGTTTTTAAGGGCTGTTTCCCAAGGTACCTTCTGAGTTAGTTCCCTGTGTAATCTGAAGTCCACACTCGAGAAGTGCAGAGTGGAGGGTTTGTTGCTGCCCCTCTTAGCTTGAGTGCGTATTGAATACTCAATTATTTCATGGTCACAGGACCCCAGTCAGCCTCCAACCACTGTTATAATATAGATGTTTTATTTACCTTGAGCAAAGCTTCCAGGACAAGATGTAAGCAGGCAAAGATGTTTGTTACATTATGCAGCAAAGTTATATAGTCTATCAGAAAGCATGTGTGTCACATCATAATTGGTAATTTTCTACTGGCATGTGTGTGATTAAGGCATACCATAGGTCAAAATAAAACAATATTTTAACACATCCAATCAAATTCTGTCCAATTTCTCTCCTCCAGTTACAAGATATTTGCATTCTTTTCAACCCTTCTCCCACAAACCACATCTCCCACTGGCCCTTCTCTATTGGTAAAAAGAAGGTCAAGCAAAGCCTTACCCCTGGTAGGCTCACTCAGCAGCTGGGATAAGAAGTTATCCTCCATGCACTCTACGAACCTTCTAGTCTGCCTCCTCTCTGCTAAGTTCCCAGCAGATATCAGGCAGCTTAAAATTGCCCACAAGAACAAGGTCTGGTGATCTTGAGACAGCCTCTAGCTTCATCAGCCTCTTCATCCTAGTTGGGTGGTCTATAACAGACTCAGAATCACAGAGAGTCACAGAATCACCAAGGTTGGAAGAGACCTCAAAGATCATCAAGTCCAACCTGTCACGACAGACCTCATGACTAGACTGTGGCACCAAGTGCCACATCCAATCCCCTCTTGAACACTTCCAGGGATGTCTGCCTTGTTGGTCTCCCCTCTAATTCTCACCCCCAGGCACTCAACCTGATCATCCTTGATCTCTAGTTCCATGGTGTCTAGAGCCTCCATGATGTACAGGGCCACTCCTCCATCCCTTCTCCTTTGCCTGTCTCTCCTGAAGAGCCTGTAGCCATCAATTACAGTGCTCCAGTCATGTGAGTTGTCCCACCACATTTCTGTGATGGCAACTACATCATAACTTTCCTGCTGCAGCAAGGCTTCCAGCTCCTCTTGTTTGTTACCCATACTGCATGCATTAGTGTACATGAACTTCAGCTGGGCTGCTGATTTCACCCCTGACTCCATCTTACCACCCTCAGACTCCTGTCTGGGGGGACTGGTTTCAGCCCCCTACCCCTTCAAATCTAGTTTAAAGCCCTGTCGATGAGGCCTGCCAACTCCCTTCCTAGAACCCTCTTCCCTCTGTGGGATAGGCTATTCTCATGTGCTAGGATCTTTCTCCCCCCTCTGAGATGGATGTACTCCATCTGTTGATAGCAGACCTGGTGCCATAGAAAGTTGCCCAAGATTGAAAACCCCAAAAATCTGTTGGTGGCACTGGCCTCTGAGCCACTTGTTAATTACACCTGCTTTCCTGTTCATTTCAGTATTCCTTCCTGCAACTAAGAGTATTGATGAAAATTTACCTGTGCCCCTGATCCCTCAACCAGTTCTCCCAGAGTCTTGAAGTCCTTTTGGATTACTTTTGGATCTCTGGTTTCAACATCATCGCTCTCTATCTGCATAACTATTAAGGGATAGTAATCAGGTGACTGTACCAGACTAGGCAGCCTTCTGGTAACTTGTCTGACGCATGCCCCAGGAAGGCAGCAGTCTTCCCTGTTGGAAGGATCTGGGGGACACATGGAGCCCTCTGTTCCCCTCAGGAGGCAATCACCAATAACAGTTACCCTCCTCTTTTTTTTAAGGGAACAAGTCCTGATTCAGGGGGCAAGCTGTTTGGCTGTAGGCAACACCTCAGATGGTGTGTCTTCTGTCATCTCATTCCTTTTGTCTGAACATATGAAAAATATCAATTCAGGCTTTGTTTCTGTGTTTCAGAGAGAGTGAAAAAAACCCTAAGTAACACTGAAAAAGAAGAGATAACCTCTATCACACTATCATGTAATACGTCATGTATTATATACATATGTAATAGCATAAAAATATAATTAGAAAAAGAAATCTTCTCTAAAGCCTTTAGAGGCTGTGCCCAAAATTCATCCCAATTTAGAGAGGAGAAGGGGGGAAAAAATCCACATGGCTGAGCATTCTCATAAAACTCAAAGTCTGTCAATGAATATTTATCTTTATTCTCTTGCCTGGAAGGGAGGCTGCAGACAGACTGAGCAAAAACACTTATTTCTGTCAATGAAGTTTACTAATCAAGTCCATCACCAGAAATCTTCTTACCGCCAGCTGTCATTCACATGACAGGTAATTTCAATATATCAGCAGAGTGCCAGCTGGCAGGGGGATAGAAATGACAACCTTCCTTGAATGGTGAAAAATATTTTCAGCAGAATTAGCAAGTCTGAGATGTCTGGACATGTTTGGGGATACGAGTAAGGGCAAAGGAGGGCTGTATTTGAGCAAATAGGCATATTTATTCTCTGTCTTCTTATGAAATAGAAAGTAATTTTTCCATATTGCAAAAAGTATGCCATTCATAGGTAACAATGTTTTACCTATTTGACAGATTACCTTTATTCCTATATGTTTATTTCAGAGAGTTATTTTACTGTCTCATGTGTTTAACTCTCAAAATTTTCAACTTATCTCTATTTCGCAGCATAACAGATAGCCTTTTCTTTGGACTTCTTGCCACCACTGTGACTTTCCTTTATCTCCCTTTCTTTCAAAATCTTGAGCTCTTACTTTGTTTCTTCAGAATCTCCTCATTCTCTGCCACTTTTACCCTGCTGTGAATTCATCTGAATTCAAATCCCCTTAGAGGTGTAACTCTAGTTGTCTTAAAAATTATCTGCTCATGGATAAAACTTGTATTTTGAGAATTTCACCACCAGACTTCCAAGGTCCAACTTCCAGTGCTGCAGAGCAATCATGTGAGACTTGCACTGACTTTACTAGGAGCTGAGTGTATCAAAAATTGTTGAAAATCAGCCTCACAGTCAGAGTGTAGGCAAATGAAAACTGGACTTTCTCATGATATTAATTTTGTGCATTTCTTTTATTTGTATTTAGTTTTGAAAGTGTCTTTTGAATATTTGTTTTCAACCCTGATCTTTTTTTTCCCATCAGTGCTCACAAACTCCTCTACTGAATTTTCATAGGCAGAATCTGGTTTCAAGTGACAAAATGAAGTTAATTGGAATTCTGCATCCTGCTTACTGATTTTATCTGCACTGTATAATAATTATATTCACTAATAAAAATAATCTTGTAGAGTTAAAAATGTAGACTACAGCATATCTGTAGTTTCTATTTTCCCCAATTCCCTCAAAGTGAAAATATATTATCTCTATATTCTATATCTGAGCAATATTACATACTAGAAAGCACATGAAGTTTTTAGAAATCTGACAAAAGAGGTAACTCATACAAGGATAAATCGTATCAGTTATTTCTTGTGCTGCAGATTACATTACATAGAGAAGAAACTATGTCTAGATTAATGTTTTCTATCACATATCTGCCCTGTCCCATCTGTTTCCTACAGAGTAAATATGATCCCACCCTCACAGATCAACATAGGCTGGACTGTGAAGAAACAACGAATTTTGAGCAACGTCTGGATTAAGTATCATTTTGCTCCCCCAACAACATCTTAGCATGCTATCTATAAATGTTGAGGATGTCCCAAGGCATATTTTGATAGTTCATTTATATACACTTTTGGTAGGTTCAGGGGCATAAAGTAGCAAAACAGCTGTCTTCAACCATTCAGAGCACTTTAACATTTCACTAAAAATGCCCTGAGGTGTCCTAATGTTACTATGGTATAGGTTTTTAATTTTAAGTTAAGATTTCAGTAATGAGAGGCTATTTAAAACCTAATACCACCTTTCCATTTTTAGATTATTTAACATCCAAAGCATAAGATAAAATAGCAACATTAATAGTGTTCCTTCTTCCCTCAAGGAGTTCTTAGCTTCTCTGTATTAATTTTTGGAAATGTAAAGCTGTTATCAGCAAAAGAATAAATACACTTCAAAGCTGATTTCAGAATAATATAATTAAGCAGCTTCTGAATATTAGTCCCATATCTTTCTATTATTCAACATTCTTTATCTTCATGCACAAAGAAAAAAAAAGTAAATAAAAGGAGTGTGATTCACACAGTCACAAAATTAATACTTGCTTATTGGACTTTCATATATACAATATAACTGGTATGTTTGATTGAATGTTCTAGTTGATTAAGCAGAAAATGAGACTGAAATAAACCAGCATCCACAAAACCCCACCAAAACTCAGTAGAACTGTACCTATTTATATCAGAACTTAATTCAGCCCTTCATTTTATTCACAATAGTTAGAAAATAAAAAATTATTAGAATGGTTATAAAACAACTCTTTTAAAAGAGATTAATAGGATTCATCTGAGCAAATCTAGAAGTCTACAATTTTACTATCTATATGTAAAATAGTTGTCTAGGCTTTCTCAACAGAGAGGAGATTTACAGGGTACTTTTTACCCTAGAATTGGTATCTAGAGTGGAATTCGGTTGCCTAAACAAAAATCTATGTAGCCGTTCAAGATGCCATAGCACCAATATCTGAAATATTTCCATGAGTCTGGCAAATATGACACAGAAGTGGTCAAACACCTAGGCAGCACCTAGAGGTCAAGCAAGATAGCTTTGGCATCTAAAATAGCACACTTGATGCCTGTATTTAGGAAAGTGAATCTCATCTCCAAAGTAGATATGATGAATTGAGTTCTGTAATACCACTTTTCTCACTTGACTCTAAAGGAAGCTTCATCACTACTGGCTAATGAGGTACACTGCACGGGTCTAAAATTACACAATGTTTATCACCCTTGGTGTTTGCTCCAACAGATTTTATTTATTTTGAAATATGTAACTTACAAAATAATAAAACATCACAAAAACACCAATATTGCTTTGAACAGAAGAGTTTTCTTAAATTAAAATATTTATCTATCAACTCCAAGATATAGATAGTTACACAAATAAATTCCTAGATCTACAAATATATAGAAGGATAAATAAATTTTTACATCTACCTGTAGACATGTAAACAATTTGAAGACAAATGTCAGCAGTTTCCAAAAAGGCCGGGACACTGTATTTAGCTGTAGGTTTTGACTCTACAGTGACATTTACTTTGCTTTATTTGCACAGAGACATTTACACAGACTTGGGTTCACCCTTTGAGGAACTGTCCCTGGATTCAGCTTGGAGGCATCTGTAAAACTGTTTTTGTCACATTCCATTTATCTGACACCATGATAGCCTTGAGCAACAAGTACAACTGCATCACCTGAAACAAGAGCATGTCCATCTACATCAGCATTTTGCTGGACTACTGGGGTAGATACTCAGCTCCCAGCTCTTCCACCATAAACTCTAAGACACATGAGGATTTCAGATTTTCTGTTCAACTATAAATCCTTTGGAAATTATTTCATCTATAGATATTTTTTTATTATCCAACCCTCACTTCATGCTCTTTCTATAGGCTCTTTATTCCCTAATGACACTGAAATAATGCTGATTAATATGTCTCCTGATTTGTCCAGCTATTGTAGATCAGAGGAGTACTGCTGAGCTCTGTGTGTTTGTTTGTGTGAGTGAAGAGGTCTGCACCAGCTGCTGAAGTAGGACTGCAGTCTGTATGCCTGTGTATCAACAGGAGACTGAAATCTGGGGAGAACTGCTGGGCACGAGTATCTGAGTCCAGCTGCTGGAGGGGTCCAACTTTTACACACAGAGAGATATACATGAATCTACAGAATGCATATATCCTCTATGTGTGTATATCTATATATGTATATATACTTTATATATATATATACACTTTAGATATTTGTATGTATGCATGTACTATTACTAGTAGACCTCCACCTTGCTTAGCTAGAGAGGGGAACAGGAAGAGGCCACTGATGATACCTGTGTCCATGTGAAGTCGAGTCAGTCATCAGCAAGCTTGCAGATGACACCAAGTCAGGAGCAGATGTTAGTCAGTTAGAGGGTTGATAGGCTCTGCAGAGGGACCTCGACCGACTGGATAGATGGGCAGAATCCAATGGGATGGCATTTAAGAAGTCCTAGTGCCGAGTGCTGCACTTTGGCTACGGCAATCCCATGCAGAACTACAGGCTGGGGTCAGAGTGGCTAGAGAGCTCCCAAACAGAGAAGGACCTGGGGGTGCTGATCGACAGCCAACTGAATATGAGCCAGCAGTGTGCCCAGGTGGCCAAGAGGGCCATTGGCATCCTGGCCTGCATTAGGAATAGTGTGGCCAGCAGGAGCAGGGAAGTCATTGTGCCCCTGTATTCTGCATTGGTTAGGCCGCACCTTGAGTACTGTGTCCAGTTCTGGGCCCCTCAGTTTAAGAAGGACATTGAGACACTTGAACATGTCCAGAGAAGGGCAACAAGGCTGGGGAGAGGCCTTGAACACAAGCCTTATGAGGAGAGGCTGAGGGAGCTGGGATTGTTTCGCCTGGAGAAGAGGAGGCTCAGGGGAGACCTCATTGCCCTCTACAACTACCTGAAGGGTGGTTGTAGCCAGGAAGGGGTTGGTCTCTTCTCCCTGGCAACCAGCACCAGAACAAGGGGACACAGTCTCAAGCTGCACCAGGGGAGGTTTAGACTCGAGGTGAGGAGAAAGTTCTTCACTGAGTGAGTCATTAGTCATTGGAATGGGCTGCCCAGGGAGGTGGTGGAGTCACCATCCCTGGAGGGATTCAAGAGGGGATTGGACGTGGCATTTGGTGCCATGGTCTAGTCATGGGTCTGTGTTGATAGGTTGGACTTGATGATCCTCGAGGTCTCTTCCAACCTTAGTTATACTGTGATACTGTGTGAGTGTTTTGACTGTCTGCCTGCAGACTGTGTGGTGTGCAGTCTACATATATCTGTCTGTAGTGCATGTGTGTTCTCTGCACGTGTGTGCCTACATGGAATACATGCTTAGCCTTGCTGTTGGTTGGATTGAAGGCCTAAATCTGCAGCACCCTCAACTCTCTTGAGTTGTCAGATCCAGCACAAAATTGTACACTAATAGATAACTTTCCTGTTCTGTTTGCTTTTTGCTTTTTTTTTCTAAATTGTTCTTTAATACCTGGTCTTAGCCTGTCTCATCTTACCTGAATATATACCCTTAAGTACTGTCTTTATTTAAGAAACAAAACAAAACAAAAAAAAACGAAACACCACCAAAGAAAGCAATACTACCCTCTACCACCACCCCACCCTGAATGACGAAACATGCTACAAGACCTTCCTTTATTCTGCTGCTCAATGATATTAGCACCTTCTCAGGATTTGATCTAGTTTGTATGGTTGTAGATTTTGGGGAGGTAAATGGGTATATGAGAGGTCCACTTTGAGGCTCTAATAAAATACGTTTAATATGGCATTTGACCTTAAAGGTATCTAACTAGTGGCATGCCTCCCTGTTTTACAATAGACTTAGCAGTGCTTTGATTCCACTGTGAATCAAAAGGTTAATACATGAACATCAAAGCCCCTAAACTACCCATTTATGCAGAACAGTATCACAGTATCACTAAGGTTGCAAGAGACCTCAAAGATTATCAATTCCAACCTGTCACCACAGACCTCGTGACTAGACCATGGCATCAAGTGCCACATCCAATCCCCTCTTGAACACCTCCAGGGATGGCAACTCCACCACCTCCCTGGGCAGCCCATTCCAATGACGAATTACTCTCCCGGTTAAGAAATTTCTCCTCACCTCGAGCCTAAACTTCCCCTGGGCAGCTCCCTCAGCCTCTCCTCAGAGAGCTTGTGTTCAAGGCCTCTCACCAGCCTTGTTGCCCTTCTCTGGACATGTTCAAGTGTCTCGATGTCCTTCAACTGAGGGGCCCAGAACTGAACACAGTACTCAAGGTGCGGCCTAACCAATGCAGAGTACAGGGGCACAATGACTTCCCTGCTCCTGCTGGCCACACTATTCCTAATGCAGACCAGGATACCATCGGCCTTCTTGGCCACCTGGGCACACTGCTGGCTCATGTTTAGGCGGCTGTCGATCAGTACCCCCAGGTCTCTGGCAGCGCTCCAGCCACTCTGACCCCAGCCTGTAGTTCTGCACGGGGTTGCCGTGGCCAAAGTGCAGCACCCGGCACTTGGACTTTTGAATGACATGCCGTTGGACTCCACCCATTTGTCCAGTCGCGCAAGGTCCCTCTGCAGAGCCCTTCCACCCTCTAACTGACCAACATCTGCTCCTAACTTGGTGTCATCTGCAAATTTGCTGATGACTGACTCAACCCCCTCATCCAGATCATCAATGAAGATGTTAAAGAGGATGGGGCCCAGTAGTGAACCCTGGGGAAGCCACTGGTGTCTGGCTGCCAGCTGGATGTGGCACCATTCACCACCACTCTCTGGGCTCAGCCCTCCATGCAGAGTAATATTAATGCATCTGAGGTCACAACAAGTATAAGCAAGAGAGAAAAACAGCATAAACCCTGCTTCCATTAATATCAATCACCTGTTAAAGCAAATAAACAAAACCTAAACCAAAATAGCACCGTCTTTGTGTCCCCATTGTTACATGAACATACTCATAATACATTTGTTGTTACTTTCTTCATTTTGGCTTCAGAAACCTGGTTTTCTGGGGGGGTTGTGGTTTTGTTTTTTATTTTTTGGTTGTCTGGCGGTTTTGTTAGGGGGTTGGGGGGGGGTTGTTTGTTTTTGTTTTCTGGGATTTTTGTTTGGGGTTTTTTTGCACAGTTCCAGCACAAGGATGAATCTCATCTGTAATCTAGCAAATATCCAGCCTGTTGATTTAGGGCACTCTCTTTGTGACACAGAAGAAACAGGGCTGAAATTTCTGAAGCTAAAAAGGTTACTGAATCTAAATGCTGCAAGCATTATACAATTGTATATCAAGCCTCTACTCCCACTATTTTCACAGATGAAAAAGAAGCAAAGTCAAAACCCTTTGTGGTAGTGAGAAAAAGTTCAATTCTCCCCCCACACATGAACCACAGCTAACTTAGTCAGAGAAGCAAATGGGAAGGCTATATTTTACAAGCCGAATGAAATGCAATGAATATATACACAATATACAGTATTTACAGTATATACAAAAATATACAGGAAAGAATGTAACACAGAAAACTCCCTCCTGATGGAGGAGGATTCCCCCCAAAACCCCCTTTTCCCCCTTCCTCCCTTTTTCCCAAAAGGATTAGAGAGAAAATGGATATTAAGGGAAATTCTGTTAGTTCAAAGCAGATGTTAAGGGAGAAACAAGATGCACAGATATCAGTACTTTGTACCTGACATTTCTGTCTGCTTTCAGCTCAGGGCACCTATAAACTGTTTCTAAATATATGCTCTAAGAATTTATCCTCTAGAATTTGTCTAAGTACACCTTCAGTCCTAATCAATTTTCATATGCACAACTTTGTAGGTAGAGAAGACATTTAAGATTTTGGCAAATGTTATAAGAATTTCTAATGAAACTCTTGGCTGTTATTTCAGTGATAAGAAAAATGTTAAATTTTCTACTGTGCTATGAACATACACTGAATACACCACCACAGCAGAACCATTGGAAACCATCAAAAAGTATCTCATTAAGCTTTTCACAAGCACAAAATACTGTAAGCCTTGAGTACTTTTATAAGACATTATATAATCATCAAAAACCATAATATACATTTTGGGATGCATAGTTGAAAAAGTAGGAAAATTATTCTAGATGTTAACATGATGAGGAAAGAAATTCTAAATGTCTTAGCATAAAAATGACCCATACTTGAAAATCAGAAAGGTAAATAATCTACAAACTGATTTTCAGAGAGGTCTCCAATATAACAGAGTCTGAAAGGTGGGAGGAATAATTTTAAAAATTTTAAAAATATATAAATATATAATTATTATTGTTGTTGCTGTTATTTTCATTATTTTATTTTCAGTATTGCTATCATTATTATGGTTGTTATTAAAGATAATAAGAACAATAACAATAATAATAATACATACCTTAAATACTTTTGACAGCCTTTGAAGAAAAAAATTATTTACTATATTTATTTTTCAAGCAATGTTGCAGATATGAACATATATCATGTAATATTCAAACAGTATATTTTCTTCTAAGAGAGAAGATGGATAGCTCAAAAGAAAAGAAAAGAAAAAGCACAATAGAAAATAATAAAGACTAGTATGTTATCATGTTTAGTGTTCTGATACTGCAGAACTATTACTTGTCATAAATTTATCATTTTATGTGCCCATGAAACCATATAACCATCGATACCGTTGTAGTGTTTTTTTTATAATTTTGTTTGTTTGTTTGTCCCTCTTGAAGTGGAGAACCCAGAACTGGATGCAATATTCCAGGGCAGAGTAGAGGGTGAGGAGAACCTCCGTCAATCTGCTGGACACACTCTCCTTAATGCACCCCAGGATACCTTTGGGCACATTGCTGTCCCATGGATAACTTGTTATCAAGCAGGGCTCTCCATGGGGCTGCTCTCTAGCAGATCACCTCCTAACCTGTACTGGTCTTGCAATAGTTAGGTAAAACAATCATAAGCACTAAAAATGTTCTTAAAAACTTACATCCTTAGCTATTTCAATTATAAACAGGCAACTGTTTCACAACATTTTGATATACATTCCCAATGTTCATATAAACTTGAATACAAGTACATTATAGAGATTCATAATTTGCAGGTATAGTATTTTTTTTTTCTTGTCTTTGATTTATTCCTTTATATAATAATACATATATTCCAGTTTTTGGAAGATGGTCAGGAATTATTAGTATGTGCTGAAATTTATTTTTCCCTAAGTAAAGGGATAGACCCAGTAGGAAGAAGAATGGGAAGAAGATAAGGAAAACTATTTTTCAAAATAGGTTTTATGACTTAACACTTTCTTGGCTGGCTTTTATAATTGGTGATTGATAATTCCTGCTGTAATGGAAGCAAACCTATAGCTGAAAAACTAATAATAGCAAAATTAAAAAAGCAACATACTGCAATTAATCACAAAAAGACCTTCAATTCATAAAAAAAATAGGCACTAAGCAAAGAGACTTGAAATTTTCAAAACCTAAAGATATCATACAAATATTTTAATAGGAATCTTCTGAGTGCATTTTAGTACCTCAGAATGTTTTAGCTAAAAGAAATTGCACACAGACTGACAAAACATCAACTTTAGTATTAATATTCTCAAGCACGTGATTTGAGAATAAATTCCCACCACTGGCAATTTTTCAAGTAATACTTTACTACTACTGTGTGAACCTCACTCCCTGAAATAACATAGAAAATACTTAGAACCACTTGAAGAGTTAGTTGCATCTTCATGTGTTAGTATTTTTAGCATTTCTTTCCCAAGAAGGCTGACATTTAAATGCCATATTTTTTGTATTTATTTCATGTGTCCTGAATGATGCTTCATCTTTTAATATTTTAATCACCAACAGTAATTTAATTAATTTCACCAAAAGTGAAATTAATGATGTGGATGTCATCTAACTACTATTAAAGGTTCTGAGAAAAAATTATATTATTTTCCATGACAGCAGGAAAAACAGGCCAGGACTTTAACAGGAAAAGATTGATCTTGTGGATCCTTTATTACTTTAATAATTTCCAAGTGTCTGTCATAGTTTACAAAATAAAGAACAATTTTTTTCTGTAAATGTTTTGTATATAAGAGAACTTAAAGAAGACTTCTGTGTTTCTATAGAGAGTCAGTATACTTATTAATTCTATTACAGTGATACTTAATTCACTGTGTAATAAATGGAATGTTGCCAGTATAAAATACACAGAACTAAGATATGTGAAGCTGCCATAAACCACCATTTTTTTCTCAGACACAACTATCATTTATCTCTCATATTACCACTATTACTTCTTTCTATTTCTTTCCTAGAGTAATCTAATCTTTCTCTCTTTTCCTTACAAAATTTCACTTGTCAGTATCTATGGTGCCAATATCATAACAAAATGACACAAGATAGTTAACTACTAAACAGACCCAAAAATCCATGAGCATGCCACAAGTTGATATAGTTGTGTGATCTCAGCAGGAACTTGCTCCATTCACACCCCACTTACCCTGGCTGGTCACACTGTTCTGACTGAGCCTTTCTTAGTGCTGATTAGAGTTAAAAATATATGACTGTTTGACATACTTTGGTGTATGCTTGCCACATGTCTCAGAATAAATTCTGACTGTGATCCAGCACTTCTCTACCTTTTCTTGGAGAGCTACTACCTAATCAGTTCATCAAGTTCATTCACAGCACTTACTTCTGTCTATCTATTGGACCTTTCCCTTTTAGATTTAATTATTTGTTTATATGTTAAGATAATTTAAAATATTTAGTGCTGCTCTCCACTTCACAAGCCATTAGGGATGCTACAGAAAAGTGTGGACAATGTGACAACGGAAAAATAGTAGGGAAAAAACAACCAACCTACATTAGATAAAGCCTGGTGACTGAGGAATGGCATGTTATGTGTGAGTAATGTAGCATTTGAAAATTACTGTAAGAAAATATCAGCTGTGGCTTCCCATTTAGAGAGGAGATGCAGAATTAAAAAAAAAAGATAGCTCAGAGTGTAATAAGTAGTACTACAAAGTTTCCTATTCCATATTGTCCATTTGATTAGCACTGTGACCAACAGCCATTAATTGATCTACATAAGCATGATATCTTTGAGAAATGAATGTTCATGCAGTACATATCTCAGTTAACATCCTGTTTCACTGGGACTTAGATTTTCTTCTCTGTTTGCTCTGTCAACGTGAAACCCAACTCTTGGGTAGGCCTAAAAAATCTCACTCCTAGTTTCACTTTCGTAAATTAAATGCATGCCAAGGGCACAGTCTAAGGGACGCATGCAGTTTTTAAGTAAATGTGAGAATTTCAGGCTACATATGACTCATGATTTTTCATTTCAATCCAAAGATGTAAATACACCAATTGTGTGAAGAAGAAGAAGAATTAAGAACTAAAACTTTTTTTTTGTTCTCTTTAATTTTCTTGGAGGGAAGGATTACTTTCCTTTAATATGGTGTCACATTAGGACTATTTGTTTTACACTCTGCTTGCAGCATTCACTGGCTCCAACAAGCATATTTAATAAACTGTCAAGGAAGTAAATGTCTGGTAAAAGAAATACACAAAGTGAAACAGTTTTGGGGATTTTTTTTTGGTGTGGTTTGAGTTTAGGTTTGGTTGGGTTTTGTTTTGTTTGCTTGCTTCTTTTTTTGCTTTGGTTTGGTTTGGTTTTGTTGTTGGTTTGGGTGTTTTTCTGATAGATGGACTCACCCAGTCCCTGCAATAGCAAAACACTTATTATAGTTATGTTTCAAATACAGGGTTCTTGTCCAGAAACACATCAATGCTGCATCTTCCATCCTGTTTCAGGGTGTGATTGGTCTTCCACAGTTTAACTTGCTCTTTCTGTCAGCAGGCTGATATTTCAATTACACATTCAAAAGATAAAAATACAATTGTACAAAACGTATGCTAATTTTACATGAATAGTAGAAAAGTTTTTCCAGTTTGACAGTAATCCCAGCTCTTACAGTCTGAGTGCCTGACTTTCTCTCTTTCCCTTGAACAGGTTTTTCAATTGCTTTCTTCTAGGTATTTACAAGCAAGGAGAGCAACAGCTGCAGTTAATCACCTTCTGCTCCAGAGATCAGAATCAGGTCATAACTGTCCAGTATCTAAAACACTAGTGTTAAATAAACAGAAATGTTTTACACACATTAATGTGGCAATATAGTTGAAAATTCTTTACGCATGCATCTATATCTATGAAATACAGTACCACAGTTTTTTGTTTATCATAAGACACTTTATACAAAAGTAAAACTGTCACCCTCTGGTAAAAAGCACCTGTGAAATATTCAAGTGACTAAATGGCTTTAAAAGTTTCTAAAGTTCCAGTCAGTCTTTGGAAGAACTTCAGTATATATACATTTTTATCGAAACACAAACATGAAAAAAAAAAAAAAAAAAAAAAAAAAATCGTCCATTGGGTACTGTTTATTTGACAAATAACTGCCAAGGAGCTTCTTCCTCAAAGGCGTCATTATCTAACACCCCAGATTTGCAAGTACATTTTTCATTGTGTAGTGACACTCATACGTAGTTCCTTTGATTTCCACAGTATTTCTCTGACTGTATATACCTTCCAAAATGCCTTTTCATTGAGTTAAAGCAGATGTGTGGTGAAGGCACATTATGCCCCAATACTGAATCTTGTCCCAGCATGTGGGCAAGTTCCCCCTCCCTCCAGGAGGAAGACAAAAGCCAAGGCATTAGCCAGGCTTGCATGCACCCAGCGCATGCAGTGCTCGTGCAGACACCAAGTATGGGCATAATTCTAGCTTCACGCTTTCTATAGGCTGAAGCCAGTTGCTTATGAGAGTGCCCATTGGTCAAGCCCAGCCTCGAGGAATCTATAAGTATTACCCCAGTTGGTAAACACGTTGCCCCCTCATTTACTTTGTCTCTGTGCTTGCTCGATAGACTAACTCCTGAGCTGCAGCCTTTGCCATTGAGCTTATTGTTATTAGCTTCTGTTATACATGCATGCACACTGGAAGCCTCTGCATCGTTGAAGAAGCCCAGAGGGAGGACCTTCGCTGAGCCTGAGGAGCTCAGCATTGCTACAACCAGTCGTGCCGATCGGAAGAGCCCATCGTGCCGCCGGAGGACTGGACCAACCCCCGCGGGTAAGATCTGCCCAGTTGCCGGGGAGAAGGGACTTGATTAATACCGAGTCCACGTATGCCTAGTCCCGCCGTAGCGGGAAAGGAGCTGCCGAGTGCCGCTCTAAGGAGCCGCCGAGTGCCGCTCTGAGCCCTGTGAATTCCAGGGAGAACCAGAGCATTGTTCGTGCTTGTATTGCACCAGACCCGGGACCAGTCTGAGAGTCCTGTTGCTCCTTTAACCTCATTAAAGAGAATCCGCCGCCTAACGCAGCCGCATTCTCTCCCTGAGGCTGTTTGCATCAGCCCCGAGAACCGCTGTGGTTGGGCCGACCCCCCTAGCTTCGCCTGCTTCCGTCGTTCGAGCCCGCCTACCGGCCACCGTCGTCCCGCCCTGCCGTGCGAGCCGACTTTAGAGGGCTGACCCCACGGACCGACCCTGTCCAGGACCGATCCCTGTTGTCTGAAGGGAACTGAATATCGTTCACGTGCTTTCCACCCACTAGCACTCAGTTCAAAGTATCCGCGTCTAGCAGAGTAAGCGCTGACGCATAGAAAGATTGTAATATTGCTGTGTATAGCCAGAAGCCGCCCGCGTCCCGCCGAGTCTCCATCTAGTGGCCAAGCGGCAGAACTGCACCCTTCGTTATAGAAATACAGAAAGGGTTTATAGATAGTTCAATTACGTTATAATCATAACACTAAGCCAGTTGTGGAATGTATTTCACGAACGTGCACTAGAACATGTATATAAGTTGGTGATTCATCGGTTATTAATAGTTTGATAATTAATAAAAATTATATTTTCATAATTCATATTTCATATTCATAAATTTAATAACCTCTTCACCACAGATGACAAACTCAAGGGAAGGGAAGCCTGCAAGAAAGGCAAATTGGAGGGATTTGGGCAAGGCTTCCTTTTACCATGGGAGAAATGCAGGTGAATCTTCAAAAGGGCTTCTTAGAGAAGAAGCTTAACTCAGAGCTTCCCAGTCACATTCCTGCAGAGTTTGTCCAGCCCTATTTACTTCTTAGGAAGACTAAGAAGATTAGCCTAGGAAAAACACCAAAGCCAGATGCCTAAAGAACAGGTTAAAACCATGCTCCATTATTCCCAGTGTTTGCAGACCAGGAACTGAAGCACATAAAACAACCACGTTTTGTTGGTGTTAAAATGTAGGTTTTTCTTTTACTCTCTAGATCCTCTTCTCTGACCAGACTAGAGGACACAGAATCAAAGAATCATATCACACCATATTGGAAGGGACTTCAAGGAACATCTGGCGCAGACTTTCTTAGCAAAAGTACAGTTTAGACGAGATGGCACAGCACTGTGTTCAGCTAAATCTTAAGGTATCCTTTTTTGGGGTATAGCCTAGATATAATGTCCTGAAGTAGCAAACATGAAAGCTTCATCTCCAAGTCATTTAGTCATTTTCTCACAAGGGCCAGGAACAGAGATTCCTGTTTATGGATCATTTACCCTTCAGCAAAAGAAATATTTCATAGAGTATATTTATGGTGACAATGTGAGTGTTGCAGTTGAGGTCACAAAATGCTCTCTATAGCTAAGAAATATGGACAGTCAAACTGTTACAATGTAGGAATTTATAATATTCGCCTATTTTAATTCCTACATATTGTAGATTAAATAAATTTCCTATTTGGTCTTCAATATTATGCTAAGTTAACATAAACATACTCAATCACACACATAGGGGAATGACACATTAATCTAATAAGGTTTATGTTTGTATCATATTAGATTTTATATATGTATTATCACATTGTCCTGGAAGACTGTGGTGAAGAGGTTATTAAATTTATTAATATGAAATATGAATTATGAAAATATTATTTTATTAATTATCAAACTATTAATAATCCATGAATCACCAATTTATATACATGTTCTAGTGCACGTTCGTGAAATACATTCCACAAGTGGCTTAGTGTTATGATTAGAACTTAACTGAACTAGTTACAGACTATTTCTATATTTCTATAACGAAGGGTGCAGTTCTGCCGCTTGGCCACTAGATGGAGACTCGGCGAGACGCGGGCGGCTTCTGGCTATACACAGCAATATTACAATCTTTCTATGTGTCAGTGCTTACTTTGCTAGATGCGAATACTTTGAACTGAGTGCTAGTGGATGGAAAGCACGTGGATGATATTCTGTAGCTGTTGTTTGTAGCAAGGTGGGAGTCTTGCAGACGGTTGCCGCTGGACTGGTTCCTAGTTGAATTGGGATGGCGGCATTGGGTTACTGTCTTCTCTCTTCACAACAGGGAAGAGGGAATAGTGGAACCTGGGCGTAGCACAGAAGCAGGTTCCCTTCAGGACTCGGTCAATTCCCTCCAGACAACAGGGATCGGTCCTGGTCGGGTCGGCCCGTGGGGTCGGCCCTCAGAGTTGGCTCGCACGGCAGAGCGGGGTGACGGTTGCCAGTAGGCAGGCTTGGATGATGCAGCAGCAGGCAAAGCTACGGGGTCGGCCCAACCACGGCAATTCTCTGGGCTGATTCAAACAGCCTTGGGGAGAGAATGCAGCTGCATTAGGCGGCGGATTCTCGTTTACTGAGCTTGAAGGAATAGCGGGATGCTTGGAGTGGTCCCAGGTTCACTGCAGTATAGGCACGAACAATGCTTTAGTCTTCCCTGAGGTTCACAGGGCTCAGAGCGGCACACGTGGCGGCTCCTCTCCCACTACAGTGGGGCTAGGCATACGTGGACTCGGTATCGATCAAGTCCCTTCTCCCCAGCAACTGGGCAGATCTCACCCTCGGGGGTCAGTCCAGTCCTCTGATGGCACGGTGGGCTCTCCCGGTTGGTACGACTGGCTGTAGCGATGCTGGGCTCTTCAGCGTCGCTAAGGTCCTCCTCTGTGCTTCTCATGATGCAGAGGCTTTCAGTATGCGTGCATGTATAACAGAAGCTAACAACAATAAGCTCAATGGCAAAGGCTGCAGCTCAAGAGTTGCTCTCTCGAGCAAGCACAGAGACAAAGTAAAAGAGGGGGCAACTTTTTTACCAATTGGGGTGATACTTATAGATTCCCCGAGGCTGGGCTTGACCAGTGGGCACTCTCATAAACAACTGGCTTCAGCCTATAGAAAGCGTGAAGCTAGAATTATGCCCATACTTGGTGTCAGCACGAGCGCTGCATGCGCTGGGTGCGTGCTGGCCTGGCTAGTGCCTTGGCTTTTGTCTTCCTCCTGGAGGAGGGGGAACTTGTCCACATGCTGGGACAAGATTCAGTATCTGGGCATAATGTGCCTTCACCACAAAGACACATTAACAAGACAGCTAAACCTGTTTGAGCCACTGCCCTTTCTCCTCCCTTCCTGTTGCAGGGTCCAGGTTTGAGGTTGAGAAGCCAATAGGCAGGCACTGTTAAGGCTGGCTGGAGTGGGTGGAAGCTGGACCCCAAGCCTTACATTTCAGAGAGGGAATTGCATGTGTCAGAGGCTATTTGAGAAGGCATGTGCAGTTTTGCCCGCCATACAACATTTTGAACTGATTGACAAGATTTGAATAGGTAATCTGCTATTGGGCCATTCAGTTTTCAAAAAGGGAATTTATAGGGGAAGATTTCAGAGCCCCCATCTATTTTATCTCTCTTTCTTATCTCTCTCTTCTTCTCCCCCCCATTTGTTAATGGGATTCAAGGTGGCGACAAGCACCTGCTCCATGCTCCTGTCTTCAGGGCACTTGCCTTTGTTGAATTCCATTACATTTCTCCCTGCCCAGGCTGTCTAAGTCTCACTGAATGGCAGCACAACCTTCTGGTGTGTCAGCCACTCCACACAGTTTGTGTCATCAGCAAACTTGCTGACAAATCTACTTGGTGAATATGTTCATATTTTTATTTTACCAAACTTTCTTTTTTCCTACATCAGATGTGTCAGCAGGCACACAATGAATATAGGTATATAAGTCAGTGCTACATGATCTCTAAAATAATATATACTCATTATCATTCAAAATATAAAGCCTCAGTGATTACTAATTTTATAAAAGTACAGTTGTTTCTCATGTCTTAAGTAATAGTTGTAAACAATTTTCTCTTTACAGTTCTTAACAATTACATAATTGTAGCAACTGCTCATTTGTTTGTCTAAGAAAAATAATCTAAGATAAAGACATCCCTAATACACAAGCATGTGCTTGCCTTAAAAAAATCCCAAACAAACACAACAGAACCAGGTGATCTGGTGATCTTATTCCCTTGTAGGAACACCTTCCACTATATGAAGTTGTTAATCAGTTCTTAATCCAAAGAAACAACAAAAAATAATAACTGATATTTTAAACTGCTTCACTGAGCAGTGTATATGTTTCCAAAATGAACAGATGATCTGTCAATTTGCTTAGTCATTCATCACCTGAGGATTATACTGAAGGGCCTCTCACCATGTACAGTTTACTCAGTGTTCCAAGATTTTGAGCAATAAAACCAGCCCACAGTCTGAGAACATTTTTCCATCTCTGAAGAAAACGCTAGGGAGTTGAATTCACTATCAGATGTATTTGCCCTTTATAAAGCAGTGTAATCTCTAAGACTGCAGAAATGCAGAGCAGCTGTTTCAAAACAAAATTAAATAAGTCTATTGGTTCACTGAATGACTGCACTAAGTAACTTTCCAGTAGCAGAACAAAATGAAATCTAACTTAGAGCAGAGCATTTGGCCACCTTTCTATGAGCATCCCACATTTCATCTTTTTCTCAGTCTATCACAGAGTGTAGTATTATAGTGTTCATTTATTTGATTTGTCTCCTTTTCTTTATTAGTGTTGGATCAGGTAACCTTTTGGTACTGCTTACTGAAATGTAAATCACCATTTTCAGTCCCCCACTTTCAAGTTCATGTTTCCTCCAGCAGCTAAAAATTTCTCTGTTATTTTGCTAAGGTGATCCCTTTGTTCTAGATGATCCCAGTGGTAGGATTGTGAAAAATGTCAACTCCTTTATTATAACAGAAAACACAATGGCAAATATCCATAGATCAGTAAGCTCACATATGATTGTGAAAATCATAGGTTTTCATACTAGCAACAACTTCAGTAAAAATAGTAATTTTTCTAACCAGTATAGCTATATGAATTCTTACTGTAGATCCAACTATTTATGGAAAATTGCCTAATGCATGAAGATTTTTACCATTACCACAAAGGATTAAATCATTCTGGTGCAGGCATCTTTACACCTATAGTACTGAATTCACACTGAGTGAATAACTGTGCCACGGGAGTATAACAAACCAACCTTAATAACAGACTCAGCAAGAGATCTCAGTCATTCTGATATCTTTTTGTGCAAAACGGGCTGAGAATGCTCAAGGAGCAAAAGTCACAAGTAATTTGTACCATTTCACAGCTACATTAACACCTTTAATTGTAACTGACAGGGCAATTAAGCCCGAAAAGCATCCCAATACAGTAACTGGTACATGATGATTGTCCCACTGAAACACCAGATCATGTATTCTATTTGGAGTGAAACGGTTTCACTTTATTTTCTGCCATTGAAGTGAATATCCCAGTTCACCATGCCTCATTAGAAGGTTTTTGTTGCTATAAACATGATTATTTCAAATAATCACAAGCCTTAATGTC
The DNA here is from genome assembly GCA_011125475.1 of Melanerpes aurifrons. NCBI lineage: Eukaryota > Metazoa > Chordata > Aves > Piciformes > Picidae > Melanerpes > Melanerpes aurifrons. Next base: position 2,413,642 of record WWNC01000050.1, on the reverse strand, counting down.
AAGCATATAATTTAGCAATTCCCTTCTCAAAGCAAGTGTCAAGATAATTTTTTATTATTATATTGTTACACATAATCCATTTATATAATGTAAAAGAATAATGAAGAGGCAATATTTCAAACAGAAATAAAAATATATGTAGAACACATTCCCTTTCTCCTTTTTCTCTCCTTAAAAAACAAAAAAACAAACAAACAAAAATCTAGACAATTCCCCTCAGATGCCTTGATTTGCAAGGTTTTGTATAGTAGTATCCCTACCAGCCTCGCTTTCTCCCACACACAGGCATGGCACCCAATGGTAAACCATAATAAATAAAATTTTATTCAACATCAGCAAGGAGTTGAAATCTGTAACAACAAATTTACATAAATTCATTTCTGTAAAATCTTGGTGCTTAGGGCTCAATATCTATGATATATCTACTTGGAGAAGAAAGAATACTTAATTAGATCTACTCTAATCCCAGGACACTGAATTTCTATTAGTAGTTAGTGTATGTTAAATGCAATCTTCAGGCACACCTTACCACTGAGTTTCACCTGAAAGGAATCCTGTTTGATTGCCCCAAGACCGCTCCACAGCAGAAACTGCTGCTGATTGAGGGATTTCCTTCAAAAGCACACTCCTCATGCAAGTTAAAATGCTCAAGTATCACAGTATCACAGTATCGCTAAGGTTGGAAGAGACCTCGAGGATCATCGAGTCCAACCTATAAACACAGACCTCATGATTAGACCATGGCACCAAGTGCCATGTCCAATCTCCTCTTGAACACCTCCAGGGATGGTGACTCCACCACCTCCCTGGGCAGCCCATTCCAATGACTAATGACTCGCTCGGTGAAGAACTTTCTCCTCACCTTGAGCGTAAACTTCCCCTGGTGCAGCTTGAGACTGTGTCCTCTTGTTCTGGAGCTGATTGCCTGGGAGAAGAGACCAACCCCTTCCTGGCTACAACCATCTTTCAGGTAGTTGTAGAGGGCAATGAGGTCACCGCTGAGCCTCCTCTTCTCCAGGCGAAACAATCCCAGCTCCCTCAGCCTCTCCTCATAAGGCTTGTGTTCAAGGCCTCTCACCAGCCTTGTTGCCCTTCTCTGGACACGTTCAAGTGTCTCGATGTCCTTCTTAAACTAAGGGGCCCAGAACTGGACGCAGTACTCAAGGTGTGGCCTAACCAATGCAGAGTACAGGGGCACAATGACCTCCCTGCTCCTGCTGGCCACACTATTCTTAATGCAGGCCAGGATGCCATTGGCCTTCTTGGCCACCTGGGCACACTGCTGGCTCATGTTTAGGTGGCTGTCGATCAGCACCCCCAGGTCCTTCTCTGTTTGGGAGCTCTCTAGCCACTCTGACCCCAGCCTGTAGTTCTGCATGGGGTTGCCGTGGCCAAAGTGCAGCACCCGGCACTTGGACTTGTTGAATGACATCCTGTTGGACTCCGCCCATTTGTCCAGTCAGTCGAGGTCCCTCTGCAGAGCCCTTCTATCTTCTAATTGACTAACATCTGCCCCTAGCTTTGTGTCATCTGCAAATTTGCTGATGACTCACTCAGTCCCCTGATCCAGATCATCAATGAAGATGTTAAAGAGGGTGAGGCCCAGCACTGATCCCTGGGGGACACTACTGGTGACTGGCTGCCAGCTGGATGTGGCACCATTCATCACTACTCTCTGGGCTCGGCCCTCCAGCCAGTTCCTAACCCAGCACAGAGTGTTGCGGTCCAAGCCACAAGCTGACATCTTAGACAGCAGTTTGCTGTGGGGGATGGTATCAAAGGCCTTGCTGAAGTCCACAGGCCTCCCCACATCCACCAGATGGGTCACCTGATCCTAGAAGGAGATCAGGTTGGAGAGGCAGGACCTGCCCCTCCTAAATCCATGTTGGCTGGACCTGAGCCCTTGGCATCCTTCAGGTACGCAGTTATTGCCGCCAGGATAATCTGCTCCGTCATTTTCCCTGGCACTGAGGTCAGGCTGACTGGCCTGTAGTTTCCAGCTTCCTCCATCTGACCCTTATTATGGATGGGGACCACATTGGCCAGTTTCCAGTCATCTGGGACCTCCCCGGTGAGCCAGGAGTGGATGCATGTAGATGCATACGCATCTGCTTGCTCAAGTAGAAAGCAGACCAGTAACATGTCCACAATTTTGGAGGAAAGACTTACTCTAGAGTTTCTGCACATATACTCAGGATTTAAAATGGGTATCATATTTTTTTGGTCTGAAAACTCTCAGACATCTTAGCTGCTCACCATTTATTTTTGCTGTTACATCCTACTAATTGTTTACTACATGCATATGAAACATTTAAAATATCTGGCCATACCTACACAGCTGTGACTTTAAGCATACAAGGGAAAAAAAACAAAACAAAACAAAGAAGTTATTAAGTTCAAATGCTACAACCTTATGCTGCATTGCAATCTTAAAAAACATATATGAATAAAAATACTCTGAAGGCTGCCAAATAATTATTTAACTGGTTCTGGCAATTAATAAAATAAACTAATAAAATGATTGGTCTTCAGAAAATGCCCCTATGCATCCAAAGAATGACAGATGTCCTATTAACGGTAAGCAATGGGTTTCAGAGCATGTTTGGTTTATGTTTCCCAAGTTACACTCAAGATAGTGTATTGAAGGGAAAAAAAATCCCAAACCAACAGAAAAAAAAAAATTAACAATTTGCAAATGTCACAGCAACACATGGGCCTTCACAGGTTTGAAGACCAAAAAGAATTCATTGAGATGCCACTGAGATGAGTAGAGAGCTGGAGAACTTTATATATGAAGAAAGGCTAAATGAACTGTATTTGTTCTTCCTGAGAAAGACAAGGCTTTGGGGTATCTCATCACACATTTATAGAGTACCTAAAACATGGGCACAAAGAAGGAGGAAACAATCTTTTTACAAGGATGCAGTGACAGAAGAACCAGGGAAAATTCTGTCTGGGTCTATTAAAAAAAAAAAAAAAAAAAAAAAAAAGATGCACCCTGTGATCGATAATACAAATTTAAACAACTAAGTTTCCAAGAATATTGGTGACAGTTCTGTCAATGAAAATATTAATGATCCTGGCAATTCCTGAATAACCTGACTTCTTACTTAAGTTTGGACCATAAAGATGATCGAAGGGCTGGAGCACCTCTGCTATGAGGATAGGCTGAGTGAGCTAGGGTTATTCAGCCTGTAGAAGAGAAGACTTGGGTAGGACCTTATAGCTGCTTTTCAATACCTGAAGGGAGCCTACAGAAAATCTGGAGAAAGACTTTTCACAAGGGTGTCTAGCAACAGGACTAGGGGAATGTTTTTAAGATGAGAGGGAGTACATTTAGAGTAGATTTCAGGAAGTGGTTCTTCAGTATGAGGGTGGTGAGACTCTGGAATAGTTCACCCAGAGTGGTTGTAGATGCCGCCTCCCTGAAATTGTTTAAGGACAGATTAGATGAGGCTTTGGGTGACCAACTCTAGTTGAGAGGCATTCCTGGCCATGGCAGGGAGGTTGGAGTAAATGATCTCTGAGGTCCCTTCCAACCTAAGCCATTCTATGATTTTATGGTTCTATGATTCTTGGGTGTCCTCCTTCCCCTAAATATTCAAAAGCGTTTCCTCATGGTACACAAATACTGGTGGATGGCAACACTTGCCCACATTGGTTTTGAATATCAACTTCAAACACTTATACGAATTAAGTAGAGAAGGAGATAATTCAGTAATACAAAGTAGAAGCTAGTTCTGAGGTTTGGGTGATTTGTTTGCTTTTATTTGAAAGCTGTGAGCTGCTTTTTAAAACACATTTGAGACCAAATAAAATTTGTGTTAGATTTTTTTAAATACATAGCATAACTTATAAGTTGAAAAAAATGTAATCTTTTTTGTAGAATCCACTGCCATAATAATCAGTTTTTACACTAATATCAATGGAGCTGCATTCTTGTATTAGGCTGCTACATGGTTTAGGATACACTGATCAAAATCAGCAAATAGCTAAAGAGAGGCAAACCCCAAAGCCTTTTACCATACAATTCCATGCTATTGCCAGCTCACTTTTTAAATGTAAATTAAAGCAACGGAAAGCAGGAAAAAGCAAGCAGTATTTTCACAGAAGACTACCTATGTTATTTTCTTGCAGAACTCAGGGCTGCTGACCTGTAAGTTACAAGGTTTCTCTCTTTAGGCCCACGATTAAGGCGAATTCACAGTCTTCTCCACTGGGTGGCAACATAGGATACAGCAACAGCAAGAAATGCTCTCCCCGCAGGCCCACCCAAAAAAAGTTTTTCCCGTTGTTGAGGTTGCACTTGGCAATGCTATGAATGTACTGGAGGAAAAAAAGAAACTGAACGAAGTGTGATCTACTCACACTGGGTACAGCTCAAACAAATGTTATCATAACACCCTTCCTCCCCCATCCCATTTTTTGTTTCGCTTTGATCATAATAGAATTTTGAAATGTGAACTGTAATTGTCATTAAAAGTGCTTGAAACTAATGCTGATTTTCAGTGTTTTTTCACATGCATCATGTTTACAGTCTTATAATTATTTTAGAATACATTATTTTAATAATCAGTTGAATTTTTAGTAAGAAAATGTAAGAAGCAAATAGGGAAAAAACCACAAACACTACTGTGATTTGTTTAAAATACAGAATGCATTTCCCTGTCAAAATTTCATAGAACAGACTTACTTTGTTTTCTGAAGTTATTCTGCAACTATCAGAAGGAAACAAACAAACAAACAAAACCCAGAAAAAAAAAAATACAAAATCCACTTCGTACTATGATTAATGTGACTCAAATGAAGTGAAAAATAAAGAAATGGAAGTCAAAGAAGAAAGGTTTGAAGTAGAAGACAAAGCAGAGACAAGAATATGAAAAGCAATGGGAAAAAGATGTGAAAAATACTGGATGAGAAAGATGTGTAAATATGAGGTAAAAAAAAATGTATGCAAAACAAGAGAAGGATGACAGATTAGAGGGAGAGAAAGAAAACGTCACACAGAGAAATAACAGGAAATAATACGTAAGTTTGATCTCTTCATACTGTACAAAATTAAGAAGAAAAGGTTTCTGATTTTTGTCACAATCAGGAAGTCTAGAAAACTTGAAAACATTTATTTTATAACTTCTGCCTCTCACTTCCTAGTTCTGAGGGACTGCTGCAAAGCAGGACATTGTGGATGCATGGTATACATGCCCTGATATGAGTACAGAATTGGATTACAGGTGCCCAACTTTTTTTTTTCCTTTTGGTTTTGTTTTTTTGTAAGAAGAAAATTGTTAAAAAATACCCAGGAGAGAAAAAGAAGCTCAAACAAAGAGATGTCTCAACAAACTCCACTCTCTAAGCAACCACTCTTTAAGGTTAGCCAGCAGGGACTTGGAATAAGTACATACTGCTACACTTCCTCCCTTGTCTTCCTTGGGTACAGTCCTCCAGTTTCTGGCAATACAAAGAAAACAGAATTATACTGTACTTTTATCAAGAGTTCTTGAAGAATTACTCCATAAATTTGCCTAGTTATTTGTTGAATGCAGACACACTGTTGACATCCACAACTTCCTGGGGCACAGATTCTATGATTCAGTTCTACACTTGGTGAATAAGTACCTTCTTTTTTCATTATTTTTTATTATTGGTATCCAAGAAGGACTATTCCCGATCCACTGCTTCATGTATATGTGCTGGAAATTTGTTTTGAAATTAGATCTCCAAATGTTCCAGGAAAGTGGATAAAAAACATGTCCCAGGTTTGATAGTTTTAACATAATACAACATAATAGTTTTAAATGCAATTTTTTACAGAACACTCATGATATTTTGAGACAGATGTGAGTAATAAAATTATGATGCCTTACAGAAAATGTGGCTGGCTATCCAGGTGTTCACTTCAACTACCAGCTGAACTCTAATACTGTTTCCCACATCTGGGATCTATTCCTTTGACAGTCTGTCCTCAGGCTTAGCTTCCCCAAATGGAAGTTAACTTCAGCGTGAAATCTTTGCCTTTTCCCCTAACACCTCAGAAGATTTCAATTGATGGATTTCATTTATCCCCCAGGTTTACCTACTGCAAATTAATACAGTTAGGGAATTCATCAGTCTTCACTTCTCCCCAAAAGTTCCTCCCAATGCTATGAATTCAGTTGTGTTCAATATCTAACTGAGATAAAAGCATCAACCTAACCATAGTATGTACCTATCTATATGTCTTCGTTTCAGACAGACAGCTGAAGTAGCATTACTTCCCACATGCAAGAATTATTTTATATACACATATAAATGAGAAAAATGAACATACTACACTGTCTATTTATCAGGAGATGAGATTTCCTAGGACATGAGTTATTCTGTCCCTAAAGAAACAATTTGTTCACTTTCCACAAAACTATAATCTTACTTATTCAAGGTCTAGTTGGTGTTTACAGAAAACAAAACCAAAAGAAACACAAAAATGTAATGTAAATCCCAAATAGCTTAAACTTTTCTGAAGTGATGGAAGTATTAGAGGAAACTGCTAATCTGAACAACTCTAAGATCTTCTTACATGTGTCTTCTCTGCATGTATTCCACTATCATTCATGTACACAGCGGAGACAAGAACTTTTCTTGTCATGAGCATCTGTCTGATTTGTCATATGTGCTGTATCTAATACTGTGAATTGTTCCAATGGCAGCATTGGAGCATCTGGAACATGAGTTCTCCATACAGAAGTGTTCAAAGCCTAGAGGAATGTGAAAGAAGGAAGTAGCACAAAGCAATTCAATGAGCTTCAGCTGATGTTCAGAAAACTTGTTTTTCTTTACCTTCACTAGTCATATTCTGGTGATAGTTACCTAAGGATGCTGCACAGTGGTGCATCTGTAACTACAGCTCCCTGAAGCACAGGGACCCATTTCTGTACTTTCTTTCTGACAGCTATTAAGTATGCTTTGTATTCTTTGTTCTCTTGGGATGCAAACCTTTTTCCATCAGATTTACACATCTTTGAGGGTAAAATTTAGACCATCTAAGCTATGCAGATGATATGCTACAGTGGTTAGAAACTGACAGTCCGCTAACACTATGTAGGGTGTGTCTCTTTCTATTGATTATGCAAACTCAAGTCTTGATTATTAGATGCCAAAATTTTGCATAGCTAAAAAGTCAGTTGAATCACACCTCCAAAATGAAGGCTTCCTTGTATACTCAAATGTGGCATCATCAACACACAAATACAAAAGAATCCACTGTATTGACAGAAACATGAGCTAAGTTTTTTCCCCCCATCTAAATCATTCACAGGTATCTAAGCAAATAAACAACTTCTGGCTGTTTAATTCAGTGTTTACATTTTTTTTTCCTGAAAATATATTCCTTTACTAAGCAAGCAAAAGCACCTAAGAGGTGGCAGAGTCTAGCTATCAGCTCTTGAACTGGCTGGTAAAAAAAATTCTTCTTTGAAACACTAATTCTGTAGACATAAAAATATGCATTTAAAATTACATGATTACTGCCAAGATCTCTGTGAATGCAGTCTGTGCTGTCAAAAGGCTGAAGGGCAGTACTCTAGATTGAGCTTTCATTGGTTTGGATCATAGTCAAATCTTTCCTGTGCTAGAGAAATATGCAGTCAAGAACCAGTTGCCCTTATCTTGGGATTCTTATTTAAAGAATTGAAGACAATACAGTGTGACTCTGCAAATAGATGAGGCTATTGAACAAAAAGTAGCTATGATAATTTAACCTTTTTTTTTCTCTATTAGCTGCTGCCTAGAATCCCTGTACCATTCAGTACTTCACTGCTATGTTCAGTACTGCAGTGTGTTAACTGACCATGCTTAATACTTTTCAATGCAAAATGTAAAATCTTTATATAAAAAATATTGTTTGCCATTTTTTAAAATCAGCTTTTATTTGTTTTAAACACCATCTGTACAAGGATTTTGGGATGCATTGATAATTTATTTTTCCTTAAGGAGAATAGAACACATTTCTTTGATCTTTGAAATGAAAGTAGAAATATTAGCCATGCTATCTTTGTAAGTTCCAGGAGTATTTCATGGAACAAAAACACAGACAGAAATACAATATACTTACTACTTCCTCTGTTACTGTTGTAATTCTGTGTTATTCAGAGTTCATTGCGAGGTTGGAGTATGCTTTATGTTTCATATTTATCTTTCTTTGCTTCGTAAGTATAAAATATGCATCTGGAAAGAATCTGTCTCCTGTTGCATGAATGTATCAATTTAATTTGCTTTTTTGATCTGTTATTCACAGTATCTTCACATTGTGAAATCTTAGGCACTACTGAATAGGAAAATCTTTAGGATTTGGATATAGCTATTCACACTAGTGTTTGACTGGGTCATTTACTAAGTCTGCAGTAACACATATGCAAGTGCAATCCATCTTCCTTTACATTAGTTTTTGCTTCAGGTTTTTGTTTTGTTGTTTTGTTTTTCTTTTTCAGAGATAGCTGCCACTGAAGCACTCATAGCAGATATATGTTTGCCTGTGTGCTTAAACTCAAAACATCACTTAGAACATATTGAAGATGCAAATGCATTACTGGGCTAGCAAAACATTAAATTTCTGTGTGGGATACTGCATTTTAATAATAAAATTCTTTTTGAATTATAAAGTAGCTTCAGTTTGGTTTATTCATTGAATGAACTGAATAAAAAACAAATGAGCTATCACTGTTTTCTAAATTCACAGTCCTTGATAACTCAGATGAATTTTCCCAAGTGCCACACATAGATGAGTGCTAAAAATCCTTGGCCCTATGAAAACTGTGGTAGGATAGAAACAGTCAGAAAAAAAATAATAATTTTAATAAATATAAGCCAACTTGTGTCATCTGTCGTATAATACTAAAGGAATACAAGAAGTTGAGCTGCTAATAAAGATGAGAAAGTATAACTTTTTTTAAAGAGAACAGATTATATATATTTTGAAGTATTATATTTTATGTATATTATATTTTGGAGTATTACTTGGACTCACAGATGTGAATGGCAGATTAGTTGTACTTCATTAGAGAGGATCTAATGATTCTTTTAAATACAAAAGGAAACCAACTTATAAAATAGTACTATACTAAGAAAATGTTTTTTCTTACATAAAGAAAAAACTTACCACAGACTTTCACAATTAGACATACAGGGAAAATCAGTGGGTTTTATATAAGACTTACAACCAGTTTTCAGATCTCTAAAATGACCCTGCTTAAGTATCTAAGTTATCTGTGAAGATGTTAAAAACATCATAATAAAGGTTTCAGTAGCATATTTTTCATAGTACAAGATGCTCTACAAAAATCTTCTGTATAGCTGTCAAGACACGTTTTCAGCAGATATAATATAGTAATATGAAAGCTGAAAATGCTGCAGTGCTGAATACCAGCACACAGAAGTTTGCTGTCAGGATTGGTAAGCCTGCAGTGTTTGTAGAGGTCTACTGTGAATATTAGAGTGAAAGACAAACCCATAGAAGATACTGCACAATCCAAAGTCTTGTTTAAATAATTATTTGAGAGCTGTTTTATTAAATTCCCATGGCTAGAGGTCATCAATAATTTGATTTTAGAAATATAAAACGTTTTGGAAGATCACTGTGTGAAAGGACCATCATTGCAAAATATCACTAAACTTCTTATTTGAAGGATATCCTGTGTATTGAAGCTAAATTCAGTCTTATTTCTTTTATAAGAACTTCTGTCTAGTATAATCTGCTATGATTCATAGTTGGTTTTGTTTTTTCTTGTTAGGCTTTTTTTTGAACTATGCAGCAAAGCCTCTTGCATGAGTTTTCTTTGGTACTAATATGAAACATTATTATATAAAAAGAAGATGATAGATTTTAGAATTTTCCCCTCCATTGTTTCATGTCATAAAATAGTCCTGAATTTCCTAGGAAAACCTCTAAGAGTCATCAGATCACTAATACTAAATTCTGGAGTAAGTCTATTTTTTTTTTACTGTGTAAAAAGAAATCACAAAATACTCTTAAAAGAAGGTATTATGAGGCCATAATTAAAACTCTTAGAATATCTTTGGTCACTGTTCTTTCTCATGTCTATTTATCAACAGTCTTCTGTGGCTTTATAAATATTCTTGAAAGCCAACACATTTTGCAAATTATTACCAGCTTAATAATAATTAATTTACTTGGTGTTAGAATCCTTTTATCAAAAACACTCTGTGCATGACAAATTACTCAAATGTTTCTAGGATAAACACTACAGAAAATTGTGTATTTGTTCAAGCCAACAAAGGACAAATCACAAAATCACAGAATATATCTGGCTGGAAGTGACTTCCAAGATCATCCAGTCCAATCCTTCACCCCACACTTAAGGGTCAACACTAAGTCACGTCCCTAAGTACCAGGTCCACACACTGCTTGAACACCCCCAGGGATGGTGACTTCACCACTGCCCTGGGTAGACCATTCCAAAGTTTGATAACCCTAATATCCACCTTAAACTTCCCCTGGAGCAGCTTGTAATCATTTCCTCTAGTCCTATTGCTTGTCATCAAGGAGAAGAGCCTGGCTCCCTCCTCACTCCAGCCTCCCTTCAGGTAGTTGTAGAGAACAATAAGGTCTCCCCTCAGCCTCCTCTTCTCTAAACTGAATAACTGCAGCTTCTTCAGACACTCATCGTAAGTCATGTGCTCCAGGCCCTTCATGAGCCTCATTCCTTCTCTGGGCACACTCCAATATCTCAATATCCTTCTTATAGTGTGGGGCCCAGAACTGAATACAATACTCAAGGTGTGGCCTCACCAGTGCTAAGCACAGGGGGATGGTCACCTCCCTGTTCATGCTGGCTACTGTGTTTCTAATACAAGCCAGGATGCCATTGGCTTTCTTGGCCACCTGGGCACACTGCTGGCTCATATTCAGTCGACTATCAACCAATATCTCAGGTCACTCTCCAAGATGCAACTTTGCAGCCACACATCTCCAAGTATGTAGCTTACCACAGGGTTGTTGTGACCCACGTGGAGGACCTGGCACTTGGCCTTGATGAACTTCAATTAGCCTTGGACCATCAGGGTAACCTATCCAGATCGCTCTAACAGATCAACGCAGCACCAAGCTTGGTGGCATCTGCAAATTTACTGAGGGTGTATTCAATCCCCTCATCCAGATCATTAATAAAGATATTAAAGAGGACAGGCCCCAGCAGTGAACACTGGGGGACACCAGTAGTGAGTGGAGCCAGCCAGACTGAATTCCATTCACCTTCACTCTTCAGGCTCATCCAGTCAGTCAGTTTTTCATCCAGTGCAGAGTGCACTTATCAAAGCCTTATTCCGTGAGTTTCTGAGGGAGAATGATGTGGGAGTCAGTGTCAAAGGCTTTACTAAAGTCCAGGTAGACAATGTCCATAGCCCTTCCCTCATCCACCAAGTGGGTCACTGTGTTGCAGAAGGAGATGGGATTAGTCAGACAGGATCTGCCTTTCATAAACACATGCTTGCCAGGTCCAGTCACCTGGTTGTCTTGTATGTACCACATGATGGCACTCAGGATGACCTCCTCCTGCTTCATAACCTTTCCTGGCACAGAGGTGAGATTTGGAATAAACTTTATTTAGAATAAACCAAACCAGGTTGGAAGAGACCTTCAAGATCATCACGTCCAACCCATCAACCAATCCAACCCACCCAAACAGCTAACCCATGGCACCAAGTACCCCATCAAGTCTCCTCCTGAACACCTCCAATGATGGTAACTCCACCACATCCCCAGGCAGCCCATTCCAATGGGCAATCACTCTCTCTGTATAGAACTTCTTCTTAACATCCAACCTGAACGTCCCCTGGTGCAGCCTGAGACTGTGTCCTCTTGTTCTGGTACTGGCTGCCTGGGAGAAGACACCAACATCCGCCTGTCTACAACCTCCCTTCAGGTAGTTGTAGAGAGTAATACAGTCACCCCTGAGTCTCCTCTTTTCCAGGCTGAGCAACCCCAACTCCCTCAGTCTTTCCTCATAGGGCTTGTGTTCCAAACCCCTTACCAACTTCATTGCCCTTCTCTGGGCTCGTTCCAGCAAGTCAACATCCTTCCTAAACTGACAGGCCCAGAACTGGACACAGTACTCGAGGTGTGGCCTAACCAGTGCAGTGTACAGGGGCAGAATCACCTCCCTGCTCCTGCTGGCCACGCTGTTCTTGATGCAGGCCAGGATGCCATTGGCCCTCTTGGCTGCCTGGGCACACTGCAGGCTCATGTTCAGCCTACCATCGACCAGTACCCCCAGGTCCCTCTCTGCCTGGCTGCTCTCCAGCCACTCTGACCCCAGCCTGTAGCTCTGCATGGGGTTGTTGTGGCCAATGTGCAGAACCCGGCACTTGGGTGTGTTAAATCTCATGCCGTTGGACTCTGCCCATCTGTCCAGCCTGTCGAGGTCCCTCTGCAGAGCCTCTCCACCCTCCAGCTGATCAACTCCTGCCCCCAGCTTGGTGTCATCAGCAAATTTACTGATGATGGACTCAATGCCCTCATCCAGATCATCAGTAAAGATGTTAAAGAGCATGGGGCCCAGCCCTTATCCTTGGGGCACACCACTAGTGACTGGCTGCCAGCTGGATGTGGCACCATTCACCACCACTCTCTGGGCTCGGCCATCCAGCCAGTTCCTAACCCAGCTCAGAATGCTGCTGTCCAAGCCATGGTCTGATAGCTTGGCCAGCAGTTTGCTATGGGGGACGGTGTCAAAGGCCTTGCTGAGGTCCAGGTAGACTACGTCCACAAGCCTCCCCACATCCACCAGGCAGGTCACCTGATCATAGAAGGAGATCAGGTTGGTCAGGCAGGACCCGCCCTTCCTAAATCCATGCTCGCTAGGCCTGACCCTTGGCCATCTTCTAAGTGCTGTGTGATTGCACTCAGGATGACCTGTTCCATGATCTTGCCTGGCACTGAGGTCAGGCTGACAGGCCTATAATTTCCTTGCTCATCCAACCGTCCCTTCTTGTGGATGGGCACAACGTTGGCCAACTTCTTGGATGTTGGACAGATCTTTAGTTTCCTGGAGCATCCTTTTGGCCCTCCTTGTAGATGGGGATCACATTAGCTAGCCTCTAGTCAACTGTGACCTCCCCAGTTGGCCAGGACCTTTGATAAACAATGGTGAGTGCCTTGGTGAGAATATCTTCAAGTTCCATAAGTACCATTGGGTGGATCCTATCTAGTCCCATAGATTTGTATACATCTAAATGACACAATAGGTCATTGATTATTTCCTCCTGGATTGTGGGTGCTGTTTTTTGCTCCCTATCCCTGTCTTTCATTTCCAGGGGCTGAATCTTCAAAGAGCAGCTGGTGTCACTGACATGGGATTCATCCCACCATGTTTCTGTCACAGCAATAATTCATAGTTTTCCTGCTGGACAACAGTTTCAAGTTTGTCTTGCTTATTATCCATGCTATATGCATTGGCATAGATACACTTAATTTGCTGGACCATTTTTCAGGGTAGGGGTCCACTCCCCTACAACAAATAGGTAAACAAATGCAATACATAAACAAAAGCAATACATATTTTGATGATTTAATGTAATTAAGTAGTCCATCTTGAAGTGTCATGAAGTTTATCCAAGCATATATCGAGACCTGACATTATTACTATTAAAGCAG